>JANRFK010004149.1:116372029-116389775 GCA_030068395.1 Apalone spinifera | reverse complement strand
CATCCACTGTAACCCCCAGATCCTTTTCTGCAGAACTACTACTTAGCTGGTTGGCCCCCAGCTTGTAACTGTGCTTGGGATTCTTCCGTCCCAAGTTTTAGACTCTGCACTTGTCCTTGTTGAACCTCATCAGATTTCTTGTGGCCCAATCCTCCAATTTGTCTAAGTCACTCTGGACCCTATCTCTGCCCTCAAGCGTATCTACCTCTCCCCCTAGCTTAGGGTCATCCGCAAACTTGCTGAGGGTGCAATCCATCCCCTCATCCAGGTCATTAATAAAGATATTGAACAAAACCGGTCCTAGAACCGAACCTTGGGGCACTCCGCCAGAAACCGACCGCCATCCTGACATCGAGCCGTTGATCACTACCCACTGGGCCCGGCCTTCTAGCCATCTTACCGTCCATTTATCCAATCCACATTCCCCTAACTTGCTGGCAAGAATATTGTGGGAGACCGTATCAAAAGCCTTGCTAAAGTAAAAGTATATCACCTACCTATCAGAGGGACGGAGTCCGAGGTGGCAGGCATGATCTCCGCCACAAGCAGCATGAACACCGTCAGGGACAGCAGGACAGTGATGCCTAGGAGGGAAAACAAAGGATGAGGAGTGTGACCTTTGGCTGCACTTGAGTGGCCCTGTCCACTAGCATGTTGGCTCTGAAATAAAACCCTCTCCCGTTTGCTAGCTAAGCAAACCCAGGGCTTCATCTCGGTCTCTGGCAGACACATCTCTGAGAGAAGAACTTCTGCTGGGCAAGATGGATCCTCTAATGCATCTTCATCTCCTCCCTGTCCCCCTTCTGCCTGATTTTCCTATTTGCCTTGCCTGTCAATAATTCACGCTCCTGAGCGCTTTCCCCTTTCTGCACTACAAAGCTACGTTCCACATTCTCTGTGACCTTGTAGCCTTGACACTTTCACTCAGAATACCTCCACCATTTCCTCTTGCCCTGCCAACTCTAGCTGTCTTTACTCCAGCCTCCTCAAAGCCCAGTTCTCCACCGGGCAAGGAACCAGGCCTCCTGGCTGCTCACTTTTCCACCCGGGGAGATATATCCAGCAAACCCCCGGTCACAAAGTGGTCTCAGAGTTCCACCCGGTCAGTCATGGCCCCAGGATTTATCCTGTTTCATAGACTGATGGATTTTAGGGCCAGAAGAATTAATTCATTAGGAGCCCTGGTCTGAGCTCCTGCAGAACGCAGGCCAGAGACAATCCATGTATTAGCTACAGTACTCTGCTCCCATTAATGTCAATGGGTTTTGATCATGGTTGTTTTTGCTCAGCGTTCTCCATCAACGCACTTTTGAAATTCCTCCTTCCCTCTCAGTCAGGATTCTGATCCCTTGTTCATTGTCCTACATCCCTCCATGAGTGACCCCAGACCTCATGGGTCTCCTTGTGGACTGAGGCACCTCTTATCATGAGCAAAGTGTCACAGATGGGTCCTTAGAGCTCTGGGACTTAGTTCAAATACTTTTTAAACATCTGTTAGACAGACCCAGACATCACATCCTTTGTTTCCTGGCTTGGTGGCTCAGTCACTTTTCGCCTTGTGTAATCCCTGTTCGTCTCAGGATGCCCTTAGTACTTTCCACCTCTCCATGTACCTGCCCTGGCCTACCCCCTTGCAGCATTCCCTGTAAGATGAGTATGTCAGTGGCCACCCAGAAGAGATTCAAGTGCCACCCAGATGATTAGCAGAGTGCCCACAGCCGGCAGTGTGTGTTTCTACTGGTGGTGCACATCTGCACATGTCTCGGTGCATGTAACAAAATTTATTCAGCATGTGGATGGAAAAATGTAGAGGGAACCTTGCCCCTGAGACCTGGTTTCTCTGTCCTTTTTACTCGTGACTTGGCTGAGAACTCCAGGGGTCAGAAGACGCACAGAGCTACCTGCATAAGTGCCGAGTCATGTAAGTGAAGGGTTTCTCAATCTGGCCCAAAGAAATCTGTCTTGCTACCATGTCTTTGACTCCCTGCCATGGAAAATCCCTACTAGCCTAGATTCATAGCAGGCTGGCCTTCTTACCCTCCCTTTTATGCTAAATCTTAGGAAGGAAAATCAATTCCTTGGCTCTTACCCAAAGATATCTTCTCTCCCGAGTCCGCAGGCAACAGGAAAACAAGCAACGCCAAGCCGGAGATAAGGACACAAGGGATGAGTAAGTTCAAGCCATAGTAGAGGGTGCGCCTGCGCATGGTGACTGTGTAGGTCACATCTGGATATGGCTCCTTGCAGCACTCGTAGTACCTCTCGTTCCTCTTCCCTGGGACACCTGCGCAGAAGGAAATCAGCAGTGGAAAAACGTGCCCAGCTCAGCTGGCCTGATACCCAGCGCTGAGGAGCATTCAACTCCGAGTCAGCACTTCGTGTCTGAACATCGGGCCCGGCATTCAAAGGCATTCGGTTCAGACCCTTATGAGCACAGGTTTTACTGGGGCCCCTCCACAGAGAGACGTGCCCCATTGCGCTAGAAGCTGTACACATTGTAAGAGACAGCCCCTGCCTCAAAGAGCTTACAGTCTAAACAGACAAAGGGTCAGATGGGGAAAAAGAAGCAAAGTGATTTGCCCGGGGTCACACAAAAGGTCTATGACGGAGTCAAGAATAGAAGCTGGGCTCCAGAGTCCGACCATTGGGCCACACTGCCCCTGAGAGCCACTTTCTGATCAGTGGAACAAATTCAGTTGTATAAACCTCCAGCTGGCCACCTGCCCAAATCCTCTAACTCTAACTTCGCATCCCAACAGCCATCTGTATTTTCGGAGGGTAAAGGGGTTTATTAGAATGATGTTTGCACTCTGTGTGCATTAGAGACATTAAAAACAAAGGCGTTTTCTTTGTCAACATTCCCTGACTTCCATTACTTCCGTTGGCGGGGTTGCTCCATTCCTCTGGCATGCAGTAGGGAATGAGGCTTATGCCCTAAAGTGCTTGGAAATCAAAGGAGCTATCGAAATATAAACCTATTTCCATGTTTCCCCAGTGACTTTGCTAACGGTGCATGTAGTGACTACAGGGTTTGCAAATGTAATAATTTTATACGGAGCTGGCACCTGGGTCTTCAGTTTTTATATAACTCGTTCACAGAAAAACATCTGGCCATGGAATTACAGCAGGCTTCTCCTTTGTATGGGCAGCCAGTTTTTCACATTTGAGTTCTCTCCAGCAGGAAAAGCCGAATGTTGCAGACAGGCAGTTGGTTTTGCAGTTAATGTCATAACTCATTGACTTTTAGATGTGCCTTTCCCCCAGCTTTGGCAAAACTCAAGCGATCAGCTAAAATGTTGTCTGTGCAGCTCTGACAGATGGGGCTATTTTAGGAAGTTTGGTAGCCCTGAGACCAGGCATTCAAATGCCCTCAGACCAAGCATTCAGATATGACTGTGTGAAATAGTAGAGATGGAAAATTGTGGGTACAGTTTATCAAAATTCACCTGGAAAAACAGCTTGCCTAAGGAACCCAATGAAAACTGGCACCTTTGTTTTTTGGAAAGGTGGCAGTTCATTTTAATGTCACCTGATCTGGTTTGTGTGAAACCCGGTGCAACCTGAGGTTTCATGCACAACCTGTAATGCATGTTAATGTGCGAATGCACCTCACAGAGCTTCTGGTGGCAGTTTGCAAGATATAAGTGTGTCACATAAGGGGAGGCCAGTACAGCCCCTGGTCAGAATGAAAAGGGCTAGAATTTCAGAAGGGGGTGTGGGATTTCTCCATTGTTCCCAGTGGGACTTTCCTGCCTATTTTTTAAAAACTGGACTCACAATACGCATGGAAATATCTCAGCGACTTTTGTGAGGGCGAACTGAAAATTCCAAGGTGGTTTTCAGACACAGCCCTTTTGTGACACTGCAGCTAAGGATGAAAACACAGATAAGTTGACGGGAAGATTGAGAGAGCCTTCACTGGCATTTCTACGTTCACCTCAGAAAGTCAGGCAATTCTAAGAGGGGCAGACATGTTAGTGTGTTACATGAAAAACAAGGAGTCTTGCGGCGCCCTAGAGACGAACAAGTTTATTACGGCATAAGCTTTCATGGGCTGCTTTGCCACAGCCTTAGCCTTCCCCAGTAGCCGCAGAGAGCCAGGCTGCCACACCGTAGCCTTCCACAGTGGCCGTGGGGAGCTGAGTTGCCGCACCATGGCTCCAGCCCTCCCCAGAGGCCGGGTATGTAGACAGTTTTGGGAAGGCTGTGCCTTCCCTTGCCTGCATTACCAGCCGCCCATGGAGGTGACTCCCTGCGCCTGTTGACATCAGTAGAATTTCATTGGTTATCAGACCCCACAGCAACATACACTCAGGCTCCCTAATGTTGCTCTAGTTAACTCTGCAGAAGAAGGAAGAAAACACTTGAAATGCCGCAGTCCAATTTTGGAGATTTCTACTGCTTCTCAAATAGGCGCTTTCAATCCCTGCACTTCAACTGACGAGATAAGAGTCGTCATTTCCATTTATTACTGCTTGCCGACGCATTTGGACTTGTGCTGATTTCAAGTGAGCTGACTTACCCACTAAATCCCACTCTCCGTTGGATATGTAATTGGAAACATCAGCATCGAGCATCTGCAGATCAAGCAGCCAGCCATTGTGGGTCCACGAGCCAAACTTCAAATCGCATTTCTGCACGTCGAAAGGGAACCAGCGGACGTCAATGTAACATGTGCTCTTCAAAATGCCTTAGGAGAGACGTGAGAGAGGGAAGCAGACCTCTTGGGTCTCAAAGGCAAGTGCAAAATGAAATGACATTGCATGGGGATCGCGTGAAATTGCCGGGCCTCACTCTACAATTAGATCCAATTCAGCTGAGCAGACTTTGATTAGAATTTCTAAACGAACTGTTCCACTAATGTCACTTGTGAGTCCCTGAGCCAAATTACTTTCCTTTCTCTGTGACATGCTGGAGAGACCCAGCGGAGGCAGTGTTGTTTCAAAAGAGAGAGGGGCCAAATTCTCTCCTGACAGGGTAGGCGCTGTGTTGATTTCAGTGGAGCTGCAGCTAATACATCAGCAGAGAAACCAGCTCATGAGGTACCCGCAAACATACAAAGACCTGACCTTTTGCTGCTGTGCTTTCTTTGCCTTGCTTCTTCTCCTGGGGCCATATCTCCGGATCGTCCCCCATTTCCAATTCATTGAGGTTAGGTCCATCAATGGCTATTAGCCAGGATGGGTAGAAGCATCCCTAGCCTCTGTTTGCCAGAAGCTGGGAATGATGACAAGGGAGGGATCACTTGATTCCCTGTTCTGTTCACTCCCTCTGGGACACCTGGCATTGGCCACTGTCGGCAGACAGGATACTGGGCTGGATGGACCCTTGGTCTGACCTAGTCTGGCCACTCTTGTGTTCATATATTTTCTTTAGGGGTGTGTCTACACTGTGTCTGGTGCAAACCTCCCACCCCAAGTCCTGCCAGTGCATTTAAAAATAGCTGAGCGTGGGGCTGGGGTGGAAGGAGTCCTATTGACTGCCCACGTTGCAATGTCACAGCAGATTGTTTAGCATTGTAAGGGGATAAGCCTTTTGGTCACTGTTGGAGCCCACAAATGTGAAGCACTTTACAATGTCTGGCCTGTATTTAGGCCTAAAATAGAAGCTAAACTCTTCTGAAAGCCTGTCCCCCAGCGTAGAGCGCACAAAGTTCTTAAACCCAGATCTGCTTTCAAATGGACACAATTAATTCTCTAAATAGGAAAATTGATTGAAGCTATTAAAGTACATTGATTTCAACCAACCCACACAACCGGCCTCCTACCTGGAGGGATGTATTGACAAGCTCCAGAGTAATTCACCAGCACGTTCGTGTGAAACGTGGCGTCGAATCTTTCATCTGCACTAAAATACAACATAAAAAAACCCCACAGGCACTTGAATTCAAAATGTGGTGAATAGTAACATAACCATCATTCATTTGTGAATAGAGGGTGTATGGATTAGGGAAAGGTAGGTGACCTTTGTAAAACATCATTAGCTGACCCCTCTAGCTCACTCCCTAATTGAGCTTGGATATTCTTACACAATCTTTTGCACAGTGAATCTGTGGAACTCCTTGCCAGAGGATATTGTGAAGACCAGGACTTTAACAGGGTTCAAAAAAGAACTAGATAAATTCATGGAAGTTAGGTCCATGAATGGCTATTAGCCAGTATGGGGAGGAATGGTGTTAGAGGCTGGAAATGGATGACAGGAGAGAGATCATTTGATGATTCCCTGTTCTGTTCACTGTCTCTGGGGCACCTAGCACTGGCCGCTGTTGGAAGACAGGACACTGGGCTAGATAGACCTTTGGCCTGAGCCCGATATGGCCGTTCTTATGTTCTCATGAAGTTTAGATCAGTTGGATAAAGGAGAAATCTCTCTTAATTAGCTGCCTGGAGCCCCCAGATGTCCCTGTCACTGCGGAGAGATGCTGCAAGAGGCTCTGCTCCCATTAGTCAACTCATTAAAATGGCCTGATGCCATGAGTGTGACAAAGGGAGATGATGGGGCCTTGAGTCTTTTGGAACCTCTGGCCCAGTGGTGCCTTCCTCAAAGTGGAGTGACCAGGGGCTAGCGTAGCAGTTTCTTGGGACAGCCGCTCCTCTTCAAAACCAAGAAGTCCTAGGCGGGGTGAAGTGGCAGGAGAAGGAAAGGAACTTATTGGGGGGCTCAGATGGAAGAGGGGGCAAGCAGGATGGCTTGTTGTGGGCACTCAATGAGTGCTTAGAACTCTGAATTCTTTGGGGCTTTCTTTTTGTTCTGTGTGTGCACAGCACCTAGCGGAGTGAGGTCACAGTCAGTGACCAGGGCTCCTAGTGCGCTGGGGATACAAACAGTAAAAATAGGCACAGCGTGGTGTGCCGAGCTCTTGTGGGTCGGAGCTCTATAATTTCAGTCGTTAGTTGAGGTTTGGGGAAACGTCCAAGCTGCTGGATACATATTCTAGTGGAGTCAAGCAATCCAGCCCTTCCGTTCTTGCTATTTTATACAACTTATGTTCAAAATGGGTTATTGCAAACTCTCCCCTGCTGGCCGTCAAAGGTCAGCTACATCGTCATGGCCTCCTTTTGAACTGCTGGGCATTTCATCATTATTCTACCATCTTAGGTTCAACTCCCCCTGAAGCAGGTGGGACTATATCGAGTTTTGTGGGCTTTGTCGGTCCCTATGGGAAGTCTTTTAGCGACGTATGATTGTGATCTTTTTAAATGCCACCATCCTCTAATCTTCCATAAGACTGTACGAGAAGCCTTTGAAAGCACAGGTGTCAAATGAAACCATCATAATTAGCACATGCTAGATAAATCATAACTTAATCTTTCATTATAATACACACCATTTCTATTTTACGAGCATAGTTAACTCTAGGCTTCATCTAGACCTTTTTTCACTTGGCTGCCACATTTGTCAGGTTTGTTTCCATTGTGTGGAAGCTATAAACCGGATCTTCGGCTGGCATAATCTCCATGTGAAGTTGATGGAATTGCAGATGTTTTACATGAGCGGAGGCACCTCCCGTACCTGTTATACAGAAGAATGTCTGGCACCCATATCTGATCAGCGGGAAAGCGTAAGTTCTGGACCCCCGGGTAAGCAGACTGATCCCAAGACAAGTACACATCAATCCAGTACTAGGAAAATACAGACGCAAACGTTATTTAGCATTTCTACAATGGAGGATCATACGGGAAAGGAATGTCTTCCTGTGTGTTTGGAAAGTGCCTGGCACATTCAGGATCCCATGGAAATACAAGGAAGATTAGCAATGGTAACATAATAATTATGGTTGCAGGGTTAATAACAAGTGATGACAATGAAAAAAGACAAGTGCGTACTCTCAGGTGCTCACAATGGACTTAACATTTGTTGGTTAGAAAAATCTCCAAGGAAATATTTCTTTCGTGTGTTACATCACTGGATGCTGACTTATACCCACGGATGGCCTAGCTGGGAAAACATACAGTTGCATTGAGTATTCCAAAGTGGTTGTTTGTTTTGTATCCTCCCCCTTTCCCAACATGCCAGATTTGGATTTTTGCTGAACTTTGGGATCAATACAAACTCTTGAATGAAAACTACAGAGAATCTAGGTTCTTCTGTCCAAACTATATGCATGCAAGAAGGTGTGAAAATGATACCATAGCAGCCGTGTAAAAGTATGGGTTGGAATAGTTTAGGTAATTCTTTTTTATAACCAAGATCACTCATGCCATAAACTACAAGGTAGTTGGGGAAAAAGTAGAAGGCTCTTGCTCCATTTATATAATATATATACGATTTCTAATGTAACATTAGAGTTAGTTCAGTTAGTCCCCTCTCCTGTGATCTTTTAGCTTTGAAGAGGCAGTTCCAAGTTCTTTTTTATGTGGCATAAGAATAAATGATACTTTCTACCGTACAGCAATGTTGAATCCTACACTGGAGCATTAATTCAGTAGTAATAATGCACCGGAATGACAGCTATCTGAGTTTACCTTTTACACATTTAATTGCAGACCAGACGGACTTACTTATTCTATGCAACGTGTGCAGACCGCAACCGCAGGCCTAGAGCAGACAAGAATTAAGGGCAATTAAAAAAAAACTGGGAGGGAAGGAGATTTCAGAAAGTGCCTAAGTGGTTTAGGGGCATGCTCTATTGATTTGCAATGGGACTTATGCCTCTAAGTAGGGACCCTTACTCTTAAAATAAATAATGGCCATGGTAAATAATTATAATTGCAGAGAATATATATCTTCAGATACATAATTTATAATGACATTGCAATAATAATTTTTTATTATAATTTATTTGTTGAGTAGAGTCCCAATAATGAGTGCTTCTAAGTGCCTTAGGCACTCTTGGAAATGTCCCTGTGGGATTCTCAAAGGAAAGCAAGATGTGCAGTTCCCACCGAAATTCATTGGCATGTGAGGCACCTTTTGAAATCCCCGTCATTGACTTCGGTAGAAAAGAACGGGTGCCTGACCTTTTGAAAACCAGCCCTCCAATTTCAATGCCAGAACATGGACTTGAGTCTAACGTTAGATCTTCGTTAATAGACATCTCTGCCATAAATCTCAGTGGACTAACTCCGCTGAGATCATCAGAGTTACAACAGGAATTTTCAGATCTGAAAGGAAGTGACAACTAGGATTTGCAGAGGACAAATCTCCCATTGAAAGTTGGTCTGAGTTATGCACCTTCCTCTTATGCGCTTCTTTGGAAATCCTGCCCCCATTCCATCTTCAACAATATTTCTAAGAACTCAGCTCACTTATTTCCCTGTTCAGGAGATGATGGAAAGTTCTTTTGCCAAAGGATCGCCTTCAATAACTTCCTGAGACAACAGTTTGTGTTCAGTGAGGATACAAAGTTACTCACCAACTGTAGCCAAGCATTCGTGATCAGCACCTGATTCTTCTCATCCTTAAAAAGAGAGAGAAGAAAACCTAATGATCCCAAGAAAATAGTGTATTTTTTCCCTATAAAATCAAACCCAACCCCCACGTCTAGGATAAATTAATGCAAATATTGCAATTACAAATTATGGGCTCGATATTGGAGTCATTGGGTGAAATCTCTGACCCATGAGATGCAGAAGATCAAGCTACATTATCATAATAGCTCCTTCAGGCCTTAAAAACAAATCTATGAAAATTCAGCACTCATTATAATTCATCAACATCAGCAATGAAAATAATTTACCATGGCCATTATTTATTTGAAGACATTTATTCTCTACAAAATCTAGCCGAGATTTTCATTTTAATTAGATGGTTGCGGTACAATAAGCTATGACAGCCTGTGAGAGACAGTCACTGGAGAGGATTAACGCTGTTGTTGTGGCCACAGATGATCCGTGACTAGATTCCAAAGATGCGTCTTAAAGTCATGTAAATTTCTAGAGAAAATATACCGGCCATGAACAAACTGTGAAAATGATGTTTATTGCGAGGATGCTGGACAGAACAGGTGTGGAGCTGTGTGTGTCTAAACACAGCTCTGAGCAGGCCGCAAATCACCCTGGAATCCAGTTCTTTTTCCACAATAACAATGCTTTGTAGCTGTGGCTCTCAAATTGCTTTGCAACAGAGTCATGGCCTCATGTCACAGAGGGTGAGACTAAGGCCATGTCTTCACCAAATGGAAGACTGACACTGCTACAATCGTCCGGAGTTTGATTTAGCCGGTCTAGTTAAGACCCGCTAAATCAAACCCAGAGGGTGCCCCCGTCAGTGGCTGCTACTCCTCTTTCTGCGAGGAGTAAGGGAAGCTGACACAAGTATTTGCTCCTGTTGGCCTCCCGCTGTGGGGTAGTGGGGAAACTTGAATTAAAGTATGTCAACTCCAGCTATGTAATTAATGTAGCTGGAGTTGCGTATCTTGATTTGACCTTCCCTTTTAATGTAGACCTAGCCTCAGGCACAGAGAGGTGAAGTAAGTGCCCCAAGAACATGGCTGCACAACTATCATGTTAGGGGCTCCTATCCTAGAGAGGCAGCACCTCATTAACATGGGGGTGACACCCAAACCCATCCCTCCTCAGACACATGCCTACGCCTTTCCCCATTTTAGCTTTGCACTTAAGCCGGCAAGTGCACCGGTGGGTTGGGTAAATGACCGTTTTAACCTCGAAACGCCCCTTCTTTTGTACTAAGAATGAATCACTTTTGCTGTGTGCCCTTTGCTCTCGTTCCTTGGGAGCAAAGGAGAGGCAGTGAGCTCAAAGCTAGCGGAGAGAACAGAAGGACTAGCGACAATGAAGCAGAGATAGAGCAAACAATGGATTTGAGATGCCTGCATTTCAGTAAGCGGTGTGGAACAAAGCGACTGTGGAATATCATGCTAAATCTTGTGAGCACATTGTACTTGGGCTGCAGTGAGGGAAGAGACTGGGGTCCCAGCACAAAATCCATCAGGCTGATAAGATCTGGGGACCAACAGGCCATAATAGCTAATGCTTTGAATAGAAATAGATGAATAATTCCCAGACGCAACTTCATTAAGACAAAGGGTGACATTTTGGCTTCACTGAATTCGGCGGGGCCAGGATTTGACCCTCAGTTGATTATGTTCCTTCCCAGACATTTAATGCCTGAGATGAGGCCAGATTTTTTAACAAGTTCAGCTTAGGCCCCCTAAATGAAACATCTGATGTTTAAAAATCCTCAGCACCCAGCAGCCCCAAGTTGGGCAAATGTTTCAGCTGCATCTTCTTGTGGGGCACTTATAGAACAATTTCTGCAGGTGCCCCCCCAGCTCCCTGGGCATGGCCAGAGGCAGCTGCAGGATGAAAAGCCACAAGCCCATTGTGGTTGGGAGGCTGCGGAGCAAACCGAAGAGACTGTTAGCCCTGGTGGCTTTTCTGGGCTTGCGTAGGTTGTAGGATAACTGATCCCAGGAGTCCTCTCTCCTTTTGTAACGTCCACCCGTTGGTACAAGCCAGGAAGCCTAGAAAGCCCTGCAGCCTGTGTCCTGCAGTGTTTTACAATGAGGCATCCCCATGGCTTCCAAATAGTTAGTGAACGACTCCCATACAAACTCACAGCAAGCCTCTGCCCTCCCAGGCAACAAGGCTACGTCTAGACTGCAAGCCTCTTTCGAAAAAGAGCATCTAGACTACAACCAGTTCTTTCTAAAAGGAAAGCTGCTTTTCCGAAAGAGAGCACCCCGGCAATCTGGATGCTTTCTTTCGAAAAAGCAGTTTGCATTACCTAACGCCTTTTTTTGAAAGAGCACTTTTGAAAAAAGGCATTATTCCTTGTAAAATGAGGTTTACCGCGGTCGAAAAAACCTCCATGTTCTTTCGATTTATTGTCAACAGAACGTGGTGGTAGTCTAGAAGCAGGTAAAGATTTTTTTGAAAAAAGGCCACTTTTTTTTTTAAATCCCTGTAGTTTAGAGACACCCCAAGTGAACTATTCAGTGGTGGTGTTTCTATCCAGGCACATGGCTCCCCAAAGAGCTCAGACATTTTTGCACAAGCCTGAACCTCTGGTGGTTTCTGGCCACACTGTGCACCTTCTGTCAGCAGTGTGCGTCTTCACCAGGAGCGCTTCCCCCAGCTGACCTGCCCGGGGCATGGTAGTTCACTGATAGAATCCTAGAACACTAGAACTGGAAGGGACCTTGAAAGGTCATCAAGTCCAGTCCCCTGCCCTCACGGCAGGACCAAGCACAGTCTAGACTAGTCCAACCTGCTCATAAATATCTCCAGTGATGGAGTTTCCACAGTCTCCCTAGGCAATTTATTGCAGTGTTTAGCCACCCTGACAGTTAGGACAAGAAGCAATGGGCTTAAACTGCAGCAAGGGAGGGTTAGGTTGGATATGAGGAAAAACTTCCGATCACCAGAGGCCAGGAAGAACAATTTTTTCCCTTCTCCTTATAGCAACCTTTTAGGTCCTTGAAAACTGCTCTCATGTCCCCTCTCAGTCGTCTCTTTTCTAAACTAAACAAGCCCAATTCTTTCAGTCTTCCCTCCTAGCTCATGTTTTCTAGACCTTGAATCATTCTTGTTGCTCTTCTCTGGACCTTCTCCAATTTCTCCACATCTTTCTTGAAATGTGGTGCCCAGAACTGGACACAATCCTCCAATTGAGGCCTAATCAGCACAGAGTAGAGCGGAAGAATGACTTCTCGTGTCTTGCTCACAATACTCCTGTTAATTCATCCCAGAATCATGTTTGCTTTTTTTTTTTTTGTTGCAAGTATCACACTCTTGACTCATATTTAGCTTGTGGTCCACTATGTCAGCCTAACTCCACCACCATGAGCCCTGTGCCTCTTGTGGAGGTGGAGTTACCATGACAGCGTAGTGGGAGATTTACTTCAGTGGAAGCAGCATCTGAGCATAGATGCGGACATCATGACATCGAAATTAACTGCCTCGCGTTGACCTAATGCCGTAGTGTGGACCAACATGGCCACAATTGTCATTCTTGCTACTAGTGCTTTCTGTGAGTCTTCCCTTGACAGCAAATGGGAACAGTCCTTTCCCTGCCATGACTGTGTCTAACATCGCTGCCAATGGCGCAGCTGCATGGAGATCACAGGGCAGCCTTTGACTCAAAGTCCCAGACGGAGCTGAGGATGAAAAGAGTAAGTGCCTGGGAGTGTTCTCAAAGCCAAGCAACTTGTGACCTCCTCAGCTGTCCTGCAGCCCCCTCCCGCACCCATGGAACCACTGTGTCCTGCCACCCCCCATGGAACCGCTGTGCTGTTTCCTGTTCATAGTTCCATTGTGTCCAGAACCAACAGACACTGAAAGCACAAGCCAAGTGGAAGTGGCGTGGGCATTTTGCAACATGCGATGGCTCATAAAGGGAACGAGGCCACAGCTGTATTCCCATTCCTGCACGGCATGTATGAGCTCTGGAAAATGGCCAATTACACTACCCTGAAGCTGCCATCTCTCTGCACAGTCACCTTCCCGGCAGACAGGCAAATGTGCTATGTGGGAAGAGGCAGCTTAAGCCAAGTGCAGCTGTCACGCTGCCTGGAGAGGCTCACGACTGTGTGCGCCAACCCCAGGACAGACCCCCAAGATGGTGCTGTGTGTTATACATAAATTTCACCGAGCCTGTAACAAATGGGAACTCCTGAATCACTGTACAGGTTGAACCTCTCTAGTCCGTCACCCTCAGGACCTGACTGGTGCTGAACCAGAGAATTTGCTGAACCAGGGGAGATCAATATTGTCTAGCAGCATTACCAACACTTCTATTGCTTACTGGGCTCTTAGAAGACATTAGAGGTAAATTAGAGGTAAGTAACAGCACAGAAAACTAAGAGCCAGGACTGGTGGCTATGAACAAACTTTATGGAACCGCAGGAAACTTGGCTCTGACCCATGCTAAGTAGACATCCAGTTAAAATCATGCTGGACCATGGATGTTGCCAGACCAGAGAGTGCCAGACTATAGAGGCTCAACCTGTACCAGTATTCCCACTCCAGTCTATCTAGCCATCCAGCCAAGCTGGGGCTACTCACTCACTGAAAAGATAAGTACTCACTCACTGAAAAGATCACAACATTTTTAGGTTGCTGCCAATCTCAAGAGGTCAGTTACCCCAGGTCAATTTGTACCTTAGATCAATGCTTGCAGCCAGTTTTCTAATTAACTAAGGATTTATTAAGTAGTGCAGGAGGTCCAGAGTGTGTGTGTGAGAGAGAGTTAAAGCAGGCAACAGACTCACACAAATGAGTTACACCCTATGGTTCCAAAAGGCGACAGAGCCATACTCATCTGTCAGCACTGAAGGTTTTTTAGGGCTAACCCAGTCTGACCCTGGGGATCTCTGCTCTCCAGCCCCGAGAGAATCCAAACATAGACGAGAGAGAGAGGTGTGAAATATTCTTATCATCCAGTTCTATTTCCTCCTTCCCCAAGTCAAGCTGCCGGTAGGAGCCATTTTGCACATCGGCTCCTTATGGCTGCGGTGGGGCAACGAATGAAGACTTTGTCTTGTGATGTCCCATGAGGGCTCACTGGAATTCGGTCGCCCTCCCCCATGGGCCGGAGATCACACATTTTGTGATCAGTCGGCATTTTGCACTGGGGGAGGGGGGAGTTTTTCCCTGTTGGGTGAGTGACATTGTTCAGAACAAACATTTTAGTGCTTTGGGATTCAGGCCAGGAGCTTGGGCGTGTTCCCCCTTCCTTTGGGCCTCCTGAGGTGTTATTCCTTGCTTCCCAGCACACCAACATAGGTTGGTTAGCCAATCTATTAGGCAGTGGGCTTGTCAGAGGTGGTCCCCATGCTGTTACATGGACCTTGCAAGAGCTGGCGAACTTGGGCGGGGGGGGAGGGGACACAGGTGAGTGATAGGCCAATTTGGCGCACCTCTACATCACCTTTTGTGACCTGTCACAGAGTGTCTGGTGCCCTGGAATGAAGCAGAATCAGATCTCCCATGCCAGTACCAGCAGTCCCAGTAGCAAATCATGAGGGTGAAGCAGTGCCTGGGGCTATAATGGATACGGGAGACTCAGAGGGAGGATCCCCCTGAAGGAAGTAGTGGGAAGTTTCTGGAAGGGGGATGCTGAAGAACAACAGATACTTTTGCTGGCTGCCTTCCCAAGCCACAGGGCCAGAGGGCGCTGACAGCAGCAGAAGAGCATGTGGGTCACCAATCACTTCTGAAAATGTCTCCACGGGTGACCTACAAACTCCAGTGATCACCTCTCAACGATGGATGGCTTAGCTGATCTTCCCCAAGGGAGGACAAGTCCCCGCCCTGGGTGGCACCCATGAATTTGTGCCAACTCTGCCTCTCTGTTCAGGGAGAGGGGTTTTAGGGAGTCATAACTCCTTCCCTCGCATTTTGGCCAAGTCAAAGCATGTAATAGTTCTTTGCCTCTCATTTGATGCTACTCTTCCGCTGATTGATCAATTGAGTTCTACACAGATGTATACAGCCTGCATCCTGTTATATCACCTTCCGGTGTCATCCACGACTAAAATCTCATTAGATTTTATACCCGGTGCTGGGGTGTTTTAGATATTCTCTACCCTGAGTGTGTCATCCCTAAATGGCCTGTTGTATGCTTTACACAACTAGCAGATGTGGTGATAATAAGGGTGAGACAGGAATCATTGTTCCTAGCTTTGTATTATTCATGGCTTTTCTCGGCATTCTGCTAAACCTCCCGCACATGTTAGCCAAATAGGACTAAAAAATTCACATCTGCATTTAATATGGATCTAAGATTCATCACATGCCCAGTTGCAAAGGATGTCTCCAATTCCTTTTGCTGGTTTTTGGCCATTACAGCATCAATTCGGCAAAGCACCCATGCTTCTCTTCAAGCACACGCTTGTTTGAAGGGCTGTGGTAAATAAAAATGGAATTAGGCACATGTGATGTAGAAGAGCCTAGATTCCAAACAGGCAGGGGATATAATGGTCTTGCAAAGTCTCTTTCTGGGCTTCTGACTTCTGGAGGCATCTACCGTCACTATGGAAACTCACAGCCTTTGCACGGATAATAGTTCACTGCTTGTGTTTTCCTGGACTGATACCAATGCTGGGTTGTTGGGGCTTTTAATCTAGTCTGCCTGCGTAGGCTTGATCCTACTTTCATGGCGTATCCCGAACCAGTCCCGGCATTACTGGGAGAACTTGGCTACGTGCCACAAACTAGGAGCTGCAATCCACTGGAACAATGGTACTGTTGACCAACAGGGAGGAGGCCGGAAAATCCCAGAGACAGAACCTTCTTGGGAACTGTCCCGTAAACATGGACCCCCCTGCCAGAAGAACACATAATAGTATTTCGTTCTCAGAGTCCTCACAAAAATGCACAAACAAACTCTTAAGCCTGTTTGTGGGTGGCTGGAAAAGGAGAAAATGAGAGAACAAGGCCATCTTTTTAATCCTTGGGAGACATTCAGGTACTACAGTGGTGAGGGGTACACCAGTGTGTCAAAAAATGGTATTTATGATGATGGAGAGAGATTAGAGGCAGGGCTAGAAGTTCTGCCTATTATTGAGGCTGCCCAATGTCTTTCATCATAAGACCCAAGTTTCAGTTGCTTCAACTTTGCCAAATGTCAACAATTTGGGCTGAAACTTTTCATGCCAAGTGTTTGCCTCGAGCTAAATTTTCTTGGAAGATTTCAGGCCAAACAGATGAGCCATTATCTAGAACAAGGCTAGGAAATATGTGCTGGCCACGGTAAAAAAAAATCTTTGAGAAGCTCAAATATACCCATGTGTTGGAGCAGGGATTTGAAACGGGACAGGGTGTCATGCCTTGTCGCTGTGATGTGCCTTTTTCTATCCCCATGAAAAGCCACCTTAATTTGGCTACCGTATAAGCCTTTGCAAAATGACAATTGACACATGCCCAGTGGAGATTTGCTAGGGCTTCTCTGCTTCATTCCCTTCTGTCCCCACAGAGCATGCTATGGGCTGAGGCTGCAGAGAGCTGAGGAGGACTTTGGCTGCAATTGCAGTAGCAGGGCTGGAGCTGGGAGCCAGAACTAAAAGCAAGGAGCCTATCTCACCTGGACTCTTGAAGCCCCCATTGCTGAACTAAGGGTGGAGGAGGAAATTGCCTGATTCAAATGTAGAGCAGCCAAAAGCTCAGCCTTAGGGTGGGGAACAAGGAATGTGAGAGGGTAGAGCCTAGAAGAGAAGGGAAAAGGAGAGTGGAAGTGCTTTAGGAATTAATCAGAGTTGTGCAGTATAAAAGGCTGTTTTCAGTAGGGCCTTTTGATAGGATGTCTACCCCACACTGGCATGTGAGTGGTTAATAGAGCCCTAGGGAGGCGTGTGCAGGAGATGCAGCCAATAGGAAAAAGGCTGGAAAGAACAGTCAATCCAGGGCCATAGAAGAAGGGCTGCAGGGCAGAGCAGGGTTAGTCGCTGCCTGGAGCTCAAAGAGGGAGCACTGCTTGCCTAGCAGGTAGGTAGACGCTAGCACCCTGGACAGAGCAGTGCTGGAAGAGACCAGGAGAATCAGAAGGAGCTTCTGGCTGGCTGTTAGAACTGACATATTAAGGCCCTGAGGTACAGATGAAGAAGGTGTTAGAGCCATTTGCAAGTGGCCCAGGGAAATATACTGAGAAACTGGAAGGGATGCAGCATGTAGCTGCCATCTACAGAACCTATGAGGAGAGAATGAGGGATTTGGGCTTATTTAATTTGCAGAAGAGAAGAGTGAGGGGGGATTTGGTAGCAGCCTTCAACTTCCTGAAGGGAGGTTCAAAAAGAATGGAGAGAGGCTGTTCTCAGTAGTGACAGATGGCAGAACGAGGAGCAATG
>JANRFK010004149.1:116346529-116370853 GCA_030068395.1 Apalone spinifera | reverse complement strand
CCCCCCCCCCCCCCCCCCCCCCCGAGCTCAAAATTGGCCAAAGTAGGTTGGCGTCACAGGAGAAAGTATTGGGTTTAATTTTAGTGAATCTGCTGGTCTGGCAGCCATAAGCATCAATTATCTGCTTAGGAATTTTAATGACTACTTTTCATAATTAAATGCTGAAAATCTGTCATTAATATAGCGATGCAGGGCCTGGTGCGCATCTCACTCACACCAGTTTTAGATCAGTATGATTACATCTACTTCAGCGACGTTACTCTTGATTTACAATAGTGTCAGAAGAGAAATTGGTCCCCTGGTGATAAAGGAAGTGAATGGAAAGAGATTCACAATTGGCTGGGGATTTTTCTACAAATAAAGATATGTAGCAGAGTAAATACCACACCGCTTACTCAGTAAAATCACAAGTAAATGCAAGCGATATTAATGAAAAACATGATTCTCTTAGTCTGTAAGGACTGAAAGTCATTTTCCATTAATACTTTATTCTGTAGGCATTTCTCATTTATAATCCTTTCATTATGATGGCTTTATTTCATGTTCCCTGTATGTTTCAGTCTTGACTGGTCAAGCTGACAAAGTGGAAGTTATCTGGCTGGAAAAGATTTGTACAGGATGTACTATCAGGATTATGGTTTAATCTAGTGACTCCAGATGCTCTATTGGGAATAATATGTCATCGGGTGCTGGCATATTTATATTTGGACCACTTGCATTTTTATTTTGGTTTATCACATGTTGCAAAATGCACAGATCAATGGAGACAGGGGCTCGCATGTCTGCTGGTGTAAATAGGTGTAACCAATAGAGCTAGGCTGAATCACACCTTCTGAAATGCAAAGTAGGGAAGTGCAGTAATTTAACCCCTTCCATCCTGCAGTCTTTCCTTGTCCATAGAAAAGAATACACAGTCCCTGAAGTGCATCTCTCCAAGAGAACTGGCTCATTTCAAGGCTAAATGCTACAGTCCACACCACTGGGTCCTTAAACAATTAAGTGTCTGTACTCAACAGTCTGGCTTCTTCCATTGTGATCAGAACGCCCGATGTTGAAGCACCTTTCCACAAATCCCTGAATTCCTCCATCCAGACCAGGAGCATGCAAACAGATGTATCGGTGCTGGTGGAATAATAACTGTTCTTGCTTTCAGCAAGAGTTTTTACCCGGGGGGGAAAACTGTATATTAACATACGTCATTCAGTTTTCTAATAACAAACTGCCCCTCCCATTAATTAAGCCTTTCATTTCTGAAATCCACGTGCATCAAAGCAAGGAAAGGAACTGCTACAGGCTTTAAAATAGCATAATGCCTCCGTAATGCACACATTATTCTGATCTTGCAATTCACGGTTTACCAACACGCTTAGCTCAATAAGACCAGCGTTCATCGGGGTCAGAGGGAAGGTCCCTGCGCATGGATGGAATATATATTATTTTACTTAGGAACAGGCCCTACGGGGGCTTTTGAAAGTGCAGTGTGAGCAGTTTGCTTTGTACAATACCCTGTCCCCCCGCCCCTTCCCCCACACACACTTTTGCTCTCTACTCCCACCAGGTGTGCAGCTCCCCCTTTGGCATACACCCACTCCCTTGGCAGAGGCTGGGAATGGGAGACGGGAGGGATCACATGAGGGTTCCCTGTTCTGTTCTCTCCTCTGGGGCACTTGGCACGGGCCCCTGTTGGAAGACTGGGCTAGATGGACCTTTGGTCTGACCCAGTCTGGCCGTTCTGATGTTCTGAAAATGCTTGATGCAGGCCAAGGACTCTGCCACAAAAATCACCCTTTCGACCACCTAAATTGCCATTTTTTCCCCACGCAAGCATCCGGTTTGCTAGTCCTGGGATTGCTCTGGGAACTAATGGGTGAGTGGAGAGAGCACAGAGGGGGAGCTGCATTATAGGATAGAGTTGGGAGGAGCTACCAATGCATGGCCAGGAACAGCCTCATAAACTTTCCTTGGGCTGGCTGTTCAAGGGGGACAAAGGCCCACACTCCCACAATATGGCTCACCCGGCCTCAGAGCCCTTACAAGGAGACTTCTCCACTAGGGACATAACAAAATCACTTGTGCATGTGGAGACAAAGGGCCCAAATCTGGCTTCATTCAAGGTGCCTAGCACACTCAGACTGACGTCAAGCCAGGACCCCAGAATGCCCCCAGAATCCGGCAGTCCAGGTGGCCGCCCCCGTTGTGGTGATCTCAGCTTTCCTGAGAAGAGCTGAGGCCACCGGGGCGGCTGAGGCTAAGACACAGCCAGGCCCTCATTTTGGAACAAGGCAGGAGCTGGGGCCAAGAGATTAATGCAGTTTCCCAGTGTGACACTCAGCAATGTGTAATCTCTACTGAAACAGAGCACAGTAATTACAGGGCGCCACCGAGATGTCTGTTCTCTAGGAAGAGTTTTTAATGAAGTGATTAACTCTGCCGTGCAGCAAGGGCACTGGGGGCAGGTTTCTAACAAATCCTTTTATTGTTTCTTTTTTGCAAAACATTCAGATGGAGCCCAGACCCGGGCATCTTTATCTGTTACAGTTTTTGGCCAGGCCACGGAACCAGCCATTGTTTTCTCTCGGCCAGATGAACTTCAGAACAGATTTAGCCCAACAGACTAAACCACAGAAACTGTCTCAGGAAAGGTGCCTTATTGGCTGCTTTCAGCCATGTTACAGCTCCCCATAAGAACCAGGCACAGGCCTTCAGCCCTTACTCCCAAGAGTCATTCTTACTCTTTTGGGTAGCACCTCCAAGAGAAGGGAATCAACTCAAGGACCGAGTAATGCAGGCCTTGTCTACACATACAGCGCTTGATCAATCTTCCGGAGTTCGATTGAGCGAGTCTAGTTAAGACTCGCTCAATTGAACTCAGAGGGCACCTCTGCCAGCTGCCAGTACTCCTGCATCTGTGAGGAGTAAGGGAAGACTATGGGAGCACTTGCTCCTGCCGACCTCCCACTGTGAGGGAAATGCAAAACAAGGTACCTCAACTCCAGCTATGTAATTAACATAGCTGGAGTTGCGTATCTTGATTCAACGTTATCTATGAGCATAGGCCTGGCCGTAGGAAGAGAAGATAGAATAGCATTGAATGAAACCATCTCTCAATCGACTGAAGAAGAGGCTGCAGACATGGTACAATGGGTGATCTTTTTTCGATCCTAATCACATAATGCTCATGCCATGTGCAAAATCAGGGATTCCAACATTCTCCAGACTGCAGTCTCTTGCTGTTGTCATGTCAGCCTAGAACTGTTTTTATTTTAATTGAATGGATGCTGTATGGTAATCTTAGAATCTGAACATCCCCCAAGTTTGTGATTGTTTGGACCTGGCACCCAGGATCATTACTGTAGAATTGCAAAAGCGACGTATAGCTGGTTTGTGCGAGGATAGTTCGTTACTGATAAGAGCTAATGCACAGCAACATCTGGGGCATTAGGCAAAGAGTAAAAGCTTTGTTTCTAAAGCACAGAAGTGCTTAGCTGACCTCTTTTATCAAATAAATCTTTCCTACTTTGGCTCCTATGAAATGATAGAGACATTTAAATTCCTGGGAACAGAGGCTGACCTCAGGGAGATAAAGTGCTTAAAGAAATGCTCTCAAAGGAAGTTTTCATGTAGGCATTTTAAAAACCTTTCCCCAAAAGGGGTCTGATTTTTCTGGTGCACCCCAAAACCAGGTTTACATCACTCCCCCTCTGAGTTAATGGGGAGTAACACCTGGCTCATAATCTCTTGAAACAAACAGGGTGCTTTTATGTAAAATCATTAAAAAGCGACCTAATTCATCAACCTCTTCCTCAGATTGTCAGGCACATCTGCACCTATTAGTATTCCCCCATGAAAAATCCTCATCTCAGCGTCCTACAAAACACCGACTCCAAACCAGCCGGCTCGCACTGTCCATTCTGTAGCCGTCTGGGCTCAGAGGAACCAGGTAAGGCCTAGGTAGTTTCCCACCGAAGCTGAATTCATTACCGTGACGAGGTGTTGCCGGCAAGAGTAAGCCTCAGGTCCGACACTAGGTTCATAAAGTACAAAAACACGCTGCACAGGTATCTGTCAAATACAAGCTTTAATACAAGTTTATTTTCTGACAACTATCAGCTGCGCCCCTTAACTAAAGAACAACATGATAGGAAAAGCGGCATCTTACATCCCTTCTGCAAGCTGGGGCCCCTGTTTCAGCTGCGGACGAAGCGGGAGATCATCTAGGCTTCCGAGGCACCGGTACGAAAGCCCATTGGTGAGATCCAAATTGCCATACTTCTTATGCAGCTTATATACAGGTTTTTACCCTGTTTTGCAGTTTGGAAGTTTCCGGGGGTTACTCATTGCTTGTTACAGCTGTACTGCTTGTCTTTTGATTCTGTTCACATGATCACTACATTAGGGTAAACAGAATTGTTATGTTCCCACCCTTATCTATAATTCGTTTTTGCTACACTAGAACCATTGCTTATCTTAAATAGCGTATGTTCCTAGGAGCTTGCTTCTGGCTCATCAGTAGCAGGGAAGGAGGCCGGGGGACAATGCAGGCCTCACCACCACATACTTCAAACGTACAGAGTTCTTCCGCAATTAACCCCTACGCGAGGTTATGCCCAAGAGGCAGGACTTACCACATCGATGATCTGCAGCAAAGAAAGTTGTAGCTCTACAATAAGCGGCTGGGAATCGTTCATGACGGGGCGTTCCAGGCGATTGTAATTCCTCAACAGTTCTCTATACAGGCGCCTTTGGTTTTCACCCTGCTGGGAAACTTTTGGGGGGGAGGGGAAGAGGGTGACATTAATCATCTGGAACAATCAGAAAATCCTTTCGATTTTGCATCCTCTCTAGCTTATTTTGAGCATCTAAAAGAGAGACGCAGATTCCCAGAAAGTAAAGACCAGGGATGTTAAAATGTGTTTCATTAAGTAACCATGTAACTGCTGAAAATGTCAGGGATTACACGACTATATGCGGGCGGAAGTCAGCTACCCAGGAACTGATGAGCGCAGGGAGCTAGCTTAAAATCCAGCTTCTCATACAGACTGGTTCCCGCCTGCCTCCCTACCCCGAGCTGCTGGCTCTGATTCACAGGAAGCAGTGCAGGGCTGCAGGCAGGAGCCAGCGCATGCTGGGAGCTGGCTTTTAATCAGCTCCCCATGTGTACCAGGACCCTGCGTGTAACCATGAAGGTTAACCGTATACATGGTTACACTTTACTAGGGATGTGAAAGACCACCACAAGTTTGCCCATATCCAACACATCTGCCATTGGCTGGTTTCATAAAATAGCATACATGTGTGTCTATCCCAGAGTATCCCAAGAGTTAGAGGTCCATAAGCTGGCTAGGAAACTTTAGTGCAACATGACAGAATAGACACACTGAGGCGCTTGAAATCTCTGACAGGAAAGGCCCTGCTAAAAACTGTTTTAGATTTGGCCATTTCCAGATATTTTTCTTTTTCTGTGTGTGTGTGGGATGGGAGGGGGGAAGAGGGGAAGTTTGCAACCAGATTTGTGTTTGAAAGCAAAACATTTCCAAAAATTGTAAACAAAACATTGATTTCCCCCTCCCCTGCAGTAGTAGAATACTGCCTGCATTTGCAAATAGTTTTGGTGCCCTGGAAAATGCATTGGTAGCTGGAAAAGCCGGGCGCCGACAAACCTTTGCACGGCTCTGAGTGGCTGCGTGGTGGTCTGAAGCACACGAGCTGGCGTTATGGTGACCTTTGTACATGTGTTTATCCCAGCTCGAGTCCATGTTATCAATGATTCTCATGGGGCTGGGCCCTCGGTGACCATGCACTGTATGGGGGAGGCAGAAAACCCCCCTTTTCTGGGCCCTTAGCAGAACTCATGGGGCTGGGCAGACTGACAACCTTTCTTCTGGGGGGTGCAGGCTTGCTCTGGAGTTGTTCCCATAGGGGCGCCGCAGGGCTAGGAAGTAGAGCAGTGACATCACTCCTCCATGTGCTAACTAGCACACCTGGTAGCACTGAAGTCAATGACCCAAACTGCCACTGATTTTCACCGGGGCCAGATTTTCACACTGGGTTACAACAGCTAAAGGGGTAGAGGTCCGGGAGTGTTATTTTTATCAGTGTCTTCTCTGCTCCTCCTCCACTTACTCTAGCCCCATATGAATGTCTAACCTTATAGCTCTTTGCTTTGATAATCTTCTCAATGGCCATGTTGCAGACTTATGTGGGGGGGGGGGGGTGTTAATTCCTGCACAGGTTGAACCTCTCGGCTGCGTCTAGATTGGCATGATTTTCCGGAAATGCTTTTAACGGAAAAGCGTATTACATATGACCAAGTCAAACATATCTTCTCCTCCTGCATGCTCCAGACCTAGCTGTTCCAAGAAGCAATTCTTTATGGGGCTGAGTAATTTCATCTCAAACCTGTGCCTTCATGTGACTGGTAACTGCCGTCCTCCATTTTTACCCCGTTTTATGCCCTGGCTCGTTGTTGCGCAATTATTGGCATTCTCTCAACTTAGACGGCAGCACCACTGCCCAGCTATTGTATAGCCCATTGTGCTGGGATTTGTCTCCGTATGTTCATGCGCATTTAATTTGTTATTTATGTCATTATGTAAATCTCCGTGCAATTTGGAGCCCGTGGCCTCCTGGCAAATTGCCAAGGCAGCTGTCGGTGTCACAAATGATTGGGTTGTCTAATCAAGCTGTCATCTCTTTTTGTTGCAGCAGCCTCCAAGCAGGAAAAGAGGTGAGATAAGGGACAGATTAAAATATATTTTTAAAGAAAAATTAGACTCTCCGTCTTAAAATACTCAGTGCTCGGGCGCCAGGCAGGTGATGTTTCTCACTCTCTCTCTCTCTCTCTCTCAAGCCCTGAAAACTCCAAGGTGTTAAATTTCAGTGAGCTAAATTGCAGCATTTTTCGGTAAGAGGAGGTTGTAATTTCTGGTTCTGGGGACTGGTCGTGGGATGTGAAGAGATTCCGCTCTATGCCACTAATCTGGCCCTGGTCTTTGGAGGTGGGATGAATTTTTTTTTCCCTTGACCAATTTTGAAATTGCACCCAAAAATTGTGTTTGATGAATGGCAAAGTTGAAAATTCCACCATGCAAAAGTGATGCCAGACCTGAAGTGAAACTTTTATTCACTTCCCCGGTGCAGCTGCAGGGCTGCTATGGAAAATTTCGGATGTGATTATGCAATAAAAAACTGTATGACAATGCATACTCACAAGTGGGCTGCTTTAAGGTGGGACAGTCAATTTCCGGGCATAAGAATGTTGACTTTGCAACCTCAATAGCTTCTAACTTCAGGGGTTTAATGCCATTTCCTATTCTTTTCCAAGCAAAGAAAGCTGTAAATCAGTAATACCATTAGGCAGAACCACACTGACACCTGCCTGGGTTACCAAGATCTGAATGCAGGACCTTTAGATTGCCAACACAGACTGCTACCATTTGAGACAAAAGAGTAACTGGTAGCAGTAGTAGGTTGTTATCCTATATGTGAACTAGCCTTTGTGGGGAGGGGTTGCAGTACATTTTGCTAATGCTTTACTTAGCCACATGCTGCCCAGCATTAGAACCATCTGAATCAGAATTTCTAGGTCCTCATCTTGGTATTTGCTGTGCAGTGTGGTTACCAAGCACATTGATTTGTCCTCTTCATTCTGAAAGGTCGTTTGGGTGAGACGTTACTCAGCCATATGAGACACAGGGCTGGCAGAAGGGACCTTGCCATTACTGCCTGCCTCCTACGGTGAAAGCATTAGCCCTGGCTCAAGAAAACAGTCTGAATACACAGCAGTATTGCCACTCTTCAGTAGAAATGCAGAGACACTTTGTTCTCTTGCTGGTGCTTCCAGCCAAACACCCCTTCTTCTACGCTACAGAGGCTGCTGCTGTTCCCCACACAGAGCCAAGCACTGTGGGGCCTCTGAGCGTGCTCAGAGCAGGTGACAGGTGGGAGGGGGGCTGGGAAGTACCCTCGGTGCCTATGAAAGCTGCGAGGCCGGAGCGTGCTCAGTGCGGTTGGAACGCTCCGAGGTTTTAGCGGCAAGAGTAACTAAATCCACCCACGTGCGAAGGGCGATTATACAGTCTTCTCATTTTGCCAGATCCGGGTGGATTTTTTTGGGAGTAGCAAAACTCCACCCCCTCCCTCCCCGGATTATTTCTCTGATGCGTTTCAAGTGCCTGCTCCCAAGCAGAGAGGCACTCCTCTTTGCAGAAATGGCTTGGGAGGAAGTAACATGTTGGCAACACAATGTGTGTTCCCATAAATTTCTGCCTGGAAATGGCTGAAACATTTCTTGAACTGCTTTGTTTTTTTTCTAATTCAGCCTCAGGCAGAGAACAAGCCGGCGGGTGAAAAACAACTGAAAACAGTCTTATAATAGAAAGGATAAGGCAACCTTAACGATAGGCAGAAAATACCAGATCCTAAAGGGCTCCCTGGGGAGAAAACACTCCTGGGTACAAATGGCTAGAAGCTGTAGCTGGACAAATTCAAATTAGACCTAAGGCATGAGTGTTTAATGGTGAAGATAAGCCAACTCCCAAGGAGAGAGGTAGATTCTGCACCTCTTAATGTCTTCAAATCCAGCCAAGTTATTGGGCTCCATACATGGGGCAGCCAGGTAAAATGTAAGGGTCTGCGGGTGCGCTAGCTGAGCGAATGGTCCCTCAGTGGCATAAAACACAATGAAGTGGTAAGCAAGTGTGACTGGGAGTAAGTAGGCCGGCTGGCACTCTCATCCCTTAGAAGCCAATTAGTGCCTGAGGAGAAGCTGATTAGGAATAATTAATTCCATTAGCCCATCTTAAGGGACTCCGGAAAGAAGAGAAAAAAAGTGAGGGAGAGAGGAGGAACAGAACAAACCTGGATTAAGTAACTGATCTCCTCAGCTCAAAGGTGACGGATAGTGGTCTATCCACTAGAAGGAAACAGAGCCATCCTGTCTTAGGGCATGTCTTCACTATGGGGAAGATCAGCATTGCCACGGTCCATCTTCCGGGGTTTGATTTAGTGGGTCTGTTATAGACCCACTAAATCAAACTCAGAGGGCATCCCGATTGGCACTGGTACTCCTGCTCCTCACAAGGAATAAGGGAAACCAATGGGAGTGTTTGCCTCCCGCTGTGTGGATGCCATGGAAATGCTGAGAGCAGCGGGAAAAGCCACCAGGCAAGTGGTTTCCTACACGGCTGTTCCCCCAGCCACAGGGAGGGGAAGTGGCAGCACACGGAGCCACTTCCTTCCTCCGCAAGCCAGACTCACCCCCCCACACACACACACCCCCAGCAGAACCTCGCAGGGGGAGGGGCTGGAGCAGTAGCACCGGCGCCCCTCCACAGACCACGCTTAGAGAGCCACTGTGCTAGGGGTACTTCTGTTGGCAGCATGTAGAATACATACAGCCTAGCCCCACCAGAAGGGTATCAAGACCTGGCCTAGGGGAGTAAAGGCATCCCTGAAAGTTGGGGGGGAGGGAGCAAACTACGCACCCTGCTCACCCCAGTCACCCCTCCCCCTCTAGGCTGCTCATTTCAGCCCCAGAGTGTCCCACGACCTCCCCTCTGCCAGAGCCTTTAGCTGACATGTGGAGCTACTCACCACAGTGTAGATCCAGTGTGTAGCAACACATGCACCAGAGGCTGTCCCAGGGCATCCCTTCCCGCTTCTAAATAACATCTCTTGGGCTCTGTCTACACTATAGCCTCTTGCGCAAAAACATGTGCAAATGAGGTGAAATGTGGAATACCACCGCGACTCATTTGCATAATTAATGAGGCTCCTTTTTTGCACAAGAGGCTTTAGCACAAGAGCCATTCTGCCGCTTTTTTTTTTCAGGAAGAACGGCTCTTGCGCAAAAACGGAGCCTCATTAATTATGCAATGAGGCATGGCGCTATTCCACGCTTCATCTCATTTGCATATGTTTTGCACAAAACCGGGGTAGTGTAGATTTAGCCTTGGGGTTTAAAAAAAAAGTCAAGGCCTTTTAATCTGAGCTCTTCTGGCCACATGTATTGCCGCCTCTCTTCCTCACATCGAGGGTGTGTCTGCACAGCCAGGCTTCACTTGAAGTAAGCAATGCAAATTGAGCTATGTCAATGGCGCAGCTTATTTCAAAATAGGGAGCATCTACATGGCACTTATTTTGAAATAGAGCCCTTGTCCTCTGACTGTCCTTACTCCTCATACCACAAGGGTTCCAGGAGTCAAAGTAAGAAGACCTCCAGCTCGACAGTATTTTGACACTATTTCGAAATAACTGCCTGCTGTGTAAATACGGACTAAGTTATTTTGAAATAATGTTGCTGTGTAGACATACCCTTTGACTCTATTGGTAGGTATTGTGTCATTAAGTTTTTAGGGTACGTCTATACTAGGAAATTAGTTTGAAATAATAACTCCTGAAATAACTATTTCAAAATAGTGTGTCTGCACTCCAGGGAAGCCTCAAAATTAGTCGAGGCAGGCTCCCTTAATGTGGATGCGTTACCCAACTCAGAACCCCAGGAAGCACTGGGGAGTAAGCATCTCCCCAGAGTCATTCAGAGGAATATTTCAAAATAGCAGGAGTGTGGACGATCCACTGCTGCTATTTTGAAATAAGTGTTATTTTTCCTGGAAAGCAAGAGTACTGATTTCAAAATAACCAGCCTGTTACTTCGAAACAATGGGTGTGATACTGTGGATGCTCCACTTATTATTTCGAAATAACTCCCTCGTGTAGACCAGGGCTTAGACGGTGACTTTATTGGAATGGTTTTAATTGTGTCTACTTCCCTCCGTTGGACTTCACACAGACAGTTATTACTGGATTCACAGTGTTGGGTTTTGTCCTGGCCTTTGTCCCATCCTCCCGGACTACTCCAAAAACATTGCTTTTCCTTCATAATATAAACAGCTGTTTCCAGGTCTTCCACCAATTCCTAATTCTACATGCATCTTTATTGCATTGCTTTTGCTTGAGCAATGTTTAGATCTTAAAGCAATTAAGTAGCTCAGCGTTCTTGAATTATCATTAATTTTATTCCTCTTCCCATCACATTGCTGCATCTCTGGTATTCTGTCTTCTGATATACTTGCAAAAGCCCTTAACTTCTTAGACTATCATTAATTCATTCTACTTATTTGCTGCTGTTACGTTTTCTGTGTGCTTTAACTGAATCTGCATACTTCTGTTGGGTCTATTCTCTCTTCCACACACTTGTTTCTTTTTCTTTTCTTTCTTTTAAGAATCAGATATTCTTAATTTCCCACATTTTCCTTTTTTGAACATCTGTCTCATTACACAAGTAAATAATACATGCTAATACGTGAATTCAGACTTCGCTCAATATCCCACGGTGTTCAGAAAACTAAAGAAGACCTTCTAGAATCCTACACGATATTTTCACTTACATATGTATCTTTCGGGAAATGTTGTCATAGATTCTTATAGCATTTCGATGATATTTTTTATATGGAACTAGAAGATTTAATGATGTTGCTCGGATTCATAAATCAATTAAGAGTTTTATTTTTTAAATAAAAGGACAATGTACATGCTTTATTTAAATGAGTGTATTTTTTAGAAAATACAGTGTTATTTTTATGAAGGGTTTTTTATTTCAGACTTCTTAAAAAGAGGGATTGTTAAAAATTTTCTATATGATTTTTTAGTACATTTTTAAAATGGGAATTCCATCAAGTGTGTTTTTTCCTTCATCCCTTTAAACTCTTATCATTCACTATGTTTTAACAAAAAAGAGCTATAGTCAGTTTGGTTTCCAGTAAATGTTCTTCTAGTTTTCAAACCTTACGCATTGATTTAGCTGAGCCAAAACAGAGCACTACTCCAGATTTCTCCATTTGATCTCTTTTCTGTAAGGTTTATAGAGAAGCAATCCTATTTCAGGTTCATCCTATTTTTTCTGGCTCATCTTGGTTCAGTCTCTTTCAACATTCACTCAGTTATGTCAGTTTTGAGGACTGTACTTGATTTTATCATTCTGTCTCTTCTCTGTTTTATGAGAAACAATCCCACTCCAAACACATCCCATTTTCCTGGTACAACCAAACCTTAACCTTGCTTAAGTTATGATAAAAAGAAGCTGTATATGGATTTTGGTGGTCCTGGCTCTTACTGTTTAGGAGTTCTTGATCAAATAGACAAACTCTCTAAAACATATAGTAGATGAACAAATGTCAGGCCTTTTTTCTAGGATGTGAAATAATGAGTTCTGAAAAGGATAGTGGGGATGATCCAGGTAAGGTGTGGAGTATAAATTATGTTTTTAGGTGTGTCTAAATTAGAATATTCACTAGGAATCTAACCAGCTTTAAAGAAATGCAGCATATTGCTTGCACTTTGGCAGACGTGTAGGCATATGGTTTATTTAACGTATTCTGCAGCTTTTTGGGAATGTAAGCATGTTGTTGCTGTTTCTCACTTAATCCCCAAAGATACCTGTTTGTTCCATCTGCCTTTGGTCTTATGTGTAGTCCGTGTGATAGCATTTCCCTGCAACTACAAGTCCTTTTTAAAAAAATCCACCGAAAAAGTATTGTTAAAATTGTATTACTTAGACATGAGAATTGTAATTCTCTCGTGTCAATTGCCCCATAATGTGTATGCTCTGTTCTTGAGTGTCCTTTGTCTTCGGTTAAAATACCTTTCATTTATTTCCCTTTTGTACCATCTTTTCTTTTTTTTTTTTCATTCTAACCTTCAGCTCTCGTTGTTTTCTTGACATAAACAGCTAAACTTTCCTGTCATTTACACTGAAGTACATAAGAGCAGAAGTTGGCCCCAGACCTCGCAGTGGTGACTGGTGTGAAAGGTCGCTTGAGGATGAGACTAAAGGCTTTGGTTGAGCCTAGACTGACGTGACACAAAGGCAAAACCACAAACTGACAAGATAATGCGGGTCATTACGTAATAAAAAAAGACTGAGATAAAATAAAAGTAGCCCTGCTGGAGGGAGGCAGCTGTTAGAAATGCCCAGGCATGTTGGGGATGCAAACACAAAATGTGCGTCACAGAAACACCAGTTAGCATCCCTACAGAATATACTGTTACGCTGTAGATTAGTGCGTTGTTCTGAAACAATACTTCATTTAAATCAGTGTTGCTATGGAGCCGCAACAGACTCTTTCACCGTGTGATTTAATTATTGACCAATCTGGATCCTTTTACTATGTAATTAACCAATTGTAGTAGATAAAATAATAATACTTGCTCAATCATTTTGCGGCAAGAGTTAAACCCAGGGTTCCCTTGAGATACAAATAAATACAGGTCAAACCTCTCTAGTCAGGCATCCTCAGGACCTGACCAGAGAATTTTCCGGACCATGGGAGGTCAATATTGTCTAGCAGTATTACCAACACTTCCACTGCTTGCTGGACTCTTTAAAAGACAAAATTAAAGCTAAACAACAGCACAGAACACTGAGAACCAGGACTAGAGGCTGTGAACAAACTTTATGAGACTGTGGGAAACTTGGCCACCCCCATGATAAGTGGACATCCAGCTAACTACAATCATGCCGGACCACGGATGTTGCTGGATTAGAGAGGTTCAATTTGTAGTACTCAAATAGTTGTTTCCTACAGTGAAAATAACTATTTGATAAAATAAGTTGTGTTTTTTATCTTAGCCCCAAACTAGAGCACTAAATATAACAAGAACACACAAAGAACAGAAAAGAGAGAAAAATGAAAAGGCACAAACAAGGGAGAAAACCTCATGCTGAGATTTGACACACAATGCTGCTGGAGTAGGAAGAAGGAACGACAGATGCTATAGCTATTAGGAGCGGCAGAAGACAATACTCTTTCACCCACAGTGGCCAAATGATGTTATGGCCTAGAAATAAATGACTGGAGGGTGGAGAGAGTCTGAAGGGGAGTGGTAAAATGAAATCTGTTCAATAAGTGGTGCCTAGTATATAGAGCATGGGTCTGAGACTTGAGAACTTCTAGTTCTCTTCTTGGCATGACCTGTTTGAACATCTTGGGCAAGATACTTCACCTTGCTGTGCCTCAGTTTCCTATCAAATGGAAATCATGGTGCTTTTGTAAAGCACTTTGAGAGATGCTGATGAAAAAGGGCTATATAAGAAAAGGAAAATAACAAACTGACAAAATAATGCAGCTCATTACATAATAATGCACCATCACTTTATTTTCCATTCGAGCAGGCTGCAGGAACACCGTGGGTTGTCTTCGAATAGGAGTAGCATGTTATAGGTGTTGGCAGCATGTCGGCGTCATGTTGATTGTGAACGTGCCAGAGATTTGGGGCGACCCTAGAGAATCAAGCCTTATTGAGCCCAGATGAGGATTTCAGCACAGGAGGTCTTTGGGCAGTGATAAGTGTGAACAGAACTTCAGTGATGATGATAGCAAGCTATTCCAGCACAGTTATCACTGATGTCTCTTTCATGATCGTCTTTTCCTATATTTTGTACAGCACCTGGCACAATGGGGTCATGCTTGGGACTCCGATGGTCATACAAATAATAAATGATATTTCTATTACAGTAAGGCCCAGAGACCCCAACTCAAATCAGGGCCCCATTTTGCTAGGTGCTGTACAAATAAATATTGGGAGACAGCCGTGGACCCAAATAGCCCGCAGTTGAAATAGGCAAGACAGACGAGGGTGAAAGAAAAGAGAATTACCCTCCTTTTACAAAGGGAAAACTGAAGGCATTTGAAGATGCACAGGATAGAGCCAGGAATTGAAGCCGGATTTCCTGAGTCGCGCAGCAGTGTGGAAGGGCATGTCTACACTGAATTAAACACTCCACACTGGCGAGTCTCGCAGGGTCCCAGAGCCCGGGCTGCCGCCCAAGCTGGAGGTCTACATTGCAATTAAGTAGGCCAATAGGCGTTGCCCCACAAGCTGCCCAGCTGCAGGTTTTTAATTACAGTCTAGACAGACACAAGCCACAAAAATCACCCTTCCCATATTGAAAGCACCTTTTAAGTTTTATCAATCACATTTCAGAGCCGCCTCAGTCAGTCCCTGCAAACGGAACACCCCCGAAGCGGCAGCAGCCCTTGTAAATATCAAACGGCTCAGTGCTCTAATTCCTTGCAGAGCAGAGCTGTGAAACTCTTCCTGACAGCGGCACAGTCTGCCCGAACCAGGTCCAGTACCCCGAGAAATTGTGGGTCACCCAGAAAAGTCAATAGAAGCAGCAGTTTTACCCGTAAAATCAGAGTCCAGCCAATACTGAGTGCGCTCAACAAAACCTCTCCCTACTAAAGCGCAATAATTAATTTCTCCTTTTATCCCTGCCTGCTAATGCCACTGTGAGATTTAGACAGTACAAGCTGCTAATGTTCTGAATGAAAACCTTTACAGGTTTCCTCCTATTAAAGTGGCCTTGTGTAACCTGTGACACAGCCGCGGGCATGGGTCTGCTTAGGAATCAGAGACTGAGTGAAGCCCTTTGGGGGTTTACCATTCAGCCCTGGTTTAAACAGGAGCGACTGAGTGTCACCTGATTTTTAAACCGTTAGTTAGAAAGGAAGCAGGGCAGGGGGTTTGGATAATGAGAAGGGGAGGAGGCCTCTGTAAGCCAAGTTTGAGTCCAAACTGAAGCTGCTTTTAAGATTCTCTTGATAGGAATGAGGTATCTAAATCCCTTAGGCAGCTCTGAAACATCTCAGCCAACTAGTTGAATGGATTTTGATTCCAGCTCGTTAACTCTCCTGATTATTTTTGGGTGTGGGAGGCCTGGCTTTGATTTACACCTAAGTGAGATCAGGAGTACAGATTGAACCTCTCTAGTCCAGCACTCTTTGGTAGGGCAACCTCCATAGTCCAGCACGATTTTTGTTAGGCAGATGTCCACTTATCAAGGGTTTGGCTAATCTTCCCATGGTCCCATAAAGTTTGTTCAGAGCCCCCAGTCCTGGCTCTCAGTGTTCTGTGCTGTGATTTAGCTCGATTTTACCCCTCAATGTCTTCTAAGAGCCCAGTGAGCAGTGGAAGCATCAGTAATGCTACTAGACAATACTGACCTCCAGTGGTTCGGCAAATTCTCTGGTTCAGCACCGGTCAGGCCCTGGACTAGAGAGGTATAATTAATGCCAATCAACAGGGCTTGACAATTAATGTAATCTACTCGCCCGGAGCGAGTAGATTTTAGCCCGGCGCGGCCGTGCAGCACAGTCTGCGCATGTGCAGTGTGCGGTTCCGCATGGCTGGCAAGAGGGGCTCGCCACTGCCCTGCAAGCCCTGCCAATCAACATGCATTTATGGAAAACAGAACCTGTTAAAATAGATATCATTCTTTGATGAGATTACATGTCAAGTTGATAAAAGTGCTAGTGTTTGGTGTAATGGGTTTCTGGCAGGTGTTTGACTTGGTACCATGAGACAGTTGGAGTTTTAAAAAAACAACAACCGTAGAATCATATAAAATTAACATGGCACCCATGAAATGAATTCAAACTGACTGACTGGCCTCAACAAGTAATTGTAAAGCAGTAATCATCCTGGGGGAGGTGTGTTTCTCTCCTGTCCCCTAGGGAGCAGTTCTTGGCCCTATGCAAATTACCATTTTTATCAGTGACCTGGAAGAAAATAAAAAATTGTCAGTGAGCAAATTTGCAGATGAACAGCAGCCTAATACTGACTTTTATGGAGCAGGGTTTTCCTCTCCACTGGTCCCTCAGCTGTTTACTTCATCCTACACTGGGGTAGTCCGTGTGAAAGTGCCTTCGTGACCTCCCTAAGACCGGTCAGTCTGCTGTCTAATTGCCTTGCTGTTCAGGCTTTGCTGTACAATATCTAACTACTCTGGGTTAAACACTCAAAGACGCCTATGGTCCCTTTGCACAAGGGATTTAGGCTCGTAGGCCCAGATCCTCAAAGGTACTGAGGTGCTCACCTCCCTTGGAGCCAAAGTCTCACTGAAAATCAGTGGTACTTCAGCTCCTAAGGGGGAAATCCTGGCTCTGTGGAAACTGATGACAAAAATTCCATTGATTTCAGCGGAGCCAAGATTTCTCCCTCAAGGTATGTCAAGCCTGCAGTTAAAAGCCCAGGATTGGCTCATGCCCGCAGACCCAGGCTCGGTGGGGCTTGGGCTAAGGGGCTGTTTAATTATGGTGTTGATGATCAGGTCTGAACTGCATTCTGGGCTCTGGGACCCTTCAAGATGGGAGAGTCCTGGAACTCAAATTTCAGCCTGAAGCCCAGTGTTTTGACCTCAGTTAAACAGCCCCGTAGCCCAAGCCAGCTGGCACAGGCCAACCGGCACAGGCCAGCCCCCCATGGTTAATTACAGTGTAGCCACACCTAAGGCCAGGTCTACACTTACCAGATTGGCACTGTGGCAGTCGATGCCCCAGGGATCGATTTAGCAGGTCTAGAAAAGACCCACCGGATTGACTGCCGATTGCTCTCTCGTTGACTCCAGTACTCCACCAGAACAAGAAATGTGAGGGAAGTCGATGGGAGAGTTTCTCCCATCGCCTCCCTGCAATGGAGACCCTGCAGCAATTTGACCTAAGATACATGGACTTCATCTGTACATAGTACATGACCAAAGGTACATGGACTTCACATAGCTGGAATTGTGTACCTTTGATCGACATTGCCCCGTAGTGTAGATGTGCCCTAAGTGTCGAAAGCCCAGATTCTCAAAGTATTTAGGATCCACTGAAATCAAGAGAAGTTAGGAGCCCAAGTGTTCTAAATCTTCAGTGCCTCAGACACTTTTGAACCTAGATCCTTTCATTGTCCCTTCTGTTTTGTTTCCAGGTCTGGTGTTTGTTCTGCTTGTCTCAACCACTGTAAACTCCACAACTATGGAGGTTTCTGTAAGTTGTACTCCAACTCTAAGATGCCAGTAAATGACTTCTTTCTCACTTGGAAATGTGACAAACTTTTAACAGCCACGCCATTTAGGGCTGACTTGGGTATTATATTTTGGGTCTTAGAGTAGCACCTACAAGCCACAGCCCCGTTGAAGATCTGTCGTGATAGTCACTGTACAAAACAAGCCTCCATGAGTTTACAATCAAACTACATGACAGAAGACGGGTGGGAGGAAAACAGAGGCAGGAAATTAGCGGCACACCTGGGACTGGAAGTCGTTTTCCTGAGTCCCATTCTAGTACTCTACCCACTGGGCCACACTGCCTCTAATTCAGGAATGAGGCAGGAGGCGAGGGATGTCGGTAAGTGGTGAAATGTAGTCTGAGTATATGGAGATGTAAGGGAAAGTAGCTTTATGACAAGAGGCCCGAGTTATGTAAAGGGAACGACAGAATGGCATGTTTTAATTGACCTGCTTACGATCTCTCGACTGCTTTTCCTGCAGTACCTTCTTCCACGTGTGCCCTCATATGTAAGTGACTTCCATTTTTTCACCTTCCTTACACTTGACTATATGTAATTTACCCCAGGCTTCCCGTCACCTACCCGCCGACCTTATGAAAGTTCCCCCCTTTCCTTCTAGGAAGCTGATGGTGGAGCCGGTTTGCAATGATAGCAAAGGGTACAGCTACAGCTGGTATCTAAACCTAGGCAAAATTACACGCGATGTTCAAAACTGCCTTCACAATCAAAGCAATTAAACACCAGAAGGGTTGGTCCCAGGGAGTTCACAAAAGTGCTTTCACGTGGTGTGTGTAACTTTTTTTGAAGGAGCCGGTACCTTGCATGGGCTGGGAATAAGGACCAGGAGGTCGTTCCATGCTCCACCATGTAATAGCCTGTGAAATGATTTGCAATAAGTGAGAAACCCATGATGAATTCCTTTTTCAGGGTGTGGGAGCCCTGTTGCTGATAGTGACATGAATTACGGTTAACTTCCTCGACTTGCATGTGGGTGCAGGGTAGAGCCCTTGAGGAGCTCAGTTAAAGTGTCATGTCAAAAAGGGGCCCAGCATTGGTAAGGAACTAGAAAATGCATGCTTGATTTTTCTCAAATCTAAAGAGAATTCATAAGAGGATAATAAATCGTATTTACTTCTGTACACAGGTTGGGACAATTGAGAACTCTCGCTTGCAGGTCCATCATGTGTTCACACCTTTGAACTAGGAGAAGGCTATAAATGTGGCCAGTTGTGACTTTATAATCACATTTCACAAGAGAAAATCATACGTTATTGGTAAGAGAAGCATTCTATTTCCACGTTCCTTATGAACACCAGACAGTTCTGTCATGAATTAATAATTCTCAGCATTTAAAATACGTTTCAATGCAAAAAAACCCCCCTGTAATTAAGTACCATATAGATGTTTTGCTAACAAAAGTCACAGGTATTAACAGTATACGGCTCTGGCCCTCGGCTGTCATTCCAATGCTTTAAGTACCATGTAGGTATCTTGCAAACAAAAGTATCAGGACTCCAGTTTTAGCTGGGAAATAGAATAAGATGGCAATAAAGTATCCCAGGTAAATACTCTAACTCTACTTCTCACCTGTCCAATGAAACAAATGCATGTTGTGTAAAGCTAAATAGATTAACTGATGAGAAATTATTCAGGGATAAAGACATTCATTTATAAAGTGCTACCACGGTGAGAGATTATTTCAATATATGCCTCGTTCTAAAATCAATGATTCACATCAGACTGTTAGTTTTAAAGCAGCAATCTCTAGGATTTCTGCTTAGACATAAATTGCATGATATGGCCCTGAATCACCAAAGCACACTGCTTAAGGGAAATGTTAAATCTTGCCACATGTTCACAGCAAGAACAATTGTCAAAAATAATTAGGACAAACACACAGACGTTTTCACATGAAACATGGTAATTTAGAAATTTGACAAGAAAACATCAGCTTTGGCATACCGGCTATTTCTTAGGGCAGATGCAATTTTAACTTCCCTCCTTTGAACTTTTCTCACAAGTCTTACAATCTCATTGCATTCTGGAAGAAGCATTCAACTCCTATGTCATTTGACAGCATGCGGTAGTTATTTCGCAAAGTATACTAAAGCACTGAATTACTCTTGCATGAAAATGCTCCCATTCTAACAAGACTAGTGGAAATTTGCAATACGTTGATAATTGTTGGCAACTTGTAACCCATCACTGGTTTAAAACACATTGATGTTATCAAAAAGGGGAAAAAATATTATAGAGAAAAATATTGAACCAGAAATAGTTAATCCGGTGTCAACAGAGGTGTTAAACCTTAAAAGATTATGCATAAGCAATAAATGGTTCTGGAAACTCTTCTAACCTTATTTTGTGCTGTGAAAATGCAGTTCTAGCTGTCTTCCTGACATTGCTAAGACTCCCTTCATCATGCTATCTAGCCACTAGTTAAAATGTCTCATTCCCATGAAGTATGGATAGCACAGTTGTTCATAAGACCGCAAGAGTGTTCTCTTTTGAAGCACACCAGTGCTCTCTAGCATTCCCTAGGATGATTACATTGTTTTCCTCATAAATATTGTTTACCTGCTGTCTCTAATGAAATTAATTGCAAAACTCCCACTGACTTCTAAGGAGCTAGGATACGGCCCCGCAAAAGAAAGACCCAGCTGAATTTCTGGGGGGAAATCGAATAGCTCCTGTGAAAACAAAGCCGGTGGAACAGAACTTACCTTTAAAGAAGGAAAGAAACAAAGATGCCCATAGATACAGCCCAGAGTAAGCAAATCCCAGACACTTCTCTGTGAGCATTGTCCAGGCAGAACGTGAGAGCTGCTCCGAAGCAGGCAGTGACAGAACCAGATGATGGATAGAGTCCACGATGAGCAGTAACAAGAAGCTTTTCAGCCAGTTTCCCACAATGAAAGGAAAGTACTGCAGCTCCGGTGTCTCTTCCGTCTAAGGAAGCCACGCTCAGGGCTGCCTAAGTAAATCCAAGCGCCTGTGAGTTTGGGGCTGTTTCCTTTGGCTGGGGAGTCTGCACCTTTTCTAGTACAGAAACCCACGCCAGGCGGAAAGCACAAGGGGAAGGGGAGGGCAGCAAAAGGCCAGCACTGGTCCACCTCCCCACTGTCTGTAAGTCACTCAGAGGCAGCTGTGTTTCCAGTGCTGGCACGAGAGTGCCTCTAGAGCTCCTCTTAGGCAAGGCGAGCAGCAGCCCCTGGCTTTTCCCTTCACCTGCCAGCGTGGTTTCTAGCCTGACTCCGTGTGCAATCCCACCCCCTCCGCTGTGTGGAGCAGCCCAGCGGCTAGAAAGCTGAACACCGGGGGACTCGGATTGTCTCCATCTGCCCCTTAGTGTATGTGCGACTTAGTGTATTGTTTCTCCCACAGGGCCCAGCGAGAAACAAATAACGGTCTTACGGTGCTGCTCCCTCCCTCAGGTTGGCTCCCCGCTGGGAGATTTTGCTGGTCCCTCTGGGACAGCTCCCTCTCCCCTTCCCCCATTTTTATTTCCAACTCCACTTTTTTTTTTTCCAGCACCTGCAGGAAAAATGTTAGACGTGAAGAATGTGCACGTCCAACCTGCCATTTTCCCCCAGCCTCCCTCGGCTGCTGGCTCCAAGGTGCAGCCAGGCCGAATCGTCACGGCAACTTCACACAGTCAGACTCAGCAGGGGCATCTCACCTCGGCCCCTCCAGGGATCTGCCAGCTCTCCCTCCCCCCCCTCGCCCACAAGTACCGTCCCATGGCTGTTCCCTTTCTAACCAGGGTTGGTGAAGGGCGTCTCCTGGGTTGGAGCAATCCGCTCCTCAGGAGCATTGCTGCTTAAGTCTCTTTCAATGCCATTTGGGCTCCTCCGTCTCCAGGGAATACCCCCTCACTGCCACGGTGCTCAGACTGCCCTAAAACATCAGAGCTTTGTGTGAAGTGGTGAGGCAGCCTGGTCTACTGAGTAGGGCTTGGGTTCAAGAGCCCTGCTGCGTGATGTTGGGCAAGTCCTTCCACGCTCTGTGCCTCTGTTTCCCTTCCCACATTTTTCTATCTTCTCTATTTAGACTGGAAGTTCTTGCAGGGCAGAAACTCTCTCTCACCATTCTGTGCTGCTCCTAGCGCAAAGGAGTGCTGGTCTCACGGGGACCTCCAGGGACTGCCGTAAGCTCCTTAATAATATTCCAGGTTTGTCACTCTGGGCCTCACCCTGAAGCTACAATGTCTGAGTCAGGAGGAAGCTATGGAACCAGCTACAGGGATGGCTAAGTGGGGGCTCTTTTTTTGTGCAGAATATCTCCAGGTTCTAGTACCATTGGGATTTCCAGTCTGTTACGGTCCCATTTTTAAGTTGACAGCCATTTTCATTCTGTTTTACACACAGCACGGGCTTTCAGCTACCAGCATGAATAATAATCTCTTGACAGCCTGACATACAGCCTAAGCATGATCCAATTTCTAGTCCCTGTCTGGCCACAGCAGGGCCTGGTCTACGCTGGAGTGGAAGGTTGACCTAAGATACACAACTTCAGTTACATTAATTGTGTAGCTGGAGTCAACGTATCTTAAATCACCATCCACGCAGCGGGAGCAAACGCTCTCATCAGCTTCCCTTACTCCTTGTGAGGAGCAAGAGTTCTGGTGCTGATGGGCGCATCCTCTGAGTTTGATTTAGCGGGTCTTCACTAGACCTGCCTAATCAAACCCTGGAAGATCAACCACAGAGGTGTTGATCTTCCCTGTAGTGTAGATGTGCCCTTTATGAGGAATCTCTCCGGGGTTGGTACAACCAATTAAGTTGCATATTACTCAACTCTCTTTCAGTGTCTCGTGGCTTCATCCGTCTGCATGGACTACCCTGGTAGTAATTGTAGTGTGTTTAGTGAAGTGGCTCAAATCGCACATCAAGGCTCCAAGCACGATGGCTTGTCTCATGTTTGGGAGATGTGGGAGGAGGTATTCCATCTCTTGCAGATCTCATTTCTGGGGAGGGAGGAATTGGTGCATTTTCATATTGCTTGTTTTTCTCTCTCTTTCCCTTGCCCCCTTTTCTGACTTCACAAAAAACTCTGATGGCAATCGCATGTTGAGCCTCCCCTGCTGCTCCGTCCTGTGCCTCCCAGAGGATCCTGGTCTGCTCTGCTGTGGTATTGGCTCTCAGTTGTGTCCACGCTGGAGCACCTAAAAGCTTGCCTTAGCTTCCTCCAGTGAGTCCCAGCCAGCCATCTCAAGGGCAGCCTCAAAGGTTTCTCCTGCTTACGAGTGCCAGAATCAGGAGGCCCAGTTGGGCTTCAAGACTCCTCACGGGCATTGCCCAACTCATGCGAAGTCCAGCAAGATGGAGGGCGGCTGTGATGGACTCTGAAAAGGACTTGTGGGTGTTAGTTGCTATCCAGCTGACCACAAGGTGGCTACTCCAAAGTCCCCTATGGTCCAGCCATCCCTTACTGATGGATTGCCCTTTAGGGGCTATGGCAACCCAGGCCTAATTTAGAGCAACCCCAAAGCATCTCCAAGCTACTCAGGGAGGCAAGCCATGCCCAGGTTCCCTGATCCTGTGTCCAATCCCAATTGGCTCCTCTGTGGCTCCCTAGCCCTGCTGGGCACAGAAGAACATTGCACCCCAAGGAGAAACTCAATGCCTTCTTTTACGGTTTATTCAGCTGAACGTCACAGAATTGGCAAGAGCCACTTTCCAACGCCCATCCACATGGTGGTTAGCACACAAAGGGAGAGCGCGGCATGTCTGAGACATGCTTGTGTATTGCAGGAAGATGTTGCTAATGGAGTTACTCACCCCCGTAACCTTGTAAAAAGCAGACACATTAGACATCGCTTTCCCCATTTCTTTTTTTTTAATAGCTTACTATTGTCACCATAGCCCATTAGGGAAGAAGTGTTGCAAAGCGAGCAGCTGCTTTTGACGCTGTGCTGGGACTTCAATCCACCCCTACAGTCATCATAATTAAAGACTGTTATTCTCTTTTCCTGGAGAGACGCTCAGGCAATTAAATCTACTTGGCGAATAAGTCCTTTTTTTCTTTTATGACACGATGAGGGCATTTTTTTTCTTGTTTCTAAAATATGCAGTGGACTAAAGCTAAAGTCTCTAGTTGAAATGTTCCTTTGCTAGTAACCGTTGACTGTTGGCTTGTAGTAACCAGTCTCCTTCTGTCTGCCTCTTTTAATCAAAGTTCAATGATAGGATTGAAGCGATAGTCGGTGAAAATGGAGAACCAGGCTCCCCGATAAATATGGGCATGTCTCTGTGCTTCCACAGAGTTGGTAACAAAGTAAGAATATATATTACAATGTTAAACCCGTGTCTCTTGTCACAAGATGTCAGACTATGTTAGTGTTAGAGCTGAGAGGTCTAAGACTTAGGTAATGTTCTTTCTTTTATATAGGAATTAACTACAGTGATCCTGTCAGCTAATTGCTAAGTTATCTGCCAAAAACACCTAGGCTATGTCTACACTGCAGGCTTTTTTGTGCAAAAGTTCTTG
>JANRFK010004149.1:116325469-116343582 GCA_030068395.1 Apalone spinifera | reverse complement strand
GGCTGGTTGGCAGCTAATTGGCAAATTAATGCCTGAACCTGAGAAGAGGCTGCCAGAGTGCATTCGGAGGAGGATGTCCCTAGAGAAAAGAGCTCTAAGGCAACAGAGCAGGGGGTCTCCCTAGTTAAGGCACTTGGCAGGGGGTGGGGGGAGGGGACAACTACCTAGGCTGCCAGGAGCTGAGCCACAGTGGACAGGAAGTTCCTGAATCGAGGCACGGAATCAAGGTTGTCCCTCTCCTGTGAAGGACTAGAGGCGGAACAGATGGACATAGATGGAGGCTGCCTTCCTGCTTAGAAACCACAGTGGCAGTCCTTTGTGTGCATTCTGTTGAGCTTCGGGTCAGCAAACCAGCTCCTCAGAAGGGCGGGGGAGTTATGACTCACAAAAGTTGTGTCGCACTGCCACTACGGGGCATGCTTGCAGCAAGTGTAGACATAGCTGAGCAAGATCTAGCTAGCTCCTGTACCAATAGCAGTGAAGCAATAACACAGAGTGGAGCCCAGGTTAATCACCAGGGTACATAGCCAGGGTCCTAGGACAGCCTTATATGACAGCCAAACCACTGTTGCTCTGCTCACTAGATTCAAGCTAGCTCAGGTGTCTACGTGTGTGGTGACCCCACATGCTTTCTCTGAGCAAACACACGTGGATCTGGTATCACATCTGCTTTTTCTGGCCAAGTTCTCCTCGGGCCTCAAATGTAATCATCAACGCTCCAGCTAAATTCCTGCTTTGCTTTTCAAGGAAGTTTGGCTGAAGGTGATTGATTACTGAACTGCCCTTGAGCCTGGCCTGCAGAGCTACTGTGGGGTTTCATAACCAGACAGCTGAGGATTTTGGACAGCTTCATATTTGGGAGTCTAACATCACTCCTCATTCTTGGCATCGTATTCATCAATAGTCTGTCTCTGGCCAGTTACAGCTGTTGTGACCCAGTGATCTGTCATGACGGTGTCTAAAACGTTGAATATAGCAGAATTCTGCTGCCATCTTCTGGCCGACCGGTTGCATGCAGCAAGATCGTCCCTTTAAATCTCTTCCTTCCCCGCGCACACGTGTAACAATATTGTACACAAGAAATCAGCGTTACTCCTGTATCGTTCTGGACAGCAACAAAGTCGATGCTGCAGAATGAGGCACAGAGATGCCTGCCCATACCCTGGTTCTTCCAAAACACACTCAATGGTTCTTAAGTCTAGATGAGAAATTCCAAATGGCAATGCCTCCTACGTGTTATCTAGTGGTTAGAGCCAAGGACTGGCCACCAGTCATTCCCAGGTCTGTTCTCCTCTATGCCTCTGCTTTGTTCTGGAACCCCTAGGCAGGTCCTTTATTCTCTTTGTGCTTCTGTTTCCTATCTGCACACATCTAAGCTAGAAGTGTTCTGGGCCAGAGACTTCTCAGCAGGTGTAAATGGGCATAGCCCTCTGAGAAAGTAGCCCTCTGTCTTTAAAGGAGTTCTCCAGTCTGATTTAGTTCAGTTGTAACAAATTGTAGATAAATTAGCTTTACATGCCCAAATAAATCTGTTAGTCTTTAAGGTGTGTCATAGGGTGGACCAGGCCTTGAGGCCCCTTTCCAGCCCAGAAAAGGACCATAGAGAAGTCCTCCAGGAAGCTAGAGTGGCTGCAGGAGGAACCAGCCAATCAGGGGCCAGGAAGGCCTATAAGAAGAAGCTCCAAGGACCAGAGTCAACTCACTGTGTCTGGAGCCATGAACCTGGGAGGCTGAGGGAGCAGCAGCACCACGGAGAGCTCCATGTGGGGAGCTAGCATGGATTATGAGACTATGCCGGATTTGTGATACAAGCCCTGAGGTAAGGGCAAGGAGCTGTCTCCAGGTGAGGAAGCCCTTCAGGCACCGCTCGCTCTGAGTGGGGAAACAAACAGAGAGGTAGAAACAGAGGGACGCTATCAGAGGGCACCGGGAAGGGCCCCTGTTAGACGTGTACCCCAAAAGGGGTTTGTATTTCACATGAGGCTGTGACTCGGCCGGAGGGCTGATAAATCAAGACAGCACAGACACATGCGTTCGACCAGAGGGGGGTGCTGGTGCGAGGTGAGTGCACCCGTTACAAGGTACCGTGGGACTCCTTGTTGGTTTTGCAGATACAGACTGACAGAGCCACCCCCCTGAGAGATGCCGCCATGCAAGTCCCTGAATTTAGCCGTCTGAAGTGGAAATCCATCCATTTCATGAAGAAACCCGTGTCCCATGATGCTCAACTAAATCAGTTAGTCTTTAAGGTGTCACCAGACACCTTGTAGTTTTAGCAGAGACAGCACACAGCCAGAGAGGCAGTCCATTACCAGTAGCTGTGGAATACCTCCCCTTAGCCGGCAGACAGCCTCCGTAAATGGCCTCCTCTCCCCATGATGTCCACGGGTAACTACACCGCTTGTTGCTCTCCTGTCTATCACTATAACCTTCATCTGCCTTTTCCCAGCTTATCCCTTCTCAGGGCCTCCTGCCACACACTCTGTGCAAGAGCAGTCCTCAGACCCTGTGGCCAAGACTGTTAAAACACACACATGCACACATGCACACACACGCCTGTGCCGAGGGCAGCAGCCTCAAAAATGTGCCACAGGCCACCGCCCAGCAAAATTCCCCCCTTCAGCACCATCGCCTGCTCAACAGCGGAGTATCATGGGAATCCTGCTCCTTGCTCAACACCAAAAATCCCTCCTGCCCTATCTCAAGTGTCAACACACTAGCAGGAGGGTCCCGTGTCTTGCTCGTTCAAACACAAAAAGCCTCCTTCATATAAAAAGAGGCAAATCAGCACCCTCTGCCCTCAGCAGTCTCTGATTTGTGGTTTATTCCAGCTACCGGTAACCTTCAACACCCCTCTCCTTGCCCTACGACTGCAGAGGTGTTCACAGACCACTCTCCCAGGGGTATCTCTTCCAGCATGGGCTAACTACTTATGGTGAACAGTCTATTCCACCTTGCATTTAGCCGTGAATCTGGGAGCACCTTTCCCAGCCCTGAAGAGCCCTATGTAAGCGTGAAAGCTGGTCTTTCTCCCCAACAGAAGTTGGCCCAATGAAAGAGATTCCACTCAGAGAGACAAGCTGGGTGAAGTAGCCAGACTGAGGCGGTAACATGCGATTGGCATGTGTTCTCTCTCCAGCAGATGGCATCTGGATACCAAAGTTGATTCAAGTTGCAGATTCGTGTTCTTGAGTCAGGCTCAAACGTCTTCCTTAAGTCATAAGTTCTAAATAACCCAAAATGTAAAAAACAAATCGTGCTCACTGGACATACTTGGATTTTCAGTCTTTCCCGCTTAACTATCACTAACCGTCTTTTCTACTCCCATGGCAAAGCAGGCACTTGGGGAAGGCCAAGACTTTGAAAAACTACTCCAAAATTCAGTTCCCAGGCCTACGAGGAAGTGTGGTTGAACGCTAAGTTGTTTGCACTTTGCATTGTGGGGGGATTTGTAAGTAGTGCATCAAAAGTTAATAAAAGATGGCTAGATGTCTTCACAAATGATGATGGGGTATTACACCTCATGGAACCCAGGCTGTAATGGTTGAATCAGACGGAGACCTAATAGCATAGAGGAGAATGGAGGGAATCAAGATCCTGGACACTGGCTCTGTGGGTGCTCAGGGAAAAATTAGTGGGTGTGGAAACACACTATTACCAAACTCCCCACTTTACCCCTCCCCCCATACATCTTGCATGCTGGTGGCCCTGCTGACCTACTCCTCCCCCACCCTCCCAGCACTTCCAGAATGCTGAGAGCAGCTGATTTGTGGCATTTAGGAAGCTCTGGGAAGGAGGGAACAGGGTGCACTTGGGGAAGGAAGCAGGGTGGGAGTGACAGGAGAAGAGACAGGGCTTGGAGGAGGGGATGGAGGGAGGGCGGGGCTTGGAGGAAGGGTGAGGGCGGGGCTTGGAGGAAGGGGTGAAGTGAGGTCGGGGCTTGGGGAAGGGGTGGAGGGAGCGTGTGGCTTGGAGGAAAGGGTGGAGGGTAACATCCCACAGCTGGAGGGGAAGTTCGTGCCTCTGGTCAAGTTGGTGTCACATCTACCTACTGTGGGGCTCTTGCGCCTTTTTCTGAAAGCATCTGGTCCAGGTCTGTTGTAGCCTAGATAGATCTGGGGTCTGATCCCCTCTGGCAATACCTATGCGCCTAATAGGGCAGCTATTTAACAAAAGGATCATCTGTTAGTGAATTCAATAAGTTGCTTCTAACCATCTATATTGTTTGTTGATGTGCTCAGGACTACCTAGAACACCTGGCTCTTGTCCGGAACGTACTGACCTGTCACCCTTTTGGAAGCATGGCTGGTACGTTACTGCTTCTTTTTACGGAGAGCGCCTCTGCTTTTTAAATCTGGCTTGTCATTTTCCTGAGACTTGTCTATGATTTCCTTCACAGACTCTTAGCTGTGCCAGTATTTTCTCAAGATTCCTCATCTAAGGCGGGTGGCTTTAATTTTTAATACTTTTTACTCCCACCATTGGCACTGGTGCTTTGAAGTAGACTTGCCTCCCAAGGGGCTTGCTCGGTTCTTGTCTGAATTAACGTGAATGCCTCTGTCCTTGCTTGCTTCCATTTCATATTGTTTAATAGGACTACAGATTGAACCTCTTTAGTCCAGCACCCTTGGAACCTGACCAGTGCCAGACCTGAGAATTTGCCAGACCACAGGAGATCAATATTATCTAGCAGTATGATCAACACTTCCACTGCTCACTGGCCTCTTAGAAGACATTTAAGGGTAAATTCGAGATAAATAACAGCACAGAACACCAGGAGCCAGGACTGGGGCTGTAAACAAACTTTATGGGACCATGGGTAATTTGGCCACACCCATAATAAGTGGCCATCTGGCTAACTAAAATCATGCTGGACCATGGAGGTTGCCGGACCAGAGAATGCCGGATTAGAGAGGTTCCACCTGTAGCAGCATTAAAAGGGGGAATAATGTTAGCTCCTGGGCAGTCTGTGTGTTGGTGTCACCTTTGCAGATCGCAGGTCAGAAGGACAAGTCCTTGCCTGTCAGTCTCGAGTGGTGTGCAGGCAGTGTGGTCTGGATGAGAGCAGAGGGCTTGTGGAAAGCATCTGAAGGCTCCAGGCAAGAGACTCGGAGTAAAGTGTCGCCAACCACCTTATAGTCATTGGAGCTCCAGATGAGCTAAATATAATCACCTAGAGCTGCCGTGCCAGCATGACCCTATTGCAAAAGATCATAGGCTTTATAATGACTCTGTTTGGCTTGGCTACAAAAGTGGCCAAAAAGGCTACACATTTCTATGGCTTTGGGAGGCTACTAATCATCTCTCCGTCTCGAGTAGGTAAAACTTTCCTGCCTTCTGACCCAGCACTACAGAAGCCAGTCTGGCATCTCTCTGATGTTTTTGGAGGGGAAGAGGGGATTAGAAATCTGGTTTATAATGGAATTGCTCAGTTCCATAATGCCGATAAGGCTGGTTGCCTTTTCAAAATGCCAAGATCCCCGGGACGTAGGGAATTATCCCTCACGGCTAGGTAAGCCCTGGCGTACACTAGGGAGTTATTTCGAAATAACCCCCTTTTAATTCAAAATAATCAGCGGAGCATCCACGCAACCAGCCTGTTGTTTCAAAATAACGGGCGAGGTAATTTCGAAATCGGTAATGGAGCCTGCCTTGGACTAATTTCAAGGCTTCCCTGTAGTGGGGACATGCTATTTCAATTTTGTTATTTCAGGAGTTATTTAATTGTTTTTAGTTATTTCAAAATAGTTTCCTAATGTAGACATGCCCTAAATGAACACTTAAGTCCATTAACTTGGTGGTTGCAAGCGATGAATTCACCACTCTCTTCTACGCACCTAATAAGGCCTGGTTTGGATTCCATGTGGGAAGCTGGATAAAGATTGCAGAAAGGCGTGTGGGTGAGTGGATGTTTCTATACATTTACGGTCTAATTCACTCCTCCTTGCTCATGATGCCAATGAAACAGAAGTACATATATTGCCCTTTGGCGTGATCCAGGGGAAAATACCGTCAATCTCAATGAATAATTTCAATCTCCGACGTGTCACAATGGTGAGATTAGACCCAAAGATGATTGAACTAGTCCAGAATTCCGCTCTGAGTTGGGTAATGCTAAACAGTCCAGTCAACACACACTGTCCAAGATGAGTAACGGACTTGAATGTCCAATTTCCATTCAAAGTGAATGGGAATTGAGTTGAAATCCCCTCCCTTCCCATCCACCCCAATTTCAATGTACTGTAATTAATATTTTCTTTAGGATACCCAGGAACACGGGCTCACCATGCCAACAATACATCCCAATGAAAAAAATCTCCAGAAATGTTGGTTTGATTGCCCAGCAGAAGCTTGGGTTTCTTTGTTCTCATTCCATCTGAACCAGCCTGCCCAGTCCTAATCAATGAACCAGAAATGTATCATTGTTGCAAAGCCGTTTACTTTGCTTCAGTGCCAAGTACAACATTCATTCCTTATTAAAGTGGCCGTGACCATCACATGACCTCTCAGTGCCGCATCCCAGATGCGCCTCTAGCCAGCGGCTTTGTTAATAATTGAGATGAAGTGTTTTCCCTGCATTACGGTGTGGAAAGGGAAGGGAGGGGTGTTGGCATTTTTCACCCAAGAAGGGACAGAAGTGTTTTCTTCTCACTCTATCATCCAACGTGCACTTTTATATTGCGTATCATCAGATAAAAAGCCAGAGTCAGAAACTGAGAGCAGTGTCTTTTTGCTTCATCTCGCCCATAGCAACCCTAGTGTGTTGCTCATGGTTTTATATTCCTATTCTGTACGCCCTAATTAATTCTTAATACCTTACCACAGTCTTCCATTATGGCTCTGCTTTATTTCGGGAAGGCTTAGGGCCATCACAACTAGCATGGCTCATTTCTTTGACAGTTTTATGCTTCACTTGGAACGATTTCCAGAGCTGTCCATCACTCTCTTCCTAACAACTTTTGTAGCTTTTCTATTTTCATGCCAGGCTGGGGAGCCAATTGAAAGGCGAAGGTGCTTCTGAAATATGAGATGTTTGCTAGAAGAGCCTACTCAAGCACGTGAGGGGGGTTTTGTGTGGGGTACAATTTGGGCTAATCTATGCCTCTGCGTGCAGATTTATAGCTAACCTGGGAGGGAGGAGCCCACAGGGTGGGGTGCTGTGGCAGGGTAGTACCCAGAGGGGAGGATGCTGCCGTTGGGGAGAGACGTGGGTCTTAACACAAAGTGGCGGAGGATAAAGCAGCAGGACAGAACCAAAAGGCGAACAAACCACACCACGGCTTGCCACGCTCTGCCCCTGTTTGCTTCCCAGCATACTGCTGTGATGCCATTCAAAGGGGGCATAAACGTGAGTCGGCCGTGGTGAGGCCCGCCTGTGAAAGGCCCGGCAGCGTTCCTCTCGCCGGATGAGTCTACACCAACTTGTAGCACCAAAACTTCCGTGGCATGGGGAGCTCCTAAAGGGATCTTGAGCGTGCTCTGGAGCAGGGGGCGGGGAAACTTTTTTGGGTCGGGGGGCGCTGGCCCATAGAAAAATCAGCCAGGGGCCGCACACAAGTAAGAAGCAAAAAAACCCCACCTGAGTGAAGCAGAGCCTGGCTGAGGAGAAAGATACTCCCCACATTCTCCTCACACAGCAGAGCCGAGGAGATTTTGTGGGCCCCTCTGGGCTCTGGAGTGAGAGGAGGGTGCAGGAAGGAAGTGGGAGTGTAGGGTGCAGGAGCGGTGTGGGAGTCTGGGTGGGAGGGGGTGCAGGAGCAGGGGACCTGCAGGGAGGCCTATGGGGGGTGTCATAGGGCTGGAGCACTAGCGCCAGCTCTCCAATGCCCCCAGCACATTGGGGGAGGAGGAGCCCATTGTACTTGGTGCTGTACAAACACATAACGAGAGACAATCTCTGTTCTGAAGAGCTCCCCATTTAAACAGACAAGGCCCACAGGAAAGTTAGTAGCCTGTGCTACAGATGGGGACCTGAGATGCCAAGCAGTTAAGTGACTTGCCCAAGGACACCCAAGAAATCTGTGGCAGAGTTGGAAATGGAATGTGGATCTCCTGTGTCCCATGCGAGTGCCTTAACTGTAAGACTATCCCTTCAATTTGGAAGAGACGATGACATGAGTCTTGCTCGTAGGACACACAAAAAATGGGGCTCATTCTAGCTGTCGCATATGTTAAGTTTGTGCTTTTATAGGTGAGTCCCCCTGTGTTAATTGCTCATTGAATAGTGGAGACACCATCCTGACTGTGTCCCAATGCAAATTATGTTTCAGTTTAAATCCTCTCCTTCCATATGTTCTTTGCCTTTGGTTTGCTTGGCAAGAGTGTCTTCCGGCCCTCCCGACCTCAGAATTGCTCCTTATATTTCTGTCTGGAGGCTATAGGAGGTATCGATGGCTCCGTCTGTCCCAGAAACGTCTAAAGTGATGATGTCCACGGAACCATGCATCCACTGAAGTATGCATAATCCTTCCCGCACATTTCACTAGCCCTCATATGGGCTGTCTTCATGCTCTGGCACAGCCTCGTAAATACAAAACTCTGCTGGCTAGTTTCGTGGCTTCTCAGCTGTCCCAGAAAAGTCTAAAATTTCCAGAGGCCACACTCCCCACGTAGGTGAAGTCCTGCTGGGTTTTGCAACTTTGCTTGCAGTTGGGAGCCCTCCAGGAATTTCTGTTTAAATTGCAGAGTTATTGCTTTTCCGTTAGGAAGCTTTTTAGGATGTACAGATTGGTTTTTTTTTCCTTCAGAGCCATCCAGGGAATTTTAATCAATATTTACTATCCATTTGAATGGGAATTGGGCTTCTGCATGCCTCAGGCGGTCTGGGTGCCTGTGAATTTGGGCAGTATTGCTAGCCCCTAATGTTTAAAAATGAGTCAGACACCCCCCTTTAGAAAAAATTTATGCAATTTCTGACTCTTGATTTGCTAGCATGTTTAGGTTTTTTTCTTTTATTTTGGCCTCCCCCAGCCATCACTTAGTGTCTCCAATAGCCCAAGGGTATGGGGTAAGGTGAACTGGCAGGAGCAATCATGTTTCCAGCTTCTTCCCCAATACAGACCCTCTGCTGAATTAATTCTCTGTCCATTTCTCTCCCCGCCCCAGGCATCCCCACCCCTCCTGCAGTACGTCACACCCCTCCCAGGCCCAGGTACAGAAGGGGTCTTCACACCGTCTCTCCTCCAAGGAGTTAGCCATTCTCATCAGCCAGGCCTGTGCGGGATGGCAAAGGAGCAGAAAGCAGTAGGCCCACCCTTCATGGAACGGGGCTGGAGGACAGGAGGAGACGGGCGCCAGCGGGGGCCAAAATGGCACAGATTGGCAACACTTCTAGAGCTTGAATTCTTCTGTGTTTGCATGCCCAGGCTGACGTGGGCCGGCACCTCAAATCATTCGTTGCTTAAAAACATAGGCTGTAGTTCTGGCAATGGTGGGAGGGCGCTATTGGCAGGGGGCCTTGGTTTGTCCACATAATGGGCAGTACAAGATTCCTCACCTTGCCCTGTGAGCCCCATACATTGTTTTAGAGGGGAGAGAGAGTTAACATGTTTTACAGGCTGGACAAAAAGTGGCCCTGCTCTGAGGTACCTGAGCCTGGGAATGGCTCTGTCCCCCGTCCCAAGGACAGAGAGTCCTTTGAGACTGTCTAGCCAGGAAACTTGCCCAGGGGGCCTGTCCAGTGGTCTGAGGCTGCTGGTTAGGTGACAGGCTAGGGCCCGAAGGGATGCAGGAGTAGATGATGAAGAGGTTGGAAGGTAAGGAAGATGCATAGTTGGAAGTTATGCAGAAGGCTGGAGAGAGTGGGACCAAATACAGGAAGGGCTTCTGTTGACTCAGTGGAAGCTGGATTTGGGAGGCTTGAAGGGGGTTAGATGGGTGGGAGAAGAAAACCTTCCCAGCAGCATTTTGCGTGGACTGGAAGGGTCTGGAACAGGAGGAGGGGAGACTGAGGTAGGGCACAGAAGAGGCGGGAAGAGCTGGGCGCAGCACAAAGCAGCTATTTTAACATTCCTTGCTAAGACGCCGCTTGAGAGACTGCACATTTCTGTAGCAAGAAGGGCTGGTCAGAAACGTCCATCCAAACGGTCTTTCCACATGGAATTGGGGTTTCAACGACATGGACTCCTTCAGTATGGTGCCACTGCATGGGATTCCCTGAGCTTTACTAAGGAAACAGCGGCAAAGAAAGGCAGAGTGAAATCCCAGCCTTGTTGACGTCAAAGGCCAAAATCCCTTTCAGGGATGCTGGGATTTCCCCTCATCCATTTACAGAGTTCTTGTGCTCCAGATGCTGCATGAGGTATGAGCTATAAGTGACAGTTTTTAGCACATTCAGATTTCTCCACTGTGAGTTCTTCCCTGTTGATAATGAGGGAAGCTTTTCCTACAATCTGCGACTGTGTTGAGTTCCTCTCCTCTGTGACCATGTTTGTGTCAGACAGTTAGCAAGGCTTGAGTTGAGCCAAAGTTCCCTCACCATCTGGAGACAGGTTTAGGCTCTCGCCTGCTTGTTTGTAGCGTGTCTCTAAGTTCCCTGGAAACTCCTGTCTTTCACCGCTGCTTTTCCAACCTCCTTGCGGTCTTCCCACCGCTGGGTGTTGTGAGACCGTCAGATTAGGTAATAGTCCCCAGATAAACGGCGTCTTTTCTATTTAACCACTCCGTGTCTGTTGTTTGAAGTAGAATTGGGGTTTTTCTGCTGATAGTTTTGACAAAAACAACAATTTTTGTCCTCTCTGAAAATGGAAGTTTTCAGGGTTTAGGCAAAATATTTTTTTTTTCAAAATTTTCCCTGGGAAGCAGCCAGTTTTTGTGAAAACTTGTAGTGTAGTTGCAAACCTAATACTCCACTGCCAAGTGGTTTGAAAGGAACATTTTCATCCAGCCCTAGTTCCAAGGTAGTCGGCAAGAGCAGCTTTCGGTTTCTTTGCCCTCATGTCACTTTTAGGACTCTCTTACTGCATATTCTCCATCCCACTTCTCTGGTGCTGTGCAGGCTCCTGTCAAGATTTTCTTTTCCTCAAAGTCTTCTTTCCAGCCGGGAAAGATCTGGGAGTGGCTGGTAAAAATCACATTCCTATCATTCTCCTGCATCACCTCCCTTAGAAGTCTCTCTGCTTTTCATCAGAAAGAAATGCTTCTATTGCTCTTTGGGCTCGTTGCTATTAATCTCGAATACTTTGTCTAAATAGGATACTTCTCTCTGTGCTATTTTAGTTATGTACTTTTGGTTGTTTTCTGTTTAGGAAACATTAGATGTCTCTTAAGAGACATGATTGTGCAATATCCCCAGGAATTTTAACATCATTTTGTCTATGTAAAAGTGAATATTTGCTAAAAAAAACCACCAAAACACATACTCAAGTCCGTATGGTCTTTAAATTATTGATGTTATCGTGGCCAGAAGTCTGAATAATGCATCACGTTATGTTGTGCCTAGCTGGTGGTTTATTTCCATTACATTCCTCTTGGGATGTGTGTGTATGCTTTTTTTAAACCCTCCGTTTCCCTTTTGAGATTCAGAAGAGCTGATGTCTATGAAGCGAAGGTCAACCCAGTGTGCGTTCATGCAGAAGAGACATAGACCTCCGACCAAGGAAGTGTGAGTATGCCAAAGAAAGTTTTGTATAGAAGAGCAGGCTAATTTCAGTTCCACTGGCTATAACTGAGGTGCCTTTTAAGCCACTAATCTCAAACACAGAATTGAAGGTGTTGAGAGAGGATTTATTTGTAGTTGCATGTAATGGCTCGAGTTGTCCATCAAATGAACAGAAGGGTGAGTGTTTCACACCCCCTGGACGCTAGTGGGCACGTTGATTTTTGACTCTATTGTTCTTGCACATGTTGTCAACCTTGTATTCTCTGGGCGGGGCAGTTTACAGAGAGGCCAGAACCGGTGTGTGGCTTTCCCAAAGTGGGCAAGGAATGCCAAGAATGCGAGTTGACTTGAATTCACCTTCCGAGTGGGTCTGATGATGAGGGCAGGGAGAAGGCTAGGAGCACCTCAGGAGGCAGTGAGGCTGGGGAGGCGGGATGGAGGAAGGCGAGGCAGAGGAGGGGGAGCCCGGAAGGAGAGGGTGTCTGAGGCGGTGGAAATTGCTGGGACTGAGGGGAGGAAGATGGCCGCAGAGCTTACAGAAGGGAGGTGGTGAGGAGCTGTAGAGAAGTGTGGGCGGGGATGAGGGAAGACAAACTAGGGGCCATCAGACAAACGTGGTTGTGCACAGTCACGCAGCGAATCAGTGGCAACACGACGAATCAGTGGCACCCAGCACCCCTGCATCCTCCCGCTTCTCCTGCAGCAACTCTGGCTTCCACACCCTCCTGGCAACTCTCCCTTGCCCACACGGGCGCTCGGCTTGCTGCTCGGGCCTGCGCTGCAGGGAGGAGGTGGCACTTGGCTCAGCCTGCCACGCACATGGGAGATGCCCGTGAGACCACATGCGGGGGGAGGACGATGGGAATAAAGCAGCCACCGCTGTGAAGAGGCCCCGGTTGTATCTTTCTCTCCTGTGGTCCGGAGAGCAGCCTCCAGGGAGTTTTGGTTTGGAGGAGATTAGGGTGGTGTTGCAGCTTCCTCGTGTGTCCTACCAGTGAGAGCAGCCGAGGTGGGGAGCTGGGGCAGCGATCTCTGTTGGCAAAACAAAGCAGCCGGGAGGCCAGGAAAAAAGAGGGTGGGGGCAGCATCCCAACCAGCCCTGCAACTCTAAAGCAGGAAAGCTCTGCAGCCAGCTAGAACAGGGCAGCCCCTGGTGTGTGTTTGTCCTGGGTTAGATTTTAACACTTTTTAAAACTTTTTTCCATTCTGATTCAGAATTAGAACATCAGAATGGCCAGACTGAGTCAAACCAAAGTTTTATCTAGCCCAGTGACCTGTCCACCGACAGTGGCCAATGCCAGGTGCCCCAGAGGGAGGGAACACAACAGGTAATCATTACATGATCCTCTCCTGTCACCCATTTCCAGACAATCAGAGGCTAGGGACACCATTCCTACCCATCCTGGCTAATAGCCATTGATGGACCTAACCTCCATGAATCTATCTAGCTCTTTTTTGAACCATGTTACAGTCCTAGTCTTCATCACATCCTCTGGCAAGAAGTTCCACAGGTTGACTGTGCGCTGAGTGAAGAAAAACTTCCTTTTGTTTGTTTTGAACCTGCTGCCTATGAATTTCATTTGGTGACCTCTAGCTTTTATATTGTGGGAATAAATAAATAACTTTTACTTATTCACTTTTTCCACACCAGTGATGATTTTATAGATCTCTATCCTATCCCCCCCTTAGTCTCCTCTTTTCTAAGCTGAAAAGTCCCAGTCTTTTTAATCTCTCAGCAAATGGGACCTGTTCCAAACTCCCAATTCAAAGGTGGACACGTGAAACATCCCCCAGAACAGAGAGTTTCAATAAGAATTAGTTCCCAGAACCCCAAATGGAGTCTTCCAAACATTTTCCGAGCTCGCTTCACGGTTGCCCAGCCCACTGGCTGGGACCCTGGGCAGCAGCCCAGCAATCTGGTGAGCCAGGAACCCTGCCAGTCTGGGGAGCTGTTTGCCATCCACCCACCGGGAGAGCTTGGAGGGGGCCTCAGACTTGCTGCACCCCTGGGCAAGGTGGGGAGTTGTTGTTTAATCCACTATAAATGACTGGATGAACCTTGCACAGCAGGGTTGCTTTATTAGAACCACCATCTGGCAGGGAGTGAGTATGTAGAGCTGCCTTTATCCAGGTGGGATGCCTCAGTTTCTCACGTGTAAAATGACGGTTTTCTCCAGCCCTTCCCTGGCCTGTCTCTGCAAGCCTGTTTCTGCAAAAAAGACACGCATGCTTCATCTGCAGAGGTGAGTCAATGGCATTACTCATCGGCTATAAAGTCATACGTGCCATAAGTCTTGGCTTGACAAAGCCCTGGCTGGGTTGATTTAGTTGGGATAGGTCCTGCCTTGGGCAGGGGGCTGGACTTGACAACCTCCTGAGGTCTCTTCCAGCCCTAGGATTCTACGATTCTACCTCATTGCTGGATCAAGGCCCCACGCAAGGGCTGTCTCTTACGCTGTATGGCAGGGGTGGGGAACCTTTTTTGGTTCAAGGGTCACTCAACCACAGAAAAATCATCAGGGCCCGGGGCCGCAGAGAGGTGGCAGGAAGGCTGGAGGGTCAGCACGGGCTCTCCAGTGCTGGGGGAGGCCCTAAGCTTCAGGGGCCAGATCCAGGCAACCCAAGGGCCGCATCCGGCCCCCGGGCCTTCAGTTCCCCACCCCTGCTGTAAAGATACAACATATACTGTAATGGAGCCCTGCTTTCGGTCACAGCTGCTAGACACTAATGCAAAATTAATAGTATTGTTTCAATAATCCACTCCAGGGTTTAGTGGCACATGAGCGCCACTGTATAAAACTACAGCGGGGCCTTGAAACTGCGCTTCTGGGGTATGGACCATCTTTCTGACTGTCTGGAAAAAGCCTAGCCCAAGGCGGGCACTACCCTGCAATAAAAATGGTTCTGATGATATACCCATTTTAGGATGAAGAACTAGAAGACGAATGCGCAATTATAGCCGGCGATGGCGTTATTGGTTTCAAAGTCGTGATGGTTTCTGATTATTGAGCCCTGGTGATCTCACATCTGCAGAAAAGCTCTCCCTCTAGAAAAGAGAACTTGTTTCATTTGCAAATCCCCCTGGACGTGCAGGGTCTGTGAAAAAGCCGCACCTAAGAACAGCCAGAGCTGCATCTTGTGGGCGAATGCTGTCGGCTGAGTGAAGGTGCTGTCTGGCTTACCGGCAGGGATCTCACAGCTCCCCTTCTGCTCGTGTCACACGCAGGCTGGAAGGGGTGGAGGGAGACTGGAAACGCAATGATTCATCTGACTCGATCATCTTGGTTCCCTTTGCTGCACACGCCAAGAGCCGGCCTCTCCCGGTGGTAGGAAAAGACACAGTGCACTGTTTGTAAGGTTCCTCCGGCTGCAGATTTTGCTTCAAATGCAGAACTGAAAGACACCTCTCCATCACCGAGACCATTCAAGAACCGAGGGTCATATGCATCTTGGGTCCTGTTCCTTTGCTTTTCCGAACCACTCTTCTCCAAAGGGAGTTGTCATCCTGTTTGGACGATGCTTTCCCAGACGTATCTAGGATTTCTTTGCTCCAGCTTCTGTTTGTGGGCTTATGCATTCATGTCCTTGCTTAAAGGTAGGTTTCTTTTTATACTGTCTCTGAGAAATGTATGTTACCTCTTCCTGCTCCTATTTTCCTGGATTCAGCTCGTTTGAACATTTTAACCACTTGTTTAACGTAAAATAACCTAGTTGTGTAAAAGTCCAGGCTCCAAAGCCTGTTGTTTATGAAACCAAATTTTAAGAATGCACAAACTACGCTTTTTTTAAAAAAAGAAAAGCATGTGTCTTTTCACTCTGATCATGCAACTTTTCACTCAAGAGCAGCTCCTCTGAAGAAGTGGGTTTTTCCCACCAAAATTCATGGTACTATATATTTATTTGTTAGAATCTAAGGGTATGTCTGCACAGCACGCTTATTTTGAAATAAGTTATTTTGGAATTTTTTTTCTGAAATAGCTTATTTCGAAATAGCACAAAAGGGAGACTCAAAATGAGTCCGAGGAAGGCTTCCCTGATTTGGACACGCTCCCTTGATTTAGAGGCTCAGGCAGCTTTGGGGAGTAATTACTCTGAGTGGCCCTGGAGAGGAGCTATTTCGAAATAGCAGCAGTATCCACACTATTGCTGTTCCAAAATAGCTATTGCAGATTAGGCGTAATTCCTCATGGAATGAGGTTTACAGTTTTCAGAATAAGCCTTCCGTTATTTCAAAATTATTTCGATATAAGAGAATGGCTGTGTAGACGCATTATTTCGAAATAACAGCCGTTATTTTGAAATAACTGTGCTGTGTAGACGCACCCTAAGGTGCCACAGGACGACTTGTTCTTTTCGCGCCGGTTTGGTTCAATGAGAAAATACCTCCAGCGTATCATGGAAAATAGGAAATAAAATAGTTTCTTGTGAAGCCACAGAACTCCTAGAGATGTAGCTTTTGTTCATGTTTTGCATGAACACTTCCGCACGTTAGAGGTTTCTCACTAAATATTCCTTTAGCGTCAGTGGTGTGGTGCAGTTTTCAAATGTTTTCAAACCCACTGAGTTTCCAAGGGACTCGTGCTCCCATGGGATGTGGCAGTTTTTGAAAAATCCAACCCGCCGTCGTTACCAGGACTCCAGTGCTGTGAATTGCTACAGCATGAAGGTAAACGGTACAAATAAAACAAGCTTTAAAATTAAGACAAATTTGAAAAATGAAGGAACGCTGGCTCAGGCAGAACTCCTCATTCTACCTGCCGAACAAAACCTTGTTTCAAAATGTGACTTTAGTGTCTAGATCTAGGGCAAGGACCATTGTAAAGCCAACAGAACCTGCATTTTGTTGGGAATATTACAAACATGGTCTCATTCAGGCCTGTGCCACTTTAATCTCTGACACTCTGGCGGGCAGGTGTTGCTTTTGCTCGCTCTTCCTTTTAGGCCTATGAAACCGTGATGGGAAACCTTGAGTGTTGCCCCAGGAGGATCTGACAGGCAGCTCATCCTTCTGCCTACGAACTCCATGGAGCCTTGTTTCACGGGACCGTGCACGAGAGATAGGAGAACTGAAAAAGAGGCTGCATTTAATTGGTAGGAGGCAGTGACTTAGTGGGGGGGGGGGGCGAGTCCCTAGGGTGGGATGAAGAGGTTGGCTGCCCGCTCCCATGAGCAATGCCGTGGCACACGGGGCCACTCCAACCACAGCTGCTGAGAACAACTCCAGCGGGCTTGCTGTCAGCTCTGGCCATCTGTCTGTCTACATGCTTGCTTACTCCTCTTGCCAGGCGTTGGGGCACCCCAGTTCTCCCCAAAGAGCAGAGGAGCGGAGGGATAAGAGAGGAAGGCAGGAGGAAGTGTGGACATGCCTTGACGGTGAGAAGCTTGAGAGTGACGGGCTGACAGAGGGGGCAGCCAGGGCCGCAATTCAGAGGCGGCAGGCGGCCCAGTTGTGTTTTTACAGCCCTTTTGAAGAGTGGCGGGAGCAGCTGCTAGCTAGACATTTCCTAAGTGAGGCTCCAAGGCAGTCTTGCGGTCAAGGAGCCAGACACAGGCCGTACGTCTCCTGAAGCCTGATCTTCCCAGGAGCCGGGCCTGGAACGGTGCCTAAGAAAGGCACCGTCTCCCAGTGACACGTTTTCCCTGTGCCATACTGTTGTGACTGGGTTGGTCCCGGGTTAGGACAGAGGCAAGGTAGGTGAGGCAATAATCTGGACTGGACCAATTTCTGTTGGTGACAGAGACGGACGGAGCTGGCCCGAAGAAGAGCTGTGTGGAGCTGGATAGCTTGTCTCCTTCACCAGAAGAAGTTATTCTGACAAAAGTAAAACCCAAGCTGGTGAGAACCAGAGTGTATAACTGCAGCCTGCCAGCCACATTTGGGTTACACTCTGCCTCCCTAGATAGTGTGTAGCCATCCAGTAGTTGTACACGCTCTCTGCTAATAAGCTGCATCTTACATCTATTCCAAATTTGTCTAGCTTCAGCATGTAGCCACTGGATCTTGCTCTACCTTTATCTGCTACTTCAAGGAGCCCTCTTCTATCAAAATGGGTGCATTGCGGTGTTAATGCCCCACAAGCATGCGTTCACACGTGGGGGCTGAGTGGAGGACCTGGTGAAAATCAGGCCTGAAATTTTCTCTCTGTTTCCTGCCTCTTCGGTAACTGCTTGCTGCTAATTTTTGTCAATGCAGGTTGCTCAGCATGTGAACCAGAAGAACGATTATTTCAGAAACTTTTCACCAATTACAACCACTTCATCAGGCCGGTGGAAAATGTCTCGGATCCTGTGACAGTCTATTTTGAAGTGGCAATTACACAGCTTGCAAATGTGGTAAGGTTAATGACAAAATAGATACATGAGTGCTGATTTTTGACTCTGTTGCATGCACATAATGTACACACACAATCACAGCAATTGCATGTTCAACCCGAGTGGTTGCACAGGCAAATTAGCTGATGTTGTGTGTGCAGACAGTTTTCTTTGTGTACTAGCCAATTAGCCCGTCATAAAA
>JANRFK010004149.1:116304990-116315250 GCA_030068395.1 Apalone spinifera | reverse complement strand
CATTGTAGAAATGGCCTTTGGCTGAGCTAAATTACTGCAGCTTTCCCCCCGCCCCACCTCTTCGATGCCACAGTGCAGCCTTGGCTAATTTAACTTGACAAAGGTGTTATCCCCTTTTTACATCCATCCATCACGTTTGTTGAGAGCAGGAATCATTTCCTTTGGAAGACAATTCTGGCCAGGTTGCCCGTCTGTGGTGTTACTCAGTGCCTACCCACCCAAGAGAATTGTTCCACTCCACAGCCACCGACTCATTGTTTTATTAAAACTGTTTACACAAGAGAACAGTACATTGTGTGAGGACAAGACGCTGAAGGTTCAATATTCAAAACTGGCTGGTGGGTCCCTCCCCTAGAGATTTAGGAAAAAAACTTTCTAATTCTAAGGGCTCATCTAAGGGTAGTTAAGCTCTGAAATTGTCTTCCAGGGCAGGTTGTGGAAACCCCCATCATGTGGGGGGTTTTAAGAACAGGTTGGACAAACACCGTCAGGAAGGGCCCAGGTTGATTTGGTTCCACCTCACAGCAGGGGGCTGGACTTGACTCTCGAGGTCTCTTCCAGTCATACATTTCTATGTCACAGATAAGATTAGCCCCACTTTCCCCGCTGACTAACCCCCAGGTCTTGTTACAGTTGGCCCCTGCTTACCAACTGTGATTCATGTACCTGAAATTACACAGAAAATGTAAGTGTGGTATATGGGCAAACTCCAATTGCACAGGTTTGGGCAGTTGATGGCATGCCTGACATAAATGCAAATTATACCTAACAGCCAGTGCCACCCCATTATTTTCTGTCTCCCACATTGGTAAAGGAGGAAAACTATGTATGCAAATAGTCTGGAAGCAGATAGGAATAGTCCTTCAATTCTTCCAGAGGGAGTTAAGACCTTCTGTTCCCATGAACCTGCTAATCCTAGGGTTTATATTCCTGTAACTTCAGTGAGAGTAGAGTTATACCAAAGCAGAGCGCATTAGAAAATATAAACAAGTTGTAGATGGGATTTTCCAATACATAAACACATGCCTTGTAATACAGGCCATCCTCGCTATAAGTCTAAGATATATTCCAAAAAACATTGACTAAGTTGTTTCACTATAGAAGTAGGGCATTTTTTTCCCCATGGTTGACTTTCATTTGCACAAATTTGTATGTGCATTTGTGGCATCTAAAGACCAGGGAATGGGAGGACTTAATACATCAGTACCTACAAGCGTCAACTACTTTAGTGCGGAATGGATGTATACCGGAGCAACTTATAGCGGGGACACCCAGTAGCCAGTTATAAGCACCGCTGTTATGAAACTTATGTATAGAGAGGTATATAACATTTAAAGAGAACAAGGTGGCCTGACAAAAACTTAGCGCATCAGTGCCCTGTATGTCCCTAGATTTTTTTTTCTTTGAATATAGCACATATAACAAGTGGGATCCCCATGTATTAAGAGAATATTTGGATCAAAAAGAAACAGTCAGCCTTTTTAAAATGATCATATTGCAATATAATCAGCCTTAATAGGGTTGATTAAATAGGGCCCAGTTATGCTCACATTCAAACACCTCCACACCTCGTGTAGTTTCATTGATTTCGATGGGTGAGTAAATACCAGCAAGCTAAGGGTTACACAATTGCAGCTGTAAAGCACTATTCAAGTGAAAAGCATCGTACTATAATTAAAAACATCATTTACTGCAGCCAGAAGCATTTTCATTTCCATCTCCCCTCGGCTTGGTCAGCCACGCACTACAGAAAGTTAAAACACCCATCAGTGTCAAGGGTCAACTGTATCTTTCAGCTATTAGCCACATTAACACTTGGATATATTCCTATAAACTGCTGCTTAACCACGCCTGTAAAGCGGGGGTAAATATTAGAACAGACCCCATCACTGACACCACCAAAAATAACCACAGGAAGATCCGATCGAGGACTTGAGCTACAAATTTCCAGTCTTGAACTACCTAGAAAAAACAATAATAGCAATATTAGTTTGGCCATATATATATTTTTTTACAAATTCCAATATCTCGTAGCTGCAGTTATGTAATGCAGTTACAAAATATGGTCTGGGCTAGTTATAATTTTGAACAAATGTTGCTGATTACAGAAATATTGCTCCTTGGGGCCCTGATCCATCATACACGTATTGACATCAATGGGACCACTCTGTTAAGCACATGCATAAGTCTGCTTCAGTGATGAACGTTAAGCATGCGTGCACGTGTATTTGCAGGATCGGGACCTTGAAATGGTTTTATAAAGATTTTTTAAAAGATTTACCCTCAAGTATTATGCCATCGATCCAGCGCATAAGCCAAGGTATAGCGCTCTATTTACTTCACTATGTTTAATGGCTTTGCTGGGGCAGAGCCTAAAACACACTGTGCGTTTAGGAAAAAAAAAATGAGATTTTGCAGACCCAGCTATATGTTCTGGCACATCACGGCACGCATAATATATCAGTTTAGGAGGATTTTTTTCCCCCATATTTCTTTTAATTTCACACTGAGAGCCTGCAAGCATGGATGCGGAGATCAAAAGGCAAAATATTGGCTTTTCTGTCACTCCGCTTTTAACTCATTACAAATATTGGGCCAGAGTCACTGAAAGCTTCTAGTTGTTCTAACTGGTACCTTAACTGGTACCCTATGGCTGCTTTGTGTTGTAGGAATGGGGCAAAGGCACAAAAGGTACGACTGAATCTGTCCCTTTTTTTTCCTCTAAACTAGGCAACCCTAGAGTTGCTCAGTCATCTGAAAGAATCCTAGGACACTAGAACTAGAAGGGACCTCCAGAGGTCATCGAGTCCAGTCCCCTGCCCTCATGGTACCATCTAGACCAGTGGTTCTCAACCATGGGCCATATGGCTCCCCAGGGGCCACGCTCTACCTTTAGGGGGCCACACGGAAAAAAAGGTACATAATTTACCTAATGTTCTGTTATTTCCAACTAACAGTGGCTATGAGGGAGGCCACAGAGGTAAACAAGGCTCAGAAGGGGGCCATGAGCAAAAGAAGGTTGAGAAACACTGGTCTAGATCATCCAAGAAAGATGATCCATGCACACCCAAAACTAATCTGAAAAGTACCTACCCCTGCTGACTAGCTAGAATAAGTAATTAAATGTATCTCTACACTGCATTGTAAATGCGGATCTGTGGGATCTAGACTTGTAGACTGGGTGTTTCCAAGCCTGGGTTTGAACAGCCTGAGTTTTTTCCTCTTTAAAAAAACTTGTAAAATGTCCCTGATAACGTCAGATGATCAGGGAGTGATTCTAGGAAAAGCAGGTTAGGGACAGAGTAGGTTAAATGAATGGCCCAGACCTCTTCCATCCACTTTTTAAAGATAGATGGAAACTACAGACTCTGAAGAGAGAACTGAAGTGTCAGAACAAACAATATTATTCAAATTAATTATTTGCCACTGATTGGAAGTAACTACAACAAACACAGTTCCTTTCAGCATGAGGCGCGCAAAACCTCTCTTTCTTTTTCAGAGCTTGTCTGCAGCCATCACACCCGGAACCACAGCTTTTGGAGAACCCATGTTAATTTCTCCTTCTGTGTTCATTTGTAAAAATGAACACAGAACAGAAAGCTAGATAATTGGGGAAAAAAACCCTCTGGAGAGCCAAATATATCAGAATCAGGCCTTAAATATTAAGTATGACATGCATTGGTTTAAATCAAGCATACCGTCACTGAAGGCAATGGAGCTATGCTGATATAAAACAGATATGAGGCATTTTGGTGGCTAAATAACTTGAGCCTTTCTGTAGGTTAGAAAAGACTTTAACTGTGCTGCGGGGGGTGGGGCGAGAGAATCTTCATTTTGGTCCTCTATTAGTACAATCACATGCTCCTCACATGTTAACATCACCTGTCTGATGAAATGCTCCTTTTTTACATGCCCGGAGATGTATCGAATGGAATCTGCAGCTTTCTCCAAAAACGCAATCACAATTTTTTCTCCTTCCTTCCCTCGTTTCTGTTTCTTTTTGCCTGAGAGCTTTGATTTCAACACAGGGAGAGTTCCGCCAGCCTCCGAGAAGGAATAGCGGTCCACGTGGCCCTTCATGCACAATAGCCTAGGAAGTTTTTGAAGGAACAGTCTTTTAACCCAGGGAGCCATTGGATGGTAGGTGGCCGAGGACCGATGGTGCACGTTAATAACGAAAACAGTAACGATAATTGATAGCGTGACAAAAATCATAATAAACAACAAATATTCTCCAATCAAAGGAATGACTTTGGAGGAAGACGGTATTATCTCTTCAATGACAAGAAGAAAAACAGTAAGGGAGACTAGAACAGATGTAGATAAGGAAAGTTTTTCCCCTTCGTCTGAAGGCAAATAGAAGACCAGCACCGTTAGAAAAGATAATCCGAGGCAGGGGATTATTAGGAAAAGCGTGTAAAACAGCGGGAGGCGTCTTAGAACGAAGGAATAAGTAACAAATGGGTAAGAATGCAACCCATCCTTTCGGCTGCCTTTCATACCTTTGGCATTCAGGATTTCCCATTCTCCATTATCAAAGAAGTCTTTCCTGTCCACGTTTTCGTCTACTAAAATCAAGTCCACCATGCTGCCATCGTAGGTCCAGGATCCAAATTTCATGGAGCAATTCTGTCTATCAAATGGGAAATAGGTCACGTCCATAGTGCAGGAACTCTTGTAACTGGCTGGCGGGGTCCACGTCACCAGCCCGTTGTATTTCACAATGACTTTGGTCATGAGGGAGCCTTCAAAACGTCCATCGGCACTGGGGAGAGGAGAAATCGGATTGGTTGCAGGTTTTCACCACATCAAGGTCGGTCCTTTGGATTTCCCGATTCCTGTTCTGCTTTCTGTGCCTTTGTAATGTGAGCGCCGTGACCCAGTACTAGTATTGGACTAAGAAACACTGTTCTACACAGAGTTCTAAACTGTGTTCCATGGTACACTGGTGTGCTGTGAGGCAGTCGGAGGTGTGCCACAGAGAACAACAGAATTCAAAATGGCCAATGCCCTTAAAGGGGCAGGTGACCTTTTTTTTTTTTTGGCTCAATAACTTCCCCCCTGACCCTTTTTCCCCCCAACCTTTCTCCCCCCCCCCAACAAAAAATCCTTGGTGTTCCTTAAACTTTTTAAGACTGAGGAACACCAAACAATAATTGTTTTTTAAGAAACACTGGTGTAGAATGCCCAAAGAGGGTAAACACTGGTAAACCACCTCTCCCTGCTCAGCAACCGTTGGGAATAGGGATGAACTTGAGGCTGCCTGGAAAGTTGACCCATCTGGGCTCTGGCAGGCCAATGGGGGAAGAGAGGCCAGAAATGGAGGAAGCCCTCCAAGAGACAGCTCCCTCATACTTACGCTATGGGACCCCCAGCCAGGTTGATTTCAGCAGCTGATTTCCGCTGTGGCAGTATATACAAGGGGAGGAGCGCTCTCTGGTAACACTGTCCCAAGCCACTCCGCACCCTCTTAAAACCAACCCTTTGAGTCCCACCCCAAACCGTACTGGGAGCCAGTGTAGGTGACAGAGCACTGTTCTCACGAGTACATGGCACTGTATGGCGCAATCTAAGCCAGCCAGAGTTCTAATCCGGATGCAGCTCTGGGGGGGCGGCTTCCTAACAAGGTCCATGGTTAGGCCCAGTGCTAGCCCGCCCGACTGCGGCTGGACATCAGTGTCACAGAAACAACCCGACACCTGGAGCATTGAGCCCGGCGGCCCGAGGGGAAGCTCCCATACTCACTTCTCAAACAGCACGATGTCTGGCAGCCACAGCGATTCCGAGGGAACCCGGATGGCCGTGATCCCGCCGTAATCCTCGGGATTCCAGCACAGCTTGTGGTCAGTCCATTCCTGCAACGAGCCAACCGAGTCCTCGTGCCATTTGCACACAACCGGCTCCCAGAGGGGTCCTCTGGTAAGGCCAGCACAACGGGACCCTGGGTCCCGATTGCAATCTATGTATCACAGTTGCTGTTGCTGTGGTTGAAGTTGGGAATGACTCCTGTAGTTAGGTCAGGGGTGGGGAATCTACAGCACAGGGACTGCATTCGGCTTGCTTGGATCTGGCTTCTGAGGCTTGGGGCTTCCTGCTGCCCAGCCTTGGGGAGCCGGGCTGGTGCTCCAGCCCTGTGGCACCCTTCCTGCCCAGATCCCGCACTCCCACTCTACTCTTGCACCCTACCTCCCACCCAGCCCACCTGCCCCCAACTCACGCCTGCACCCTCCCTTCCATTCTCACTCTACACCCCAAGCCTGCTTCGTGCCAGCCCCCTCCCACAACCTGATCTCCTCGTTTTTGGCCCTACCTTAACACATTGGGGGGGGCACCAAATCTACTAGCCAGGCCCGCCCCCAGGTTTTAATGTGCTTCTCAGTTGGGGTGGCACACAACTGAGAAGAAAAAAAAAAAAAAACCAACAACAACAAATGATTTTTCTGCCCAAAAAAGGTTCCCCACCCCTGATTTTGCTTTCCCTGTTTAGCTTTGTTGACTTTGGATTGTATGATGCTCAGGCTGAAGACCTGGGGGGACGACCGATACTCACTGTGAGGGAGCAGATTTGTGCTGCTCTCTCTATTATTGGATAGGGTTTGAGGTTGCCCCCTGAGGGCGCATAGAGGGGAGAGCGCAGATGCAAACCACAATCAGTACCCATAACAACGGCAGCTTGCTGCCAAAGCTCAGGAGACGGAGCCTAACTAGCCCCCAGGTTTTCCCCGCAGTTACGGGTATCCCACAATGCAACATTCTTTGGCACCTCCCATACTCATGCAAGGAGTCCGCCATTAGCAAGGCTCTCGCAGGTATCAGTTCGGCGCTCACGCCCCCGCTGCTCTCTGCTCATCTCTCCACGGGCCTGCTCTTCTCTACTGCGCAAACATTAGCGCTCGAGACCCCTTTCAGCCAATCCCTGCTCCCATCATTGCTCATTCACCAGCAAGAGGCCAGCTCCTGTCGCCAGCCTGCGGTGCCCACTGGGTGCTTTCTCCCATGCTGCTCCTCGCACCAGGCAGAGGCTCCCTGGAAACATCCCCCAACTCCCCCACCTCCTGCCAAACCCCCTTTCAAACTCTGCTGTGCTGGGTTGTCTACAAAGCACCTGACAGTGGGGAAGCTACCTAGCACGCCCCAGTCAGTCCACACTCACTCATCTAGTTCCTGCCCTGGATATTCACTAATAATTCCTCCTCTTCCTCCTGGCGGCTCCCCTGCAGCAGGGAGTTGCAGACTGTTTGGTCCCCCTTCAGGCAGGGCTTAGCCAAACAGAGCATATTTACCCCTGACAAGCCACCCTCCAGGCCTCCATTTATTTGGGTCACTCTTCTCTGAGCTCGTTAGTATCTTGGGGTTAACGAGGAGCCCCCAGCTGGATGCAACATTCCAGATACGGCTCTATTGGAGTAACAGAGGGAGACCAGGACCCAGGAGCCGACTGGTAATCGAAATAGGCCTGGGAACGGCCCTCCCCATGTCGTCACCCTTGCGTGCGCCTCAAGCCCCGCCTCCTTTCCATGCATCACACCCAGCACGCAGCACAAGCAGCGGGTGAGGCTCCGTGCACCGCATACAGTGCGGACGCAGAGCCGCTCGGAGTGTGGGGCAACGGCGGGCCCACCGGGAAATTCCCAGTATCCCGCCGGGCCAGTCCGCCCCTGCTGGGACCTCCCTGCTCTGGGATGTGATGCAGCCTGGACCACACTGGCCTTTGGTTTGCTTGCATCCCTATGACAGAGCCAACCTACATCCAGACCTTGCTGCCCATCGTTACTATTTGTAATAATTTGCATTATGATGTTACAGTAGCACCCATGCAGGAGCCAGTCTGGCTCTGTTAGCCGATTGGCTGCCTAGAGGGGCTGGCCGGTGCATGGCGGAAGGGAGCTGCTCCACAAAAAGGAAGGGAGGTACCTGACTCCTCCCTGGAGCGAGGGGGAAGCAGCAGGGAATTGTGGCGTGACTCTCAATTTATGCTCTTGTATGCTCCTGAAGCTACATATGGGCCACCTCTTAAGCTGGCGTGTGCCTGCAAGATGCTAATCCTCAAGTGGAATATTGTCCCATAGAGAACACAGGCAGCTGGCGTAAATTAGAGCAGCCCTCAGCCTGCTCTAACTCACATCCGTGGGTTGGGACCTTTGCCAATGTACAATGAAAATCCAGCAGGCATAACTTGCTTCCCAGTAGTTCTTGGGGCAGGAGGGAACCTTCTGGCCTCTTGCACAGATGTCTCCTTGTGCTAAGGTGCCATTCAGGGTCTGCAAGGTGAACTGTGCATCATGTTACACCAGCTAAAACATACAGTGTGGGGACTTGCCAGATGAATAGTTCTCCTGAGCACTAGGGATGTTAAATATCGGTTAATTGAGTAGTTGAGTAACCTCATGAATTCTTAGCAGTTAGTCAACTATTCTGTAGACCACCGTGGCCAACCCAAGGCTCGCGAGCTGCGTGTGGCTCTTCCCCGCTCCAGAGTGTGGCTCACAAAGCCACGCCCCGCCCCGCCCCGCCCGCCCGCCCGCCCGCCCCTGGCTCATAAGCCGCCCCTATGGCCTCCTCTCCTCCTGGCTCCCTGTGCTGACTTGGGCAGGGGAGCCGTCCAGCGCGGCCATTAAAGATACAGAAGTAAAGATAATGTCAGCCAGTGGGAGCCTCTAAACACATTTAAATGTGTTTTCTTAAAAGGGCAATCCTTTTTTTTTTCCTTGACAACTTTGCCCTGGCTCTTCACACTGGATCCACTGATTTCTTGGATCTTTGCCCAGAATGGGTTGGCCACCCCTGCTATAGTCCCCACAGGTGGGGCTGGCAGTAGCGCAGCGTGCCACGTGGGAGCCGGTCCGTGAGGGGAGCCAGTTTAAAAACCAGCTCCTCTTGCGGACTGGCTGCTTGTTGCCCTGTGCTGCTGCCTCTGATACAGAAGCAGCAGTGCAGGGTGGCAGCAGCCCTTGCCTGGGGCAGGGTGGATCTGAGCTCCCGGACCCAGCGTGAACTGGAACTGAGCCAGGCTGCCTGCCCGCCCGGCTCCTGATACACTTTAAATGCAGAGCCACAGTGGGGGGTAGGTACCGGATCCGGCATGAGCCAGAACTGAGCTGGGCTGCTGGCCAGCCTGCTAAAAAATTTCCCTCCTTGCCTTCCCAACCAGTAAATGTATGTAGTCTAAAGTATTAACCTGTAAGCTTTTGCTTATTGGTTAATCAGTTAATCGACTACACTATTACATCCCTAATGAGCACCAGGGATTTTTCGGTGATACGGACTCTCCCGGCACCTGCTGCAGACACCTAGGACAAACGTGATAGAGGAGGTCCATTGCTCTTTGCCACTATCATTTGAAAGCTCTTCGGTACCCTCAGATACAATGTCTTCCCTGTGATCGGTCAGGCGGCTGTGCCCAAACCCCCCTTCGAGGGGCTGGAGTTTGCTTGTTACATCGCGTTTATGAGTCTCTGGAGGCAGCAACCTTTTGTGGGCTGTCAGTGGAGCAGCCCCCACACCCAAAAAATTAGCCCAAGCCAATAACAGCATTTCCCACCAGACCCAGGCCCTGGCCTGATCCAAATGAAGGTTACAAACAAGATGATCTGTTGGCCTTTGCAAGCTCTAATTTCTATAACTCTGTCTCCAAGCACCTGACTTTCACGCTGGTTCCTCAACCCTGGTTCTTCCGACACCTGATACCTTTCTGGCAGCAACAAAAAGTCACAGGATGTCCTTGGAACGTTTAACCAGACAAGCTACAGCAGACTCCATGCCTTTGAATGGCAGGACTGTTAAAGGGACGTCTAAGCAATTCCTTCATAACACCCATGAACTCTTTCTGCCAAGCAGAGCCAAAACTGACCAGACGTGGTGCCCGACTCACTGACCTCCCCGTATGTTTGCTGTCTCAGTCATTGTAGCAGGATAGGAGCCGATTGATTTTTTTTTCACTTTTCTCCATCCCAATTGATGATTTAATTTTATCAGCACTTGCCCTGTAAAAATGTTATGATCTCATCTTGCCCTTTTTAAACAAAAAATAGCATCAGCCCTGAATCGTATCAGATTGGATCCTAAACTTCCACGCCTTAATGGGCTGTCCAAATCCAAAACCAGATGCTCAGCTCAGACGAGGCATCTTAGGATGCATCTGCACAGCAGGGCTTAACTCGAAATAAGCTATGCAAATTCAGCTACGACAATTGTGTAGCTTATTTTGCAATAGCTTATTTCGAAATTGGGAGCGTCTACGCTTATTTCAGAATAGAACAC
>JANRFK010004149.1:116283585-116299624 GCA_030068395.1 Apalone spinifera | reverse complement strand
TCATTCTTGTTGCTCTTCTCTGGACCCTCTCCAATTTCTCCACATCTTTCTTGCGGTGCCAGAACTGGATACAATACTCTAACTGAGGCCTAACCAGCGCAGAATAGAGCGGAAGAATGACTTCTCGTGTCTTGCTCACAACGCTGCTGTTAATGCATCCTAGATTCATGTTTGCTTTTTTTGCAACAACATCATACAGTTGACTCATATTTAGCTTGTGGTCCACTATGACCCCTAGGGGCAGTTACACAAGCTGGAAAATGCTGGAACACGCCAATCTCTTCCCTCCTCCCCATACAGCTGTCTCTGTCCAGATGACTATGCTCCCCGAAAATACATAGGCTGAATAGCTAGGAAAACATCCATCCTTTCAGTGAGGTCTATTCTGGCATGATCCCACCTCCCCCGAAGAAACATGAGGAGACCTCAGGCTGGAATCTTTTACAACCAAACCAGACGAAGCAGCGTGGAATACACTGAAAAACGCAACGTTGCCCTTGAAGACAGATGAAGCTGATTATCAGCCTGTTGTAGGTCAGACCCATCTCCAATTGAATTGATTCGTGTGTCTGCGGGTGTGCAAGTTTCAGTGCTTGCCGCCCCATTTGTTGTGGGTCAGATTAATTAATCGCACTTGCCAGACCACTTTACATCTACCCTCGTTAACTCTTCCTCATTTGTAGGGGCTTGTGGCTTCTGATCCTACCAGCAAGAGAGTTGATAAATGAACAGAAAAAGCTCTGGAAAGGACGGTGGAAGGCACTTTATACACATGAGGCGCACTTTAAGAAATACAGAACTGGTACCTTCAGCTGTTTGCCTTTTCATTTGAGAGGCTAGGAGTGCCCCTTGAGGCTGCGGATTTCTCTGTACAATCTCTCTCTTCAATAATTGCACACACACTTCCTCTCCCTCTGTGTCCCCCACACTCCCATAACACATGGCTTTTCTCCTCTCCTCTCTTATATGTTATCAGATCGGGTACTAAACCCAAAGTGCACTTTTTCTGACTAGCAAGATGGTTCTGCTATTTTTTAAAAAAAATCTCAGAGGAGTCACCATGTGAGTCTGTAGCCTTAAAAACAGCAACTAGCCCTGTGGCACCTTAGAGACTAACCAAAATATACAGAATCAGAAGTTTTCATTCATCTGAGGAAATTGGGCTTGCCCACAAAATCTCATGATTCTATATATTGTGGTTCATCTCTACTAATTTACTCCCTCATCATTTTTCCTCTGCTACGCTGTTTACCAGTAACTTCATTGCCTTGTGTTTGAAAAGGCTTTGAATTGCAAGAACAAATATAAGCCCCATGTTTTTACAAGCCAGCTGTTTTAAGAGGAAGTAGACTAAATATTTTACTCCTAAGCTTCAGGGGATAACCGAGTTAGTCTGTACAGGATAAACTTAAAAAACAACAAACGGTTTGGTAGCACTTTATCAACTAATAAAACATGTAGCTGGTTTATATATATTATAACCATGAATGCCAATGCTTAACTTCAGCAAGCAGACACCTAATTGCACTTCGGAAAGACATCGGCATTTTTGAGGCGGAGGCAGGAAAAGGAATAAATGGCACTTACCTGAGTTGCTAAGGCAAAAGATGAGGGGCACTTTGACAAGGTCTAACAGCAGCAGCATGGCAGCTTTAATAATCTTTTGTTTTCCAGGCAAACCCAATGCCAGCCTACAAATGGGTTAACACACACTGGTGAGAAAGCATGCAGGGTCAGAGCGTCGGCAAAGGAGGGGAGTGCATTTCAAGTCGAATCTTGCATCCCTGGGAAGCTTTTTAAAGTACACTTCATTGATTTTTCAGTCATCTGTCACATCCTGTGAGTCTAAAAGCTATCGCTGGGTCCTAAACGCTGACACATTTATATTATAACCGGGGAGTGCTAGCTGGGATGCATCAGCAACAGTGTTAAGACAGAAAAAATAGGCATGGTAGACAGTCAAGACTGACCATAATACAAATATTCCCCAATTTTATCTTTTACTACTAAGTCACAGACATAGGTGATGTGGGAGGGCAGTGCCCCCCAAACTCTATGGGCGGGCATCGGCCAGCAGGGGGACTATGGTGCCCACAGCAGGGGTCTGCCCCCCACAAACTCACTGGCAATGGCTGGGTAAGAGGAGCAATGGCCTGAACTCACTTCACTTCTCTAGCCACCTTCATGGAGCTCAGACTCATTCACCCCACTCCCTGAGGCAGGGGCTAGGGGTAGGTGCATTGGCAGTCGGTTATATGGGGCCCGAGGTGCTCAGGTATCCTGAATATTCATAGGTGGGGGCGGGGCTCCAGCAATGTTAACTGCCACCCAACCTGAGTGATGAGTTCCCAAGCGGGGAGCAGCCGGGCCTCTGTGGCCAGAGTGTATTTACAAACAGAGATGGGGGATTAAGGTAATCAAAGTTTGTCAGAACGAAAGGCTCATGAGAAGGTCCCCAAAGCAGCCTCAGGTAGTCCAGTCAAAAGCTAAGAATCTAAAAGGTGGGCTAAGGGGGGTTCAGAGGCAGAGCTTGAGGAGGGATACATCCACTAAACATTATTTCAATGTCTTTAAACTAAACCCCGAGCCACCTGATTTTAAAAAATAAACTTCAAGAAAGAATAAGCTCTGAGAGTAAAAAGAAAATGCAGGCAGAAACCTCCCTTAGGAGAGGGGCTATTAATACAAATTCTCTATGCCTTACTAAAGAGGTGAGGTTAGGAGATGATAAAATACAGGTAAGGTCTGATGAGAAAATAGTGAGTTAATTCAATGTAACATCCCTGTGGTGGGGAAAACGCCCTGGCAGCCCAAGACTGTGGCATTTTAATTCAGAAAGGGGAACTACACAAAAACAAGGTGGTTACTTCAACAGAAATGAAAAGGTACAGTATCAAAAGTGAAATCTCTGCAAGCTGCATGGAGACTTTTCAAAGACACCGTAAGAGAGGCCCCGCTTAACTGTATACCCCAAATTAAAAAACACAGTAAGCAGGGGCAGCCCGTGAGCCTAGGCGGTCGCTTACGGCGGTGCGGGTCCGGGGCGCCCCATGATGACGTCACGGCCATTGACGGCTGTGCAGGCGGGGGTGCCGATCAAGCCTTCCGCCTGGGGCGCCAGCTGCTGCAGCCGGCCTCAGGCCGCTCCTGACAGTAAGAGAACCAAAAAAGTGCCACCAAGGCTTAACAACCAAGTAAAAGAAGCAGCGAGAGATAAAAAGGCATCGTTTAAAAAGCGGAAGGTCAAATCCTAGTGAGGAAAATAGAAAGGCGCCTATCCCCTAGCAAATGAAGTGTAAAAATGTAAGGGAGGAAGGCCAAGAAACAATCTGAAGAACAGCTAGACAAAACCTCAAAAAGTAACAGCAATTTTTAAAGTACATCAGAAGCAGGAAGCCCGCTTAACAAAATCCCTCCCAGAGCCTGACGAGGTGGGGTGGCAGGTGAGCGGGGGGAGATTGGATGGGGGGAGTGGTTTCCGATCTAGGTATTTTGGGCACCAACATCATTTCTGCAAACCTGCCACCCCTAGGTAGATGCCAGGTCTCCACTCAGCTGAGGGCTCCCAGCAGTGTCTGCCCATGCCACAAGGCTAAGAAGTTGTCATGGGTCATTTTAGTAAAGTCATAGATGGGTCACGGGCGATAAACACAAATTCACTAAGCTTGTGTCCTATTTGTGACTTTACTAAAAATTAGTGTGGGGGGGAAGGAATGGAGTCCTATTAATGACAGGCCAAGACCCCTACCATGGCAGGGGAAACTGCCCCAGCAGCCCCAGCAGGGGCACAACCATGGAGGGAGATGCACAGTCTCCTCTCCAGAGGTGACTACAGCTGTGGGACAGGTCTGTGTGGTCCCAGCTGCAGACCCTCCCAAGCCCCAGCCACAGTCAGGAGGCAGGTGAGAGTGGCCCTGGATGCCGCAGGGCAGGGGCACACAGCCCCCATTGCAGCCCCTGCCGCAGGGCTGGGGCACACGGCTGCAGCCACCCCCAGCGGAAGCCGTGGGGCTGGGACACAGCCAGGGGTCACAGTCCCTGCTCCGGAGCTAGCTGCAGCTGCGGTTCCCCCCAACCCTCATGCCAGCCCCAGCTGCCGCAGGGCAGAGGAGCAAGTTGGAGGTCTGACGAAATCGGAGGCTTAGCCGTAAGGCTGGCGGGTTGTCTGTGGTCTGAAAGGCTTTGGGGTCTTTCAAGTCCCGCCCTGGAGACCCCAAGACGGCTACTCAGGTACCGGAGCTGTGCCCCTTCCGTGGCCATTGAAAGATGGCTCAGGGCACAGCGACATTTCAGTGCACTTGGGGCCTAGAAGTCTGAGGCGCTGGGGAGGTTTCGGGGGTGCTGGCACTGACAGGGGGGTGAAGCAAACAGAGTCCTTCACCACCTCCAGAACAAGCTACCCACATTTGTGATCATTGCCAGGGATTCAGTCCCAAGTCCCGTCCTGTGCCCCACCGCCAGCCCCTGGATGTGTGTGTGTCTGGGGGCCACTGGCAAGGCTGTGTCAGCAGTGGGCACTTACCTTTCACGCTTGTTCCTGGCATTGGCTCCTGCTGAGCATCAGGTTGCTGGTCTCCAAGGCACAGTGAGGCCCATTCCATAATGCCGGACTTTGACGGTAGGGGTGGGGGAGAGCTGTGAAGTGCTAGACACTTGTCTGAGCAGTTCACTCTTACGCCGTGATCTGTAAAAGAGCGGGACTCTTTTATTGAGGAGACGAAGGCCTTGCTTCTGCACACCTGGATGTGTTTACCTTCCTGCACAGGACTGGTCCCCTCAACTCAGCAGAACTATTCCCATGAGCCCAAGATTAGGTGCAACTCTTCCATATTGCTGATGGGTGCGCACCCCCAGACCTGCTAAAAATGGATTCGGTGGATACCCTCCATTGTACTACAAGTGTCTGGCTCTCGTTCTGTCAGCAATTCCAGCTCAAACGTAGTGGTTCCCAAACAGGGAGCCAGGGACCACGAGTAGGTTTCAAGGAGGGGGACGGAGCATAAGCAGAACCAGCGTTAGACTTGATGGGACCAGTGCAGAAAGCTTAAGTCCCACAGTGCGGGGCTGATGGCCAGGACGCCCTGCTCTGCCACATGGAGCTGAAGCCAAAGCCTGAGCAACCTAGCTTTGTGGGGACCCCTGAAGCATGGGACTCCAGCTTGCTAGCTCTTAATGCTGGCCCTGGCTTTTATATTCAGAAAACAAGTTATTGTAGCCCTGGTGGGCTGTGGGGGGACCTCAGAAAGGTTGAGAACCCGTTGTAATGAACAGATTGGTCATGTCTTGCACGCTGGTGAGAAAAGCAAAGTACAGGCCTCTACCACAAGGCGAACATGTAGATTAACTCAGCAAGGTCTGCAAAGAGAAAGGGGGACCCCTTGTGGATTTCATAGGAAGTTACAGTGACTGTCAAACAATCTAATGCTTCAGGGAGTAACCGAGTTAGTCTATAAAGTGCTACCAGACCATTTCTTGTTTTTAAAGTGTATCCTGAACAGACTAACAAAACACATAGATGCCCATTTAAATCAGCATGTTCCTTCCAGTTGTTCTATTGTTTGCCACACACAGTACATGAGATGGCCTGTGCTACGTGATTATGACATTACGAGGAAGACATGCCAAAGCACCAATAACTCAAAATGAATTGACTTCTTGGTCATCAAAAAACAACGGTAAGGTTGTGTCCAGTAACATTTTTCTGTGGAATATTAAATAAATATACCCCACAATTACATATAAAACAGGACCAATATTTACAAACAGGAATGCCCAAAGCTAGGCACCTCGGCTGGGATTTGGAATTAAATTCAAAGGTCTTTGGCTGCCTTGTGCAGTGCCGTCCTTACCCATGCGCAGAACATGCAGCTGCATAGGGCACCCAAAAATGTGGGGCACCTCTGGGTCTTAATGTCCACCCAGCTCTTGCTAGCCCTGTTCTGTGGTTTTGCTTCCTCCAGAGAGGAGCTAGTTAACTTAAAAGTGGAAAAGCCTGCCAGAGCTATTAGCAGAACAGGAACCTCTGAAAGAGCCATTCAAGGGTGAATGAAGTGATTTAACAGGCATTTGCCAACCCTAGGTATATACTCTCAGTTTCTGAATGTATTCTGTTAGTCAACAGGCCCTTAGTTTAAACTTTTCTTTAAAACTAAGACTATAAAAATCACATCTAAAAAAAAATCATCAGAAAACCCTTTTGGTATGATTCAAGTGCCAGCTTTTATTTCCTCTTTACCGTTACTAAGGCAGAGTTCTTGGATTACTTTCCTTCTCCACCATGTTTATTTGCACAATGATTTGAGAAGGCCTGGGATCACTGTGGTTTTTGACTGTATACAGCCCCCGTGTCCCTCTGCTCATATCTCGGTGGTATCCCTGCACGATGGCATTAGGACTGGACACGCGTATGGTGATGGGGGGTCTGCTAGCAGCTGGCACCCCCTTCACAAGGGTGCATATGTTAATATTTCTAATAGATGGCACGCTGCCTTCTGTATTAGTTCCTTTGCTTTCCTTACTAGGTTCCTCCTTTACGGAGGAGTCTTGTTCAGGTTTCCACACTGGATCTTTTTGCTCGGGAGCTGAAGACTGAATTTCTGGTGCCTCACAGCTCTCAGGACTGTTTTTAAAGCCAACAGAAAAAGGTTGGCTCTCATCTGCCTTGATCTTAGCTTGCCTTTTTATTTCCCTCAGCTGCTTTCTGGCTTGATATCCCCTCCACGCAGCTTGGATTTGCATTGCGGCTGGACCCATCCCTCGCTGCTGTGTCTTGCTTTCGAAGGCATTCAGGGTAGACAAGCCACTAGCGAACACAAAATCTTTCCTCTTGGTCTTGAGTGAAGACTCTACTTTCGGGAAGACCACTGTGGGGATAAACAAGGTGCCTTCTCTTTCAGAAGTCTCGTGCTGGCTTCTTTCGCTGTCGCTTTGTGAGAGGCTACCCGATGTATCCGAGTCCCAATCCCACAGCTGATAGAACCCCAAAATGACTGGGAATAGCTTCTTCTGGTTTTCTGCTTTCCTTTTCTTTTTTAATTGTAGCCCTTCATCCTTGCCACAGGTGTGAAATCCCAGAGGCAGCTCCTGTCGTGTCCTGTAGCCTCGAAACACTGCCTGGATTTTGGCAGCAGCTTTATTCATCCCATCCATCTCCCTTCGGACCTGATAACCCCGCCAGGCGGACTGAATGATTGTGGCCGACTGGTTTTCTTTTTGGAGTTGCTGTGGTGTTTTTCTCGGTCTGATTCGGTGCTGCCGGGGCAATGCCTTGCTTAGGCACGCAGCGTTGAAATTGAAAAGCCCGGTGTAGCTTACAAACTCTTGCTTGCGCACAGCCTGGCCACTTTTCCGATCTTCACTTCTCCCTATGGCCGATTGCCTGTGCCTGGCAGCATCTTTACCCGATGTATCGAAGACTGCGGACCTGTGCATGTGCATTTCTACAGTACACCTGCCGGGCGGTGTTCTGTTCATTCCTTGCCTCGCAGCTGCGTTCGGCACATTTGCTGCTGTGTGTGGAACACCGTGTCTGTAATGTGAAAACATAACATATTCGCTAGAGATACCCAAAGGCTCAGATTCTTGTGACTCGTGCCTCGTTCCACGACTAGATGTTTTGTTGCCAGTTGGGACTTTTTTCATGGTCTTTTCAGAACAAGATATTCAATTGCTATTATATCTGCTCCATGCCCCCTTGCAACCTGCTGGGATTAGAGAAAGAGAACCATGTTCAGCAACAGGCTTAACCTCTACAGAGGACTCTCTCCATTAAGTGCAATGTGCTCTACAGTGAGTGTACCAGTAACCACAGCACTTGGGCAAAAGGGCTGGAATAGCCATGTATTCTGGGCTCAGATCCACATGCCTAGCCTAGCTCCAAACTGTTCTGCTTTATGATTGCTACCACCTTCTGTTTCTTTTGCTAATGTTGCAGTCAATGCGGGCTTCCTTTCCTTGCTGCTTAGGCTACATCTGCACTGTCGCAGAAAGTCGACTTAAGCTACGCAACTCCAGCTATGTGAATAAATGCTGAAGTCGACGTACCTTAAGTTGAGTTACCTCAGGTTCTACAACATGGTGAGGCCAGTGGGAGAAACTCTCCTGTCAACTTCTCTTACTCTTCTCATCTTGGGTAGCATAACAGGTTTGACAGAAATGTGATCTGTGATCAATCTGGCAGGTCTTCATTAGACCCGCTAAATCAACCACAGATGGATCAATCTCAGACTGTTGATCTGGGCTGACGTGAAGATGTAGCATTAAAAATAACTTCACCAACAAACTATCTCCTACGTAAGCAAGCAACGAGCATACCTGAGCCAGAGGTGCACATCTCAGGTTCATTCAGCATTATGAGCACCTGTGACCAAGGAGAAGACACCCTACTGCAGTTCATTGCTTCCAGACCAGCTCCTCCATCTGAAATTTCAGGTTGGAGGGATGTTTTGTACCATCTCCTTCAGTGGTGTGAAATGGATTGGAATGGCAAAAAAAGAAGATTGATAAAACTCCTCACAGCCACAACTATGTTTCAATTCTTATTTCTCTTGACTCTTTGCTTCTCTGATTTTTGGGTTCATCGTGCTGGTCAAACTTCCATCCCCTCTCCTATGCCTTCTTTCTGGAGGTGCCAGGTAATCTCGGAGCCCTATTCAGTTAGTTTGGCTTATTACATTTAACATATACAGGGATGTTATTTATTCCTAGTGGAGAGTCTTTTAAGGTTAGACCTCTTTGAGGGCACGTCTATACTTACCAGAAGATCGGCGAACCAGAGGTCGATCTTCTGGTATTCAATTTAGTGGGTCTAGTATAGACCTCTAAATTGAACGCCGAGGGCATCTCCCTGCTGGCTCACAGTATGCTTCGCAGAAGGAGGAATAAGGGAATCCGGCAGGAGTGTTTGCTTCTGTCAGCCTTCCACAGCATGGACACCACCACGGCTCGGCTTAAGGTAAACTGACTCCAACTACGCATTGTGTGTAGCTGGAGTTGGGTACCTTAAGCCGACCTGCCTGGTCTAGTGTAGACCAGGCCTGAGCGTTTCCTGTTAAGCCTCTAACTGATGGAATCTATGGGGCTTTGTGTTTCAAAACACCAAAAAAACACATCTCTTTGTGTTAGTCATATATATGCCATGCCAGCAGGCCCATAGGAGGGCTACCATCTTCTCCTTTCAGAAAGTTCCACTGAAATGAATGCAGGCTGCAGATTTAGATGTTTATCTATAAATTTCAGAACCTAATTACACCTTCATATGTTTTGGCTATCATTTTTCATACATGAGCTATTTTAATTTGACAGTGCCACAGGTCCCGATTCAGCAAGCGGGGGGAACTCTCTTTGATTTCAATTAATCTACTCACGTGACCAAAATAAGGCACAGGCTTAAGTATGTCACAACTCTACTGGTGTGTTTGAGCTTAAGGGGGGGAATGCAGGGAATCAGCTGAGCCCAGGGTTAAGAAGGACCAAGGAAGTGCCAGAACTAGAATTAGCCCTACCTCCGTTTCTGACAAAAGTTTTACCAACAAAAGTGCAGTGTAGACATAGCCTCAAACCCTCTCTAATAATCTGCTGCAACACCCCTCCACGAACACAGCAACAATTTCCAAAGTCACTACCCCAGCCTTATTTCCGAATTTACTTGGGCTGAAGAATGCAACTCCAGACAGTAACTCTCCAGTTACGGGCAATATAACAAGCCCATCCAAAGAAACTTTTCAATCAACAAATAGATCAGTGTTTCAAAACAGGCCTCAAGAATGCTACACCAGGAACCAAGATAAATTCGCCCTACAGTTTAATATATGCTCAGTCAAACCATAACAAGTGGATATTCGATATAGAAAATCTTTGAGCATTAAATTCTGGATTCCTGAGCTGGTAGAGTGATGATCATCTATGCATCAATATTATTCTATACTTTATTTGATTATTTAAATAAGCGTTTAAAATTATAACTTGGTTTTATTTTACCAGTAGTCTGTTTGGACACAGCTCACCAGAGACCGGAATGCAGGTACAGAAAACTGAGCTCTCGTTATGACATCATCCTCTACTATGATGTAGGCAGTCGGAGCAGAAACATAATTCCAAGTCCCTGGTACAGGAAAATGAGCATTGTTAGATTCGTTTCAAGTGATGCTGTTCCCCTCATCTTTCCTTTCTTAAAAGTCTTATTCTGCACCACTCTGACAAGAGGGTGGAATTTGCAATAGCTCTCAAGGTGGAAACCTGCCCCCACGGAAGTCAATGGGAGTTTTGCTATTGATTTCAATGGCAGCAGGATTTCACCTTTGGTGTTGGCTTAACGCAGCTCCCCTGGAAGTTGATGTTGAAAATTCCACCTTGAGTGCTCTCAACAATCCTTGGTTCCCAATGAGAAGTAAGAGTGCTCTGGACGTGACAAGATCCAGCTCTTAATCTGTCACATTATAAGAAAAGCAGGACTCAAGTAAGGTACAATTTTACTCCGGGGGGAATTTTGCATCACTGCATGTGCATAGAATTCATGTTCCCCACAGATTTCTTCGTTTCCCTGGAGAAAAAATGAATTCTGATGATGTGGGTAAGGTGGGAAACTCAAATCAAAGTACATCAACTCCAGCCACATAATTAATGTAGCTGGAGTTGTGTATCTTGATTTGACCTTCCCCTTTAGAGTAGGCCTGTCCTCGTTCGCCTTCTGTCTAATAGGAGTCCAGCTAGCTGACCAAGGCTGCATATTTTGCAGCACCTGCTCTAAATCCATGACCAGAAAAGCAGCTAAATGCAAAGCCCTAAACAATCTGATGGTGATACAAGTTTGTCAGGTCTCCGAGCAGCTGACAGGACTGTGTGCTAGTTCTTTGTTTTCCCAGCAGCAAGTCAATACCACAGACAGAAGCTGCATTTTCTAGCTTTGCTGTTCTTTTCTTTTCCCTTGTGTGCATTTGCTCTGTTTTCTAGGAAGTGGGATCAGATTTTAACAGTGGCAGCTTCAGGCCATCTCAACTAATTGGTCCTCTCTTCCCCAAACTGACAGTTATTGTCCAACCAAGAGACTGTCAAACAAGAGAGGAGGAGAGGAAGTTGCTTTTTCAAAACTCTCTCCAGCTGAAAGGGACAAGGGGATAGTGGTTACAGTGAAAGCCATAATACCTTTACATTTCAAATGCTTTAACTGTTTTTCCTTCTTTCCTGTATCTTTAATAAAAGGCTAAAAGATGTTTAGTGATGTTTGCCACTGTGCTGAGCAGGCTGAGGTCTGTGTATACCAAACCCCAGATCTTGTTTAAAACAGTTGAATGTTGGACAGTTTCAGGGTCACATTAGCACCTCTGACTGTTTGGGGCCATATGTTCCAACCAATTAATACAATATTCCCTCACCTTCATAGAATATTGGCTACCGCGGTAGGAATTCCTCTTTAAGCCACTGTATACTCCAGTAATATAAGGATCTCTATGGCTGTGTCTAGACTGGCCAGTTTTTGCAGAAAATCAGCTGCTTTTCTGCAAAAACTGGCCAGCTGTCTATACTGGCTGCTTGAATTTCCGTAAGAACACTGACTTCCTACTGTAGGAAATCAGTGCTTCTTGCGGAAATACTTTGCCCTTCCCGTTCGGGCAAAAGTCCCTTTTGCGCAAATCATTTGCGCAAAAGGGCCAGTGTAGACAGGACGGCATTGTTTTGCGGAAAAGTGTCCGTGCCAATCTAGACGCTCTTTTTCCGAAAATGCTTTTAACGGAAAACTTTTCCGTTAAAGCATTTCCGGAAAATCATGCCAGTGTAGACATAGCCTATGACTTCACAGAGATATAAAATGAAGAGAGAATTAGGCATATACATAGGGAATCCTGCATTAAACTAGAACCTCCTACACTGGCAAAAGGAAAATTAAGGACAGTAGGAAGAGTTTTTTGTTTAAAGGGGGAGACACTTCAAGAAGAGCACAGAAGTCAATTCTAAAAAGAAAGCTTTACAAAGTGATATATGACACCAGATTCTGGGCATTTAGTTTTCCACTCATTTCTGCCTATTTTAACACCTCATAACTTCCCTGAATTGTTTTCTTCTTAAAGGCTTTGAGTTACAACTACACATATTGGAGCAGAAATCACTTGTTTCATTTGCAATCAGATAAACACTATTAAAGCCTTCTCCCAGAGCGTACATTCCCACACTTGTTTCAGCCCCAAACATTTTTCAGGCGGGGCTGAGGCTGGTACTACGTGCATACAGGAGACCTGCGGCCAGAAAAAAACAGGAAGTCATGCAGGCGGTTATTTACAGCAGACCGTGTGAACGGTATGTGCATTCCACTGAAGGCCCCTTTAAAGGAACTTTTCCAGTTTGTTTTTCTCGGATTCTCTCTCTCTTTTTTTCCTCTTTTTTTTTTTTCAAGTTAAGAGATGCTTGGAAAACTAGGCCATATGCTGACTGGTTTTACCTCAAGGTCCAGTAGTAGATAGCCTCCAACCTTTTCTTCCCATAATGCATTGACTGCAGCATGCAAGTACCTTGGTGATGGAGATTCCACTGGGACAAGAATCTCCTCTAGCAGGATGAACTATGGTTCGAATGTTAGGTTTTACTAAAAGTCTTGCCAGCCGCATCAAGGGTACATGGTACAGTTAGAGCTGTGAGAAGCCACTGGAAAGAAAAATGCTTCCTCGTGACAAGCTGCCTCTTCTGCCTGTTGCCATCAGAAAACCCACTGTGATAGGAGAGAAAGTGAAAGCTTTGCCACTGTGCTGGACAAGAAAATCCATGAAGCAGTATAAACAGAGGACTAGCAGACATTGCATTCTGGATCCAAAAAAATCACAATACTTATTTTGGCCCCAAATCAGCAAGGTTCATACATGTTTAAGGTCAAGCATGTGCTTGAGTGCTTTGATTTGGGGAGTTAAAGAGCACGAATCAGTACATTCTTGAAAAATAAACAAGAATAAGCTGATGTCCTGTACCCCATGTGCTGGCGTACTGTACCCATGTCACCAAACATAGGATCAGTATGTGAACATTAACAATTCTTTAAAAGTGACTGTGCTTTTTGTGTTAACCATTTTTTAACCTAAATATTTCCCGGTCTATTTCAAGTGCATAAGGGTAAGAGCAACAGAACAAGAGTACTGCTTTGCACATTTTATATTTTCCGATGCTACTTTTCCTGCTTCTAAAACCACAAAAACATCCTTATAAAACTATTAAAATGACAATAGGCGGGTGTGGCGAAGAATAGAAGGACTCCAAAGCTAAACCACAGTTTGTTTGCTGGAATGGACACTAAACGTGCACAACTGAGTTGAGACCTTAAAAAACTGCATCTGACAAAAATACTCTCGAATTCCTACGTACATGACCACTACCAAACACTAACGAAAGCAGATACAGAGTGGTTGATGCCAGAGTATCAAACTGTTTCTAAATATCATTCCTTGTTTTGAAATGCCACGCTCAAAAGAGTGAAAAATGAGACACATACTTTTAAAAACCCATCTTGAACTAGAATTGCTAATCAGAGCTAGAATTCACACTGCGTAGATATGGACACAGAAAATCACTCTCCTACCTTCTAAGAGATTTGAGCCATGGAGGGCGGGAGAAGGTTTATTTCAATTGTACTGATGAAATCAAGGTCAGCACCAGCTGCTTCACATTATAAACTAGCAACGATAAAGAACCTAAAGAATGTGATTTCCAGGTCTTATTAGACACATAAAAAATTTAAAATCTTTGTCAAAGTCCACCTGCCACCCCCCAATCCTGATTCTGCACAGATTTCGAAAGTTACAGCCAATTGCAACAATTGCCATGAATGCTCCGCACCCATGAAAAAAATCAAGCTATTTATTTGGTGCCAGGTGTTAGGCACCTGTGTGTCAAAGTTTTGGTCACAATCTGTTTCGGATTACCCATTTTTAAAAGGGGGATAATACTTAGCCCCATGCTCCCCTCTATTTTAGGCCATATGGGAGCAAAGCACTGGTCGGATCCCACAAGAGGGAAGAGAGACAACATGGTATAGTCCCACCTTCCACAAAGCTCTCCTACTTCTCTGACCTGCTCCATGCATCAGAGACTGGCTTATCAGAGGACCATTAGTTTGTTAGAAAGTTATCCCATCTTGCAATACACACAGAATAGAAGACAGGTGGGGTTTTCAAAAGTTCCCCAGCTCCCGTTGAAGTCTATGGAAATGGGAGCAGTTAGACAGAAGCAACATGCTTTTGAAAAATCTTCCCCCACAACGGTCTTCACTCTCAGCTAAGATGCTTTTCGTCCACTCAACCCCAAGCAGCCATTGCAAAAATCTGTTACACATTTTCAACATGATTAACCTGCATCCTCCCGACCCTTCAAAAACATGGCAGATTTTTTAAAATAAATGCAGATTCTAATTGTGAGCCATGTGTGTAAAACATTCTTTCAGTTTATTAAAACTTGGATGGAAGAAACAGATTTTCATTGGTAAATTTCAGTAAATATCAATTTTGCATAAGCCAATGGAAAAAAACCAGTTCCATCAATAATCAAAATTACTACTTGAGAATTTATTAATTCACAAAAAAAAACCCTTCGTATATTTTGACATGTAATGTTGACACTGTGTTTGAACAGCTATAAAAGTTTACTACTGACCCCCATAATTTTATCTGCCTCCTATAATTTTGCACAACAGTAAAAATTTAAATTATCCATTAAACTTCAACATTGATATTTTCCATCAAAATTACAAAAAAGGGTCAATTCTGCCAAGCCTAATGAAAGGTGTTGAAAACTGCAATGACAATGAACAAACTGTGGCCTATTGAGTATTTTATAGCGTCTTTATTATTTTTAGAATTTTTTTTTTTTTTTTTAATACACACAATTAGAGAGCATTAGTTTTGAAACTGAACTTCCGTGTTAATCTGAAAAGGCTATTTGACACTGCCCCTTTAAAATTAAGGTCCATGTTTTTATGCTGGTACTTCTACGATTTCAAAATAATCATTAGGTAGAATCACATAGCCTTTCCCTGCCACTATGTCTTTTTCCTTCTGAAACTGAACGATCTCTCGCAGTTTTTCAATCTGTCTTTCCTGACGTCTGCATCGCTGCTGCGCTGTCTTGAGCTTCTTTCGTAGTTTTTCAACTTGTTCCTCCAGCTGCTGAATTCTCTTTCTTTGATGTACTGTATCCTCTACAGTATAGTTGTGATCACAGAAAACGGCAAGATTACTAGGGGTCTGGAGAGGAGGCATTAATAATCCAACACTTGGATCTACAAATCTTGCATCTATTTGAGACGCAGGAAAGGAAGATGGTGGTGGAGCAGGTGGTAGCAAAGGAGGTGGTGGTGGTGGAGGGGGTGGTGGTACTGCAGACAGATCTTCAGGTTGCTCTGTAAATTCTTCAGTCTAAAAACAGCAAGAGAAAAAGTACATTTTAATCTGTTTTGGGAATAGGCCATCTAATCACCAGATTGTAGTCTGTAAACAACAATAAGCATATCCATTACTAGCAAAAACAGCTAAGAACTTCTTCATTAAAGTTTTCTGAGAACCATCCAAAGTGATTCCAAGAACTCTCTCTCAGGTGTTAACAACTCAATTAGATATCCCATTATATATGTACAGGTGGAATTATTTTACCAATGTGCATCCCTTTGCATGTAGCAGTATTGTATTTTGTCTCTCATTTTGCTGCTCAGTTTTTGGAGATCCCTATGTAACACTTTGCAGCCAGCTTTGAACATAACTATTTTGCAGAAATATGTTGCATTTCCAAAGGTTGTCATTTCACCATTCACTCCCTTTTCTAGCTCATGAATGAATATGTTGAACAGCACAGCTCTCTTTGATGGAACCTCTCTCCATTGCAAAAATGGACCATATTTCTACTCTTTATTTCTTATCTTTTAGCCAGTTATTGATCCATAACAGACCTGTTATTCCAGGACTAGTTCATTTCCTTAAAAGCCTTTAGTGAGGTATCTTGCCAAAGGCTTTCAGAAAATCCAAATACATTAGATCACCCAAGTCGTCCTTTCACAGATGCTTGTTGACAC
>JANRFK010004149.1:116266519-116282270 GCA_030068395.1 Apalone spinifera | reverse complement strand
CCGCCAGGGCCCTGGAGGAGCCGCAGACTGTGCCCGAGGCCGCCCCGCCGGGCGAGGCCGGCAGCGGCGCCCCGACGCCGCCCTCGCTGTCGCCGCTGGACGCCGAGAGCCAGGAGCGGCTGAAGGCCGAGCGCAAGCGGCTGCGCAACCGCATCGCGGCCTCCAAGTGCCGGCGGCGGAAGCTGGAGCGCATCGCGCGGCTGGAGGAGAAGGTGAAGGCGCTCAAGGGGCAGAACGCCGAGCTGGCCGCCACCGCCAGCCTGCTGCGCGCCCAGGTCAGCCAGCTGCAGGGCCGCGTGCGCAGCCACCTCTCCAGCGGCTGCCACATCAGCGCCGGCCCGCCCGCCCCGCCGCCCGACGGCCCGCCCGAGCCCGCCGCGCCGCAGACCAGCGCCTGCTGAAGCCGGGGGCGTCGCCTTCACGCGGGTGCGCAGCGCCGAGACTGACGGGCTCCCCATGGCTGATGCTGCGCCGCGTGAGTGGCTAGTGCACACGCAAGGGGCTTGTTTCCCCGCGAAGACCTTGAGCGCGCTGTGCGGATTTCCCAGGACTGGAAGAATCGCTGTTTACAGAAAGAGTCCGCTTGATTTTCCTGCGCAAGGCACGCTTTCCGATACACCTTGAGCGAGGGGTTATTCCGAGTTGTCTCTTCACAGCTTGAAAAAGCTAAAATCCTCCTCTTTTTTAAGTGTGTGTGTGTGTGTGTGTGTGTGTGTCAAACAAAATGTGGCAGTGGATTTCTTTCTTAGTATCGAAGGGAATGTTTTAAGATAATATTGCTGCAGAGCAGCTTTTCATTTGCGGCTGATAGTGAAGCCCTGCAAGTAAAGCACTTGAATGGACCTAGTTTTAAATCTAGCCTTCCCTGAGAGAGCTTCTGCCACATAACTTAGGTTAGAAGGAATCCTATTTAATTACAGGTTCAGCTGTAAGAACATATTCTTATCATAAGCTCCATATTATTTCTTGTGCCAGTGCAAACTTGGGGCATTGATAAATATATTTATTTATTGAAACTTGAAACTTTTGGATGTCACCTAAACCTTATTTTTATAGCAAATGCATACGAGTGGGAGAAATTAGCTTGACAGAAGAGCTGCATTTATGCCTTTTCTTTTACTGTGTACATTCCAGTTCTGCTTGCTCTTTATTGGGTTCAGTAACAATTCAGTGCTGTCCAAAAAAGGGCTCAGAAGATTGGGGTTTTTTAGCTCTGTTATTATGGTAACTCCATTGCATTATGTTTTGAATAACTCATAGAAACATAATGGAGAGCTAGATTTATTTTTTCAGAAGAAATATGTAAATAATATTTTCTTGTTCTATTTTATTCTAAAGACATTTTTCTAGTTGTCTAGGGAGGGGAAGGGTCAAAAGTCAGAATATGAAGTGTATTTCTGGATGGAAAGAGTCCAGTGTGATTTATTTATTTTTGCCTAGATTTTACTTCTAAGGAATAGAAAAGGAGTGGTTTCCTCTGTTTAGACTTAATTCTTGCTATTTTGGGGATGTTCTGGATAAATAGCAAAGACCATGTTATGAGCAGTTTTGCTTTTTTTACTACAATTTGCATGTTTTGAACAGTTCTGCAAATCAAGGTTTATTAAGTCCTGTGGCTTGATACAATTACATTTTGACTTGAGCATAAACTCCGAAGGGCCACTCAACAAGAAACCCTGTCTGGACTAAGGCCCTGATCCTGGATCTGCCCATACTCAGCACAAGTAGATCCACTTGTAGGATGGGGCCCAGCATTGTCTTTGAAAAATCACCACTTAAGTGATTTGGGTACTTATATCCTATTTTAGAACCCTAACTCTCATTAAAAGTCAGTTGACTTTAAATGAGGCTCTAGGGCTTTGAAGATTTTTCGCATCCACCTAGACTTGTATCTGATTTCTTCACACTCATTCCCAATATTGGCTATTCAAGCGAAACTTTCTTCATACCATTTTTCATCACTTCTAATCCGTCTTGCACTGTTTTCCAGACTGTTCCTCTAAACTCTCATGGTCACTGTGCCTGTGTGCTACTGTTTTGCATTTCTCATCAACAAATTTGTTTGCAGGTGCGTTGACACTTTCTTTAGATCTAGAGTACAAAAGTGTTATTTTGCACTAAAGTCAGTAATATTTACTGCCCATGTCCGTACTTAAGTTTGTAATGTTGTTGTATCTAGGTGCTAGAGGAAGGTGGTGGCGATTCACTAGATATTCTACTTTAGTGTTGAATCCAACATCTCTTGGTTCGATTGGTGGGTAGGAATTCCTATTTGATCCTGCTTTTTTTGGATAGGGAATGGGAGCTATCAGCAACTGATCTACAGCGGAAAATTGTTCCGCTGTTAGTAATTTGTGGTTCCTTTACTAGAAGAGCTATTTAATTCATTCCTGTCGCTACACATTGAGAGAACTTCTAGTTTCATAAGCTGGCCTAACACATCAGCATGGTTGTTACATGGTTCCATAATGGGTTTTGTTCCTCTGCTTTTGAATAGAAACTGTCTGGCTTAGGTGCAGAATTCAAACACCACTGATATTCTGAGAGCATGTCTTCACTACGGCCTGGATCGAAGGGCTATGGTCGATCAAGTGGGGGTTGAATTATCCATCTAGCATAGAAGCGATAAATCAGCCACCGAGGGCTTTCCTCTCAACTCTGGCACACCACCAACATGAGACGTGTAAGCAGAATTGACAGGAGAGCATCTGTCAACTTACCCATGGTAAAGATACCATAGCAAGCAGACCTCTAAGTACATCAACTTCAGCTACATTATTCACGTATCTGAAGTTGCGTAACTTAGGTCGAGAATGAGGCCACACAAATGTGGGGTTTGGGGAGTTAGATGCTCATTTTGTCCCAGTTCTATTTCCCCTGCCTTTTTTTTTTGTTTTGTTTTTTTTTAAGGAAAAGAGTAAAAAGGCTAAGTGAATTGTTATCTTGGTAAATAAGTACCTGGCATTCTTCTCTCATAATCCAGACCTCAGCTAATGTCCCTCTACGTTGTTAGGCATCATTGTTGTTTTGGAGGGACTCTCTGCCAGAAGAGGCATAAAGGCAGTGTTTTGACTATGACCTGGGCTGCACTTAAAATTTAGGTGACCTAGCTATGGCTCTCATGGGAGTGAAAAATCCACACTTGTGAACTCTGTAATTATACCAACTTAACTTCTAGTACAGACACAGCTGCTAGGTTGATGGACAAACGGTTCTATTGACCTACCTACCATCTCTCAGGGAAGTAGAGTTCCTAGAGAATGCCAGGGAAAACCCATTTCAGTACTGTAGGCTCCATCTAGACTACAACCTTATGTCCACACAGCTTCAGGGCTGTAGCTAAGCCACACTGTAGTCCCCATAGTGTAGACATGGTCTGTTGCACTAAAGATCCTGTGCCATTTTTCCAAGAGTATGGGACGGCTTTTCAAGGCACAGATATTGAGTTAAACCTTGAGCAATTCTACGTACCTAAAATTCCTACTCCATTTGCGATGAGCTACAAAGTAATCTGTCAATTCCAACATTGTCTAGAGAAGAGCAATGCTACAACAGCTGTCATTTCCCCTCAGTGGTAGCTACATTTCAGTGTTTTAGTGGAGTAATCTCTAAATATCACTTTTATGGGCTAGTTTCATTATAAAATGTGAGCGTCGGTCCCAATGTTAAACCATGAATTATCTCACATCACGTGGTTGTCAGTGATCTTGCTGTTAACGGCTATTTCACTTATTATCATCCAACCTCTAATCCATGTAATGGTATTTATTTAATTATCCTATGCAATTATACTGTGCTGTTGATATTCAAATATACATTATGTTTTTATGACCTCCTCGTTAGTCACACAGCAGATGGCACTTTGCCATCACGCAACTACATTTTATATACCGAGTCCTGCCTGAATGTATTCCTTGTATAGATGCCTGCCTAATAAGCCAACAGTTTTGTGTTTTTTCCTTCCTATTTCTAAAGTTGTGACATTTTTTTCTTGACAGTTATTTTTTTAAGTTTCTGTAACTTCCTTTGCTCTTTCTTCAGAAAAAACATGGAGTCCTGTGGCAATTTCAAGTGACACAGGACACAGCTGCCCCTCCCCTCTTTCCTCCCTCCCGCCCCCTGTTTCTTCAGGGCATTTTATCAGGATCTGCTGACTTGGTCATCTGTTTTGTTATACTTTTTTTCCCACCATCTTTGTTTATCCCTCTAACTACTGTCTCTAGAAGTTTCTCTTTATTTTACTGGGTTTTCTGATTTTCTTTCTTTTATCATTGAAGCCAAGTGCACATTTGACAAACGCTCGATTTATGCCATAACATTGCCATTGCCAAGTATTTTTAGTTGGTTAAATAGTAATATGGCCAACACAGTTACCTGACTGTTACATAATCTGATCACCAAGGATGAGAGTATATCATCAGCATTGAGTGGCAGTGACCGGATAGGCTTTTCAGGTATACAAAATCTAGCAGGAAGCCTCTCTTTTTAAAAAAATGTAGAAAGAACAACATGAGCAAAGGAAAGTCAAGCTTTCACTGCGTGTGAAGATAATCCTGCAAATGCTGACTGTAATGCAGCCTTAGGTACAATTACAATAAGTCCTAATTCTGTGATACTAATCACATGACAGCTACTTCTGTGATACACCAAAGAAACTCTTACATCTTCTCTGAACTATAGTATTTCAGCAATCATTGTTCCAATTGCCTCTTAGAAGAAAGTTGCCAATGAAATACGAGTTTATGGCAAGTCTCAATGATCTGGGTGAAAATGTTGCATTTAGTAGGAAAACTATATTCTGTTGTGGAAGATAGTGTGTGTTAAACTCCTAAGCAATCGACTGCCACTCAGATTCTTGCTATCATGCCAGGCAGCTCTGCTGTGAAATGACGTGCATCCTGTTCATGTTGCTCAACTTATCAAGCAAAGAAGCGAAAGATGATGACAGAAACGTAATTTTCTTTTGCACTGTGGGACCTTGCATGGCAAGTGCTGGTTACCCAGGTTTCAGAAAACAGGAGGGGAAAAGAGTGCAAGAGAGATCCTGTGTGCTAATGGGACACAGATCCAAAAAGCTTTATTAACTGAAACTTACACTTTGGATGTCTTCCAAAACAGCTTTGGATTGACCTTTTAGCGCCACTGGTCCCTGTTTGACAGGGCTGCTGGCTGGACACTCTTTCTAAGCTGCTTCTGAAGTTTGCATACAAAAAAAGAGGCCTAAAATTTAACTCTGCTGATAGGTTGAAACATCTTATGTAAGCAGAGGGTGAGGGTGTGTGCCAAGGAATCAAAATCCACATTGCTACTGAGAATTGGCATACTGAAACCTTTGGAAGCAACCCACGCTGGTGGCACTAGCTACGTCCTTTGAAAATGGACCTGTGAACTAAGTCGGTGGTCCTGAACCACCAGTGGTAAACAGAGGTCTTCCATGTGGTACTCAGTTCATCTAGCTGGAGGTTGAAAGACAGGTTTAGGATTGTTGCAAGATCGGGCCCCTTAAAGCTAAGATACGTGCTCACCAATAAAAAATGGGTTCAAATATCACACTAATGTAAACACATTTATATTCCAGTTGATTTTATAATTATATGGTAACACTGAAAAATGGATAATTTTCTCACTAACTGCTCTGATACTCTTGTATTTGTATGTTTGATTTTGTGAGCAACTTGTTTGAGTTGAAACTTGGGGGTGCACAAGACACATCAGATTTCTGAAAGGGAGGGGTACAGTAGTCTGGAAAACTTGAGCCACTTCACCAAAGTGTTGACAAAAACAAATACTGTGTATGCAAAAATCCTTTATTTTGTCTCCAGCCATAATTAATTCTAAAGTCATGCAGTTTCTCATGTCAGATATGCGCCTTTAAGTATTATCCTTTGAGCTCAGATGTCATTTATCAGTGCCAGAGTAGCTAACAAATCTGATTAAAGCATGCAAATATCTGAGAGTTCAAAGCAAGAACTAAATATTTTATCTAAACTGCCCATCCCCCAATACAAAATTAAAGGAACTACAGTTCCTTCAAATGTAATGAACGTGACAGCAAAGTACGTAGCAAAACTCACAAAACATTACCATATTCCAGCAATCCAAAAAAACCCATCCCCATACTCAAGCAATCAAATAGTAAAATGGAAGCTATTCAAAATTATGCTAAATTTTGCTGGGATTGCAAGACCACTTTTAAAAATTCTGCCAAACAGCATTACTTCCAAGAGGCAGTTCAGAACTGATGCTACAGAAAGATGGTTATTTTTAAATGCCATTTACCATTGCTACATTTTGAGCATTAGAGTCCATGGCTGTATGTGCTGAATACCAAATGGAAGATCGCTGTAAATAATGGCTGTTGCGAATTAACACTCAAGTCATTGCCTCCTAGTGTTTGCTTTTTTTAAATACAATGAAAAAATACATATTCACAACATGCATAGCTGTGAATTCAATCAATCAACTATTTCTACCACTAGTGCATGTTGTTGGCCATGGAAAGCTGCTAATAAAAAACGTAATTAGTGCATAATGGCTACTGTAGATATGCTTTGGCATTATAGTTCACTGTAGTTCTGATAAAACGTCGTAAGGCTATGTCTACAAGGTTTTTGGGCAAAAAAAACTTGATGAGGGACTCATTAGCACGAGTTGCAACTTCATTAGCGTATTGTCTGCTGTTTCCTTTTTGCACAAAAACCCCGTTTTGCGCAAGATCCTTATGCCTCTCTGGGACAGGCATAAGGATCTTGCACAAATGGGTTTTTTGCACAAAAAGGAAACGTTCACGTGGCTTCTTTTTGCGCCAAAGCTCTTTGAGCAAAAAGAAACGGCAGAAAATATGCTAATGATGTCGCAGCTCATGCTAATGAGTCCTTCATTAGTGCATTTTTTGCCGAAAAAACTCATAGTGTAGACGTAGCCTAAAAGATAGAGAAATTTACACAGAGAGCAGTTCACTTTGCACAGGTAGGGTAAGTATTTGTACTCTGATACCTGCTTGAATGACTCGTCCCTAAAGCTAGGCAAAAAAAACCCTCTAGTATTTAAGATTTTGTGTTTAGAGTTCTTGAGGATCTTGCACACTCTTCTCTTATCTGAGTGTAATTAAGTGAAATTATATTTTATATATAAACTTCATTAAGTTTCTCAATATCACTGAGAGAGGTACTATTATGTGTTCTTCTCAACTGAAGAAAGCTGGAATATGTTAAAGGCCAGAAATGTTTAGTAGAGTTTATCTCTGCACCAAAATGGAATGGCCCAATTTTTCACACATTTGACAACCAACAGTTGAAACTTCCAGAATTATGTGGAATCTCCATCTCCACCTCTTACGCCCTTCCCCAAAAAATCACTTTTAGCCTTGAGATCCAGCCAGCATGGGCAAAATACAGTCTCGAACCAGGGATAATTTTTGTATACATCATACTGTAAAGTCCAGTTATCATTCCATGCTGTAGAGCTAGGAATAGACGTTTACCTGTGGAAAGAGGAGATGCCCTAATAGGGAACACAGCACTTCTGTCTGTACCTAAAAGTCACAATCTTAAAGTTCAATATTTGACTTTTGCAGGACAAAGTAGATTTCAGGATTGTTATTGAGCCCTGTAGAGTAAGTTTAAGGAGAATGGCTTTACAAGTATTGGTTGAACCTTTCTAGTCTGGCATCCTCGGGACCTGACCGGCGCCAAACCAGAGAATTTGCTGGACCATGGGAGGTCAATATTGTCTAGCGCCATTACCAACACTTCCGCTGCTTACTGGGCTCTTAGAAGACACTTAGGGGTTAATTAGAGCTAAATCACAGCCCAGAACACTGAGAGCCAGATCTGGTGGCTATAAACAAACTTTATTGGACCTCAGGAAACTTGGCCACACTCATAAGTGGACATCTGGCTAACTAAAATCATGCCTGACAATGGACGGTGCCAAGCCAGAAAGTGCTGGACTAGAGAGATTCAACCTGTAAAGGGATATGAGAGTCCTGGTTTAAAAAAAAAATCTTCATTTTTCTATAAGAAAAACTATATAAGAAGGTGAGGCATATAGTAAATACTTACTGGCTCTTGGAATAGCTTACTTAATTCACTCTCTTAATAGTTCAGGTTTTATGAGCATGATTCTATCTTTCCCCATCACGCAGGGCACTCTGTGCAAAAAGAACTGAAAACCGAGTAGACTCAAATACAAGGTTCTAGATTTTTCACTGTCCAACTTTTCCTTTTTAATATCCATCACAAGCAGAAGACTCTCTAAAATGATGGAGAGGTAATGTCTGCGGTAGGTTTGTTTAACACTACCATAGTCGTTATTTTATTCCCACTATTCTAGAGCCAAGATTACATCATCTCATGACCTCAAGCAAACAGGACCTCCGTCTTACCTAGACTCTACAAAATTGCATCTGTACAGTCCCCTCAAACACTCCTGGTGCATTAGAGCACTAGTAACTCAGAACATTTTGTACTAGTTCCTGACTCATAACTAATACAGCACCCAGGAGTCCTTAGAGGCTGCTTGTGGTAAGCAGTATGGTTCTCTGTATTCCAGTACATTGGGAATATATTAATTATATATTAATAATATTGATATGTGATATTTTTAAATATCATTTTGGGGAAGGAAACCATCTGCAAAAAATAGCCACTAAATAATCTTTGACTTGTCTTTCTGTCTTTTCTCTGGCACGCTTGACAATCAATTTTAGTGAAAGTTTTCTGTATTGGGTGCAAATATAAAAATATTTAGTCAGGAGCTTGTGTTGCTCATTTAAATGTTTACCAAACTTCTCTGGAAAGTCTGCCCTTCCTAGCCTTGTGACTGGTAACTTCACAGTCTATTTATTTATTGTCATGGTAACCACCACACAAATGAAATCAAGTGAGGTTTCTGAGTTTGAATAGAACCAGCTGAAGCAGAACTCGTTGATCTGCAGTTAAGTGAAATATGTAGTCAGGACAAACTCCAAAAGGGTGTACTCTCCTGACTTAATTAAAAATAAAAAAAAAAGCAAATCTCCAATTGAAGATTGGCTAGAGAAAAACAAGTTTTTCCTGGTCCCTTGGGCGTTCCCGTGTATTTAAAAGATTTGAAGTATCTGGCTTTATTAATACCACCACCCATTGAAAAATCATCTCTGGGTAACTACTGACTTGCAAATACTGTGTATTATGAAGACATGTTTAGGGTAGTTCTGGCTTATGAACAACCAGTTTCAGCTGTCTTTCTCATCCTTAATATTGTATTGATGAAGTGATGGAGTTTCACATGTGCTGCTTAAGAATAGGCAGGTTTGCATGATGTGATGAGAGGAAATTGAAGGGTTGTAGTCAACTGAAATTCTGTGCCTTCCCTGGCTGAATTGAGAGAAAGGCCCAGCAGTAGGGCAGGGGAGAAGTCATTCCCTACTAGGCAGTTGTAGGGGTCACGTGAGGACGAAGAGCTTACGCGATGGAGCCTCCTGCTCAAGTGTAGCTGCATCGCAACTATGTTTGTTGGGTCTAAGCATTTCCGCTGCTCCAGCTTTCTGAAGTCTGCCTCTCTGAGCCTGCAGTCGCTCCCCATTCAAGCTCACCTGAACTCCACCAGTTTGGAGTGGGAGCTCTCTTGCTTCTGCTGGTTTGGGGGCCGGGGTGAGGAACCAGCTGCTGCTGGACAAGCTCTCGTTTGTGGGCGGGGTGTCAGTTGCCGTGCTCTCACTGAAATTTCTTCCTGGGCTGAAAAAGCGACCTGTGTTAGAATGGGGGCGTCTCTGCTGTCAACCTGAGAGTCACTGCTGCTGCTGCTGAGCTGGCTGGAGTCTGACTCTGTCCAGAAGGGATCAGGTTTGGGCAGGCACATGCCAGCAACACTGATGTATTTAGGAAGGGCAAAGAGGAGGAAGGTATTTTGGGTTGCGTGTGGTTCCCTAAGCCTCGTTCAGTGACCCAGCCGTTATGGGCTAGGTGCTACAGAAGTGATAGGCTGGATAGAGCCCTGAAAGTTCTTTATCGTATGGGGAAAAAAATCTATCATTAGCCTCAACAGAACTCCAGGTTGAAAAGTTTAACCACCACTTGAGTCCATTCCAAGGCACAGCATCACTTTACCTACAAGCAAATGGGGATCAAAGTGCTCCCTCTGGACAGGCACTAGCAGCCCCGCCACCACAGTGCTGTTCAAAAGCAGAAGGGTACACAGAAATCAGTGGTGTAGAACCTAGAATCCCAAACTATGTTCTTCCATATAGCTGGACCATTGGAATCCATGCATTCAAACCGAACGTCAAGAAAAGTAGTTAGTAAACTTAAGCAACTCATCCCAGATTTCACTTTGCAGCTTCTTTGTTCAGCCATCCATGGATGGTGGTGGATTTTTCCCCCAGTTATTCTAAACTGTATTTTTTTGTACCTCCCTACTTGTCTTGTTAAATTAATTAGTTGAGAACCTCCCTACAAGGAGGGATTTTGAAATGTGAACAGTTACATTTTGGAGTTGGTTGAATGAGAAATTTGAGATTTTTTTCCCCCTAAAAGTAACTAATTTGTTTGGATTCAATAACACTTCAGGGTTTCTGCTTCTAGTGGAGTTTTGGAATTTGTGTGTGTAAATTTCTATTCTGCTAGTGTATTTTAAGCAGAACTAACCGATTCGGTTGCATTCTGACCACAAATTCTCTATTTTCGTTAGAACACACTACCCAAGCTAATTTTTGACAGATTGGCTTTCAAAAATGGTAAACTAAACTACAGGGCTTAATAAAAATGCAACTGGGGATTTATATCTATTGGGGTTTTTTATAATGCTGTTCCAGATTATGTAATATTAGAATGAAAATAATTAGTCAAAGTGGAAAATATTGGTTGATAAACTGCACTTGATTAAATGTAAAACAGTTTTTATTTAGTTATGTGTAGGAGATACTGTACATTTTATAATTGACTTGAATGGTAAATCCATGTTTACAAGTATACTCCTGGTTCCTACTGAGTGATGGTAGCCAGTAGTTTTTTTTTAAGAAACTGGAGATTAAAACATACTGCAATCAGTAAAATAGAGGTCTCAAGCCTGCTACCATTGACAGCACTGGGAGCCTTGTTAGGGACTCAAACAGGAGCAGTTTGGATTTTGGTCTGTTTTACATGCTTAAGACAGAAAGGCGACTTGCCTTTTGCTCTATTTTTGTGCACCTGTGTGTCATATAATAAATTAGAAATATACTGATCAGTTTGTAATACTAGCGCCTCTCTAGAGATTGCAGTTTGTTGGGAATATTTTTTAATGGAGGGCTAGACATTTTGGAATGTAATTTTCATCCGTGTGCTGGAATTGTTTACATGCAAAGAGATTACATATTTAATTTTTGTAATCTGCAATGTGCAATTTTGTACATGCATTTTAAACTAAAAGAAGCTTATAAGGAAGATACGGTCTGTAGAGGACTTGGCCATGAGTATTATTTCTTTGATACAAATCTGAAAAAAATAAAATTTCTTTATATTCATCTTTGTGTTGTGTTTTGAAAATTCGGAAACTTAATTTCAATTTCACTTTAACTAAAACACATTTGCCACTGCCTACATAGTCTGCATTCCTAACACTGAAGCCTAGCTGATCGCTTGTCTTAAATATTACACATCTATTAGGTACTTGCTAATTCTTCTGTCTTCCAGTGCTAGCCACATTGTTGCTCTTCTCTTAGCATTCCAAGTTAGAGGTGGAAAAAGTAACCTATAAAAATGTTCAGAGAAGCAGAGTTCCCCCAACAACTTCCCACTGACTACACAATTCACAACTCAAACTGTAAGTCTTCTTAAAAAGCTTGTTTCAGCTTGTTTATTCTCTTGCCAATAGTTTGGACTCTGAATAAGTCCTTGTCAGACTAGGGTTGACAGTAGCGGACTGGACTCCAGCTCCTGCTTTTAAGGTTTGTGTTGTCTCAAGGCTAACTAGTTTTTCACATACTAGTCAGACCTGAAGATGCCCATGGAGCAGATCTGTTGGATAAAGCAAATGTCCCCCCCCCCGCCGTCTCCCCAGTCACTCTGACCATGAAATACATTTTAATACTGGGTGGAATGTAATAGTTTAGAAGTGTTATACTGCACGATACATTTGCCAAGTACATTTGCTGGGCGTGACAGTTTTCTCTCCTTCTGTAAATCTTGAGATTTCAGAAAAATTCCCATTGTGCACTGAGGTGAAAAAGATACAGACCAACCCACCCTGGAATTGCTAATAACTTGGGGGTGGAGTGGGGTGGGTGGATTTAGCACTCTATTTGGATGTGGGGAAAATTTGTTCAAGCCCTTTATTTGAAAGGGACTTATCTCTTTGGTTTTGATCAGAAATTGCATCTTGGACCAGAAAGCTTCCTATGAAAATTTTTCATTTAACTAATCTGCCTTTGTTGATAAAGCAGTTTTGAATATACAGGCAGTCCCCGACTTACGAATGGGTTAGGTTCCGAACACCTGGTCGTAACTCAATTTGGTTGTAAGTCGGAAATACCCTTAAACGTGCTGCCTGCGCTGTTCGAAAAACTTGACTTACGTGGTTCTCAACTCGAAAATATTATAATGAGGTTAACGGGAGGTTGGTCATAAGTATGGACAGTTGTAAGTCAGGGAGTGTTGGTCATAAGTATGGACAGTTGTAAGTCGCTGTAGTAAGTCACAACGGTCCAGCGTCACTCAGCCATATTTGTTTGGATACTAATTGTAAACACTTGGCGAGAGCCCAGGGCTTGCTTTCTAGATGAAAGCTGTTCAGTTAAGATAGACATAAGTCCTATTTGGAGAACTAATTTTCATAACCAACTTCATCCTGCTGCCTGGCTCCCCTTGGAATTAAGCTGGTGGGAGAACAATGAACAGTCAAAGCTGTTAAGAATGCTAACATGCCTTTAAAACAAATACAGATGCTCACGGGACATATTGCGTCTTTAGACTTACAGAGGTCTGGAGGATTCCCAGCCAGCGTTCACACGCGCATGTAACTGGACTTGGATTTTCAGTAGGTCTGTCAGACAAAGTGTAAATGTATGAACTTTAGAGTGTTTAGCTTTGCAACTTCAACAGTGAATCGTTCTTAAGGTTAGAAGATGCCACAGTTAAGGTTGTTAGTGCAACCTTAATTCAGGCCTCTGGGGCATTTGTAATATGACTGTCTTTAATTACATGACCAAACAGTTTTCCTTCCTGCTGGACCCTGTGCATTAGGCAACCTTAATTCTAGGATTTCCTTAGCTGAGTGCTTCACTTTGCAACTGAGTGCTTCCGTTCATTTGAAGGAGCTGTCATACAACAAAACGAAGGAACAGACATTCCATCATAGAGAATCACGTTCATCCCCTAAGGTGGGTGATGAGCAGGGGTCAGACCTTTAGATCTACAGCACACATGTTTACCACTGGAGATTGCTACCAGTTGCCCAGTTATCTTCTCTGTGGACTTGCCACTGGAGGGGGTAAAGAGCTTTAAAATGCCCTGGCAAAGTACATTAGTTAACGCTCAGGACTCCCAGCTTCAATTCCAGGTGCTGGAGGGAAGTGGTTTGTGCCACGCCCCCTATTTCACCTATATACACACCCTCTTTGACACCAGCTCCTGTTCCCCATGCCTTCTGCTGCCCCTCATCCTCTGAGAGCTGTGGTCTCCTTCTTTCCCTTTCTCCCTCCTTCCTGCTTTGCTTTCCAGAGTGGCTATGGGGCCAGGCACCTTAGCTACAAAGGAGCAATAATTGCACTAAAAGCCCTTCTCAATCCAGGGCTGGAGCATGCTCAGCATCAATGGAGTCACCAGAGAATTTAGTTTCTGAACTAGTCTGTTGAACATGTGTGGGTTGAGTTTCTGGGGAAGCTTTTAGCTTAGTCAAATGTTGAGCAAATTTTCACTGGGACACCAAAAAACACCTCCCTAACATCAGAAGTGTCTGCGCTAAGCACAGGGGCCTGAGAGCTACTCAACAAAGCATGATAGGAATTAAGGGGCAACACATTTCCCTCACCTTGTTTTTAGAAAAAGCTCCACCATTTTAGCTACAACTTTATCCAGAAATTCTGCTTGATGGAGCCATCTGCCCTGGAGTGGTTTGCTGGAGAGAGAAATGTTGGATTTAGGGAGTTGCTACCAGTTCTACCTACAATGGGTGAGTATACACATAGCTGCACTGTCCACTTGCTATTAAAGGCATTTAGTTGAGAACGGTCATTACCTTCTGAGCAAACTAAGGTTTATTATCCACATGTGCCTCTTCAGGTCTGTCCCATACTCTGCCAACTCCCATACCTCTTGTTTACGTTCAACGTCCTGCCTCCCCAGATCTCAAATAGGTCCTGTTGTGCTCCTTCAGAATCTCTTCCATTCCAAAGCTCCATATCTGTGGGGGTCCCTAATCTCCCTGGAAGAGTGAAAGCCCCCCGCATTCTTGGCCTAATCTCTAGTAGTTCATATCACAGTGGGTGGCTCGCTTCTCATTCCCGCCCTGAATTGGAGACAGTTTCCTAAAGGATGGATATTTTCCCCAACTGCAGCCTCTTTAAAAATGCCCGTGAGTCAATCACATATTGACAAATGGAGTCTTGTCCCCTGCCTGCACTCCTAGTTGATTCCCAATTTCTGGGATACTACTTGGAGAAATAGCACTTCACTGACATACGCCCCTAGGCTCGTGCTTAGGTATGTTTCACAGCGCTGTTTCTGCCCCTGGGGGCAGGGAATAGAAGATGGTGAACAGAAGTTCATACCTCATCCCAGTAGCTGCTCAATACCATTCCTGCTCTATGAACAGCTCTGAGTTTGCTAACCAGGGAGTGTTGGGTGACCACCTGCTCGAGGATTAGCTAGGGAGGAGCCCAGCCTGTGAGTATCTTGGAATGGTGCTTCCCAGCCGGGCCGGCTTAACAGGTCAGTTAGCTGGAGAAACTGAACCGACGAGTTCCCAACTAGAGGATGGATATAACGCCTGTTCTGAAGGCATGTACCTGTGTTATGGCTTGGGTGAGTTACCATCCTACCAGTATTTATTTGGGAGAGAAAAGACAGATTGAAACTAAATTGCAAGTGAGGTCAGTGTTTGGGGGGACGGTTGGGGTGAGGGGGTTAGAAAAACTTCTCCGTACAAGGGAGAATGCAGCATACGATGTGGAAGCTGAGACCGTTCTCCATGCCCCACACACCTGGTGGAAGTACAAAAGTCTCGTCTAGAGAGCAGAACCACTTGAGAATGAAACTTCTGAAATTCATGTCATTATTTCCCCCCCTCCCCCCCGTTATTTCTGCTCCTCACTGGCCCTGTAAGGGGTTAAAACCCAGCCAGGGAGAAGGCTGGCACTGTGCAGCCAGCAGCTATGGCAGGAATTAGCCAATTAGGGCCCAGCTGAGGGCAGTATCAAGGCTCCTGGAAGGGAGGAGAGGATGACTCACTCTTGGGGTGCATCTAGACAGGCAAGTTTTTGCGCAAAAACTTGCCAGCTGTCTACACTGGCCGCTTGAATTTGCGCAAGAGCACTGACTTTGTAATGTACAAAATCAGTGCTTCTTGCGCAAATACAATGACGCTCACGTTTGGGCAAAAGCCCTCTTGAGCAAGAATACTTGCGCAAGAGGGCCAGCGTAGACAGGGAAGAACTGTTTTGCGCAAAAAAGCCCCGATGGCGAAAATGGCGATCAGGGCTTTCTTTTGCAAAATCGCGTCTAGACTGGCCAGGGATGCGTTTGCGCAAAAGCACCCGTGCCAATCTAGACGCTCTTTTCCGCAAATGCTTTTA
>JANRFK010004149.1:116251608-116266419 GCA_030068395.1 Apalone spinifera | reverse complement strand
AAAACTTTTCCATTAAAAGCATTTGTGGAAAATCATGCCACTCTAGACGCAGCCTTGATGTGGAGCAGGAGGGACCTGGCTGCCAAGGAAGCTGGAAGATTCCAGACCTAGAGCAGGGCTGGAGAAAGGCAGGCAGGGCTGGGGAAGCTTTGGCCAGGCAAACTCCGAGGCAGCAAGGCATGAGGGCTGCAGAGAGGCAGCAAATGCAGCAGGTCCATCCCCCTTGCCAGTGATGAGTGGCCATGTCAGACTGCAGTTTGCCCTGTGGCAGGGGCTGGATGGAGACTGGCAGTGGGTCACTGAGGCAAGATGGGTGTTGGGGGTTACCTGAGGGGGAGGACCCAGAGTGTGGGGCAGGGCAGGACCCAGAGGGGAGAACGCAAAGGTCTGGGAAGGATGTGGGTCCTAACACAGAAGTGGAGGGAAAACAGGTACCAGTGGCCAAGACACCAGCTGAAAGGGGGCGCTCCATCCCTGAAAAGTTAATTTGCAGAATACCCAGTAGGAGGTGCCCATAGCGGTGAGTCATGCCGTGTTACACCCACCATGCCCCAAAGTTAGCAAATCTCAAATCTCAGAGGGATCAGGGCAAAGATAAGACTTTTTTCTATCCGGGGATTGCCACTCGCAATTCACAGAAGTGTCAGCATTAAGGGTACGTCTAGACTACAGGCTTTTGTCGACAGAGGCTTTGTCGACACATACGGTCAACAAAGCTCCTGTCAATAAAGAGCGTCTAGACTACATCCAGTTCTGTCGACAAAGCAAGCCGTTTTGTCGACATGACAGCATAGACGCAAAGGACAGTGTAGATGCAATAACGCCTTCTGTCGACAGAACTCTGTCGACAAAAGGCGTTATTCCTCGTAGAATGAGGTTTACCGCTGTCGACAAAATTGCCGAGTTCTGTCAACAGAACTCGGTGGTAGTGTAGACGCAGGCATAGTTTTGTCGACAAAAGTCCACTTTTGTTGACAAAACCCTATAGTCTAGACACACCCTAAGTGTGGGGATTACCCCATATCAAATCACCATCTGTCGGATCCTGATTAATACCAGACTCCAATTCCCAAGGATTAAATTTCAGTTCTTGAGACCTACTATGTGGAGCATGCCATGAAGAAGAGTAGATTAATCCACAGCTAGCTGCTGTCCGAGATAGTATAGGGTGCTACACACAAGGTGCGATTTGAATCACCACAGAGTGTGTCTGAGGGTTACAAAGAGTGAAAAATCTAAGCCTGGCACTTGTTAGCCACACCTTGCTGAGTTGGGTCTTTAGGAAAGAGATGCACACAGGCATCGTTTATGCTACCAAGTTTTGTCACCGAGAACTGCCTTTTGGTGACTAAACAGTGAGAGCATTCCCACTGCTATGTGACTTTTGTCAGGAAACACATCCAGTTTTGGCAACCAAAAACTTCCATCTCTGCGACAGACTTATATTTTCCCCTCCCTTTATTGTCGACAAAGAGCCACTGTGGATGCTGCTGTTTGTTTTGTCGACAGAACTGGCTTCCGCCAGTATCCCACAATGCTGGCCCTGATGGCTCTGCTCAGTGTTCTGTGAACTCTGCTGCCCTGCAGGCATATGCCTGTCTCCTTTCAAGCTCTGGGAAGTATCTGACAGCTGAGTGAGCTGCTCCCTTTGGAGAACAAACAAAAAAACCAAATCATTGGACTGCTCCTTTTCTGCCCTGCTGGGAACGCTGCACTGTGGGATGCTGATAGGGGAGCTAGCCATGTGGCCATGAAATGTCAACAAATGGGAGGCAGAAAAGGTGGTTTGACTCGTTTTCACTTTTAGCAATTTTTGCATGGTGACAGCACTTCTGTCGCCGAACCTTCCCCGTGTAGAGACAGCCTCAGTGACTGTCCCTGTTTTTTCTCAGACTTCAGCAAATAGCAGGGTTGCAGATACAACTGAAAGAAAAATGAAACTACTACTTCCCGCCATTTACAAAGTACTGGCTGTGGCAGCTAGTCCCATCAGACAGGGTGAGGATGCCTGAGAGCAGTAGTGTTTGTACCCCAAAATCTGGGGGGGAGAGAAGCTAGTTCCACTCAACAGCTCTGCCTTCCTTTCCCCTGCCCAAGCCTCTAGTAGCAGTTTGCCCTACACTTCAGTCACATGTGTTAATCAAGAGACACACACCCAATAATGTGCATTTCAACTGGAACATCATTTTAACTGTTAACTTGCTATTTCCCTTGTGCTGTGTTCTCCAACCTTTTCTCTCCCCACCCTCCTTTGATTCTGGCTGGTTTTTCTTTCCTTCCCTTCCTCCCACGCCTGCCTGCCAGCTGCAACTCACCATTCTTCTTGACTCTCCATCTCTCATTGTCCACACTCTTCTGGTCACCCCTTTACTGAGTCCAGTCTGCCAAATCATGGGGTTGAGGGGGGGGTGCTTTCTAGAAGCAATCCCTGTGAGCTGATCATTTGGGTGGCCACCCAGGAGAGATTCAAGTGCCATCCAGTTGATGAGCAGAGCACCCATACCTGCCTGCAGCAGTATGTGTTTCTACTGGTGGTGCACATCTGCTCATGCCTCGGTGCACATAACAAAATTTGTTCTGCACGTGGAAGGAAAAAAATAGAGGGAAGACTGCTTTTCAGTCACATAGCAAATTTGGTCTATCCCCCTTTTTAAATTATAACTTAAAAATTACCACAACCCTTAGATACCTGAAACAGTAAGTCAATTACAGACTGAGGGGTCAGATTCCCGAGTAAGTCTAGCACTACTCCAGTAATGCAAAGCAGCTGTAAACCTGGCTGCGCTGTTCAATGCATCCTGGCCTCTCTATCCTGCCCAAGCATGGTATAAAGCAGTCAGAACAAACTGGTGAATGTGGCTTTTATAAACCTTGGTTTTTCAATCATTTAAGGTCAGAGCCACAGCTGTTCAACTCACAGGAGAGATCACATAGGAACATTCTCTGAGTTTCTTGTGTAGTGTTTGGGTATGAAATGTTTAATCATTGAAAAAAAATGGCCATTCTCAGACAAAGCTACATTCAGCTGGATTTAAGTTGGAGCTGATCTCTCAGTCTCAGTAAGGAGGGGAAACACACATTAGAAGAGTTGTAATTGTCTCCAAATCATGCGTTACAAATCCAGAACTTTCAGAGAGAACATTACATTTAAGAAATCCAGATGGGCTTAAGATACTGAAATTCACAGTTTGGGCAACTTAAAGGTAGGAGTGACAGTGCAAGACAATAACCATATTAAGGCATTCTGGTGTTATATATATCTTGGATTCTGTTATTTCCACTCCAATGCATCAGAGGAAGTGGGTTTTACCCACGAAAGCTCATGATCCTATCCATTAGTCTCCAGGGTGCCACAGGACTACTCATTGTTTTTAAAGTGAGACTAACAGGGCAACCCGTCTGAGACTTTTTGAAATCTTTGTCTTGGTCAACATGCCCAAGACTATTGCTGTACTGCAGGAGGGAACTCAGGTTTGGGACAACTGCTGGGAGCAGGGCTAACAGCTCCAATGAGTAACTCTGCAGGAGAGGGACCAAACTCCACAGATGCAGATAGACACCAATTCTGCTTCTTAAACCTTTCTTATGTCTTGCGTGTGTCCCTTCTTCAAGTGACTCACACCAAGCTGCTCCCAAAAGCGTGCACACCGACTCCTTTCAGTGCTTGCAACCGTGACTCGCTGTCCTTTCCAGAAACCAGAAGGTAAGCAGCAGGACCCGATCCCCCTTTCAAGCCCAAAACTTTTGGGGTGGCAGAAGAGCACAGGATGGTCCTGAATCCAGGCCAGGGATGTCCTCCCGGCATGACGACAAGGAGGAAATAGCTGGGATGGATTTGAAATAGGTCTGTGCTGATTTATGACAAGTGTATGGTGTTTCATACTGCGAGAGTCTTGAAATTGGCTGGTAGCTCACTAATAAGGGAAATGGAGGAATTTGTCTTGACACGTATTGATGACCTTTGTGGTTTAAATATGCAGCTTTCTCTGGCTGAAATCCCACACATTTTTATCCTCTACTTGTAAATGGCATGGTCAAAAATACACCTTGACAGGTGAACCCCCTTCTGCTTTTCTGAGTTGCTGCAGTGCCCCAAAGGAGCGGAGCGAGAAAGAAGCGATTGACTGGTAGTAACACACTTCACTTAAACACACGCTGGCTCTGCTTTATTCAACTAGACCGCTTCTCCCCGTCCCCCACTTGCAGCACTCCACCCATGGGCTTTGCCAGCCACCCTGGGAGATGCAAGTCCCGTCTTCATAAACACATCTCTTGTTGATATAGCTGGATCTGCGCCTTGCTAGAGGCTGATGTCAGACTCACTATAAGCAGGTTCCTGTGTATCTGTCTTCAGCAGAAGCAGCTTAGTGCTGTATTTCATGCTGTTTAGTTGTCTGAAATTTTCAGACAAGGTTGCACTTGTTAGGGGGAGGGGAAAAGTCAACACTGTGTTAGAAGCAGCCACCGCCTGTCCCTTAAGTTTCCTCACTCCCCTACCTTTGCAGTGACTGCTAGAGGCAAGAACGGGAGCCAAATATAAAGCCAGTAAGGGCCCGTAGTTTGATTTCCACCTCAGGGTGAGAATGGGATAAGCACAGTCTTCCAAGTACTACATTAAGAGCCGGGGCAAACAGGAATGAGGTAGCGTCTGAGCCCACAACACAAATTTCTGTCTGCCAAGCACTCTGGCAAAAAGATGAAAGCAGCCAAAAGAGGGTGGAGAAGCAAGTTTGTTCATCCCAGCTGAGCACATTAACCCAAGACTGAGAGCCTCCTTTGCATAGAACCAGCCCACTTAGAAAATCTGAGAGTCCGCAGTGCAGGCCTGCATAGAGATGTCCTACTTGGTGCAAGTCACCCTAAACCTACCGTTGACCTCACACAGCAGATGTCCTTACGCGGTTTGCCAGTGAGCCACGTGCTTTGGAAAACTCAGAAGAGGAGGCTGCTTTGCTTCTCCTCTTCTTCCTCCTATTGCTACATGAACTGTGTTCTGCTTGTGACATCCCCTTGTCTCCTCATCCCCCAGTTCAGCTATTTGCATATTGTAAGCCTATTGGTTGAAAAGAAGCACATGATTGGTGCATTCCTGTGCTTCAGGTGATCCTATTGCCAGCGGGTCACAATTTCCCATCCTGCCTAGCTAGGAACCTCTCATTTAGTGGGATGGAAAGGACAGGCAGGTTGTAGGCCCTCAAGTTGAGAGCCCCTTGTATTAGACAAACACACGGACGAAGAGAGAAGGCAACTCACTTTTCTTATCCCTTGGCAGAGTTGTGGCTGAGTTTGGAGCCCTGCAAGTCAGGTTCTCACTTGGAGCAGAAGTGAGGGAGGTGGATTCAGCTATTTTCTGAGTGTCCTTTGTCATTTGTGAAAGGAGCACACATCGTGGGTCCTAGAACAGGAGTGGTAGCAAAGAGCATGTGGATAACTCCCTGCTCAGTCCAGGCTCTGCTGCTCTGTCTGCAGAAGCAATAGCCTTGTCCCTCTCTTTCCAGGGCTTCACACAAAACTCATTGTTTAAGTGCTGTCTCTGTTCTTCCCCCAGCCCCTGCACTTTCCAGCTGGGAAAACCCTGCAAAGTGCCATGGCCAGGCCAGGTAATCCTGGGCACACCTCCTTTTGTCCCACACAAGAAAACATTTGGGAAAGATTAGAGGCCTGATTAAAGAAGAGCCTTGGGACTCTGGCTGTCATTCCTAGAGTTCTATCCTAGGAGCTTATATGTTAATGACCACTTGATGGGTAAGCCATTAGCACCTAATAAATAGCATATGGATCTATTTCCTCCCCCAGGACCTCTCCACAGAAGTATTAAGGATGAGAGTTCATACCGGGAAGGAAAAGATCACACACATTCCAGGGATGTTGTAAATATCACCCCCGCCTCCTCCCCAAAAAACCCCACCAGAACTACAGACCCAGCAAATTCAGAGCAAAGGTGAAAATAAAAAGAAAGGGAGCCACATAGAGGATGAAGCACACCGTTTGGCACAGATACACCCTTTTGCGGGATGAACATACTTCCAGTGTGAAAACTGGGACACATTAAGTGCAAGAACACAATGTTTATCCCTCTAGGACTCTTTCAAAGTCTTTTCCTGGATCCAGCCTTTTTCTTACAAGGCAGCTCTTGCCCTGCCCTCCTGCCACATAACCTTAACTCTGCCCTCTGGTGATACCAAAAGGAAAACGTGACAAAAGTCGCTTTGCATCAGTTTCATGTGGGTCACACACTAACATACACTAATTGTAATCATACATTTACTGCTCAGTGCCCCCTGGGAATCATGAAGGTTCTGGGTGCATTAACTATGTATTTCCATACCTTGACATGCTTTACCTGAGTTCTGAAGGACCTGAATTTGTGGTGCTTTTTTGGAAGAGCTGACAACACCCTGGTGATTTTGTTACTTATGTGCACAATCAACCCTGACATAGTTCCTCTCTCTGGGAAGATCGAAGGCACTGAATGGTTGAATCCATGCTTGAAGTGTAAGACTTAACCTAACTATGAAGTCATCTTCATACCCAAGGACACAGGTTAAAGCAAAGCATGGAAGGGTAGGTCTCAGTTGGCACTAGGAGAACAATATTCCTCCCTCTCTGCAACCCATCTGTCCCATGGCAACACTGGTATTTCTCCTCCTGCCTCCCTGCTGCTGTTCTGCATCACTCCCAGATGGTGCCCGTATACAGAGTGACCTATGCAAAGCTTAGGCCGGCTGGTGTCAGTTGCACCCTGGACAGGGGGTGGCACAGTCTGCCACCAATGGCAGGACTGGAGGTTTTATACTTTGGGACATTACATTCCTTTACTGCCCCCTAGTGTCCGAAAACCGCACTGCGGCACATTAGAGATTATTCACGGAGACCTGGGATATGGATGGGTTAGAAATGGGAGGGAGCATGGGTTATAACAGTAGCAATAAAGGCGGGACAAGGCAGAACTGGGGAGCAAGATCAAATCAGTGTCTTAGATGCCTGTGCACAAATGCAAGAAGTATGAGGAATAAGCAGGAAGAACTTGAAGTGTGAATAAATAAACACAACTGTGACATAGTCGGTATCACAGAGACATCCCTGGAGTGTGATCTTTATGGGCATGTGAAATGGGGGCTCCACGCTAGCCCTTTCCGAGATGGACGTAGACCATGGTGTTTCATGATGTGTGACATGGGCTTCTGACGGGTCCAGACAGCGGGACACTTGGGTGTCTCTATAACACCACATTCATGTGCGTCCCTAAGTCTCTACCAGCATCCCTAAAACAGAAGGTCTGAGGAGGACAAAGGGGGGGAAAGCAGGCAAGCTTCTCCATTGTTCCCCAGAGTCCCAGCACCCAGCAAATTCAAAAGAAGGGCGTTTCTAGTCGATACGTTTGCAAAGAAACATGTAAAAGCACGACCTGAGTGGAAGTGAGGCAGCCACGTCTGCCGGACTTTGCAGGGAGCCTGAAACAAGATCTGCGAGACACACAAAGTGCCCCCATGCATCGCAGCGGGGGCTAAGTATTGACACTGCAAATTGTTTCCCTGTTCTGCAAAGCAGGTCAGGCATGGAAATCTACACCGCTGATTCTGCGTGGCCGCTCATTTGGGGACACTCGAACAACACGGCTCTGAGCTGTCCGACTCCAGAGTTGTTGCCGAGGCAGATGGCGCACTCATGCGAGATACTGTACACTATGCATCATCTATTTACATCTTTTTTTACATTAGTCACAGATGGCTTGGCATAATTAATTTTTTTTTAAACAAAAACAACAAGATCTCTAGTCTCGAACATTATTTTCCTGGACCCCAGGTTAGAGACTTGAGGGACCAAATGCTGTTTTTACTCCTGCATTCACACCCCACTGTTGCCTTCAGGGGAAAGGTGGGGCTGAGTCAGGACTACGAAAGAGCCTTTCAGCAACAACACACAAATACTCTGTACGTGACTCACCACTGCACCAGCACCTCCTTCTGGTCCCACTGTGGAGTAGCTGTGACAGGCTGGGCACCACTGAGGGCGTCCGCTCAGGCGAATTGCTCAAAATTCGGGGCTCCTTACAGCCCCAGACCGGAGACCTTCCCAAAGGGTCACAAACCAGTCACACCAAGAGCTTCAGCTGCCAATCTGTCCAGCCAGAAGCCTCACGAGGAAAACCCCTCAGACGCCCCAGCTCTTCCTATGCCCCGGGCCTAACACACAGGTGAGGGGTTTTAGAACCCAATCTCACCTACCCCGAACAGGTTCTTCCGGTCCCAAGAAACCAGCCACAGGTCCTCGGTCAATTTACACTCTGGATCTTACCCACAAGACCACGCTGAGCCAATCCTTTAGAATCTAAAAGTTTATTACTAAAAGAAAGAAAAGCATGAGAGTAAGGTTGTTAAGGAGAATACATGACATGCATCAAGTCACCAAGTTCTCAATACAGGCTCTTAGCAGAGATGTTATAAACAGCTATCCTAAAAGTCTCTGGTGTACATCCTATGTCAGGATGGGTCCCTGGTTCTTTCCGGCTCGCTGTTCCTCGCAAGGCTGCTTCTGGAATCAGTAGCCGAACTGAAGACAAGATGGAGCTTGCCACATGGCATTTTATATCTATTCCTGGTCTCTCCCAAGCTGAGCTCAGCCCAGAGCCCCCTCTCCCATACTCTGAACCCCTCAGCCCAGAGCCCCCTCCTGCACCTCTGACCCCACCCCAGAGCCCCCATCCCCAGCCAGGGCCCTGCCCTCCTCCCACACCCCAAACCTATCCCCACTGGGTGGAAGTAGGTGAGGCTGGGCAGAGCAAGGGGGCAGGGACTGAGCAGGGGCAGGGCAGGGGAGAATGGTTTTGTGCAGTGACAAGGCTGGTAACCCTGTCCCGGCTTTGCTGCTGGTGGCAGGCACCGAGCATGCTGGGAGTAGAGGGGGGGTGTCTGGTTTGCCGGTCCCATGTCCCCAGCTGCTAATCCCAGGCAGGGAAGGAGGCCCGGCCACCACTGCCTCCCACCCAGGCTCTCTCGTCCCACTCCTTGCCTAGGACAGCAGCCGAGCAGGCTGGAGAAGACACAGGGAGATCTGAGAGCCCTTCTCCCAGCCGGCCGATCTCAGGGGCACCTGCCCTCTCGGTCCCACCTGTCAGTATCACCCCTTCCACTCTTTGCTCCTTCCCACACTGCTGCCCTTCTTCTCCCAGGGTGCACCAGCTCCCAGTACTTCCCCCTCCTGCTCCTGCTCCTGCTCCTGCTCCTGCTCCTGGGGGAAACTGCCTCTTCCTAGCAGCCCCAGGCTGTGGCCAGCTTGCCAGGCCCTGCCGGCTCCTGCACAGGTGAGCGTCTTTCTAATTAGCTGCCCCCCACCACCAGCTGTTTGCAGCCTGATTAGTTGATTGCGCCCATCTGGCCCAGCTCCACTCTGGCAGGGTGTGCGCAGCCATCTCAACCCTGCAGCTACCACAGCTCAGGGCAGGCTCACAGGAAAACAGAAGCAAAGGTGGCACTAAAGCCAACATACGAGCTGCTAGCCAAAAGAGCTGCAGGGGGGAGAGTTAAAGCAGCATCCCAGCTCTGTCTCCTGCCCTGTAGCCGGGCCAGCCAGCCAGGGAAGAAAACATGGCCAGACTTGGCTACCCAGGTAGCTGAGGTAAGGAGAGATTGGAGGCAACACCGGAGTAGGCTCCTGAGTTAACTCTGCAGTGTAGACATACCTTGTGTGTGCGTGCCTTCTGTATGCATACCTCATGTGCATGCCTCGTGTGTGCAGTGCTTTTTTTGTGATGGTACTGCCCGGTACGCTGTACTGGCACCTCCAGACACAGTAGTGGTACTTCCAGTCAGAGCGTACCTGGAAAGAACGGAGCGTACCAGCACCTCTGTATGCAAATGTCCGAGAGTCGGCTGGGCCAAGTGTCTTAAAGGGGCGGTGTCTCTTAAAAGGGTAATGACAGCCGCACCCGACTTTTTTTTTCTCAACAACTTTCCCCCTAGAGTACCGGCACTTTTTTTTTAACTAAAAAAGCACTGTGTGTGTGTGTGTATACCTCGTGTGTGTACTGTGCTTGGCAATATAGAGTTTGTTAGCCTGACTGGAGACTCTGGCAGTCACTGTAATACAAATAATAATAATACAAGTTGTACCTCCCTAAACTGGGACTTTCTGGTCCAGCAACATCCATGGTCTGACAGAACCACAGATGTTCCTGGATCAAAGAGCCCAGGGGCAGGGGGTTCAAGTGGTGTGGGGAGCCCCACGGTGAGGGGCTCCAGCTGCACGACCAGGAGCCCTGGGGTTTAGGGAGCTGGCCAGGACTGGCAGCAAGGCTGGCTGGGGGGAGACTTGCCAGGTCTGGAAGCAGAGCCGGTGGGGGGCCTGGGCGGCTGGTAGCAGGGGACCTCCTGCAAATTCCCTTGTTTGGAATTGGTCAGGTCCCAAGGGTGCCAGACCACAGAGGTCCAACCTGTAGAAGAAATAGTCAGAGAGGTGCAAGATCTTATGCACAGGAACACTGAGTGACACGCAGGGTATTTTTAGGCTGAATAGCAGGAAATTATTTCTGCAAACTGTGTTAAACCGTGGAGTAACCTCCCCCGGGAATGTCCGTAAGCCCTGTGCCTTGCGATCTTTAATAGTAGACTGGACCCATCATTATGTAAAGTAGGGGCTGGAGGGCCAGTGATAGACTGGGTGTTCAATACATCTTTCCCCGCTCAAATTAATATGCTGTGAGGGCTGAGAATCCATAATCACGTTAATTAACCTGTTGACCTTCACTGCAGTAAATCTGGTGATTTGCCTATTGGTTCCTGCTTTATGTTTCCTAGCAAGCAAACATCTCTCTTTACTGATGGCATGGTGGGTGGATGCAAAGTTAGTTTACATTTTTGCATTGGTTTTACTCCTCTGTAAAGCCTACTCACCGGTGACTAATCCCAAATTGATTCACCTTTCCCATTCGGAGCACTTTATTTTCACCAGATTTTAGTATTTAATTCAGGTTAACCATTTGCAGGCTATATACTGGGCACAGCCAACGTTGCCTCGCTCTAAGGCAGTACCAAAACTATCGCCCCAAGGTGAAAACAATTCCTGAGGTTCTGAGATACTGCCCAAAGCACAGCGCAGAATAGCACCAGTTAAGGAATTATTTTCCATCTCATAGTCAGATGTGGACTATCATTGCTCTCAAAGACAAATGATTGTGTTGTAATGACTCTCGACAAGCTAACATACACACAACTGCAATGCAAAATTGGACAGTAGGACATGCAAAAGAAAGGATTACATCTCAGTGATAAAGATAGTGAACAACACTCGATGCATTGTGCACTACAGACCAGCAAGGCTGGATCATGCAGCAGGTTTATTTTGGGACATTTCCAGAAGTGGCTGTGAATAGTATAGTGCCAAGGAATCGTCCATGAGCAGGCTGTGACATTCACATTCAGGAATGTGTCTGCTAAGGAGAACCCAGCATGGGAAGACCAGAAAGCTTGGGAGTGTGAGAGAAGGGCCTTCCAGAACATCTCTAGCTGTGCGAGGAGCTGTGGAACCAGTTTGCTTTTGGCCAAGGTAGGATAGGACCCCCTACAGAAATGCGGGAAAGGGGGTTGCTAGAGGACCTGCACTGAAATCCAGTGGGCAAGCATGGTGGGCGTCCAGTGCTCCATGGGCCCCCTGGAGAAGGGTGTTCAGAAGCAAGAAGCCCAGCATGAGAAGGTCTTTCCCTCCGATTCTGGACAACCTTGGTGGGACGGGAGAACAGGAGAGTGATTCACGTTGGTACCACTCACACAACTAGCAGAACTGATCCAGCCTCTCCTCACTGCTGCTCTCAACCAGCTATGATCCCAGGACCTGCCTGTTGCTCCGTCCTATGATGATGCCACAGGGGGTCCAGAGCCAACAGGTCTCGTCTGGACAGGCTCCACTGTGGCTCCTTGTCAGTCCAACTCCCTGCGCATGCGCTGTCAGCAGTCGGATCTCTCTCTAGGCTGGGATTCATTCCCCAGGCTGCAGTTTCATGGCTTGGGCTCACTAAGCCACCCTGAACCCAAGCCATGTCCCAGCTCCCTAGCCCTTATCAGGATTCCCCGGAGACTTCCAAGCTCCTTCTCCCAGACCATTTCTTACCATCCATCCCAAGGCCAGGGCTGTTTAACAGCAAACTATTTATCCATGCCTCTCCTTCCCTGGGCTGGGCGCCCATGGCCTCCTCTCCTCCCATGGCTAGAGAGCGTCTCTTTCCTGCCCATTGGAGATGGCCATTTCCAATAGCTTCACCCTCAGAGCAATCCAATTGCCGGGGAGGAAGGGGCTCCGTTGAGCACTGCGGCATTCTCCATCCACATCCAACACTGCAGCAGGACCGGAGAGGCGGCATGCCCCTGTTGGGGTCAGTGTGGTAAGTTTTCTTTTTCTAATTATACATCAAAATGGCTGGGAAAATGGGATTTTTTCCCCCCCATGCAAATGTTCATGGGAAAAATCCCCCTTGACATTTTTCTTGTTGGAAAATGCCAGTTTTCCCATAGGAAATTTGAAAGCCATGGGAAAGTTTTACTCATAGAACCCTAGGACTGGAAGGGACCTTGAGAGGGCATCAAGGCCAGTCCCCTGCCCTCACAGCAGGACCAAGCACCATCTAGACCATCCCTGACAGATGTCTGTCCAATCTGCTCTTAAATATCTCCAGAGATGGAGATTCCACAACCTCCCTAGACAATGTAGTCCAGTGTTTAACCTTATGTCCAACCTAAACCTCCCTCGCTGCAATTTAAGCTCATATTCCTCTGTCATAAAAAAAATAAAAGACCCAGTGTTCACAGAGGTGCTTCTGCAAGCAACAAAGCCCTTAAATTCATGCTTAAAATTAAGGTTCTGAAATTTACTTACATGTATGTAAGGTACTTAAATATGGATGGTTTGCAGCTTTAATTCTTCTGTAAGTGTTGTGTTCCAAGTTTCACAAACATACAGAATTACCAGAAGGACACTGATGTTAAAGAGATGGGCTGTGGCGGTGGTAGAAAGTTTGGCATCAGCAAAAACACTGTGCAGACTCCCGAAGGCGATCCAACTCAACCTCCTCCTCCTACTCAACTCCAGGCAGTGGAATGACATTTGGTGGGTATCAGTAGGCTACAGCAATGTGTCTCAACCAGTGGTACGAGTAGCCTTAGGGGTACTCAAGAGAAGTCTGGGGGTACGTCAACACAACTGAAATTTGGAGAAAACGGAATTTTTGTTTTAAGTTCTACAGTGTTTTATTATTTTTGTACTTTTTACCCCCAAAAATTTCATCGCCCACCCGGCTACGTTTCAGAAAAAAATGTGTGTCTGAAAACTGTAGGTACTGGGGGCACTTATATTTTTTTGGGGGGGGGGGAGGAAAGGGGTACTTTATAAAAAAAAAGTTGAGAAACATGGGGCTACAGCATGTTACTATGGACGATTTGCATGCAAGAAGCAGTGTCAATGATATCATCCATTCTTTCAGAAGTCTTAAAAGAGCAACGCACAAATGTGGAAACTACAGAACCCGAACCACCAGAAAAGAAAATCAACCTTCTGCTGGTGGCATCTGAATCAGATGATGAAAATGAACGTGTGTCAGATCGCACTGCTCTGGGTTGCTATCAAGCAGACTCTGTCATCAGCATGGGCACATGTCCTCTGGACTGGTGGTTGAAGCATGAAGGGTTACATGAATCTGAAGTGCATCTGACACAAACACCTTGCAATGTTGATTACAACAGTGCCATGCAACGCCTGTTCTCACAGGTTACGAAGCCTGTTCTCACTTTCAGGTGACATTGTAAATAAGTAGCAGGCAGCATTATCTCCTGCAAATTATCACCAAACATATTTGTCTGAGCAATTGTCTGAACAAGAAGTAGGACTGAGTGGACTTGAAGGCTCTAAAGTTTTACATTGTTTTATTTTTGAGTGCAATTTTTTGTACATAATTCTATATTTGCAAGTTCAACTTTCACAATAAAGAGATTTCATTCTTCAGTACAACGTATACAAGTGCTGTAATGCAATTTATTTTATTTTTATGTTGCAAAATATTTGTAATAAAAATAAATATAAAGTGAGCATTATGCACTTTGTATTCTGGGTTGTAATTGAAATCATTATATTTGAAAATGTCCAAAACATTTAAATAAATGGTATTCTATTAACAGCGCAATTAATCATGATGTTTTAAAATCACTTGACAGCTCTAGTTATTATTCATGACAGAGGGATGGGTTAATGCAATACTTAGTTTATCTTTGTTGATAAAAAGATCATTCTATCAGGAGTGTAACAGACATTACCAATGAAATTTCAGGTAATTGCTTATTCCTCCAGTACTTACTCTGTACCAGTTCTGTTCTCAGGTACATGAGTATCATTCCGGAGTCAAAGCTCTGAAATCAACAGATTTATTCCAGATTTGCACTGGTGAGTCTCAGGTCTGAGCAGGAGTCAGGCAAGACATTTAAGGATTTGTAGTATTGAGTATTGGCGCCTTTGTTCCAGCACAGCTCCCCTCTTGCCCACCTCTGCCTCATATTCAGAACGGCCATATTGGGTCAAATGAATGGTCCATCTAGACTAGCATCCTGTCTTCCAACAGGGCCAGATGCTTCGGAGGGCATGCACGGAATAGGGCCATTATTGAGTGACCCCTCCCCTGTGGTCCAGTCCCAGCTTCTGGCACTCGGCAGGTTCGGGGCACCCACGGGGTGGAGTTCCATCCTTGACCGTACTGGCTAATAGCCATTGACCGATCCTCGCCACCCATGAAAGTAACTTACATTTCTTGCAGGCGCTGTCATATCTTACCAC
>JANRFK010004149.1:116235210-116251508 GCA_030068395.1 Apalone spinifera | reverse complement strand
GGCTCAGGGCAGGGGGCTGAGGGAGTGGGTGGGTACAGGAGTCAGCACAGGGGGCTGGGTTACCTTATCTGGCTGGTGGACAGGTCCCTTCCCTGCTGCTCCTGTTGACTGCCAAGGGAGCTGTGTGGGGTCACTGCTGAAGGTGGAAGGGCAGTGGTGGTATGAGAACCCCCCACCCTGCTACTCCCTTCCCCTGGCTTCTTCCCAAGGGCTGCCACCAGCAGTGCACACCAGGGACTGCTCATGCACTGCCTGGCACCTGCAAGAGTGGGGCAGCCAGAGCCCAGCTGGGAGCACGCTCCCCTCCTACAATGTTCCCCCAGCTGGCCCGTGTCAGGCAGGATAAGGGTTACAGCAACACACCAAAGAGATTACTCACTTTCTGCTTGTGCACGTCTAGCATCTTGCACTGAAGGTGTCATTTCTGACTCGCTTCTTGTTAGCACGGTGGATGAAGTGAGTCACAAGGAGACATTTGAGGCCAGAGCAGACCAGAATCTGCAGGCAAACCTGACTGGGATTTTCCACATTTTAGAATCCAAGACTCCGTGTTGCCAATGCTGGTGATTTTATTGCAAGTCTCATGCTGCTTTGTGATGTTTGGAAGCCCCGAGTCCTGGACTCATGTCAGGATCTCAGCTTTCATTTTATCGTTAAAGATTGTTTCTAGCTCTTGGGGTCGTGAAGCCAAGTTTGGAAACCTGAACCTTCAAGGCTCAAAAAAGCCAGAAGGCAAATGAGAAGGAACCGAACCCGCATGGTTGTACATGTCTCAGGATGTTTGAGCTGATGCTAGTAGCTGGCAATACCAGAAGCCCCACTTCTCCTGTTGTTGCTCCAATTTCATGTAAACAGTCTATGGTACAACCAGACACCTGGGTGTGAATATAGCCAGAGCTTTCGTAGCCCAGTGTATCAGCTCATGCCACTACAATCCCACACCAGTTGTTCTCACTCATCTATATGAACAATTAGCAAGACACTAGCCTCAGGGAAGCCAGGTCCCTAAACCAGAGCACTGTTTGCCCCCATCCACTTGGGATCCAGGACCAGAGAGGTAAGCAGGACAAAGCCATTACATGGTTTCTCCGGGTTGTTGTGCAGAAGAACTACTTTCAGTGGGTTAACAGTTCCAGGATCAGACTCCTTAGCATGCAGCAATCAACTGCTGGTTCTCTTTCCAGGCACTTCCGGCTCATGTATTTATCTAGGACCATTGGATTTACTGGAAGAGATGTTCCCTTGGAAGCAGGTTGTAATTTTTTTTAAAGTGACTCTCTAACTACCCTGTGGAAGTTGTGATTTTTATTTATTTGTGTGGCCCTCAGCATTGTAATCAGGCAGAGAAGGAACAAGGGAAATAGCAGAATAGGAAGATCTCTGGAGAAAACACCAAAGTAGGGAAGTGAAAGATTTCAAATTGGTTGAGGAGAATGTTTACAAAGGAAATAAAAAGGCTAGATGGGAAAAAAATCAATTTGGTGTCAAACTGCTACAGAATTTATTGCCTGTTTTTCCATATATATTTTGAGTAAATCCACATAAAAATGTCACAAGTTTTCTATATGACTTGGGGAACAAATGCAACAGATCAATGAGATCTATGCCATCAAGTGCCAGCACTGCTCTTCTGCCATGTGTATTGGCCAACCGGGACAGTCTCTATGATAAAAGATAGACGGACACAAAGCAGTCATCACAGAAATGGTAACACACAGCATCCTGTAGGGGAACATTTTAACCTGCCTGGGCATTGTCATGGATGTCAAAGTAGCTGTTCTCTGACAAAGGAATGTCACTACCCAATTACAGAGAGCGTTTGCACACTGGAATTTATCTACAGATTTGACACCGTTACCCAGGGCTTGAACAAAGACATTAACTGGTTGGTGCATTACACAGCCAATTTCTCTTGACTTTAACATCTGCATTTCCTCATCAAAAGCTATGCATGGGACACATCCAGCCCATTTAATTAGGCTCATTAACACAGGTCCTACAATTGACAGGTACGTCTGCTGCTGTTATATATCTCTTGGTTTCTGTTATTTCCACTCCAATTCATCTGAGGAAGTGGGTTTTACCCACGAAAACTCATGGTTCTATACATTTTGGTTAGTCTCTAAGCTGCCTCAGTTTGGCAAACTATCCTACTAACTTCTTGTGCCCAAGCTGGAGGGAGACAGGCAGGGTGTTGAACGTACCACGTGTAGGAACAGATCCTTGGGCTGTAGGGGAGTCACTTCCACAGCTGAAAGCTGTTTCCCCAAAGGACTTGCAAGTTGTTACTTTCCAGTACAAAATGTGACAACATACAAGTTGAAATGTGAACCTTTCCTAGCTCCCTCTATTGCAAATGCAGCAAGTACATTTCCAGAGTGGGAGGGAGGAATAAGATTTTTGCATCTGAAGCCCAACATATGTCAGTGTGAAGCTGAACAGCTTTCTGCACCACATATTCTAGCCAAACTCTTAGTAACACCTGATATACACACTGCTCCTCATTAGTCACCTGCCAGCACTGCGCAATTGGCTCAATATTCTCCCTCACCCCCCTCTTTCCTCCTACCAATTAAGCATCTGTTAATCATGAAAAACAAATCATCTTCTTGGAAAACAAGGGACAAACATTGAGGTTTTTGTAATAAAATGGAACACATGGTAAATAATCATTAAGATGCCCTGAGAAAGTTAGTCATCTTCCCTTTTAAGTTCAGCAGCTCTTGAAAATGCTGGGGCGAGGGAAGCAAGTCAGCAAGATGGGCTGGTGCAGAAAGTGAGCATAGATGAGAAATAATAGGAAATAAGAGACTGGATGCGAGCAGAGCCCATGGGTCCAGTATTACGTCTCCGACAGTAGCCAACACCGCTTGCTTTGGAGGAAGGTGTAAAAACCCTGCAGTAGCTAGGAGAGGACGAATTTCTAGGAAAGTTTCCTTTCATTGCCCCGCTAGCCAGAGGTTGGCTTATAGCTGAAGCCTGAGGATTTATACTCCTGCCCATCTCACTGCATTTTACTCTGGATGTTCTTATGTGCCACCAAAATATTTAACCCCTGTCCGAATCTTGCTGAGCTCTTGGGAATAATCTCCACTGCCTAACTGGTTCGTGTTACACGTGGCCGAACGAAACAACGGCTGCATGGTCAGCATCTGTAGAGTGTGTTTTGGCAGCACCAAATTCGATGACTGATCATCCTGGATAAAAGAGGGCAATGCATCTGTACATCAGACCTTCTGGTGGCCTCCCTTTTCCTGTCAACGTCGTGCTCTTTATTCTGCTCTGAAAAGCTCTGGGAAGAGTTGCCTCTTTTCATCCCCTCTGCCCTTGTAAACGATAGATGAGAGCCACAAAGGCAGTAGGATGTTTGCCTCCAAGATAGAGAGCCTCAAAACCCCAGCTGCCACCTAATCCTGCAGGGGCTTAAAAGTCCCTCTGTGCCTAAATGTCCATTGATAAAAGTCCTTTAGGGCCCTAACAGTTTGCCAGTGGGATTCCCAATTGAGATGCTGCCCTGCCTACTGGATTGGTGGAGGTAGCCCCACCCCACCCACTCTTTAGCCCAGTGAGTAGAGCCCTTATCCCAGATTTGGGAGCCAAATTCAACCCCCCTCCCACTTTGCTGGTGTGGAACACAGTCCTCCCACATGCCCTGAATGCTGCCCCCGATTATCTCTGTCAATCTCTCCAGATGAAGCTGTTCCATGGTGTAGCACTAATTAAATAGTCATTGGAATAGGACCCTGAACTTGGGTCCCCCTCCTTCCCATCAAGTATCCTACTCACCAGGCCGAGAATTGTTCTTCTTCTGGTCCAGAGGCTCCTAAGTATTTCATACAAAGTGGAACAGCTTCAGCAGAGAAGATTGAGGGCCCCACCTCAGAACGCCGCAGAGCTCGGTGGATCTGAACGTAACAAAAGACAGGACTATGCAGCACTTTAAAGACTACCAAGATGGTTTATTAGGTGATGAGCTTTCGTGGGCCAGACCCGCTTCCTCAGATCAAATTGTGGAAGAAATTAAACCATCTTGTTAGTCTTGAAAGTGCTGCATAGTCTTGTCTTTTGTTTCAGCAAGACTAGACTAACGGCTACATCTCTATTACTATGGATCTGAATGTGTCTTCCTGCATTCTGGGCAGGTGCTGTAACCTGGCTGCCTCATTCTGGCCCAACTTAGGAGCTCCTGACAGGGTCCAGGCAGAGGCCTGGTATCTCTAAACAGGTGGGTCCATGTCTTTCTAGAATCTCAGAAACCCTCTAGCACAACTTACAGGTTCAAGTGGAAATGGGTTGCAGTGCCCACGGCGTCTCCTTTGCTTGACTCCCTACAAACACTGTGAGATTACCTTCAACTTGTCTGAGTCACTCAACAGGAATCCCCCACCGGCCTGCCAAGCTTGGGGATTTTCTTCTTTTAAGGTGTCTAGGGCTAGCGCCTTTTTCCTATTTTACTTGGGGCTTTCTTTTTTCTGTGATAATTGACCATCTGCATTGGCTTCTTCTGGGAGTTTCACTGCCTGGGAGACTGAAGGAACTCACTAGAAGACACACAGAACAGTGTTTATGCTTACCCAGGGTGATGCTCTGGGAGACCTGGTCCATGTTTCATCCTACTACTAATGCCCTCCAAGGTTAAGAAAATAAAAAACCCATCTCTAAGAGATAGGTCAGCTTCAGCTGTGTTGCTCTAAGGAGCGAATCTCCAGTGAGGACAACTCTGGAAGATTGTATTGTTAAAGAAAAGGGTCTGTAACCAAATTTGTGGGAAGAGAACAAAACAGAGTCCAGCCCACCAAATGAGAAAAAAGGAGACACCTTGTTCTATTAGTGATTTATTATCAATAAAAAACAACTGCTTAGAACTGGTTTTGGTTTAGAAGCCTCATCTAGTATATCAGAGACCCTAGTCCCAAACAGCTGTTGGGAGACCATCAGCAACAGTCTTATCCCAACTTCTAGCCCTGTCTAGTGTAATCAGAGACGTAAATGCTGCAAGTCACAACCACCTGACAACAGAATTCTATACAATGCTTGTGATAAGGTCATTGTGAAGCCTGAGGATGCTGTAGGATATTTTGTGGGAGCGAGGATGTTTGGTTGGGACTGTTCCCTTGTTAATGTTCATGGCTTACTGGAAAGCTGTGAAAGTCATTCAGGGCATGCCATTTTTCCCACTGGTGCTTTGCGGTCAATCTTTCCAATTTTGTCCAGGCCACAGAGCCTCAGGATTCTGGGAGAAAAATCCCGATTAATTATGCTAACAGTGCCCCCCTTTCTTTGGGGTGTGTGTGAGGGCTCTGTACATGATGGGCTCTTTCATAAAAAGACTCCCCTCTATTGATGCGCTACTGATGGTTGTGCTGAGTTGTACTGTAATGGTGGCTCTTCGAGACGAGATATGGACATGTCTTCTACTTCTGTGACTTTCAAGCAGTATCCCCATCCAGAGGTGGGGCTCAGAGCCTACTGCAATAGGGACTGCAGGTCCATTTTTCTGAGAAGGCCTGTTAAGAATTACAGAAGCATCCATATGGGTGTCGAGTGCATGAAAATTACATATTTCCACACAACAACAGAATCGTCTGCAATAAGGGCAGCACGCTCAAGTCATTCGTTCCATAAATGTTGACAACCAGTGGCTTGGTGAAGAATTTTCTCCTGGAGAAGGAAGGTATTTTAGCAAGACTGCAGGGATGCGAAACAAAAGAGCAAACTTAGCATGCTGGCAGCATTCTCGGCTCCTGGATAACTGAGCCTAGCTCTTGCCTCCTTATGCCTACAGAGATCTAAAAAGTGTCAAATGACGCACTTAACTTTTCCATACTACAAACACTTGATGGGTTTAGAACATCATCGATTTGCCTGGTTTTTACACTTAGGATGGTCAGTCCGAATTCAGCCAAGCACTTGTACACATGCCTTTTACGTGCTTTGCTGAATTGAAGCCTACATTCTTTCTATCAGCCCCCAAAAGTGAGCTGAGTGCCTCCCACTCAGAAAGATGGCAGGATCTTTGGCCCCAGAAGAGCTTAAATCTAGGCATAACTTGGCAAGACAGAAAGGAAGGGGAGGAAACAGAGTAATATCAGTAAGATTATGCATTTACTCAGTGACAGATTATGCAGGTGCTCACACGCTTTATGAACGGACTCCTTAGTTGGCTAGTTTTACATAGGCATCATGGCAGAAGAGGGTATACGGGGGGCTCTGAATGAGGAGATTCAGTAATCAGGCAAGGGAGGGCACTCCAGATGTAAAGAGCGGCAAGAGCAAAAATGTGAAAGGACCTGTGAGAGAAAGAGATAAGTGGGACATCACGTTTAGGAAAGGACTCTAGAAAGACTAGTCTGGAAGTGCTCCTAGGAAATAAAGAGGAAGTTATTTCTGGCCACAGGACTTATGATGGCCAAGCCTCAAAAAACGTACAAGGATGAGTTTATCTGTCCTGCAGCTATCTATTCAATATTGGCACCATCTGAAAGAATCAGGTGGGACCTCTTGAAGGAGAGCTCTGCCTACAGCAGCAATGCACATGCCTGTCTCTCTATCATACCTTGCTTTGTCACCTTTAATATGTATATCAGGCAGAATTCAAAATCCTTGAACATCAAGCAAGAGTCACATAGCATCATGTTGAATTTGATTGAGATAGCCAACAAGTTGTCATTGTTTATTAGTGATGACAAAATGAAGGGAAAAGCTGAGATGCTAAAAAACATTAACAGCAGTCAAAGGCAACAGCATAAGCTCAGTAAAATGTCTTTTTCTTTTTAAATTATTTGTGTATGCATCTCCTCCATTTTCTCTCTTCATCCATCTCAAATAGAGGATACATGCAAAGAAAGGTTCAACAATCCACTTCAACAACAACATAACTTTGGATATTCAAGGGCAAACTTAAAAAACCTGTTTATATTTATGAAGACTACGTGCATTTTAAGCACTGATATGACAACACAAAATTGACAGACTCTGTAAAACCCACTAACCAACAGCATTCAATGAAAAAACCCTTAACTCTTCCCACACGTGTATAAGAACTCAGTATTTGCATGATCAAAAAATGGAGACCACATTAATGGAGAGCGTTTCAAAGTATGTCCCAACCCACAGTATGTAAACATATGAAGGCTCTCCTATCGTACTCATTTTATTTTCAAGTATTCAGAAAGTTACGTTTGCTATTTTGCTTCAAAAATATCTTTCCTCCAGCTGGAAAGTTCTGAATTCCCACAAAACGGCTTGCAAATTTTAAGTTTTCTACCAGCTCTGACTTCATACACTGAAAGTATTTTCAAATCATTCTCTTTGTAGCTTGTGATATCTGGTGTTAAAAATACCCACAAATTCCAAACATTAGGGGCAAATATCTTACAACGATTTTCATTTTCCAGCAGATTTCTTTGGTCCCGTGTTACTGTTTTTTTTTTTTTTTAATTATTGGCACTCACTTGTGAGAAATAATTAAGTTATTGGTTTCATGTAAATACTTTAATTACTTTATTAATTACCATCCATATTCAGGTAAAATTATCCAGTTATGACATACACTTTGTATTCCCACTTTTAAACAAATTGCTACCATAAATCTTAGTTTTTTTTTTTAAGTGGTAAATTACTCCGATGTGCTACACTGATGCAAACCTCCAGTTTAAATGTGTCGCACAGGTATAAAGTAGGGCTTACAACAGTGCAACTTACTCAGCGTTCAAATACTGCTTAAGTACACAAAACCAACGTGAAAAAATATTATTCAGTGTTAGTCACCAAAGCATTGGTTATTCATGATTTCTTCATCTGGATGCTAATAGAAAGCCCTTTCTTCAAAACTGGGAAGTAAAATAGTTGGAAATACATATCATTATACATAGTGCAGTTAAAGCAATACTGAAGTTTTTCCCCTCTATTTGTGCAATATGAATTGTGTACGGCAGTAATATTCACTGTGTCAACTGTAATGCTGTCTTTGGATTTCTTCTTGCATAGAGAGACATGAAAAACTATTGTTATTTAAAAATACTATGACCCACCACAGTGAGACATTAAGCAATTTGAGAAGCTATACAGTATTCTGAAGTGTCTTAATGCATCAAGCTCATCTGAATTCTTTTTTGTTTGAAGTCCTGATATCACTTAAATAGAACTTCCCTTTCACAAACTACACACTTGAAGAGGCATTTTATAACTAGTTTTATCTTGCATTACATACAATTGCTCATTGGGTGTAAGCAAATGTAAGTAATTTATTGCATCATAAATCTAACCTCTTCAAAATTTAAGCATATGCAAACCACAAATTAAAGATTCCAGTTAAGCATCACCCCATTTTAATCCCTCACATTGACATAAAATGATTGAGCACAAGCTATTTAATTTGAAAGCTTATACAGATGCCTTGCTATGTCACACTGTGCCCAGCTAGCTTCCTTTGTTCAGCATCCCACAAAAACTTCTGCCTCATGGTTGTTTCCACTCATATTATCTATTCAGTCTCTGTGTTATCACTTCTCGGTACATGATAGAGATGTAGATCAGCAGCAGAAAGATGACAAAGAAATCATCTAAAAATCCCAGAATTCCAAAGAGGGCTTCAGGAAGAAAATCCAGAGGAGAAACCAGGTAGAACAGAGCTCCTAGCAGGCAGAGGAATATTCTGACACGGAACATCCAGAAAAGGCCCCCCACAGTAAACATCTCCCGGAAAGCATGCCGCAGTAAAGTGGGTAAATCCATAATTCTTTCTATTATCTAGGAACAAACAAAACAGAGGTAAATTAATCTTTTGCAGCACCATTTAAAATGACAAAATACACACTTCCTAAATGGGATTTTTTTTAAAGCACGACACTGATACCACCACATCTACCACCATTTAGAAGCCTGAGAAGATCTAGAGCTGGTATTTGAAACCACAGTATAATGAATTCATGAAAGATTTTCACTACTCAGGCACCTATGGAGTAAAAAACAGTTCAACTAGCATGAAAAAGGTTCTGAATTGACACAGAAGGCAACTTATGATTCACCAAGTGGCGAGCAGTGGAGAAATCACTCTGTGTCCATTTCTTACTGATAAGTGGTAACTGGCTGAAGAGGTAACAACAGTAGAGGAGGAGTCCTGTAGCACCTTATAGACTAACAGATGTATTGGAGCATAAGCTTTTGTGGACAAAGACCCACTTTGTCAGATGCATGCCTGATGAAGTGGGTCTTTGCCCACGAAAGCTTATGCTCCAATACATGGGTTAGTCTATAAGGTGCCACAGGACTCCTTGTCGCTTTTGCAGATCCAGACTAACACGGCTACCCCTCTGATACTTAACAGTAGAGAAGTTTAGAATCAATGACCACAAGAAGAGGCTTGAATGGATTAGAGCCAAGGGAATGTTCCCAGCATGCAGTGGTTTATAGTTTAAAAAAGGCAAATCAACAAAAACAAATTTCAGGAAAGCAAGATGTTGACCAAGTCAGGTGGATGCCATGAAAGGAAGCATGGAAAATCTAAGCATATGAAGAAATCTGGGGATTCCTATGAGATGGCATAATCATGTGGCAACAGATTGCATCTCCTCTGAAAATGAACAATTCAATATACAAGCTGTGGCTAAATGTGGCTTGTCAAGGGACTGCTCAAGCTTTAAGATTAGAAAACAAAACTATCCCGGGCATGGCTCCTTTTTGCCCTTTATTCTGCAGCTTCCACCACAATAACTAGCCATGGCTCGGTGGGAGACATTTTTTAATGTTAGCACGGTTTCAATCGTGGCTCCTTTCCCAAAGCAGACAGAACCATAGAATACAAATTACAAGGAGACATGGACTGAGCTCAGAAAACACTTTCGAGAGGAAGGGTAAATCTTGTGATGAAGACACTGAACTGTGTTAGATGCTAGGGCAGGATGTCCAGGTTCAATTCCTGGGTCCACGACCATGTGGTTGCTATGGGCCTAATCCAAAGCCCACTGAAGTTAATGGAAGCCACTTAATTTCAATGGGATTTGGACCAGACTTTCAAACTCTGTGTCTGTACAGTAGGAATAATACTTCCTTTCTCTCTTATTGTCCATTGAAATTGTAAACTTGTTGGAATGCATCAGTAATAAGAAACTAATGAGATATGCGGAGGCAGAACCCCACTCAAATTGCTGGCATCTGCCTGGACACATCTTATTTGTAGGATCATAGTCTGCGTACATGGACTGTGCCGCGCAAATGTGACAACAGCAGCTTGTAAGGGGTACATTCTGAAGTTCTTACAACTCTAATGATGGCAGTTGTAGAAATAACACTCTCAAAGGGAAAAATTTAGAGAACAAAATAAGAGAACGGCCATGTAACCCATTAGGGAAAGAAGGGAGCACTATCAAACGCAGAAGAAAGCAAAGCAAAGTTCTTCTAATCAGTTCTGGGTTTTTATATACTGGGAGCAAAAAGGGAAATATTTTTCCTTTACAGAGTACATTTTTTTCACTTGTTAATTATGAATAATTCAAGCCCTGAATCAGGAAAGCACTTAAGTCCATGTTTAACTGACCATCCTGAATAAAGGATGCTCTTCTGAATCAGGACTGTCTTAAGTACCATGCCATTACAATAGAAATGCAAGGTTATACAATGAGCAGTTAAAAACAAATGTCTTTGTTTGAGCTGCAGGAACTCACATTTACAAAACCAAACCTCTGTATCTCGCATGAATTATGGACAGAAAATAACCATGTGCAAGAAACTGACACATTATAAACTGAATCTCTCCTCTCCCCCTGCCCTGACTTACAGATCTGGGATGTCCTGAGAATCTCCGATTGTAATCATGCACATCTTGAAGCACTTGTGCTGCATCCTGCTGATCTTCACTGAAGAGTGGTAAGAACAACGTTACCTGTGAACAGCAGCAAGAAGTCACTTCATGCCTGGCAGTTCTTACAAAGATGAAATTGCAGATCCAAAAGGGAAACAGTAATTCAGGGCAAAACCACCTCAGTGAAGCTGGTGGCTACAATGGCAAGCTCTGGGGATAAGGTGATTAAATCGTGGAAGAGGTGGGCAGGACAAGGAAAAAAAAAAGGCATCAGGGCTTTTGCAAAAGTCATGAATGAAAGATTCTGTGCCTGAAGAAAACCATAGTTTGGGGAATTAATTCTGCTACAACTATCTACAGCTACACAACAGGACAGAGATACGCATGCGGACACTTAATCCGTGCACAGAGACTATTATAACTTTACCCGTATGTGAGGACAATATTCGTGTGATACACCTGCAGATGATAAAGTGTAACACGTTGCTGTGCAATTTTCCATCTGTGAACCCTTGACTTGTCCTCTACCTCTAAGCTATCTAAGCTGTTCTCTCTCAGCAACGTGCCAAGGGAAAGTCACCTGCCAATATGAAATCTCCCTTCCACTGCACAGGTTGCTCCACTGCACAGGTTGAGCAACATTCAGCCCCAGATCAACGACAGGCACAAGGTGAAATATCTCGTCACCTTCGATTGCTGGAGCTGGATGCTTTTGCCCTTTTGGCAAGATCTCTGAAGGTGATCCTGGCACTCAGAGAGCAGGGCCCATGCACTGCCAGACGATCTCAACTGGTCTATAGAAGAGGATGCCCAGGAAAGAAAGAGGTCAGATGAGAGAGCTGTCTGCAGCCCTCATTGGAACAAGGGAGGGATTATCAGGAGCCAGTGCATGGGTGACATGGTGCCAGGAGGCTGAAAAGGTTGAAAACATAGGAAAACCGGCCAGCTGACCACCCTGAGCAGAAGGGCCAGAGCCAGGAGCCTGACCATGGTTCCTGGGAGAGGGCTGAAGATAGGAGATCAGCCAGAGGGGTTAGCGTGTAGTCGTTTACACAATTAACCCATAAGCCTGGATTTAATCGGTTAATCCTAATGACTACATGCAACCCCCACTGCCTCTGTATCAGAGGCAGCAAGGGGTGGGGGGAGGAGGAAGCCTGTGCCCACGGGGAGCCTCCTGCTCCCCCGCTGCCTCTGATACGTAGGCGGGGGGGAGGGGGGCGAACGCAGGGGGCGTGTAGTCGTTAGGATTAACCGATTAAATCCAGGCTTATGGGTTAATTGTGTAAACGACTACACACTAACAACCCTAGCGCGGAAGTCTATGTTTCTGCATATGCATTTAAGCTTGCAATTTAAACCTGAAGTTTAAAGCTCCTTCCTGCACACCCTGCATTTACCAAAAAACACGTTTGCTAACATCCCTACTCCGCACTGGCTGCTCAGAAAGACACTCTGGGGTGTATCTGTGTGTGTGTGCATGCACGGGGAGGCTGCTAGGAGACTTTCACCTCCCCCACCTTATTGCTATCCTATCTCTTCTCCATTCCTCTTGTTGCTATCCCATTTCTCTCTCCTCCTAGTTCATCTCACTTCCCCACTCAGGCTCTTGCCTCACTCACATGCCTCCTCCCCACTCTCCACCACCAGTTCTTCTGTCCCTTCCTTGCCTGCCTTTATCCCGCCGTTTCCCTTTACAGAGTCTTACCAGTCACTCTTTCCCTGTCTGCCACCCCTAACTTATCTCAGATGTAAGCATGAGAGTAGGTGTTTTCAGAATCCAGGCCTAAATTTGGAATCAGAACTACTGAGTCTTTGGTGATATAAAGTGTTACCGTTTGTCTGCAGATTGGGCACCGGATGGCACCCAGCCATGAGCCATATCTCCAGTATGCGATAATGCAGGCCCCTAATGGAGGTAAATATAAAAAGCTGTAAGGAGTTACATTTTACATTGTTAGACATTTCTCATTTAAAACAATTATTTAAGCAAGAAAAAACAGTAGGCATCAAGAAAAATGACAACATAATGGTAAAATATTAGGCTCATCTATTTAGGCATAATTGGCTATTTTTATATAATATTAACTGCAGGTACTAACACTAAATTTATCCAAATTCCCTGTGCAATTAAATTAATAAATTCTGATCTAATTCAATTTTAATATTAACCTTAGAAGGTGGAAAAACAAAAAAACAAACACTTTTTAAAATTTTTTAATTAAATACTGATTTATATTTTAAAAATAAACCCATTTAAAATTAAATTTGAAATTGACAACTTCAAACTTTTTAAAATAATTTAAAATAAACATAAAATAGCATTAAGTAGTACATGTTTGCTGGCCATTTTTTAAAGAAAGTAAAACCACAGAACTGTGGAAGTAATTGGCTAAGCACATGAAATCAGTTTGTTGAAGTGCTAACTCAGTTTTTGACAATAGTAGCCTTCATTAAAGGTACAAAAGAGATTTTTTTTCTTGATTTCAAGTTTATTCAATTCATTTAGTTCACTTCATGACTAGTTCATAAAGACACCAACAGGGAGATTAAAAAGCAGGAAAGCTTCTTGTTGTTATCCAAACTATGAATAAAAACCACGAGTGACAGGTTGAGATCTACTAGTTTTAAACCCCTTGAAGGATTAAGATAACCGGAAACAATCGGTTCTATTCACTAACATCATTTGTGAATACATCATTTGTTTAATAAATACATGATAATACATCATTTGTTTAATAAATCAGTTAATTTCAAATGCAAAGCAGGTTTTGATAAATCTTTGACGATCTTTTTATTCTTTTGTACTAGCACATTTAAGGAGGGTTTCATTAACAACATTAAAATGCTGTTTTGTGCATCTTTATCAAACTTTTATCCCAACAGAGTTTGACACAAATAATAAGGAACAAAATAAATAGATAAAAAAGCATCAGTCATAATTTTCTAATAGAATAAAAATGTATACTGTGTCCTGCTGCTTAGCAAGATGAAGCACCAAATGTAGTGTAAAGGCTATAGTTAATTGAAACTCAACCAACATCTTTTTATAGTTAACATCCACTGAAAATCAGCTATTCTTTGGGAAAATAGCCAGAAAGTACAAATGCAGAAAACAATTAGAATAAATTATTGAAAGCAAGGCTTTCAGGTTACAGATTTAAATTATGATTAAAGTGGATGATTTAAGTTGCAGCGATTTAAATAAATCCATCCTGGTCAAGAGCTTGTAAAACATTCTAATATTTCATTCTCTAGAATTGCATAGATGTTAAGATATCTAGAAAAATCTGAATCTTTTCCCGATCTGCTCCAGCTAACTTTACTCAGTGACTAGATAATGAATAAGTTACAACAGATGCACATGAAACTAGATGAAGTCAGACAAAGAATCCTTGTCTGAGAACTCAAATGTTGGGAATCTGATAAAGGGGAAATCAAAATGATACACAAAATAAAATTACGGAATGTTACTCCTACAGAGACCGTGTGTAAGAGAAGGATGTAAATGTTGCAAGTTTTAGCATAGATCTTCAAGAATTCACTTTTTCAGTGTAAACATGTTCTTGATGAAGACACCAACCAAAGTTTTTTTTTTAACAAGTGTTTATAAAATTGCTACTTTAGCTCCTTCAGTTATATTTTTAAAAAAAATTTTCAGCTAATTTTGTTTCTCCCGAGTTTAGAAACTTTAAAAAAAAACAGAGTCAAAAATATTTTCAAATGAGTGGAAATTTTGATTCAAACCTGGAAGTACGTAAAAAACCAAAAGATGTTAGAATGTAATTTTAGACACTGTCTATTACCAAACACCTTTTCAAGAAGTTATACAGAGTTATTTGTTCTGAATAGTGTTTATGCTACAAAACAGTTTCTATCTTTAGATCAAGTTAAGGATACTTCAGAAATGGTTGCTTACCCTGTATAGTAATTGTGGTTCTTCGAGATGTATCCCTATACTGTGTGCCACTAGAGGTGAACTAGCACCCCCTGCAACTTTGATCGGCGATTTCTCAGAGCAGTGTCTGTTTGGCCTGTGCATGCATGCTACTCAGCCCCATATCCTGTGCCATTGTTATATAGTGCTATGCGGGCGAATCATCCTCAGTTTCTTTTCTTCCACAAAGCTCCACAGCAGAGAACTCTAAAGCACAGGGGAAGGAGGATGGGTACTGGAGCACTTGTAGGGATACAAATCTTGAAAAACCATAGTTTCTGCACATGGTGAGTAGCCATTTATTCTTTCTTCTTCTTCCAGTTGTGTCCCTATAAGTGCTCCCCTGTAGGTAATTACCAAGCAGTTCCCTCTAAGTCAGGGTTGGGTGGGAGGGCTTCAGAGCTGAATTCATTACAGAAGAAAGTAGAGCTGAGCCATACACAGTATCAGAAGTAAAATTATGGAGTTGCTGTTCAGTAAAGATATGTACTGACACCCAAATGGTGGCTTTACATATTTCAATAATGGGAATGTGTTTGAAGAATGCTGTAAAGATGGAAATATACCTCACAGAGTATCCATGTTTAAAGATATTTGAATATTACAAGATCTGTAGTAAGAATTACTGCAGCCAGACAGCTGCTTAGAAAGTCTTTGACTAAGAACTGCAGACCGTTTTGATCTATCTGCAAGTGAGATAATTTCAGGGTCTTTCTGAAGGCTTTAGTCCAAACCAAACAGAAGGCCTGACACCAAGTGTGCCCCACAGTGCTTCTTGATAATCTAGGTGAAGTTCAGAGTGGAAGACTGGCTGTGAATGGGTTGGTTAATTTTGGAAGAAACTTCAGGTTATAACTTTGGATGAGGCCACAGCAAGACCTTGTTCTTAAAAATACTGTGAAAGAGGGGCATGCCATAAGGGAATGGAATGTCTTTGAGCAACTCATCTAGAAGAACATCAGTCATTTCTTCTTCAAGTACTTGCCCATGTCCATTCCATTGAAGGCAACTCCCAAGCAGTACCACCAGAAGCGGGTCAATTGCAACACAGCTCTTCCAAATCCAGCATCATCCCTTGCTTGCTGGCTGATGGTGTGGTGTGTGTTGTGAATGTGTGTGCTGAAGACCGCACGGCAGCCCTGCAGATGTCCTGGATAGGGACACACATCAGGAAGTCCACCAAGGATGCCTGAGTGCTGGTCGAGTGGGCCTTTACTACATCCAGCACCTCGGCTTGAGCCAGTTCATAACAGGTTTGGATGCAAGCAGTGATCCAATTAGAAAACCTCTGCAAGGCCACCAGGAAGCCCTTCTTTCTGTCTATTGTTGTGATAAATAGTTGACATGAGCTGTGGAAGGGTGCACTCAAGCTAGAATGCTGAGGTGTGCCAGACAGCCAAAGCATGTTACTCTCTCTCCTCACTGGCAGTGTGTGGCTTTGGACAGAAGACTAGAAGAAAGATATCCTGATTCACATGAAAAGGAGACACCCCCTTGGGCAGAAATGCTCCATGAGGCCACAGCTGGACCTTGTAGAAAACTCAGTAAGGGGCTCTGATA
>JANRFK010004149.1:116200760-116217697 GCA_030068395.1 Apalone spinifera | reverse complement strand
GGAGTGTCCACCTCTGTGTTGGGCCCCCCTCGTAGCCCCTTCATGACTGTGGTGTTTCAGTGCCCCCGCACCCCAGTGGGATCTCAGTGCCTGGGCCGCCTCTTCGTTGTCTGGCCTGGGGCCTCAGTGTCTTCCCCAAGTCCTCCCTCCCAGCTGTGCCTTCAAGGTGTTTCTGAGCCATCATTGTCCCTTAGAGATGTCTCTGTGCCAGGGCCTCCCTTGCCTATTAATTCCCCCTTCTCCAGTCTCCCCTATCACTCTCCAGGCAGAAGCCTCTCCTCTCCATGTGGTCATATGCCACCAAGATGTGACTCTATGTGCCTGCTCTCCTGCCCAGTGGGGTATCACTTTGGTGCCAGGAGCCCCCACCTTCCACTATAACACCAACTCCCCCTCCACCTTCCTAGCTGCTTTCACTGTGTGTGCTTAGAAACCTAATCATACCAACGTATGGAAATTGACTTAACCATAACTGTGTCCTGTATTGGCACCATGAGGACAAACAAAGAATACCCCACGGTATAATTAAAAATCACGTCACTTTAATCTGGCACCACATACAATAAGAAAGTGGAGTTAAGGTTGTTTGGGTGTCTTAATTGTGGATTTCCTAGGTTGTAATGCTTGTTTTTAGTGTAACTAGGATACATATTTTCAACCTTAATTTCAGTTGAACACAATTTTTGTCTGTAAATTTTCTTTTAAAAAATTAAGGTGTTATGCCTGAACACTGAACAAAAAATCAAACAAATGTGCTACCGTGTGATATTTCCAATGAGTTGATGTGCAATACCAACCTTAAAATTACTTTTTTATTTGAATTTATGTGTCTGATTCACAGTATGATCTGGTTGCATAGTGTTATCCTGGAGCAGCAATGGGCAACGTAGCCTAGTTGAGTGGGCTGCATGAGTGGCCCTCCCTCATCTCAGTGGATCACAAGATTGTCATAATCAAGATAGTCTCTCAGGATAATTTCGTTTTGCTAACTCCGCTAGCGCACCTAGAATTTGTAGGGTGTGCTGAACTGCTGATTGAACCATAGCAGCACTTTGATTGGATGCAGAGGAAGTACACAGCATTGCATGCAATCAGCACTCACCTCATTTCACATGCTCTTGCTTTAAGAGTGTCTCACTTTAGTAATACTGGTAAAAAAACGTAGCTGCTGGAAACCAGTATAATCTGACAATTTTGCACCTGGGCAACAGTAAACAAAATGTCTCACAGGCCAAACATAGAACCCTGATGGGTCACATGTGGCCCTCAGATTGCAGGTTGCCCACCCCTGCTCTGGAATCTCCTAAAGCAGCCAGCACTTACTATCCATGTATGATGAGTTTACAGGTGTGTGGTTATAGTGCAAAGTAGCAGGAGTACACTGGTGAATCTGAGCTGTAATTTGTGATTGATTTATTGATTTAGTAATCTGGAATTACAGGCTAATTGTTTGATTTGTCATTTTAATTCTAACAGGTATATAGCAGGGATGTTACATTTTGATTAATCAGCTAATTGAGTAGTCAATAGAATTTCCATTGACTATGCAATTAGTCGATAAGGGAGTCGCTTGCTATTCTGCTGCCTCTCTCCCTTTGAAATGTACAAGAGCTGCCTGCGGCTCATGTACATTTCAAAGGGAGAGAAGCAGCGGGAACCTGCAGGGAAGAAATCCCTGCTGGCAGGGGTTCACCTCTGTGCCTCTCCCTTTGAAATGTACAAGAGCCGCAGACAACTGAGATGGAGTGATGGAAGGACGGACACCTGTGTGTGTCAGTGTGTCTGTGCTTAAGGGTTCCCCTGTCCTCCTACTTCAGCTGCCTTGGCTGTGCTTCTAAGGGGTGTGGTAGAGCTAAAGGCAACAGTGGCACAAGAGTATATCAGTCATTGAGGCCTAAGCTATAGCATGTGGCCACTGAACCTTAAGGAGCAATGCCATTTGGAACCACGCGATCTACCATGAGGACTCTTGCTATGAGCCTCGTCTTCCCTAAGAACAAAGATGTTGGAGGGGCAGCCCATGTTATTCTGTATATGCAAAAACAATGAGGAGTCCTGTAGCACTGCAGGGTGCATCTATACAGCTGGGCTTAACTTGAAATAAGCTATGCAAACTTAGCTATGTCAGTTGCGTAGCTTATTTCGAAATAGCTTATTTCAAAATTGGGAGCATCTACACAGCACTTATTTCGAAATAGAGCACTCTTCCTCCAATTTCCCCTACTCCTCGTACAACAAGGATTATAGGAGTCAGAATAAGCTTGACAGTACTTTGGCATTATTTTGAAATAACTGCTTGCTGTGTAGACGTCGACTGAGTTATTTTGAAATAATGTTGCTGTGTAGAAATACCCTTTGAGAGTAACAGATTTATTGGGGCATAAGCTTTCGTGGGTGTAAAACCCATTTCATCAGATAAGTTGGAGTGAAAATTATAAAGGCAGGGTTATATATTAGAATAAAAAAGTTGCTTGTCAAGTGTAGGACCGGTGTTAATGAGGCTAATCAAATCAGGCTGGAGGTGTCTCATTCGCAGCATTTAATGTGGAGATGTGACTATCAAGAGCGGGGAAAGTGCCTTTGTAGTCTTGTTTAGCACAACCTTTATATAATACAAAAATAAACAAGTATGTCCTACATAGTTTATCCACATGAAAATAGCAAAAAACAAAGTAAAAAAACCAAACCCATCTTAACATTTTTCTCCTCTGCTTATCATTTATACAGTATCTTGTCAGTCAGTGTGAAACTTAGGGGTGAAATTTGTGTGCATACTGAGAGACGTACATATACATTTATCAATGTTAATGTATCCAACCTGTCTAAGATGGAGGAGTGCTTCATTTGTCAGTTGGTTCCTTTCATTTGATTTCATACGAATCTGTCTGGAGAAGTTACTTTCGCAAATGGAAGTGCTCCCAAACAGAAAGCACAATTTCAACACCTACTTTCTCAGATTTGGGAAGTGGGACTCAGTAAGTAGTTTTCACAACTGAGTGTCCATTTTATTCTTCTTTGCAACAAAGCAATGTTCTGGTGCTCTCACAGATCTAGTTGCAGTTTAGAAGGCATTAGTCATTGACAAAAATGGCAAGCGAATTATTAAAAAGCATAATATGAAATTGAAAATTTTCAAAATGCTTAAAATATTCATTGAAATAGAACAGCAACATTTCTGTTAGTAGTATACCTGCAAAATTCTGATTCACGTTCTTGCAGTTCTGATGCATGTACATCACATTGTAAAGTGGGCAAATTCAAATGCAACAGGTAAATGTTAGTAAGGGTAAGCTTGCTTCAAAGCCTGTCCATTTGAGCAATAAGGTCTAATGCAATCTAGCTCATGCCTTGTAGTTGCAGAATCAAACAATTCAGGTTATGTCCGTTAAAAATGTTGCGTAGCACAAGAAAACTGAATCTGCCAGTTTTTCCTGAAACTCTGTAGTATCATAACTCAGTGTCTTTCAGAAAAGCGACATTCACAATATTTTTGGTTGGAAAAAATTTCACAAGGCATTTTCCGTGACTTAGCTAGTGTACTTCTCTATATACCTCCATATTTTCCTACTCTGTAACTACTAATTAGTGATGAGGGAGTGATCTGTTTGTCCATCCCTATCATATTTGTAACTTTCATGAGCACATTTATCATGTCATTAAAGTTTTGCAATTTTCCACACAGCAACTCTTGATGAATAACACAGGGCAGTGCTTCAGTAAACCTGCAAACCAAGTTCTTAAGTTGGGCACAGCAGGTGCTCCATCTGTTACATATCCAACAACTTTTTAAAATCTCCAAAACCTGCAACAGCTTTCTGAAGCACACCAAAAAATATCTGGACCCTTTGTTTCTCTGCATGTTGTGTGTTAAAATGACTGTCTATTATACATACCTATATCAGTAGCTGATTGTTTTTTCACAGCGGTGTTGAATGTAAATCAGGCATGATTTTCTTTAACTTTCCTTCCACATGTTCATGGATATGTGAAACTTTCACAAAGCTATTTTTAGAGAAAGATGCTGTTGTGGTTTTTTGTTGTTGTTGCCATTTTGTCATTACCAAATGCCTTCACCATTTGCGCTGCACAGTGTTTCACTCTTTCATTGTCACTCAGGCTATGTCTAGACTATGGGTTTTTTCCAGGATACCGGGAGTATCCCGGAAAAACTCGGCTGCATCCAGGGAATGTGTCTGATCTTCCATTTTTTTGTTTTTTGTGGAAGAGCAGTTGTACTCTTTTGGAAACCCTGGCTTCCTCCTCCCACGAGGAAGAAGGGCTCTTCTGAAAGAGGAGGTTTTTCCAAAATTTGGTCCAGTTTAGACAGGCCAAATTTCGGAAAAGCCTCTTCCGACAAAACTATCGGGAAAAGGTACGCAAATTGTGGAGTGCAATTTACGTACCTTCTTTCCAATAAAATGTTGTAGTCTAGACATAGCCTCACTGGCTTTCTAGATCATGCCAGCTCATTATGATGCACTAAGACCCAAAGTTTGTACTGGGGCAACTCTAGCCAAACAACTCTCCTGCCTTAAAACTTTGCCTTTTAGATAAGCCACAATGACATCCCATTTCACTTAGCCAAGTATATCTTTCTCCTTGAAATCCATCTTTTAAGTATTTTTGTTTTGTAGGGCAGTACAGTGGGCTCTTAGATGACTATAAGATAGCTAACGTGACACCAATTTTTAAAAAAAGGCTCCATGGGCAATCCTAGCAGTTACAGGCTAATAAGCCTAATTTCAGTACCAGGAAAATTGGTTGATACTATAGTAAAGAACATATTTATCAGACACTTAGATTATCATGATTTATTAGGGAAGAATTAATGTGACTTTTATAAAGGGAAATTATGCCCCTCTAATCTTAGAATTCTTTGAAAGGGTTAACAAACATGTGGACAAGGGTGATTCAGTGGATAAGGTATACTTAGACTTTCAGAGAGCCTTTGCCAAGGTTCCTCACCAAAGAGTCTTAAGCAAAGTAAGCTGTCATGGGATAAGAGGGAAGTTACTGTTGTGTGTGAGTAACTGGTTAAAAGGCAGGAAATGAAGGGTAGGAACAAATAGTCAGTTTTCACAATGGGGAGAGGTAAACAGCAGGGTCCCCTGGGACCTATAGTGAGACCAGTACTGTTCAACATATTCATAAACGAGCTGGAAAAAGAGGTAAACAGTAAGGATACAAAACTATTCAAGATATTTAAGTCAAAAGCAGACTGCCAAGAGTTACAAAGGAATCTCACAAAACTGGGGCAACAAAATGACAGATGAAATTCACTGTTAATGCAAAGTAATGCACGTTGGAAAACATAATTCCAGTTATACAGGCAAAATGATGGGCTCTAAATTAGCTGTTATTACTCAAGAAAGAGTTATTGTAGATAATTCTCTGAAATAATTGGCTCTAGAGATGTAAACGGGTAACAGGTAAACTTTATCTTTAACCAGTTAACTGTGCTGGACCAGTTAACTAGTTAAATGTATAGTTTAACTGGTTAACTTTTTAAACTGGATTTTACATCCCTAATCTGTTTAATATGCAGCAACAGTCAAAAAAGCAGACAATGTTAAGAACCATTAGGAAAAAGATAGATAGTAAAACAGTAAATGTTATAATGCCACTATATACATCCATGGGACACTTACATCTTGAATATATGTGCATTTCTGGTCACTGTATCTCAAAAAATATATATACAAATTGGAAAAGGTACAGACAAGGGCAATAAAAATGATTAGGGGTATGGAACAGCTTCCTTCTGAGGAAAGATTAAAAAACTGGGACTGTTCATCTTGGAGAAGAGATAAATAAGTGGGGATATGGTGGAGTCTATACAATCATGAATTTTGTGGAGAAATTGAGTAAACAAATGTTTATGCCTTTATGAACACAAAACCTAGGGGCACCCAATGAAATTAATAAGCAGCAGGTTTAAAATAAATAAAAGGAGGCACATCAAACAATGTACAGTTCATTTATGGAACTTGTTGTTAGGGGATGTTGTAGGGTCCATAAGTATAACTTTGTTAAAAAATAATTAGATAATTTCATGGAGGATAAGTCCATCCATGGCTATTAGCCAAGATGGGCCATGATTGGGTATCTCTACCCTGTGACTGTCAAAAGCTGGTAGCTGACAATGGGATGGATCTCTTAATTCTTGATGTGTCTGTTCATTCTCTCTGAAGCATCTGGCACTGGCTACTGTTACAAGATGGACCTTTGGTCTGACACTGTATAGCCATTCTTATGTTTGCATAAAAAATTGCCTTCATTTCATCATGGAATTGAGAAGGTTAAACGGTTATATTAGAAAGTTCCTATTTTACATGCTCATTTTACCTATTATTTCTGCCCTTTTGTTATTCTTACCTGTATCCCTGAGAGAGTGGTTTGGAACTCTTAACATAGAAAATATATATTTTCATGTAGCTTTTAGACTGGACTGAAAGTAATTTTGCTTTTGTATGGAAACAATCATGACCAATACAAAGTTGTTGGATCTGGCTTCACTAGAAAGTGTTCATTAAATATCTGGTTAGATAACAGCATATTGTAGGCATCAGAGTGTATGTGTTTGTCTATACCAGGAGCATTGGCATGACATTCACGGTCACTGGAAGAGTCCATAGAGATATATTACAGAGCTGGAAAGTATCAGATGGACTTTTCAGCCTTTTGTCTCTTTCACGGCTGTATGGTCAAGACAAGACAGCAAATTTCTACTTTGACAAACAGGAAGGTGCTTGTATCTGTGACTAGTGTCTGGCTCATCAAATTTACGTGGTGTACCTCCAGTTGGTTGGCAAAGAAAATGTGTTGGCAGATATGAAAAATCATAGAAGGGAAGACCAGAGGAAATGGTTTCTTAAACAGTTGATATAGTAAAACTCCAGTGGGCCGGCATCCAATGGTCCGGCACCATCTGGAACCCGGAAGTGCTCTGGGCAGCCGGACAATTGGAGCTGCTCTGCCTCCGGCTTCCCTGATTCAGCGGCTGCTGAAACTGACCAGCAGCTGACTCGGGGAAGCTGGGGGCAGAGCAGCTCTGCCCCAGGCTTCCCCGAGTCAGCCGCTGGTCAGTTTCAGCAGCGGCTGACTTGGGGAAATCTGGGTCAGAGCAGCTGGGGTGTTGCCGGGTTGGTCCCGCAGCGCCGAGGGGCACATCCCCCCCCTCCACCCTAGACCCCTCATAGCCCCCCTTCCGATAGTCCAGCATATCTGATAATCCGGCACCCCCTGGGTCTTAAAGGTGCCGGATTATCGGAAGTTTACTGTAGTAGAATTGTTGTTCAGAAGGTGGAGTCATCCTTTCCTAGATCGTTGTGACAACTAGCAATAGAAACCATCAACATGTTTATTTCAGGACAGGAGTGGACAAACTCAATAGGAAGTGGTCCTGTTGGATTGGAACATATACTGCTTTTCCACTGAATCCATTGCTTCTACTGATCAGGAAAATAGGACAAGTCAAAGGTCATCCTGATCATTCCAGCTTGGGTCAAGCATTACTCTTGCATGGATATTCCAAGAATACCTTTCTTTCTGCATGCAAGCCCAGAGATACTTTACCTCATTGCTTGACTCATAGGACTTTGCTTCTGGTGATGTGTGAAGTAATATCTTGCGGCATTTCAAGAACCTGTTCACCTGGTAGTGAAATGGACAAAGTTTTCAGTATGGGCATCAGATAACCTGTCCCCATACTTGCACCCATGTCATCAATTTTGGGTTGTTTATTATAGTTGAAATTTCTCATCCTGACCTTGTCATTGATCAAAACATGTCTGCTATTTTTGATAACTTCTAGCTGAAACTAAAAAGTCCTCTTGCTGTCCTTGGGTTCTTTGAAGGATTGGTTGTCCTTACACTGGGCAGACAACTTCACTGATGTGACATCTCAGCTTAGTGCTGACAAATTCACCTTCTGAACCTTGAGAAGAATGCTCTTAATTCCACCTATCACTAAAAGTAGCATTTTCATCACAGTTACATCTGCAAGAGAATGAGTGAGTTGTAGTCTTTAATGATTGATTTTCTTTAGAAACATTTTGAGTTCTACCTGAACATAAGCATTAGTCTTTTAAGGTGCTTTTTAAACCAAACGCTAGCTTCTGTATCCTAGAAGTTAGGTGTTTCGAGTTTTGTCTTGTTCTGCGAGGACAAAGGCATTTTGGAAATTGCCTAGTTTTTTTGTAACCTTAATAGATCAGGATTAGGGGAATGCTGAGTGACTATCAAAATAGATTAGGCTCTGCAGTGGTATGTGTGCTTTATCTACCATGTAAGTACTTGAGATTTTGGGGAACATACTCCATAGTTATTCCTTTTTCCTGTGGGTTCTCTGCTGTGATAGAAACATTACAATCTTCAGGGCTGCGTAGCTGGGATTCTCTTTAAAGGTTTACTGAGCACTGCTCTCTTGGTTTATCATCTAGATCTGATACTTAATTTGGAGAACTGTTCTGTAATCCTTTTTTAATTAGAATCTCATTTTACCTTTGTTGGGATTGTCCTATTAACTGGATTTCCATAATCGAGAGTATGCAGAGTCTGTTTTGTAGGAGAGAGATTACCTAGCAGTAATGGGGGTTCTTCACAATGTTTCCTTCATATATTTACATGGCCTCATCATCTCCTTTTGTCCTGAGTTGTCATTTTGGGGATCTTGAGGTTCACCAAATCCTCTGTCCTAAACATTTTGTGCAATAAGAAGGCACTTACATGGTCCTAATAACCACTCCTTTTCTAGAAGGATCCTGAAGCTAACTGGCACTGGGAGAAAGGGTTTGGGGAGCAACATTCCCTCTAATTGTTTCCATCCAGGTATGGAATAAATTTGTGCACAGAGGCATGTGCAGATGTGCACCACCAATAGAAACACATGCTGCAGCTATCGGTGTTTTGCTTATGAGTTCGGTGGCACCTGAATTTCTCCTGGGTGGCCACCCAAATGCACAGCTTTCAGGAAAGTGAAAGGGGGTGCATGTGAATGTGCACAGGCTACATTCCAGAAGAAATGGAAGTATATGAAAAATATTAGAGAATGATCAAAAGACAAAAAGTAGTAGGCAAGGGTAAATAATAAAAATATAATTAAATAGGCAAAAGTTTAGATTTAGACGAGGCATTGGATGTTTATAAGATAATTATTAAAAATGAGAAAAGTTGAACCAATAAAATGCATGCCACTCAACACTGATCATTCTGCAAGCATGTTGTATCACTTTTCCTTAGCCTTTGGTTTACTGTCTCTTTTAGGGTCTTGTCTACACTGGAGACTCTTAGTACTAATGATAACACCACACAAATCATAGAGCTCAGAGCAGAGAGCTTGCACTGCAAGCAACTTCTTGCACAACTTGCGGGCTTCTTTGATTGTGAATATTGCAAGCATTACTAGGATATCTTAAAGGAAAATTTTACTGACGTGTGGCTGTCTGGCTCAGGTATTTGGGTCCAAATCGTGATGTGATTAAGAGAAAATCGAGAAGCAGCTGGCCAGTGATGTTAAATGCTGTTCTGTGCTACCAGCCATCTGGATGCTCGGTATAACATGGGCTTGTACATAATGCTGGGATAAAATCAAAAGCCTAAAGTACAGTGTAAGATCAATGATGATACCAGAAAATTTAAGATCTGGCATAGAATTTTCCATTTCTACAAGGGCCTGTCAAGGAGCCTGAAGACTTCTTCCTCTGCTCCGCCTGAGATGTTCTCAAACGTCATGAAATCATATAGCGTAATGGTTCAGAGGAGAAGAGCACACCACTGCCAGACAGGAAGCGTGGTGCTCCTGACCAGGAGTTGTTCAGATCACAAGATCCATTTTTAGGATGGGAGCCCAGATCCTGGTTCAGCATGAGGAAGTGGAATCTGGGGTTGAGCAAAGCATCATCAGGTATTCAGCTTCCTATTGTGGAAAGTACCAGTGGGGATCGATTTTTTTTTTTTTCGGATTCAGGGGCTCAATTTTTTCTGGGTTCTTTTGAATGCCCTCTTTTGTGAATGGGGAGGCATAGTCTTATGTCTCGCCTCTCCCCCTACTCTGCCAGTCCCCTCCCCCTCATCCACCTTTCCCTTACTCTTCTCTGCCATAGCACAAGACATGCCGCTCAAATCAATTATCCCCTCCACAGGGCATGCCACTCAGATCAATTATTCACCCATAATGGGTCTGTCTTGGACTCACCTTTTCATTCCACTCACTTGTGATACATTTTTCAGTTGCATGGGCTGCCAATTTTTGTAACTGAGGAAACACATAATTTGGCATTTATGGCAGCTGCCTGTGCTGTATAACGTAGCCACTTCCAAAATGGCAGCACATCATGGGGATTTAAAAAAAAAGTTACGTGAAACACCAATGGAAAAATAAAAACCGTAGGTGCTATAACACTACAATAAGTTAATTATTGGTTGTTTGCCAACACATTGACCTTACATTGTATTGGTTGGCCCATATGGCATCCATCCATTTCCATACTGCATGCACAACTTGGGATATTTGCAATCACATTGGAGTTGTGTTCCTAATGAATGCATGAAAATGCGTGTTTGTTTAATGCCAGTAAAAACAGTATAAAGCACAAGTTTGGAGTGTAATTATGTAAATAAGAAGGGTGTGTTTTATGTTGTGAAGGGTGATCTAGTAGAGAAACTCATTAATTCTATCCCTTATTTTGTCCCAGTCTAGTTCCTGTATTGGAGAACTGCTTGGCAACTTCTCCAAAGTTAATACAAATTTTTTTTTTAAATAAGACCTATTACCAAGGTAGCTAACCAAGACTCACCACTCATAGAGCTTCTTATTGGATATCATCTACAAAAAATAAAAACCTTATTTTAAAGCTCCTAATTTTTGTAATAAGTAAGTTTATTGCACCATTTTAACATTGTGCATTACATATCTCCCTTCCCCTTTGAGAACTGGGAATGGATGTCGTAACATTCTGTGTCAAATGGACCTGCATTAGTTATTGGAATTTGAATGTGAAAAAAGTTACCTTTGTCTCATTCATTAACATTTTGTGGGACATGTAAGGGATTGCGGTAGGTGTTAATTCGATCATATTTTGTTTTCGCTTTCAGGGCTTCCAGACTCCATGTTGGTAGTTGAAAAGTTGAAAGGACCAGTTCATCAAACCGCAAGGGAATGTGAACAGAAACTTAGAATGAATTTACCACTTTGAGGAATGACAGATGAGGGCAGCCTTGAAAACACCATGAAGGCAGGAACAGCTCCAGCAGGAGAACAGAACTCATGCAAAAAAATATACATAGCAGAAATGCACAGGGAGTCAGAGTTTCAGCAGCCATTATTTACTAACAATGTAAAGGCACAAAAGAACTGGCTGCTGCTCTGTTCCCACAACTAGAGCCTGCTCCTGCACTGCCTTGTGCTGCTCACCAACATATCATCCCCAAAGCAGAGAATACAACTTTTTGGATTGGGACCGACCTCTTTGGCTCTTTCCCAGCTATTCTCGAGATATTCAGCTCTTATTTTTGACACAGGGAAAGGAGAATATTTCTGCAGTCGGACTCCTTTATTAAAATGAAGTTTGATTTTTAGAAAAGAGGCATTGTGTTTTTTTAATGTTGCTAATATTTGATATAATGTAATACACTGTCTCCATTATAACAAATCATTAAAAAAATACATAGCATAAATGTGCTATCTAGTCCTTCATTCCTTATTATACAAGAAAAGATATTTTCAAGGAATTACAAAAAGAAATAAAGCATCAATCCTTGGTGCCCTTCATTTCAGATCTGTAGAGCATGCTCAACAGAAGTAGAGTTGTTCTCTTTCAGCTGCATCCACATGATTGGTTGTGAAAAAGCAGGCTACCTGAGCCACCTTTGTCCTTACTGAGCTCTGCTTTTTTTCCCACTTACATTATGTAAAATGCAGCAAGCAGCTCTGGTTATGGTAATATTAGTCATGGAACAGTCATCAGACAATCTACATCTTGCTTTCGGTATCCCAGAAACACACTTCACCACCATCCTGTATTGGCTCAGTGTGTAGAGAAATCTACTGTTGTTGGTATAGTTGGGGAAGATTTAATGAGTCAAGGCAGCACGGGGCAGACAGGATCACTTGAGGTCGTAGGGTGGATGGAAACACATAACCTTTATATTGTTCAGTTGGAATCTTCTTCCACTTTTCCTGTTATTGAGAAATTTAGAGGTGTGTGTGGTGTTGGTGGGGGGGGAGGAGGAAAAGGGGAGTTGTTTGTTTATTTTAAGTCCTGGTATCATGCACTTTTCCAGGCAATGGCTTCCCTTTGGAGATGCACTTTGGATTACATCATCACGGAAACAGTTTCCTTTCTGTTATGTATTTCTAGGCTTGTGTTCAGGCACAGAATGGCCATGTGGAATCCATTAATGGCCCTGTTACTGTTTGGGGAGCCCAGCCACTTAAATTATTTGATCTCTGGCACGTTAGCAGTCTTGATCATGTGTCCCTGTAGCACGCAAGGTATTTATTACAATGGACTTCACAACTAGGTTTCTATCTGAATTGTAGAAAACTAAGTTAGTCAACTTCTGCAGTGTTATGGCTGCTCACTTTTCCATAGTGAAGGAGATCTGTCATCTTAGTCATGTGATACTGCTGTGTCAAGAGCAAGTTGTTGAGTACAGATTGCTAGGGAAGTCTCCTTTGATCCTGAAGGTTCTGTAGGCATTGCTGGCTGTTTCTGGTTTTGAGAACCATTTTAGTCTGTGTCTATGATCTGGACCTAAAAGCAACAGGTATGGAAGTGCATAGTCTTTGCCTGTTTGCTCACTTAGCTGTGATGGGTACATACTTTGTTGCCTGATGAGCTCTGAGAGATGCTCATCTTGGGTTCTTTGGAGGTACTGCCATACCTTTCTTTCAGACTCCTCCAGATGGCCTTTCCAAAAGGTACGCTAGAAATTTTTGTTGCTGAGCAGGAAACATCTGGTCAGAGTTTATCTTGGCCTGTTTTTTCCAAAAATAATTATAAATGGTTGTCATTAGGGGACCTAGAGGCCTGTTCCAGGGGAATCAGAGCTTGACTCTTCTCCAAGGATTCCTGGTTATCCTGCGAGGGCTTGTAAAATTTCTCCCTGCTTCTAGGATTTGTGCCAGGAATTGCGGGATAGGTACCCAGAAGGTGATACAAGAGGTGATATAGGACAAGTCTTCAGCAGCCTCCAATGAGAATCTGATACCAAACCATTTTGCTTAAACTTTTCCTGTGCAACCAGTTCTGTTAGAATGGTTAATTTATCTGAAGTAGATACGGCCTTAGGTTTTAAGTTCTTTTAATAGGGATTTTTCAGTATGTTTTTGTACAGGGCCCAATGTAGTAGAGACTCCATTCTCATTGGGACCTCCAGGTAGTATAAATAATAGTAGAAAGAGGATGGGACAGAGTGGGAGAAACTCTAGGTGTTAATACAAATAATAATGTTAAATAGCAGTCATAAATTAGTTTAAATTTATACCCAGGACTGTAACAAAATATGGTGGAAAACACATAAGGAAAATAGATATTTACATTCCCTAAACATTCTTGCAATCCCTTACACAAATACTCAAGTAATATTATAATATTGCTTATTCAAAAATGAAACCCTACCTTAGTATGTGCTTCATGACCAAAATGACTGTCACCCCTCCACTTTCCCTAAGCTATATTTCTGTTATGGGCTGCAGACCTCTACTCACCCCCCACATATGGCATTAAGGACTCAGCCACATCCCATCCTCCACTTCTTAATCAGATACCAGCACCTTGCACCTTAACCTCTATATTTATATCAGAGATTTTTTTCTGTCTAGATTTTTTTTTTTTGCCACATTTATTGTAGTAATTGAGCACCTTACAATTAATAGCAAACTAATACTGGCCAGGACAAACCTGATTGTGATAGTACAAGCTCACTCTCGTTCTGCACTTTGGAGGAATTAATTTTTTAGAGTTCATGCATGTGTATATATATTATAGATCCTTGGGAGGCCAGTGGACTGTCTAGATCGGGGTGAACAGTAAAAAAGTAGCGGCCTGACAGGATTAGTCCCTGGCAGGCTGCCACCACTATGTGTATCTGCGCCTCTGCAGGTATTGGGCCATCACAGCTCTCCGTGGTGATGGATCACTACTGTTCACAGCCAATGGGAGTGATGGGGACCGGGACACCGCTTCCTGTCACTCCCATAGTCCATGAATGGCAATCTGCATCCTACTTGCAAAGGCACAAGTAAACATAGAGGTGGGAGCCTGCCAGGGATTAGATCCACCCCATAGCCCGGTATTTGCTGATCCCTGTTCTAGATTATCAGCATTTTTAAAAATCAGGTGTCTTATGTATTTGCCTAAACAGAGACTTCAGTTGGTGGTTAAACGTACAAGTTCCACAGACGTTCAGTGGAATTTGTGTTCCCAAGTTATTTACATGCTTTTGCAAATCTCCTTTAATAATGCAGCACTAGTTGCTCAAGTTTTTAAAATTTTGGTCAGAGGTTCTAATAGAATTTTGGTTTCAATGATATGTGTGCGGCTGTGCCCATGACTATGCAACAAGACAACAGCTCTCAGTATTGTGGTTCACTAAATGAAATCTAGCTCTTGTATTTTTTTCCCCTCACTGATGCAATTAAATTGCCAGTTGCTGTTGGTTGGTGACAGTGCTGTTGTTACTTTTGAAAACTCTTTGATGCATTAGTAAGAAATAGTTAAGGCAGGCTAATAAGAGCATTTCATTTTCCCCCCCTTCAGATCCAGACATTTAATGTTGAAGCACCATGCCAGACTGTGGAAGATTTAACGAATGGGGTTGTGATGGCCCAGGTGCTTCAAAAAATGTAAGAACAAATTGTTTAATGGCTTGTGGTTTTTTGCATGCAGAACTGATCGTTTGTAAATGTGCCCAGTTACCTAAATTTAGGTATGTTTTCTTATTCAAAATGGACCAGTATCCTATAATGACTCAGCCTGCTAAACTTTGTTTTCACTCCAGTGTAACTAGCAGTTATTTTAAAATGGAGAATTGCGTCTGAAAAGTACAATTCTTTTAAGGCAAAATAAGTAACTGGTTAAAGAGTTTGTATATTAAAATTTCAACTTCATTGAGAATTAAAACTTAAGAACATTACTTTTTGCACCTTTTACTAAAAGGTAGGGCTGTCAAGCAATTAAAAAAATTAATCATAGTTAATCACACTGTTAATAGTTGCCATTTATTTAAATATTTTTGTTTTCTATATTTTCAAATATATTGATTTAAATTACAACACACAACAATTGGTATTTATTTTTTAAGTATTTGTGTTGTAAAAAAGGTACTTTTCAATTCATTTAATTCAAATAGAATAGTGCAATTTCTTTATCATGAAAGTTGAACTTATAAATGTATAACTATGTACAAAAATTTCATTCAAAAATTTAAAAGTGCAAACCATTAGTGTCTACAAGTCCACTCAGTCCTACTTCTTGTTCAGCCAATCACTCAGCTAAACAAATTGGTTACATTTGTAGGAGATAATGCTGCCCGCTTCTTGTTTACAATGTCACCTGAAAGTGAGAACAAATGTTTGCATGGTACAGTTGTAGCCGGCATCACAAGATATTTATATGCTAGATATGCTAAAGATCCATATGTCCCTTCATGCTTCAACCACTATTACATGCTTATGAGGGGTTCTGTTCAGTAATGGTCCAAAGTACAGACAGGAGCATGTTTACTTTCATTTTCTGAGTCAGACACCACCAACCGAAGGTTGATATATTTTTGTGTGTGTGTGTGTGTGTGTGTGTGTGTGTGTGTGTGTGATTCAGGTTCTGTAGTTTCCGGATCAGAGTGTTGCTCATTTAAGATTTCTGAGAGCACGCTCCACATCTTGTCCCTCAGATTTATAAAGGCACTTCAGAGTCTCAAACCTTGGCTCAAGTGCTGTACCTACCTTTAGAAATCTCACTTTGGTAACTTCTTTGCGTTTTGTCTAATTGGCAGTGAAAGTGCTCTTGAAATGAATTATATGTGCTAGGTCATCATCCAAAACTGCTTTAACATGAACTATATGACAGAATGTGGGTAAAACAGAGTAGGAGACATACTATTTTTCCCCTAAGGAGTTCAGTCAAAAGTGTAATTAACACACAATTTTTTTTATCAAGCGTCATTAGTATGCAAGCATATCCTCTGGAATGGTGGTTGAAACATGAATATTTAGCATACCTTGCAGTAACATCAACAAAAGTGCCATGTGAATACCTGTTCTCGCTTTCAGTGGACACTGGAAACAAGAAGCTATCATCATCATCAGGGCTTGACAAGTGGCAACGAGCCCCGCTCGCCAGCTGCATGTTTTGGCACGCTGCACATGCGCTGATCATGCTGCGGTGCCATGCTGGCTTAAAATCTACTCACCCCAGGCGAGGAGATTGACTAATTTGTTGAGCCCTGATTATCATCATCTGCAACCGTAACCAAATTATAGTGACTACTGCTATAGTAACTAGGCCACACTCAACCGGCCAAATAACCACTTTGTTCAAGCCAACTAGCCACACTCAACCGGCTAAATAGTCACATGTGGCTAGTGGCTAGCATGTTGGACACCATAGCCCTACAGTTTTACATTTGTTTTATTTTTTAATGCAGTTTTTTTTGTACATCTACATTTGTGAGTTCAACTTTCATGCTCATGAGATTGCATTACAGTATTTGTATGAGGTGAATTGAAAAATACCATTGTGTTTATCATTTTTGCAGTGGAAATAATCATAGTAATAATATAAAGTGAGCACTGTATGCTTTATGTTTCGTGTTGTAACTGAAATATATTTGAAAATGTAGAAAAATATGCACAAATATTTCATAAACTAGCCAATTAGCCCTCCATAAGACGGGATTTTCAGGTCGTCTTTCCTGACCCCTCTCTCTCTCTCTCT
>JANRFK010004149.1:116127296-116190101 GCA_030068395.1 Apalone spinifera | reverse complement strand
GGTACAGGGTCTGGGAGGGAGTTGTGATCTGTGGGTGTGTGCAGAGGGTTTGGGTAGTGACCTGGGACAGGGAGTTGGGATGCAGGGAGGGAATGGGGTGCCAGAAGCAGGCTCTGGCTAGGAGGCACTTTCTTAAGTGGGGTGCCTGGCCAGCAACCCTGCAGGACCCCGAGGCAGGCTTTCTGCCTGCCAGTAGCCCCAGACCACTCAAAGCCTTTAGCTGCTCCCTGTGGCTCTCTGCTCTGTGTGGTGGGGGCGGGAGAAGGGGGGGGCAGAAAGCTTTGTGCTCCCCCTGTCTAAAGCACAATTTCTCAGCTCCTATTGGCCGGAACTGAGAGCCATAGGGAGCATCCAGCTACTTAAAGTGATGTGGGGCTGCTCTGTGTCTGTGGGTCCCAGTGGGGCAGCCCACAGGCCTGGTCTGGTGGTTGGCAGGCTGGATGTGGCCTGTGGGCCACATCTTGCCCATCCCGGTCTAGTTCCCAAGCTACTTGTGCAACTCAGTCACCTTGTAATAATATCTTTAGTTACACTTTTATAAATCCTCATGTCAACAGATTGCATAGGTGTAATAAGTAGTTTTTGACCTCCACAAACAAGAAAGAACACAGCCAGACGTTGAGATCTCAGTGCTGGTTTGACTGCCCATAGCATCACAATAGGCTGAAAGTGCGGCTGCAGCTTTTGCATCTCTCAATTTATATTGGAGGAAGGGAACAGTCTCCTGTCAGTTTGTCAGGAGCTTGAATGTGACACGAACACTCCCTTCATTCCTCCCTTGTCTCCTCTCCCCTAAAAACAAGTTTAAAGAATTCCTGGTTATCTCTTCCCCTCCTAAATGAATATTAGGGCAGCAGTAGCTGAGATTTGTTTGTTGATCTCATTATCTTAGTAGTTTTTCAGTCCTTCACTTAAGAAAGTTAAGAGCTAATATTTTCCATGTAAGGAATGTTCTGAAAGAAAGAAACAAACAAACAAAAAATCCCCCAAACAATGCAACCTTTAAGACCTTCATAAAAAACAGTAAATGGCATAAACAAAATATTTAAGTCTTTCTTTGTAGTCTTGACATTTGCAGGGATCCTTGCTGTAAGGAGTAGACATATCTGACAGCACAGTTCCAATAGGCTTAGTCTTTAGCTCTGTATATATTAGTCGTTTGAAACGTGGTAAGTGGGGACATCTTCAGAATGTGTGCTTTGATGGCTTTCGTCCAGATTTAAGATGTCAGTGCTGTTTCCCTGATGTTTTTAATGATCAGAGTGAAAAAATTGATTACTGGATTAGCATGGTGTGTACCATCCCAACAAGGCTTTGTCATAGCAAACAGAACAATATTCTTGCTGTTTGTCAGGCATGAGACAGAGCTCCATTCCCTGTCTTCAGGGCTGCATGGTGTAATAGTCGAACACTTGCACTCAAAGTACAAATCAGCGAATGGATCCAAGGATGGGGAATAGATGAGGTAGAATAACCGTGCAACTGATCTTGTTTTCATGATGCACCCTTGCCAGGATTCTCCTGGGTTCAGACTGGGACCATGGGACTGCTGTGCCCTTTTAACTCTCTCCAGCTTGGGTTGTGTTTCATAATGCTTTGCGGGTGACCAGTAGTAAACCCTCCAGTGTCCGTCATCACTCAGTTCAGCCGCGTGTCAAGCCCAATGCTCAGCCATAGTGAGTTGTCCCAGAGCTACTCACGAATTCTCTCAGAGCTACTCACAAATCTCTGAGAGTAAGGTATTCTGGGCTCACCCCTGTGTTTAGTTTTTATTCCATGTGCTTGGGAAGCCCAAGTCCAGGCATGTCTGGGGGCATTGCTGAGCTTCCAGGCAAAACTGAGCAGTTCCCCTGGCATGGCCTCATGCAGGAGAGTCATTGCACTGTAGCTCCCTTGCTGGAAAAAGACTGTTGAAACTCCACCAGGGCTTTGACTATTCTCCTTGCTGTTGTCTCTGGGAAACTGATAGCTAGCTGATTCACTAATTTACAATATGCTTTAGTGACAAGCATAGAACACATTCACATAATTTCATACGCATTGATGATATACATATACAGATAAAGAAATGACTTTCAGCAGATCATAACCTTTTCCTGGATACCTTACAAGGCATGCTTTGTATGCAAGATCACATTAATATAAAAATGAGGAATATGAAGGTTACTAGGGTCCTCTCCAAAGTAGAGTTTCACCTTCCCCCCTGATATCCTCCTATTGTTGGTGCCATTTTCAATGGGGAATTAAATACATTACGTTCTTATAAATTTTGGAGAACCACAGTCATTAGTAATCCATCTTTTCTATTGGTAACAAATAGCCTCGCCTTACCAATTTTAGCTTAAGAAATATTTTTTAAAAAAATTTCTAAAACTGAAAAGATAATTATCTCTTGGCTTGCTTAGTGCAAAAGCAATCCACTTTGCATAATTATATTTTAGATTGCATGCAGAACAGAGATTTTTCTATTAAAAAACGTTTTGGAAGCAGAATGCCAATCATTGCAACTGGGAAATAGCACAAACAATATTTCATTCTATTACTAAGGCTTTGCAGTTATGAACTTCCCTAAACTACAAACTACAATGTTCCTGTGGTCAGAAGATATAGGAATATCATGAACTGAAGAGGACTGGTCATGCACTTTGAAAAGTGATTGATCCCATTGCTGTACATAGGTTTTGAGACTGATACACATTTCTGTACGTGTTTTCAAAATATTTTTATGACTGTACATAATATTATTGACTGTGTAGGGGATGAGAAGAAAAAATTGGGTCACTTCCTGTTTTTCTCATTCAGTATGGTATTGTTCAGAAATTAATAAAGTTTGGGGAAAGGTTGAACAATACGTTCCCAATTATCCCCTATCAGATCCCAAGCTTTTTGTCTTAGATATTTGCGTAGGAAATCAGACTGCAGCATTTGTTAAAAATGTAGTTTATTACCTTTAAATATTGGGTAACATTGTCCAATCTTATGATAGTTTGTTAGATTTACTACCATTAAAATAGATCATTGGATGTCTTGTGCAAAGGGAGGATGTCTTTGAAGATGGATGACTCTCCGTTTGAAGCAAAATGAAACAGTCTATTAAATTAGGATATAGACCGTTTAGTTCTATTATTCAACTAACCAAACCTGGACTCTTGAGTAAAATTTTTTCTTGCTATAGAGTAGTTTTTATACCACTTCATGACCCTTTGGGAAGTTGCTGTACTAGAATGCTATTAACACTTTAACTTCCCCTCTCCTGGGACTGTGACGGCTCATTCTACGTGAGCTCAGATCACCTCTTTACCCCAACCAGGCAGATGGTGGGTTAAGCATGAAAAATGAGCAAAGCCGGTATGTCAGTGCAATCATGAGAGTGCCTCTGATATTTGCAGGGAGCCCATATGATTGTGGTCTGATCTTTAATAGAATATGGGAACTTCTAAAAACAGGCTGCTATCACATGAGCTGTTAATTGAAGAAGTATGTAGAATACAACCGAAACCTACTACAATAACTGTATAGACCTCAAACAGACTTTAGATACAATTACGCAAAAATGGTTTTGGCAAGACTTGAGGATGTGTGACATCCCTGAGAAATTGATTGAGCAGATAGAAACATCTACAGCAAGTCTATGGGCGAAGTGCGAGTAAATGAAAAGCTGATGGAAAGATACTGGATGACTGTAGGACTGAGACAAGGATGCACACTATTGTCAGACTTGTTCAGCTGACTGCTGAAAGCAGTAATGACTCTAGCATGGACAGATGGAACCAGCAATTCATGCTATGTGTGAGGATAGTCAAGGATTTTATTGACTTCAGAGCATTGACTGAGGAGGATTTACAGGGAATAACTGAGAAGGTAGATATGGACAATAGAACATTCAGACTGAATGGCAACTGAAAGTCAAGGGGAAGAGGTAAAGATCAGAGGCAAAGAACTGAAACATATGGAAAAAATTGTGTACCTTAGAGGACTAGTATCAAGAAATGGGACTTGTGTAGATGACATGGAAAGACGTATCAGACTAGCTGTTCTGGCATTTGGAAAACTTTGCAAGATCTTCAAGGCTAATGACATTTAGGTAAAAAAAACCCAATAACCTGTACGAGATGATTGTTGTACCGATACTGCTTTATAGTGTTAGATGTTAGACCGATTGAAGTTGGAGTTAGTTTTATTATGGTGGCTCTTATGATTGGCTCATTGAGTCTGTTATACAGTGGTGTTGCAGCAAACACGTGAGTGGGGTATATCAAGGTATTGCTTGTTGTGGAGGGTGAAAGGTTAGATCACAGGGATCAGATGTTGGGTGTCTTTTCAGTTACCTTAGATGCCCTAATCTTCGTAGCGATCTCTTACACCAAAAGGGGTGTAGTCTGGGCTGGGGATGATATGGAAGGAAGGCGATCGCTTTGTTTTCAATTAGGGGATCTTGATTCACCAGTGGGGAAAAGGATAGTATTTTTCATTTTATTTCTTTGTCACTTTTGGGAAACGTTCAAGGTCCTCGTGTACTCTGCGGTAAACTGGACTTAATTCTGCAGCATGGCCATTGATTTCTGTGGCACTTTGGTGCAGCAGGCTGGAAATTCTGCGGCAGCCTCAGGTAAATTCAAAACTGGAGGTGTTTAATGAATCAGACATGAAAATGAACAATACAATCATTCCCAATCGTGTTTGATTTGCTATTAAAATCAAGTGATTTACCTTTCCTGTAAGTGTTAAATTTGCTGCAGATTTTTGTAATGACAATTTATAATTGCTGTAAACAGGTTTTTTTACAGAGGTTAGGGGGACTGGATGCTTTGGCAGTTGGGTAGGAAATTGGACATTTTGACACCATAGAAGGTGTGGGAGGTGGGTTAGGATTGAGGAATTAATGATAATTCTTTGTTCAGTCTGACATCATTAGAGAGTTTGGAATACCTTCTGTTTGCTCTATGGTCTCTCCTATTTCTCATTTTAGGCTGATTGTGATCTGAAACATCCAAGTGGACAGCATCTTTGCTTGTCTGCTTTGAGATTTTATAGTCATAACACCTAGGCACCTATCCCATGTGGTTTAAGATCTGTGTATGTAGTTGGTTACAATTCAGAACTTGTTTGCTTTACTGGAATTGGCAAATGGGAGGGTATGATTAGAACAGTTGGACCATCTCCTCCTCCATTTCGAATTCATGGCTCACATTTGTGTGCTATTTTTGGATGAAGGGCCTGTTTTATTGTATCGCCAATGGGAGCGTGATTGAACTGAATCACTTTCAGTGATTCAGCTTTCAGAACTCTCTCTGTTGGCTAAGTCTGTTGTTGGCCAACTAGTTTGCCCTTAATATCACTACAGTGAGTGCTACATTTTCTCTGCATTATTTTACAGGGTCTTGACAGAATATAGATGATATGTGGCACTGATTAGAGTGCTCTTTACTGGGTTATATATAAAGTGTTTGATTCTTTCCCATTGTTTTAACACACGTGCAGGGTTTTTTCCTCTCCCTGAATAGTATCTTTTACAAAACCATGACATCTGAGAGTGGCTATGGCTGGTGCACTGGCTGGGGAAACCTAGCTGCTGACACACACCAGTTTCTCATCAATAGTTTTATATCTTCATCCTGGCCAAATGGGAAGGATCAAAACAGGATTAACCCCTTCCAGAGGACAGATGCAAAGTCGTCTTTGGTTGGAGTCTTGGCCAGTCTTACTTGGTGAGGTACTAAGTGGTTACCTCACTGAGTGGAGGGGCCTCCCAGGGTTGAGGTCATCTAGAAGCTACAACAGATGTAGAAAGTAAGAAATGTGGTTTAAGTTTGGTATATTTAGAGATTTGACCAAAACATGTCCCCTAGAGCTCCAGAAGGTGTTAAATCCATAGCCAGGCCTGCCTTTCTCTCTCGCCGATCCTGCACCACTGTAGCAGCAAGAACGGATTCCGCCAGCAGTATAATAGCGAGGTTTTATTGCTCCTCTAGGATACCGCACAGCATAGACATGGTGTGTTTACAGGATTCGGGGCCAGGGTGTTTCAGACCCCTTGGGTTAGGGGTCCATCACACCTAGCCCTCAGCCCCAGCAACCTCAGTCTGTCTCCCTCATGGTTCCAGCCCCAGACTGACCCTTCCCCCGAAAACTCACTTCCCTAGTTCCCTTGCTGCCCCAACTCGTCTGACCGGTTGGGTCTTTGCCTGCTGTTGTGCTGCCTAAGTCACAAAGACAAAGACCCAACCGGTCAGAGGAGTTGGGGGCAGCGAGGGAACTAGGGAAGTGAGTGCTCACAGGCAGAGGCCAGTGGGGGTCATTCACAGCCCATAACCCAAGCACACCAACCAGCAAGGTACTGACACTACATCACAGCTCAGGGGGACACCGGACTACAGAGCAGACAGCACCCCCACTACTCCACACCCCTCTTCTAGGACATAGTATTTCTTGTTCTTCAAGTATGTGTCACTATGGATCCCACTCTATATGCGCGTGGCCCTCACGTGTGTGGAAGCGGAATCTGTGAGCCGCAGTATCTATCAGGCCATGCCTGCACCCTGTTGGACCTTGTTCCTGCTCCCATAAGGGCGTAAAGCTCAGCAGAGTGGCTAGAACCATCCTTCAGTTATTTCATACTGCCTGTGCTAGCGAGACAGAACTGGGCTGTATATACCTGCTTCACCTTCTCCAGAAACAAGGAAAGAGAGGAAATACCATAGATAGGTAACTAGGATTAATTCTCTTCAGGAAATTCTTGTAATTTTATTGCAGAACTCCTCCCCATCGCCCCCAAACATGAGTTGTTATTGGGTACTCTTCACCCACAGCCATTGCCATGGTGGCTCCAAACCCTGTCCATCCCACAAATGACATACTCTCCTCACAGATGCAGGTGTCCCTGGTCTATTCTGCTTAGGTGAAAGCCATAGAACTGCCAGTCTTTCTCATGAAGAATGAGAAAATAGGGAGACACGAGGCTAAAAGTATTTCTTTTGGAGTGGTCAGTGAGGGGCACTGCAGACCCAAAAGAATGTGTGTCAGGCTGCACAAAGAGCCCTTGTACCTCCAAGCCCAGTCAGTGTTCTTGTGAGCTGGGATGCAACGCGTAAGGCTAATTCATCCATGACAACCCAATATCAGCTTGTCACCGGTGGCTACTGCAGCACCAAAGGCCTGAGATGTATCCTCCACTTGGAAACAAGGTAGACTAGAACACCAAATGGGACATGGTTGCTTAGAGAAGGAAAAGCTCAGAGGCCTGAGAAAAGAGCATTTGCCTTCCGTCTCCTCCTGGGAATTGGGCAGAAACTCATGCAGGGCAGGTGACATAGCATCAATTTCTGGCCCCGTACCAAGTAGGGATGTAAAATCCCGTTGAATCAGTTAAGCGGGATCTCACGTGGAGCAGCCCCCAGCGCACTTGGCACTAACTCTGCTGTCTAAATTCTCAGTAATGGCAACACCCCCACTCCTCCCCCACGGTCAGCACCACCTTTAGTGGGGATCTGCTTCTCTTCTTTCCTCACTGAGCTGTACTCTTTCCCTCTGACCAGCCTAGAGCCTTCCCTTCTTCCATTTACCATGATCAGGAAATAGTTCATCCTCTCAGTTCGGAGCCCCAGCACATACCTGTCACTTTCACCACACTAGCTTGAACAGCCCTTGCCTACACATTTTTCACTGTGGCCTGAGTCAAAGCTCATGCCAGTCTGTAGGAATTGTTCTCATTCACTTCATTGTGCTTCATTGACTGGCACGGGCTTTGGATCAGGCCCACAGTGTGGGACAATCTGATATAGTATTTTTATGATCATAATGAATTATTGATTCTGGGAAGATACTTTTCACTAGAAATTCAAATAGACTTACATTCTGCTTTCACTATTACTCTGCTTTCAATATTACTTGTGATTTATTTTGGCCTGCTTTGTGTACCCCACATTTGTTTTTATATATTTACATGCTGCAGTAGAACTTTGATTTTACTAACACCAGTCTTACAAATAACCAGTTACATAAACCAGTTTTCTGGAAAGCCAGGGGGAAAAAAAATCACATAATGACAGTGATGTCAATGAACAAGTTGCCATATCTTCATACTACAGTCTCTTCAATGGATAGGAATTGTGTGCAGTGGTTTAAAGAACAAAAAGGACGATTCAGTGCACGATACTGTAACATGCAGTGTACCTGCCATAATTTTGAGGTGTACAATTTTTTGAACATTTCAATTTTATAAATTCCAGTCCCCAATTAGTTTGTAAAATTAGAAGTTCTACTGTATCTTAAATTCAGTGGCTTTATATATTTTAATTTCTCTTTTCCCTCTTCCATCAAACAGATAAGCAATCTGAAGAAAATTTTAAAAGGAATATTGGATTATAATCATGAGGTAAGAACTATTGCCCAGTGCTCTGTACAAACCTTTCTTTCTGCTGAACGTTTTCATTATGCGTATTGAACGTGTTGCTGAATATTGATTTGTTGAGCATTAGGTCCAGATATATTACAGGTGCTCAGCACTCAACAGCTCCCAGTGGAGCTGAGCTCTTTGAAAAAAAATCTGACCCTTATCTCATGCAATGAAATTGTTCATTTTTCTAAGTAGCCATACTGTATCTTATCTGCCCTTCCATACTCTTCAACTCTGTCTTACCAAAATAAATCAACTTAGCATGGGCTGTCCTTGAGTACTAGACATCTCCAAAGCTTTATTGCCATACTTCATCAAATATTCCATTAAGGAGCAAACCCAGCTTCCAAACTGTGTTGAAAATAAAACCACTAATATTCTTAAGCATCTTGACATGAAAATAGTAGGTGACTGGTGACTCCGTATTGGAGTTGAATGCATACAAATTAAAGCTTGTCTGTCTGATGATTTCTTCTACGCCTAGTGAAAACTCTCTCTCGGTTTTTTGTGTGTGTGTGTGTGAGGAAAATAGTCAGTTGAGGCAGAGAGAGAAAAGTTCATTAAAAGTTTTAATTTCAGACTGTTACAGCTGTACTATGGAAGCTTCTACAGAGAAGCTCTTGTGTTGCTTGTCTCCAAGTCTGCAGTCCGTGGGAGGGATAATATATTTATTCCCTGCTATGTGCTGAGGTAGCCGATGTATTAAGAATGCAGAGAAATGGGCACAAATGGGGCATATCACAGAGAGATTTCATACTCTAAGCACTTGTTTTTTCTCAACACACAACTATTTTGGAAAAGAGGAAGAGAATACATTTGCTAAGACTTGGAAGGAGAAAGGGGGCTTCAGAAATGGGGGCCTAAAAACTCCCAAATTGAAACTTAATAAATAGGCTAATTTTCAAAAGTTCTAAGTATGCTCACGTTAAAGTCTCAGAAGGAAAGGAATTGAGCAAACGTTTTTGAGCAAACATGTCAAGGTCTGTAAGTTGCTCAGAAAGAGCAAATCTATCAGAAAGACAAACATACACTTTTCTAGGGACTTCTTTATCTGCTACATAAAGACCCTTATGGATCCTTTTCCATGCCCTTCACACACACTGCTCGCTACCTTTGCTTGATTCTGGATTCAAAATAATCTTTTTTTATGGTTCATTTGGCAGATACTTCTTTCATAGCCATGTTGAAGGAAGAACACCTTCTAATTGGGTTAATGTAGCATCCCGTGGGTATCTGTGAGTATCATCAATACATCAGGACCCGAGCAGGGCCTTTTACTTGTACGCCAGCGAAGTGGTGTACAGCCTCGCTGGCATACAAGTAAAAGGCCCTGCTCAGGCCCTGATGTATTTTATGATACCCATAGAAGTTGCCATAGGCTATTCCTTTTTCCCACAGAATATTGCTTGAAATTCTAAGCTTCCTCTAGTTTCCTTAAAGTTTCTAATGCAGAGGTGGGCAATAAAATGAAGGCAGTTCACCAGGGCTAGCCTCTGGCGGGCTGCTGCCACTTTATTTACCTGCGCCTCTGCAGGTGTGGGTGCTTACAGCTTTCATTGGCTGGGGATCGCAGTTCCCAGCCAATGGGAGCTGCGGGAAGCGGCATGGACCAAGACACTACTTTCGCGGCTCCCATTGGCCGGGAATAGCGATTTATGGCCAATGGGAGCTGCAAGCACCCGTACCTATTGAGACACAGGTAAATACAGAGGCGGTGGCCTGCCACGGGCTAACTCTATGAAACTGCATCCCACCATGGGCTTACATTTGCCAACCACTGGTCTAGTGTATGTGCAAAGAAGACTTTTTGGGTGTTAGAGTCCAAACCAATATGGCAGTAGTTTGCTGAGGCTGCTTAATCCTCAAGTAACTGACCTGTTCCTTTTTCATCTCTATGGGATATTGACTCTGGAGCCTAATTTTGGCATACCGTTTTACCAGAAATATCTTGCTAATATGTTTATTTTGTAATCCCAACCTCACGACCTCTATCACCAAGTGATGTATCTCCTACCTAGCCTCCCAAACAGCCTCTGCAAAGAAATATAAACATTTTCATCACAAATTACAGACTGGACCAATGTAAAAATTGGATATCAAAATAACCATACTGTATTGATTATATTATTCGTTTTATGTTTTACTTAATACAAATACTCATTTTCAGTTTACATGTATTTGCTATAGAATTCACATGCTGGTTCACTTGAGTGACAGAAAAACAATTTGGGTCCCCATAGTACATATTATATTAATGCCCATTCTTTGGGCAAGGTGTCTAAGGCAGTCTTCTGTTGCAATCTTTTTAAAACAATTTGATTTTCAAGACAGTCATGTGGTATTCTATACATACATTTGCTAGATACTTTTGAGTAAATATCTTCCCCAAAGTTGGGTGTTTTTTGGATTAAAAAATTAGCAAATAAATTACACATTCCTTTCAGTCACTCTTTTTTCTCTTGTTTACATTTTTGATCTGTTAAATTGACTGTTTTTTTTCTACCTGCAGTTGATGTGCTAAAATTTTGACTCACCCCACTTTTCATAGTAATAGTTTCAACTCTTGCAAAGCTTTTTACTGATCTAGCAGAACTGCTTAATTCTCTCAGTTGATGCTCATTAATGTGTAAATGCATCTAGGTTGTAAATTGGCTTACAATAATTGTATGTCAGGTATGATTTTCTTTTCTTCAGCTTCTTTTCCTCCTTTCTCCTTGCTTCCATGTCAAGCAATTTTTTCTTTAATGGCCTCCTTTCTGCTGTTCAGTTTGTCTTATACCACTATTTCAGATGGTTTCCACAGACTGAAAATAATACTGCTTGACCAAGGAGGTTAGTGACAGTTTTACATTTTTAGGTTTTATCATGCATCAGGGCTAGAGACACATATCATTGGAATATTTGGAATTCTAGTTTTGTACTGGTGTGATTTGCAGTTTATTTCCTAGATGCAATTAAGTTATTCTGTATTTGAATTGTGGAAAACAACTTCATTTTTTTAAAAGTCCAATGGACAGGCACTGTTGGTCAGCTGTCTTCAGAGCTTCCTCATGTTGCTGGCTTGATTGCCAGCCTTTCCCAACCTGGAAGAACAGGTCTGCAGCGCTGAGCGTGGTTGTTCAGTCCTCATTAATTGAGACAGCATTCTCTGTACTTTCTGAAATGCTGGTTACATCAAATTATTTGGGTGAAATTTTCATTATAGAGTCCTGTCCAAAACTGGGCAGAGGTTATCCAATTTATTTAAATTGAGATTCAAAGTCAGGTTTGAAAACTGTGCCAAAGATAAGAAAGTGAGCTCTTTCTATTGGCTTCTTGCCTTACCTACCTGAGTTGCTATGTATATATGTTGTTTTTGTGCAGATTTTAGGGCAGCAGATTAATGACTTCACCCTTCCTGATGTTAACCTAATTGGAGAGCACTCGGATGTTGCGGAGCTTGGAAGAATGCTGCAGCTCATTTTGGGATGTGCTGTGAATTGTGAGCAGAAGCAAGGTAATCAATTTTGAATGTGCATTATGCGTCATTAATGGAAATCAGACATGGTACATAAATGAGGTGGAGAAAATGGTGTTTTTGGCATTGTTGTCAGATGCACGATTTATTCTCCTGTGGGTCATGACTTTGTTTTGTCTTATTGATGATAGCTGCCATCATATTACCAGCTTCCCTGAGTCTGCAGTCTGGAACTGGGGACCTGGTTCTTGTATGCTTCTGAGGGATAGCTTTCCTTTTGGTTCCAGGAATAGAAATGAAAAATGGCTCCACCTATGAAAATGATTGAACCCAGCTTTTAGTTATTAATTATTATGGGAAGGCTCAGTTGCAGATTCTTATCTGGTTTAATTACAAGTTCATAGGTACAGGAATGCAGCCTTTTGCTGTAAAATCAGCTGCTATCAGAATTTACAAATATGAGATCCAGGAAGAGAAAAAGCAGAGGGCATAGATTGAGGAAAATGCACAAAGACAAGAAGAGGGCCTCTCACCAGATACACAAGGTACACAATAAGTTACTATTGAAAGGTCGGATGAAAATCCTGAAAATCATGGAAGGGCAGGACCTGTTCTTGTATTATCTCCTTGTGTTCCTGTCTGAATAGCTCAGGGGGAAAAAAGGGAGCTGCAACGGGAAAACAGATAGTTCCATTGAGAATTCTTTAGTGGGCTTTTAAAGATAAAAATTATTACTTTGACCCAACTATTGGTCATTTTGCTACAGTTCCCCATTGCCAGCATCAGTCGGGACAGTAGTGGCTATTGGATTTCCCCCTTAATTTACAACCTTTCTACAGCTACTACTCCAACCTTTGGCAAGAGCACAGAAAGGAAAATGTGTATCCAGACACGATGCACTTACAAAAGAATAACTGCATTATCCCTGCTCTTGTCCATAATTTGCAGGTTTTGATACTGCAAATGGCCTGCAACTTTGTTTGTGTTACAACTGAGTACTTGGCACATTGCTTGATCTTGAAATGATAGTTTTTTGAAAAATGTCTCTATCATTCACTTGGCCTGCCACCATATGTATGTACACATGAGCCTTCAGAAATGTCTTACTGAGCCTTGCCACGGGACTTGAAAGTATGCCTTTCTGTTATTGTGCTACTGGGTTTACTGGGAATGAGTCTGGTCTGGGTGCTGACTGGGCACAAATTCCATGCTTGGCACCTGTGCAGTTTGCAGGTGAGAGGTGGCTTTTTACCCCTTTGTTCTGTATTTCTGCTGTAAGTGTAAGTGTAATAATAACATGCCAGAATGTTGTTTGCTTTCAGAATACATCCAGACCATCATGATGATGGAGGAATCTGTCCAACATGTTGTCATGACAGCGATACAGGAGGTATGCTGAAGTGTCCATAAGATGTAACAATTCAGCATTTCATTTCAGTTCCAGGATATACTTTCTCAGTTTTGCTAACTTGAGTAGGAAGAAGTAATTAATAAACGGGGTGTAGAATTTACCATTTATAAAGGTAGAACAAGGAATGTTTTCTCTTTTGTTTAGGGAAAACAAATATTTGCAAATCAAACTGTATTTAGGTAATAGAATTCAGGCAAATTTCCACTTTTCTTTAAGTCTAGAAGATTAAACTTCTAGATATTGATACTGGGCTTCCCTTCCTTTACCTTTCCTTACCTATGGCTCCTAAAAACACACCATATTTTGTTGTGTAAGTAGCAAAACAAGTACTGTAGCACGTCATTCATTTGCATCTAGTAACTGGGAGACTCCCTGAATTATTGAATTTTGTAAAAGGTCAAGTAAGTGAACAAATATAATAAAGAGGAAAACGCATAGCAAAATCTACTTTGTTTTATTAGCTGTAGCCTAGTTTTAGTTATTGCTGAACCTGACTTCGTAGTAGTCAATAAATGTACTATACTATATTTTATAAAAATGTTATTTTAGTAACATGAGACCTCCTTAGAGTTTTGTTTGTATAGCTATGAAAAGTGCAGAAAGGCCACACTTGCTTCTCAGATTGAGCATTATGAAAATGAAGATAAAAAAATCTTTCATTCCCTGTCCTCCCCTAAGCCAGTGCTGTCCAGAACTTAGTTCCTGGTTTCTTGGCTTATGTTTTTTGGTAGTTTTTGTGTATATGTCTCCCCTTCTTTCTGCACACACCCCCATTTGTTTTGATAGGATTTTTTTATATCTGTCTCTTATTGGTCCCCAGTTTTTAGTAGCGCTTTCCACTCTGCTATAATGGACAAAAAATAAGTAGATATTCAGGAGATGTGGTTCCTAATCTAATAAAATAGCCATGTTAATAACCTTGCCCATTGTTTAATGGGTCAATGGAGCATTTATCCAGTTGCTGTGAAGCTTGTTCAGAATTTGTGGACTATGCTGAAAAATAGGTGACACCATAGGCTGAGGGCTCTCCTTTGGAGGAGCCTTTGAAACTCACTTGATCAAAAGAGCCCCTTTCCAAGTAATTTTCCAGATGGGAGCAGCTTGACTCTGTCATTCAAAGAGCTTAGACGACTAAGAAATTCAGAACCTAATGGAGAGTTCTGAGGTGCTTCTTCAAAAATTTCAGATCCTTCTCAGAATAAAGAGTTCAGATCCCAGGAAAACCTTTAGAGCTGCACTCTTCATCTTTGGAGAAAAATATAGCTCCTTAAAGACTTCTTTGCAGAGCTGGATGGGCAATGGACTTCCAAAGATAAAGAGTTAGTGCCACAGAGTTGTGTTCATATTGTGCCTCATAGCAGGTAGCCTCCATGGGTCCTAGAAAGTTCAAAGGTATAAGGGTTCCTTTGATCCAGGACCTTCAGAATGTTTTCATAGTCTGGTGGACTGCTTGGAGCAGACCTTTGCAAAGGGATTTGAGTGACTCGGGTATATGGAGGAGTTACCAAAATAAAGTGCTGATATGGTAGCCATATAGACAGGTGAGAAATGTAGGTATTCCATACCTACATCATCTTAAGCATTACAAAATACTTTCCATACAGTGAGACTGTGTTAAGTATTCAAACATATAAGGACTTGTTAAATAAATCTTTCTACTATATTGCGTAGTCTGGTTTTTTCCCAGTTAGGTTAAATATATGCAAATGCTTATAGATGATGTTTTCTTAATTTATATATAATAAGTAATATTAGTTATGGAAGCCTGTTTCATAGCACAACATAAATGACCATCTGTCACCTATATAACCTATCCTGAAGGTGGTATTTTTTTCACAACAAAATCATGGCATATTTCACAGTACAAAATGATAATTTTACATGTAAAATTTCATACTAGAAAATGAATTTAAATGAATATTTATTTTATTTGAATTTCCTGTGCTTTTGAACAACTGTATACTTTGATCATCAGAATTTTTAAGTAAAATCCCAAGCTTAAAAATAAATGGAAATTCTTTGTTTTTTCAGGCAGATTCTGAAACATTTCAGACATCTTATAAATCCCATTTAAACCAAACAGTGCCTTGATAGTCTGTTCATTTCAGAAGAGCTGAAATCCTGTATATTAACCATTTAAATTCTAAGGCTCCTGAAAACATTTATGCACATTCATAGTTGTACTGAACTCATAGATTTGTATGATGGAGGCCTAAGTATGTGGTTTTCAAAGCAATGAAAAATCGATTATAAAGTTTTCAATTTCACATTTTATACAGATTTTCTTTTCATGGCAAACAAAAAATTAACGTTTTCCATGAAATCGGTTTCAGTAACAATACAGCTTTGCTATTGCTTCTGCTCTCATCATGCATATGGCAAATTATGCTGTTCTTTTCCCAAGCCGCATAGAATTAGTCATTTGGAAGGTTGAGAGTTCTTTACCAACAAATAGGAAAACACTTTCATTTCCTAATAACTGAACTTAAGAGACTTCATAGCACATTCCTTTTCCCTTCCAGTATGCATGCCTACCAGACCATCAAAACAGAGCCATGCCCTGTATTGCAGAGTATTTGAGGCAGTTTCAAATCTGTCTGAGATTGCACAGCAGGAAAGTTGTTGGACTGATCTGAAAAATGTTGTTTTCACAGACACAGCAAATTTCAGTTTTCCTGTGTTTCAGCCTCATTGTTTTCAAGTTTCATTTTGTCTTCAGTACAAACTGTAGAGGATGCTGTATGGAATAATCAGTGATGGCTGAAAACGTCAAAAGTCATGCCGTGTTAGAAGCTGTAAAAGATGTTAAATATACCATTGGATCTCTTGAAAATAAATCTCCATAAAACAGAGATCTTAGTCTGACAAAGGAAATGAACTATGTGCGCAACTTATATATAACGCAACAGCAGAATCAAACATCTTCATGTTATGACATCATAAAACATGCTGCAAATTACGTTTATAGAATAAAAGAGAAAGAGTAAGTCGTGTATGATAAACAAGAATCAAGTGCGTGTTTCTAGGATATTCATGCATGTCGATCACATGATAACCTTAGTTACCAAGCTTGTATCCATGACAACACTCATATTCAGCCCGTATAAGGAAACCAGTTAAAACTGGGTAAGGGTTTTAATAAAATACAACTAACATGGCTATATATATTTATTTTTTGTAACGCTACTTGCCATAGTGGTGGGCATAAAATAGGTGTAATTAGAGTAATAAAGAGAGTGCCAGTTATTTTCTATAAAAATATAAACTTGATAAAATTAACTTGCTTCGCCTGTGCTTTTAAGATCAGGGATTTGATCTCTCATTTACCAAAGAATAGGTTAATTTTGGGGCGGGGATATTAGAGATTTCTTGAGGCTGAATCATGAATGGCGGGTTGAAATTAAAGCTCTGATTCTAGAATACTTAGCAAAGCATTTTATATAGCATCTTGTGAAGTCTGATAACAATCCAGTTGGCTTGGTTTGGGATGCTGTCATGTGGGACTAGAAACTGATGGCTGGTCTCTTCAAAGGTTAAGATAGGTTATATCTGTGGACAGGAGATGGCTGAGTGAGCCCCACAGGGGTCAGTTTGGTTTCAATCTTCTGAGGAGAAAACAGTTCTTCTAAGGGGCCTAGCAAAGTTAGAAATAGTGTAAGGAGACTATAAAATGATATTCAACTTAAAAACCAAGGCACTATATTAGATATAAGTTCCAACACTATAGTTTGTAGTAATGAAAAGAGCCACTAACTTGGCTTTGCAGAAATACCAAAAGACAGAGCAAGGATTTGATAGTCTCTCTTCATAAGAATTTGGGCTTTATAGATGCAATATTTTGTTTCTGAGCAGCTTCTCACCAGAAACTTGTAGATAAACTGGAAGAAATGTAGTGAAGAGCAACAAAATGGTCAACGGCTTTGGAGAGAACATTAGCTATACCTAAATATGTATAGGTGGGCTACATGACAGAGGGTGGGAGTGCAAAAGTGTACAAATATTTGAATGGCATTGAATGCTGGAGGACGGGGAATGATTTGTTACTGCACATTGTGATGTAACCAGAAGTTAAGGGATGACATTTAAGCAAAAGAAAACTGAGTGCTAAATAGCAGAAGAAATTATGACGAGTTGGATAACTACAGGATGGCCATCCATAGAATGTAGTGGAAAGGGGCTCTTTTCAGAGATTTTTAACCCCAGGCTGGATGAAATTTGAGGAATTATGCTGAAGGGAACATTCTTGCACTGGAATCAGGATTGGTTAGATGTCTGGTTAGATTGGTTAGTCGTCTTCATTCCTAATACCTATTATTCATGTAATATTAGAAACAAAACAGAAATGGGTATGTTCTAATAGTCCCCAAAACAACCCGTACAAACCTGTAGTATTTGTTTTTGGGTTAATTACAACATAACTAATTTTTAAATCTGTATATTACAAGTATGTAGTCAAGCTTAATTTCTGTCTTAACATAGCGGGGTTTGGTTTTGTTTCAGTCTGGGAATTTCTGTGTGTACTTTTTTAATGTTTGAAGGCCTCTCTAGTCATTTTGATATTGTAACAGATTGGACATGCATCCAGAAAGAGGATTTTTTTATATGCTAATTATTTTTCCTTTGGAGAAGCATTCTAGCCAATCTGGAGCCTCCCTAGAAAGCTGTAACTAAGAAAGATATGATTTGCTCTTGAGTAGGGACCCCAGATTTTTTGTGTTGGTGTTACATGTGTTCAAAGTATGAAGAAGGTTGAGAATCACTGTTAGGCCATGTCTTCGCTACGTGGAAAGGTCGAATTAAGATACACAACTTCAACTACATTAATTATGTAGCTGGAGTCAATGTACTTTAATTTGAGTTTCTGTGCAGTCTCCATAGCAGGAGGCTGGCAGGAGCAAATGCTCTTGTCAGCTTCCTTTACTCCTTGTGAGGAGTAGGAATAGCAGCACTACTGGGGCACTGTCTGAATTTGATTTAGTGGGTCTTTACTAAACCGGCTAAATGGAATTCTGGAAAATCAATCGCGAGAGTGTCGCCTAATGAAGACATGGCCCGAGAGTGACATTTCCAGAACAGATCTTTACTGCTGCCAGTATTCTGCAAAAAGCATCCCAGCCTTTCATGATGGATTGTAGGCAGGCATTCTTTTTCATAGGGAAATGTTCCAGTTGAAGGAATACAAAAAATATCTTCTAATTGTTTGAGTCCTGAAGATTTATAATTCTCTATATACCATACATAAAAATGTGAAGTCAACACTTGAGGTCTTACTGGTACAACAAGCCTTTCTTAAATTTAAGGTTGACCTGGGTTTTTTTTTTTAAATGAAAACTTAGCTTTTAATATACAAATAAATCTTTTGCTTTTTCTAATCCAGTGTAATCTAATTGCAGTTGATGAGTAAAGAATCTCCAGTCTCTGTTGGAAATGATGCTTACGTTGACCTTGATCGTCAGGTACCTAAGACCAGATGTTTCTTTTTCTTTAATCATAGGAAATCGGTGTGCAGTCAGTCTGGTATATAGTATGTTGTAAACAGGCTGCTTCATCATCATCTTCTCCTCTTTTTTGAAAATCTTTTGGGACAATTCAAACAAAGGAACAGCACAAAGTTTAAATGTAATATTTGTTCTTTGTTTAAGCACTATTTTTTAAAAAAGAAAGTCAGTTAATCAAAAGTTGCAATTACATATCTTTATCGTGGCTTATGTCCATCAGCGGTCTGTTGAAACGAATAAGTAAATAAAAGAACATTTGAACATATAATTCTGAATGTGATTGTTCACAGTGCACATTCAGCACAAAAATATTTCTTTGGAAAATAAGATTCATTGTAAGTATGAATATTTTGGAATTATATTAAATTCCTGCTCAAAATTGACATTATTTCTGATATAGCAAAATGTGAAGACTTCACAAGTCACTGGGTAATCAGGAAGAAACTAAATAGAATTAGTAACATTTATTAGCTGTAGACAAAACTTTTTTGTCCTGGCTTTAGTGGTCTAGATCAGGCTCAAATAGCCTTACAGAAATTCTGGGAACTGTTGTGAATTTCCCACCTTGAGAAATTTTGGGAAAATTCCAAAATGGCTGTAGTATTTGTGAAAAATGCTGGACCAAATGTTCATGGGTTATCACGTATGGATTTTGAGAGCACATTCTTTCTCTTATGTAGTGTTACTACAGCCTTAGCCACATCCCTAAAACGGTAGAGGTATAATCTTGAGAATGTTACCGTGGTTACTGAATTGTTATGTCATAGGTTATCTGTATGGCAGTACATACTGTACAAGAAATTGAGTTATTTTTTTGTATGTCAGCTGTTTCTTATAACTCTAAAAAAAGAAAAGGATGTTCTTTTCTACAGTAGACTAGATCTTTGGGAGAAGTAGGAGTCCCTTGTAAGGCTTCTAAGAATGCCTCGCATTTATGCCAAAAATACACAGTATCTTTGTCTTTGCTTCTCAAACTTACTGTCTTTTCATTTAATTTTACAATCCTAGAGGCACTTTTCAGCCAAAAATATTTCAGTTGTTGTGAAATCCTTAGTCATAACTAAATACATGCAAACATTTTGCATATTAAATGATGTTATTCAGATTTAGATGTTTTCTCTACTCCAGCAATTGTTTCCCCTTTGTGCAGCAAAATTAGTACCCAGAGGCTAGACAGGTTTTACCTTAATTGTCTATTCCTTGTAATCCATTTCCCCATCCTTTGTGTATTTGCAAAAATAGTTAAAACTGAAACTGTTCACTCTGCATCTGTAAAGAAAAGTGGTGTTGACAATTTTTTAAATGTACAGAGGTGGTATGCTTTCCAACATTCAGGTTGTGTGGGTTCTTGAGTGCAGCATGTAGAAGGAAAATGCTTCCCTTCAGCTATGTTTATCTGTCTCACGTGAATTATCTGAGCTTTTTAATGATAATAGGTGCCCCTTTGTCATCTTATAAAAATAGAATAGTCAATAACTTTTTTCAAAATCAGTAGTATATTAGCATGTAAAACTGACTTTATAGTGGTGATCTAATTCAACATCCTTTATGGTTATAAAGGTTTAAAGATATGATAGTAGTGTTGTTATGAACATAAAAATGTTTTTATTGATTTTACATAGTTGAAGAAAACTACAGAAGAGTTAAATGAAGCCTTAGCAACAAAAGAAGAAATTGCTCAGAGGTGCCATGAATTAGATATGCAGGTAGGCAGTTTATTATATGTGCTCAATATAACTTACAGAAATCATAGTGTGAGGCTGAGGAAAGGGTATGGTGATTTTAAGGCAGCAGAAGAAAAGAGGTAGTTCGGAGACTGGTCTTTTTAAAAAAACTATACTCAGAAGTTTTACTACTTTAACTATACCAGTTTAGTTAAAGTAGTACAATCCTTCTGAGTCTGACAGCTGTATAATGGTGCTTTATATTAGTACAGCCATTCTCACAGAGGAAGGGAATCTGTGATACTGGTATTACTATATCTGCATTAGGGGTTGTACAAGTATAACTATAGTGGGGGGAGAGGGGAAGTCATGTCCCTTTACCAAAATAGTTACAACAGTGCAAAACTTGTGTGTGGAACACATTTTAGGAGGTCACCTATTTTAAGTAGATTGGTCAAACCTGGTCTGGAAGACATGAAGAAAATAAACCCGGTACTCAGAAATGCCATTTTATCAGTCACATTTCAGAGTATAGCTGTTCTTTAAGATTTTATTGTAAGATACTAGAATTTTGGTTTGGAAGGTAGATTAAGACTTTAATGCATTAAAGTCTATTGTTTGATAACTGGCTAGATTGTATTTGGTTTTAGATGGCTCTGATCAATACAATTAAAAACACGAATGTGTATTTTTAAAAATAAAAAGCTATGTTATGCCTTATTGTTGCATTGTCTTGGGTTGCTAAGGCTAAGACACACTAATCACAAATAAGTTTACTAAGAATTCATATATCCCTAGTTATGGGTAATACTAGTTCCAACACTTGCACGCAAGTTTTTAAGTTGACAATTCCATTGTTCCATTTTTGCACATTGTAATAGGTGGCAGCACTTCAGGAGGAGAAAAGTAGTTTATTAGCTGAAAACCAGATCCTGATGGAACGTTTGAACCAGTCTGATTCGATAGAAGATCCCAACAGCCCTGCAGGACGTAGGCACCTGCAGCTTCAGACACAGTTAGAACAGCTCCAAGAGGAAACATTTAGGTAAAGAGCTCCATGATTGGTAAATTTCATTTCGAACTGACAGACACCTTATTAAAAGCTTCAGACTGCAGATTTTTTTAGCTAATAAACTTTTTGTTCCCCTTGGCAGTTATGATGAATTATTAGTGGGTACCCATAAAGACCACTGTCATTAAGTTTACAAATGAGTTTCCATTAGGACCTGTCTAAAGCCCAGCCTTTATAAACGTTTGCTTATTTAGGCTGAAATTTCCCAGGCTTGCTCTCTGCCCAAAGTAGTAATTTAAAAATGTGCACGTAATCCCTTCAGCCACTTTTTTAGCTCAGTGAGCATGAAATATATATACTTTCTTCTAACCACAGTTCTGGGACAAGGTTATCTCAAAGCCAAAAAATTCCCAGTCGGAGAAGTTTGGTGTGGACGGAGTCCATAATAATACAGTGTTTCCTCTAAGTTTGGAAAAAAAAATTAATTTACTCAGAGATAAAAGAGATCCCCGGGAGATCTCACTTGCGTTTGTATTTACTCCACTATCAGTTTGTTCTTTCCTGTCTCAGCCCTGCTTCGTTCCTTACCAAATAATTCTTTCTCATCCCTTTTCTAGTTCTGTGCATCTGACACTTGGCGACTTTTCACCACGTTTTACTACATGAGACTCCTCCTGCCCTGTCCCCTTCCTCTGCTTCTACCATCTCTGCTCAATATTATACTACTTTCAATAAAGGGCAAAATTAACAACCCTCTCTCTTATTTTCTCTCTCATGCCACTCCTGCTCTCTCTTCCTTTGCCCAGCTCTGATTTGTAAGTCTTTTTTCTATCGTTTTCTTACCTCAGAACCAGTGTCTGTGATCCAGTCTCTTCCCACTGCTTCATCTCTCTTAGCCACTGTCCCTGCTTTTGGCTCCTTTTCATCTGTACTCATTTTCCAGTAGCCTGAACAAAAATTTTCTATATCTTATCTATTTCCTCAATAGTGTTCTTTCCCCTCCTTAGATCTACACTGCATATCGTTAGCATATACATGTTTCCAGTGCTTTTTTTGTGTTTAAAAAAAAAAAAAAAAGTGCTGGTACTCCAGGGGAAAAGTTGTTGAGCTCTGACTGGAGGTACTGGTTCTGCGTCTGAAGGTGCCAGTACTGCGTACCAAGCAGTATCATCACAAAAAAAGCACTGCATGTTCCTGTTAATTAATCCTGTGACTCTCTTAAGTCTGGACATGACTGTCTATTCTGCTGAAATGTTATGTACCACATTCCCTAGTGACCACTTCCTGGTTACGTTGTTTAGCGTCTTCTCTTTTTCTCTTTCAACTTCCTCACTTCCTTTGATATCATCAGTGCATCAGTTCATTCTCCTCTGCACACTTCTGCTCAGGTTTCTGTAGTCCGGCCCCTGCTAGTTCCCCTTTTAGCATATTGACCTGTTTTGAAAGAGTGTGTTTCCTGGGAGCTGTTCCTTTGACGCAAGTCCAGTTATCCTCCAGGACTCTGCCCTTAGTGTCCCCTTACTCCACTCTCTACATTATCTCTTTCAAATCTAATTCTCATGCCTGTGTGACACATAATTACTTCAAACTCCAGTAGACCAGATTAAAGTGGATACAACCTAACTGGTACCCGATGTACCCAGGTTGAATTCATGGTATCCTGTCTAAATTTGTTCTCTTCCCACCCAAAATGCCGCCGCCTCTTGTCCATGACATCATCTGCTTTCTTGGTCTATCAGCCCTGAAACCTTTATGTTGTTGTTTTCTCTTGCCGCTCCCACTGACTGTCTTGTTTCAGATCTTGTAATCCTTTTCTTGCTGATGTCATTAAATTAACTGCTACTGTGACTCTTTCCTGCCAATCCCCTTCTTAGCTTCTTTTACTGGCTTTCATTCTCCGTTTATAGCAAATCCATGCTCTTCTACCTCACTTCCAAGATTCTGCATAGCTTTGCCTTGCCTTTGTCGTATCACTCTCCCCATACAGGATGCTTCTCCAAAATATCTCTTGAGTATTCCCATCATTCCGTCCCTGCTTTCACATCGCCTTCTGCACTTGGTACAGCTTCTGTTAGCATTTATCATGTGTTGGAATTATTAATATTTGAAATTATTAATAGTAATATGGGAAACCACCAAACACTAATTTAACCATAAATTCCCGTATTAAATCCAAAGTCCAAATGGTATTTATATGATTGCTTCTAAACATGCCTAAAAAGCCTAAATAATAAGCAATTTGCTACATCCAAACAGTAACAAACTTTATAAACATTTGATCAGGATACTTACAAATGACCTAAAGTACTTAGGCCCATATGGGTCAGTTCCAACGTGTTCAGGCAGGTATAAGCAATGAATCCTTTAAGAGTAACTTTATACCCTTTAACTAACAAGCGATGTCACTGCCATTACGGACTTCAGCGTAACAGCTAGATTGAGAGAGTTCACCCTCATTTCCAGTCTTCATCCAGATAAGATTTACCTCTTCCTTTCTACCCAAGGCTTTTCCTCCCCTTCCTCTTGCTGTCCAACGGTTTTCCCATTGCACCTGGGTTCACCTAGGCTTTACCAGCACTGTGCGGGTTGGAGAAGGGCCTTGTCTCATTTGAAGTCAGATTCTCTTTGTTTTATTTAAACCCATGTATAATCACCCCTATTGGTCAGGGGCCTTCTTCAGAAACTTCCTTTTATCTCATTAGTTTTTCCTTAAACCAGATGCCCTCCCGGCTTTATTCCTTCTGACGTATAACTTAGTTTCAAGGCCTTCCTTCTACTTCATAGTCAGGGCCTTTCTTTACAGCACATTTTTCTTAACCAGACTTAAGATAACTCTTATTCTTTAATTTTGTATTTATCCTACACTGTACAACCTCTGTCTCCTGAAGAAACCTGAGCAAACATCTTTAACGTTAAATGTTAAAACTGTTCATGAGCAGACCCTGCTTCTGTTGTATTCTGTTATAATTTCTTAGGGCCAAGGCTCTGTTATTTGTTCTGCTCATTTTGTATGTTGGCCAACATGGGTTTTTTTGGAGGTGCTGAACATCCACCGTTTCTGTTAAAGACAGCTGGTCGCTTATCTGGCTGCCCAAATATGGATAGACTATATTGTTTAAGGCACCTGCATTTGGAAAATGTTGACCACTGTACATAATCCTTCTTACACTGGGGTAAAACAAGGATTCAGGCAATAATTTTTGTGCTCCAGAAAAGATAATATTTTTGTGCTGCAGTGGTTCCCAGAGGAGCGTTTTAGCAAAGATTTTCAGTAGCACAGTAAAAGTCTTAGGATTTCTCTTCCTTTCAAATAAAACTATGATGGAAAGCATACATCTCCTTGTTACATTGCTATGCAGAGTCAATGATGACATTGACTTGGAAGCATGTTTACCCATAAAGCTGGAGCTATCGCCACATCCTTAAAAATGTAAGAGAAACTAGCAGCATGATGTTGTACATTGGCTTTCCCCTTTCTTACCTACTGGCGTATTTCAATTCTGTAGGCTAGAGGCAGCCAAAGATGATTATCGAATACGTTGTGAAGAGCTAGAAAAAGAAATTGCAGAATTGCGACAGCAAAATGAAGAGCTAACCACTTTAGCAGAAGAGGCTCAGTCTTTGAAGGATGAGATGGATGTACTCAGGTAAACTACATTATTGCAACCATTACTGTGTCTGGGAACCATTTCTGTATTGAGTTTAACACTGAAGAGACTTCAGAGCACATACTGTGTTCGCATTGTGACTATAATTCTATAGTGTTTGTATTATCATAGTCCTAGGAGTTCTGGCCATGGCCAGGCACTGTACAAAGAACAAAAAGATGGTCATGCTCCAAAGTTTTCAATCTGAATACATTTGATGCAGCTTCTCCATCTTTATTATCATCCAGGCATTCCTCTGATAAAGTAGCCAAGTTAGAAAGCCAGGTAGAGTCGTACAAAAAGAAGCTTGAAGATCTTGGTGATCTGCGGCGGCAAGTGAAACTCTTAGAGGAGAAGAATACTATGTACATGCAAAACACTGTAAGCTTGGAGGAAGAATTAAGGAAAGCCAATGCAGCACGTAGCCAGCTGGAAACATACAAGAGACAGGTGAGAACAGACATAGTTATTGCAATTAATTTGTTGATTTCTTAGCCTTTTCTGTGAATGGTAATTTGGGTAATACTTCAAGAACTCGTTTATGAGTTCATTAAAGAACTTGTTCATCATCTGCATAAAGGATCTTCTCTATTGTAAATATCCCTCTTCCCTAGCTCACATAACTCATTATATAGCACTGGTATTATTTCACTAACCCAGTAGGAAAAAAGTCAACAAGAGTTCTCTCTCTTGAATAAACAAAATACATAGACTCATAGATTTTTAAGGTCAAAAGGCACCACTGTGATCATTTGTAGAACAAAGAATCTACCTGGATTAATTCCTGTTTCAAGTCCAATAGTTGTGGTTGAACTGGAGCAAATATTTTAGCAAAATATCCAGGCTTGCTTAAAAATATTCTGTTGTTGCGGAATCCGTCATAACTCCCCGTAAATTGGTCCAGTAAAATGTGCACCTTATTTCTAGTCTGAATTTATCTAGCTTCAACTTCAAAATTTTGGCTCTTGTTATACTTTTGCCTACCACATCAGATATCTCGTTGTTAAATTTCTATCTCACATGTTGGTATTTGTAGACAGTGCTCAAGTCCTCCTTTAAGCTTATCTTTGAAAGGTAAATAGATGAAAGGAGCTCGATCTCTCTTTCTAAGGCATGTTTCCCAACCCTTTCATCCTTCTCATGGCTCTCTGAAACCTCCAGTTCTTTAACCGCATTGTTGAAGTGCAGACACCAGAGCTGAACACAGTATTCCAGTAGCAGTTGCACCAGTTTGTGCTCTGCTCAGACTCCATCTCTTCTTCCGCCAGTTCTGAGGTGTGCAGGCTGCCCTGGGGAGAGAACCCTATCTCAGCCCTCCCTCACTGCCACAGCGAGGGGTCAGGTGAGAAGCGCCTTTCCATGACTGCTGCAGCTGCAGTGGGTATAACCATGGGAAGGGGTGGATGTCCCAGTTCGTCTGCTCACTGCACTCCCTAGCCAGAGTGAGGAGTGCAGCTAACTGGGCACTTTCCGCTCGCTCCCTGATGAGGGGAAACAGCCAGCAATGTTCCTGTACAAATTGGGGGAGGGAGAAGCTTCAGCCACCCTTCCTCACTAAAGGGTACCTGGTAGGTTGGAGTCTTGGGGCTGGGACACTCCTGGAATGGGAGTGTGCCCACCCCCTGCCAGCCTGCTCGCCAGCCCTTTTCACCTGCCTGGTGATTGTCTCTTTTCCATATAGTTTTGAGAAGCAAACCCATTCCAAGCACATCCTATTGTCCAGGCACAGCCAAACCCTGACCTTGCTTTAAGGTATGATAAGAGGAAGCTATAGAGCAAATTTAGTGATCTTAGTTCTTACCATTTAGGAGGAGTTCTTGATAAAACAGACAGACAAACTCTCTCAAATATATAGTAGATTATTGATTCCATTCTTAGATTTGAGCCTTTGTTAGTGGGGGTATAAAACTTTGAGTGGGCAACTTTTTTGCTAATTGTTTTTCATGACTTGTGTGTCCACTGATCCATTCAGAAAGCTTTATCCATTTTTATCCCTCTTCTAGTTGCGAATAGCTTGTCATTGATCTTCTGCATGGCGGTCGCCACGGGAATGTTGACTGGATCTGGAGAGCTTGATTACTTCCTCTTATTAAATAATCAAAAATACTTGAGTTCCTGTGGGTTTGCTTATCATTCCTTAGTCTGCAACTTTAAAAACAACGATTAGTGCTGGGGTACCTGCTTATCCTGAGTTTTCGTGGACAAAACCCACTTCCTCAGATGAGATGATCTTGAATCTCCAGATCATCTCATCTGAAGAAGTGGACTCTGCCCATGAAAGCTCACGATACTAATCTATATATTTTTAAAACCTTCAGAGGGGTAGCCGAGTTAGTCTGTACAGTGCTACCATACTATTTGTTGTTTTCTATGTATTTTTGTTAGTGTCTAAGGTGCCACAGGACTTCTCATGATGAAACAGATTTATAAATAAAAAAATACCTGTTCACATAAGCTTGGGCTTGACTTCTCAAAGTGATACTTAGAAAACAGAGACAGGAGAAGTAGGAGAATGCACCTCTGATTTTTCTCTATGGGTTACACTTACTCACACTCATACTCTCAAGGAAAAGGGCCATTATCCATTTCCTCATCTCTCTGATCCATTAAATTCTACAGTTCTGGTGATTCATTTGTTAGGTAGAAATTTTAATTTTCACTTTCAGGTGTAAGTAGCTGCGTAGTTGGTAAACTGAGAACAGTTTGCATCTTTACAACTTTGCTTTCTTAGATTTTACTTGCATTTCTAATCCTTTTGGTGATATTGATGATTGAAACAATAGGTGAACAAACCATTTAGCATGTGCTGGAGATGAATTTTCCATTTATTTTAACACTCATCTCATATTGCAAGATAATAATTACTTTATTTCATGCATATTTATGTTTCATCACTGATAGACAAATACATTCTTCTTTGTCTTGCAGGTAGTTGAATTACAAAATAGATTATCTGAAGAATCAAAGAAAGCAGATAAATTAGAATTTGAATACAAATTGCTGAAAGAAAAAGTAGACAGCCTCCAGAAAGAAAAAGATGTAAGTGTTTAAATGTTGCTTTTTTTTTTTTCTGGTGGTGGAAAGAAATTTATATCATTATTACCCTGGGTATGCTATCCAAATTATCTGTTTAGCCAAGTTATATTTCTTTGTTCACATTAAATTGTCTTGCCTAGGTAAATATTGTGTAAATGTAATAATTATGGAATTTGATAAACCGATATTCTGATTTTAAGGTAGCTATGAAAATGTGTACAGTCAATTTTAAAAAGGAAGAGCCAGTATCTCTCCGCTTCTCACTATCCTTTCCTACTTTCCTTCCCGTATTGTATTTATCTAATTTCCTACGTAGATCCCTCATGGGAACAGAATCACAAGTTTTTTATTTGAACAGACAGTAGAGGAAGATTCTGAAATCTCAAATGTCATTGTAAAGTGTATTTAATTTTCAACTGGGTTTCAAACTTTCAGAATATTCCTCTGGAGTTAAACTCAGAAGTGTTCTTTTAAAGTAAAAAATCTTCAACAGAGCTTCTATATAGTCCCATTTGTGGGATCGAAGTGCATGCGCTGTGAACTTTCGCAATCTTTTGGAAAGCAGTCTCAATTGGAGCCACTCATTAGAGGACATAAAAAGAGTCGAGGCCCTAACTGACCTCAGCAGGTGTGACAGAGAACTGCTTGCCAAAGTAGCCAAGACCCCCAAATGCACGAGGCATGGTGGAGTTTATTGATCAAGATCAGTTGCTAAGAGCTGCTCGCCAACATTAACTCTGTACGTGGATGGAGGTTGAAGACTCTGCTGGATTTCTTGGTGACTTGACTCACATTCTAGTTCTCCGGAGGTAGACTGCAGCTTGGATTTTTATCCTAGACCATCCTCTACTCCACCTGTTGTCCTGTCTCCAAGGACATACTGGTACAACTAGCTTCAACTGCTAATCCAGGAGGGAGATTTCTTGTGTGACTCTGGTATGGAGTGGAGGCAGCTATCCAGGGCTGTCAGTGTCCGAGTCCACGGTTCTGGAGTATGGGGTCGCCAGTGCTATCTCTGTTGTAGTGATATCTGTTTTGCTGCCAGAGACAACGAATAGCTCCCATCTTGTGATCTAATTGACTATTTGGGCCTACCATTTGAGAGGGCCTTGGTAACTCCAGCTTTAAATTCTTTCCACATGGAGGTGGCAGACAGTCTGTACTGGGTCCCTGAGAAGCACATCGGTATTTTTAAATTCATCTAAATCTAGGCTGTCAGGTATTGATGCTGGCCAATGGGAAATTGTGCTGGAGGATCTTGTGCTGTGTCTTGGCAAGGAAAATATGTGTTTTTAAAACGTGTTCACTGACCCAGTTAGTCTGATGTTTTTAAATATCACTTATCACTTGGAGGAGACAGGGCTTAATACTTTCAAAAACATGTTAGGCGACTGATGGGTCTTAGGCCACTGTTAAATAAAATGTCACCCTGGGCATTGCTGCTCCCTGATCATGAAGCTGGGAATCTAAACCAGTGAGGCTAGAGAATCTAGGGTAGGGAGCGGGTCGCATGCGTGGCCTCCTTCATCTCAGTGGGTGGCAAGATTGTTGGAACTTAGATGGTCTCCCGGGATAGGGTAGTTTTGCTCATGGCGCTTGCGTACCTAGAATTTGCAGGCTGTGCTGATTGAGCTGTAGTAGCATAGTGATGCAGAGTGAGCACACAACTCTCACACTGCTGTGTGCACACCCCTCACTTCACATGTGCTTGCTTTACGTGCGTGCCACTTTTGTAGAACAGGTAGGGAAAAAATTACACGGACAAAAACCAGCAGAATCTGGTAACCCTGTGCACGGACAACAGTAAACAAAATTACTCGTGGGCCACACATTGATAGGCCGCATGCAGCCTTTGGGCCTACCACCGATCTAAACAGTCTCCTGATGTTGCAAATTTGAGCAACCGATGAAAAACACTCAGAGGAACAGACACTACCCTTGCCCTGTGTGATGATTTATCTTCCAGTCAGCATTATTTCAGTCTGACCTGGATTGAGCTGCAAGCAACAAGTTTTCGTCCATGTTTCGATCTCAACCGAATGTTCATCTAAAGACCAATGCCACTAGCTTTCCTAGGGGTTATGCTGCTCACTAATCTTCCACCACTGGAAGGATGCAGAGGCCCTTGAAGTGGAAAGAGAAGATATTTAGCAGTAGTAGTTTTGCTCTGCATATTCACATTCCTTACCTGCCTTCCTGACTATTTTGGCCCACTACCTTTTGATAGCTGGAAAGCCTGTACAAGGAGAGAGGAAGGACAGTGTGAGTGGCCCTGGCAGGGATATTGCTCTCCTTTAATTTCGGGAAGTTCATGGCATAGATGTCTTGTCCTCACAAGTATTGATTTTCAGAGACAGGATTCACGCTGAGCCACAATTATTAGTGAGTAGCTGCTCCTTTCTTAAAATTCTGCCTGTGGAATGAATTGGGATTCCTTGCTAGGCAGTTCTAGCAGTGCACGTTAAACCTCTTCGTTTGTTAAAGGGTGGACAACAATATTCATAGTGGCAACGTGCCTAGAATTAAAAGTTGGATTTGTAGAGCAGAGATTAATATTTATTATCTTTCCAATCGTACAGAGATTAAGAACAGAAAGAGATTCCCTAAAAGAAACTATTGAAGAGCTTCGATGCGTACAAGCACAAGAAGGGCAGCTCACCACTTCAGGTAATGGGGAGAGAGAGAAACCTAAGTTACTTTTAATGTCCATGGAGGTTTCATAGGTGCAGCTTAGACAGGTTTGCCTTTGTTTTGTTGTTGACTGATGTAATATCCACCAGTTTGAGATTGTAAAACCTTTTCGGCTGTTGTCACATTTTGGCTATGTCTAGACTTCATCCCTCTTTCGAAAGAGGGATGTAAATTAGACAGATCAAAATTGCAAATGTAGCTGGGATTTGAATTTCCTGCACTTCATTTGCATAATAGCATCCATGTGTTCTTTCGAAAACGGGTATTTTGAAAGTGAAACTGCTGTCTAGATGTGGTTCTTTAGGGGGGAAAAAAACCTTTTTCGAAAGATCCTGTAAACCTCTTTCGAAAGAGAAATATAGTTTAGACATGCCCTTTTAGATGTTCAGAACTTTATGAAGCTGTCATCATTTGGCTGAAATTTTCCATGCTTGGTTTCTTCCAAAATGTGATATTTTTAAAAAAAAGTTTTTAATGGTTTGATTTTGAAGTAAGGACAGTAAGAAGCCAGCTCACTTATCTCCCTCATCTCCAGAAAAATTAGAATTATTGACCTAATATAGTTTTCTTAAACTTATCTGGTGCAAATAGTACATATACATTTATTTATATTCCACATGCCACAAATATTTATATTCCACAGTGCACAAATATTCATATTTTCACATAAACCAAGGAATAAACCAAAGCTTATAAAAATTCTTTGTCCAAAATGGAGGAATATAGGAACAGAAAACCTGTCCAAAAATGGAGTTATGTTCATCTTTCCTTTCTGTTATAGCATAACTACTCTGTATTATTTCTCATATTTGTAGAAGGAGCATATAGTTTTAAATGTTCTCTTAAAACGTAATCCTGTTGAATAACACTTACCCATAGCCTTTTGGAACAATAATTATTGTACTTTGTTTTCTTTTTGTCTGAAACAGGATTGATGCCGCTGGGAAGCCAGGAGTCTTCAGACAGTCTAGCAGCAGAAATCGTTACTCCTGAAATCAAGTAAGTTAAAACATCCTTATTGTCTCCATAGACCTTATGGTGTGTATCCACACAATTAGCTTTTTCAATATTCTGAAGTTTATCACTAAGATTCGCACTACAGGTTGAACCTCTCTAGTCCGGCACTCTCTAGTCCGGCAACATCTGTGGTCCGGCATTATTTTAGTTAGCCGGATGTCCACTTATCATGGGTGTGGCCAAGTTTCCTGCAGTCCCATAAAATTTATTTACAGACACCAGTCCTGGTTCCAAGTGTTCTTCAGATGCCTCTTGCAGTTTACGGTGAGTCCCAACCACTACCACCTTGCGATCCTCCCATTCAGCTTGGCAACTGCACCGAGTGCATGTGAAGTTTTGTAGTAATATTTAGGCTTGTTCCATGAGCATGGAACTGTGTAATAAGGTACTCAAGGAATGCCAACTATCTTATTTCTTTTGCATGTATTATATTTGTCTTAAAGCTGCATTTGTGATGTGATATATATGCTGACGAATAGCGAATCAAATCCCAACCAGTTGTTTTCTGCAAATGTCCTAATCTCCATCTAATACATCAGGTTCCAAACAGATTCAGTAATCCTATTACGTGTTACTATTTTGGTGGTTCAAGTGAAGTAACTGTTGTTTCATCTCTAACCTTCTCTAAAACTAGTGAAGAGAAAATTGTCTGTCTGTGTTAGTCACACTTCCTATGATTTGCACTTTGTAGCAGTCTATAAGATTTTTATAACTGTTTTTATTTTGTTTTTCCAGGGAGAAACTCATCCGTCTTCAGCACGAGAACAAAATGCTGAAGCTTAACCAAGAAGGTTCCGACAATGAAAAGATTGCTTTGTTACAGAGCCTACTCGATGATGCAAATCTACGGAAGAATGAACTGGAGTCAGAGAACAGGTAGGCTTTTCTAATGGCTGTTTCTTCTGTGAATGCTTGCTCATGTTGATTCCATTCTAGGGGTGTGTGCACCCATGTGCAGTCAGAGTTTTTTGCCTTAGTGGTATCCATAGGGTTGGCTGTGGTGCCCCCTTGAATGCACTGGTATTCAAGTCCCTACTGCCAGCTCTATACTCTCTTAGTTCCTCCTTTCCACCTGTGAAGGTTGGTCGCCGCACCGTGTCTTGCAATTGCATGATCAGTTTCTCAGCAGCCCATTGTCTGTCTGTCTTTGCATATAGCTTAGGAACTTGTTTTTTTAAATGACGTGTTAGATAGTTAGAGTTCTGGCTGGGACTTCATCCCGGAGCAGGGTATGCCCTGCTCTCCCAGCTTCAAACCGTGTTCGTCATGCCATGGGCCGATGCCGATTAGTGAGCCCCACAGCCATTGTCTGAAGTGTTTGGGGAAACCCATCACAAGGTCAAGTGCAGAATCTGAGAACTTCCACCCTAGAATCCAGAAAGAGTGGGCTATCCGCTGAGGGGCCCCCTGATGGAGGCTGCACTTCGTCCATTGGAGCCCTCCCTCTTGGCTCCCACACCGAGTGCTGTTAATTCACAGGATCCTCACGAAGATGGAGCAGGACAGGGCGAAGGTGATCCTCATAGCGTCAGCTTGGAGTGGTTTGGCATGCTGCGGGACCTCTTGGTGGCTCCTCAGTTACAACTACCATGCAGGTTGGCCTAGAACCATGGCAGTCTTCTGCATCTAAACTTGGCAGCCTGCACCTGATGACTTGGCTGCTGCATGGTTAAATGCAGAGGGCAGGAGTGCTCGACTGATGTCCAACAAGTCCTGTGGCTCAGCCAAAAGCCCTCTGCCAGAGCGACCTACCTGACCACATGGAAGCTGTTTGTTGTTTGCACCTTGCATAAAAGCACTCAACCTGAACGGGCCTCGCTGCAGTTAATCCTGGGCTACCTTCTGCATCTCAAGCTCCAAGGCCTCTCCCTTTCATCTATCAAGGTCCACTTGACGGCTGTCTCAGCTTTCTATCTGCTGCTCAAGGGTACGTCCGTTTTCACCCAGGACATGAGGGTCAGGTTCTTAGAGGGCCTCTAGTACCTCTATCCACCCATCGGGGACCCTATCCTTCTATGGGACGTGAATCGTGTGCTGCTGCAGCTCACGGGATCTCCCTTTTGAGCATCTGACTTCCTACTGTCTCCTCCTTTCCTGGCAGGTTACATATGTGGTTGCAATAACATCTGCACACTAGATCTCTGAGATTTGGGTGCTTACCTTAGAACTGTCCTGTGCGGTGTCCTGTCCTAGGTGGTCTCTCAGTTTCATATGGGCCACGACATTTACTTACCTCTTTTCCAAAGCTGCGTAAGTTGGGGGAGGAGGCGGCAGGTAGGTTACACTCCCTAGATGTCAGGAGGATGCTTGCCTTTTGCAGTGACAGGACCAAGCCAATTCTGCAAGTCGAGGCAGTTGTTCATCAGCATAGCCGACAGGATGAAAGGTCATCATTCACTGTCTACTCAAAGAATTTCTTGGATCACTGCCTTCATTCACTGCTGCTATGATCGGGCACATGTACCAACTCCAGAATTGTCACCTCTCACTCAGCCAGGACACAGGCCTCTTAAGCCTCTTTCCTAGCACAAGTGCCTAACCAGGACATCTATAGGGTGGCCACCACTTTGACATTCCATTACACACTTACCCAGGAGGCCCAGGGAAATACTGGCTTTGGTAAGAGTAGCATTGCAAGCTGCTAAACTGTGAACTGCGAGTCCACCTCTGTTGATACTGCTTGGGAGTCCCCTAGAATGGACTTGACATGCACAAGCACTCAAAGAAATAAAAACAGTTACCTACCTTTCGTTGTTCTTCGAGATGTATTGCTCATGTCCGTTCTGTTACCCACCCTCCTCCCCTCTGTTGGAGTTGCTGGCAAGAAGGAACTGAGACGATGAAGGGTCGTTGGCGCGTGGGCACAGCCAACTCTACAGATACCACTAAGGCAAAAATCTCCAGTGGGCGTGTGCATACTTAGAATGGAAGGAATGTGCACAACACATCTTTCAGAACAGAGAGTTTTTGGGTAATTTTGTGGTCAAATACTGTTCTACAAACTGACCATTCTCAGGACTGTGTACTAATGTCTTGTCCTCAACTTCAGTAAAGCTGCTTCTAAGACTGTGTCCCCGTTTTGTGCTCAATGATCACCAGGGTTCATTGACGAAGTAAAGGCTAGAGTGCTTGATAGTTGGAGTCTGATGTGGAGTCAAACTGATCCTGACACATGCTGTTGCTATGTAGGAGGTAAAGAGGGGCTGTGAAATCTTGACAGTGGAACTGTTCTGAGCTGTTGATAGCTTGGTAAATGCTAGCGACCTCCAGTCAGCAACACAGTCATGTTTTTCTCACTGTGGGAGAATTTTCATTGTACTTTGAGGCTAAAATCATTGGAATCCAACCTGATGATCTTACTTGACTGGAAACAGAACACTATCTCAAGGGGCAAATGCTTGATTTTCTTTGCCTGAGTCTTCACCCATGTTCCATATCCAGGGTTTTTAAAGGCTGGTTAGCTTTGGGCTACAGCCTGTGAGAGAGATCCATGTCCCTATCCAATTAGGGCTCATCTAGACTACGGGGAACGGTCTTTTTTGAGGAAGAGTGGCTTTTCGCCAAAGGGGGGGGGGTTGCCGAAAAAAGCCGCGTCTTAACTACTTTCACTTTCGAAAGCTCTACTTTTGAAAGTGTGATAGGAAGAAGATATGCAAATTCCTGCAGAATTTGCATATCTTCTTTCGACTGTTCCCCATAGTCTAGATGAGCCCTTAGTGAGGATCAGTGTTTTTGGGAACTAGACTGGATCCATTGTTGGTATAGATCATCTTTGTTTCCTTGCTGGGGACTATCATTAAGTCTCTGCTCAAGAAACCAGTCTTGATTATGACAATGTGCTAGCAGTTGACCAGTTATGCCATCTGCCTTTGGAAGTCTTGTCTTATAGCGCAGAGAGTTCCATTTGGAGAGTCTATAATGTAGAAAATGCTCTACCTTGGGGTTCATCCTCATAAGCTACAAAGAGCTTGTAGATTACATGGTACGGTTTAGTTTTGTCCAGAATATGAGACCCCTTTTGACACACAAGTTATGCAGTCATTGCTCATCCACAAGGCTTCACAGTATTTTACAGAAAAGCGAACAGTTTTAGTTACTCTGGGTTTTTTTTAAACTATTACTCATAATCATGAGTTAACGTGAAGTTACCAAATATATTGCATAATTGTTACATGGGTAGAACTATTTTAGTTTTCTAGGGCATTTTCTCGTTTAAAGACACAGTAAGCTTAAAACTACTTATTTTTAAATGTGTCCTTTTCGGGGAATGGAAAAGAAGGCAAGTCAGCACTGTGTGGGCTCATAAGAGAACAAACTGGTATCTGTGACCTATTGATAATGAGTTGTAGCTTCCCAGGATGTCCGGCAGCAAAGAAACTCATATGAGGCATAGCCACACCTGAAGTATTCACGAACAGAGATGCTCTAAGACACTAGTTCTCAAACAGGAGTACATTTATCTTTGTGGGTATGCAGATGTCTTCTAAGGGGGACTCCATTCATCTAAATCAGAGTTTTTCAATCTGGGGTTTGCAGGATGGGTTTCAGATGGTCACAAGTGCAGGTCTGGCATTATGGAGTAGCAAGCAAGGCAATTTCTGGGGACATCACAAGGGGCCCTGTGAAGCTAAGTGAAATGTATCAGCCCCAAGCAGAGGGACTTGGGCTTCAAACAAGGTTCACAAGAGGAAAAACAGGCTCAGGTGTTATATACCAGTTGATACATTTTTACAATAATTATAGAGCACCTATTTTCTCATTTTTACCATAAAAGTTGTGACACTTCTGTATGCTTATACCTGATTTTATAATTTTTTTTAAGTGAAGTGAAACTTGGGGTCCACAAGACAAATCAGATTCCTAAAAGTGATACAGTAGCCTGGAAAAGTTCAGAACCACTGCTGCATCGAACGGCAGAAGAGTAAGGCCATAGACTCTCAAGGCTTATTGTAGACTTTGAATAAATTAATGTAGCTTTGCATCTTGCGCGAGTGGGCCAGTACGGGTGGGCACAAAATGTGTCTCCCCAGGGGCTTTGAAATGTGTTGAACTGTCAGTGTATTTAAAATTAAGTAAACACTCTGAAAAGTAAGCTCTAAAAGAGAAATGAAAATCGCAGATTTAATTATTCACTCCTTTAGAAAAGTAACATTTGTTTCTGCTTTCTAGGCTTGTAAATCAGAGGCTTCTGGAGGTGCAGTCACAGGTTGAAGAATTGCAGAAATCTTTGCAGGAGCAAGGTTCAAAAACTGAAGATGTAAGTAGAAGTGTACATCTTACTTACATTCAAGTACCCATAGTCACACTTTTTATGAGATACCAGCTACTTATTAGATCATGAAGAAATAGTCCAGATGCAGATTTCTGGCAGGTTTTCATTCTCCCAAATTTAGATTTCAGCAACGTGGCCTAAAATTAAACTATGCCTACTTCTTGTAAAATGAGACTCTACCTTCCCTTCACTGTCTTGTCATTTTCAATGCCTCTGTTCCTTTGGTAAATTCAGCATTAATTTCAGTTCTGTTTGTACTGTGTTGATTAGTGAGAGTTAGAAAATCAAGGCCACGCTGTGCAAATTTACCATTCTCTGTACCAGTTAGTAAAATATACCATGTTTTTTGTTTGTTTTTTTATATTATTTTCCTGAAGCAGAGTCCTTCCTTCCCAAAGTAATGTGAGGAATTGCTGGGATTAATGTATCAGCAATAATACAAAGTAGGAGTGAGATTTTACATATGCCAGGGACACAAAATGCAAACGTGTTACTCATGCAGTAGCCTCTCTTCATGCATGCATTGATAACTTTACTGTCTTTGAAGCTTCAGGGGGTAGCTGAGTTAGTCTGTACAGTTTACTGTCTTTGTAATGCAGTGTGGGGCAAAGATACAGTTGCTGCGGAGCCGTAACTTAAAGTTCTGCACTGAAATTTGTTTTAGCAAATCCCCACTTTTGAGAGCACATGCTGTAAAAACCACAAGCTCCAGAGCTGCCTGCAAAGCAGTAACCTTTGGGATTGCGTGTGTGCTGTCTTGCCTATCTGAATGTATGTTACTTTCTAACCCATAGGCACAAGTCTTCAAGTTGTTGCTTTCTTTTTCACTTTGTTTTAAAGCAGATTTAGTTAAGCCAGTGCAAATTTGTATGTAGCTGCTTATTGCGCTTTGAATGTCTTATTTTAATTTAGCTTAATCTAATTTTTACCAGTTTAAACTATACCGAAATAAACCAACTATCATTAGTTGTTGGATTCATACAAAGTATAATTTTTAAAATAAGTAGTGAAGAACAGACAATTAGTTTTAAAGGTAGGTCTCATTTTAGCGATATCTGTTGGGGCCTCCCTTTGTGGGAGCTTTACCGCTAACCTCTATTGATGGAGGAGCCTCTAAAAGCCTGAACAATTGATTCAGGATCTGTTCATTGTGTGCTGAATGCTGAGAAAAATCTGACCCTGTTGACAGTCGGGGACTGTCTTAGAACTGTGCGGCATACAAAGAACTCCAAGGAGCCCTGGGAAGTCGGAGCCGGTACTGGTCTCTACCCTTCCTCCTGCTGCCTATGTAACTCCAGCACTTGTTAGCGTGTCTGGACAGGCCCTTGATATTCTGATGACAATCATGGTGAAGGGAAAGATCATCCTCTATGTAAATAGGACTTTGTATGCAGCCACAACTGGTTTGACCCACCTGCATCAAGAATGGGTGGCCATCTTTACCAAGTACCATTGTAATTTTCTGAACACAGGAGGCCCCCAACTTGCGACCACCCGAGTTCCAACCCTCCTCACTTACAACCATTTTTGTAAGTGCGGAAGGAGCCAAAACCCCCCGACTTAAATTCTTGGCCCGCATTTACAATGGCGCACGGCACCTTTCGTGATTGAGGGTTCGAGTTATGACACCCCCGACTTGCAGTGCTTTCTCTGGAACCAGTTGTGTTGCAAGTCGCGGGCCTCCTGTATATTATTCTTCACACTCCCTTGGGGGTCTCAACTGCATCAAGGTTATCTAAAGCTTTGCAGCTCCTTCTGCACTCTTCAAGAATCACCAGAGAAATTGGATTTCCTAGGTAGTGAGACCTGATCATTCATTCACTTGGGCATAATGGGTAGAAACTATTAGGTAGTTGTGATCAACAACAACCTTTGTACCTGTGATAGCACTTAATGCCAACTTCATGCTTTTCTTTGGATTCATACTGTTCACTGGGGCCTTATTGATATATAAGTTGATGTTGCAGAGGTTGGACAGAAGGTTCACAATAGAATGTGGCGTATGTGTTGTGGGACTACATGTTAGAGGTGTATATGTATAGGTGTGTATATATCTTTCAAGAACGGAGCCAGTGAGTGAGTGATGAACGTATGTGTTGGGGGCTAAGGTACTTGGACACTTCCATACTTTTAAGAATTTGTGTAGGTGGGTTTTTGCCTTACGTAATCCTGCATGTTGAACAACATTTTTTTCTTAGTGAAAATTGGGTCAAATCCTGGTCCACTAAAATTAGCAGCAAAACTCCCTTTTGCTTCAGTCCGAGACCTGGATTTTATTCTATCTGGGCAACAAGTGCACCAAAAAATTGCTTGAACCAAAGATTAGAGAGTATACACAAACTTCATGTGCATCTCCAATTTTGCGTGCTACTTCAAACGTAATATACTTACCTTTTTATGGCAGTAAATTATTATAATGGTATTCTAAAAACATGTGTAGTCAAATGCACTTATGTGGGATTGTCATAGTTCAAGGCAGCTGCACCCGTATTCCCCTCTGTGGTCCCTCAAGGGCATCCACTAGACTACCTGCTCTTCAGCTGTCAACTCTGTTGGGGAGAGACCTGCTTGTGTCTCACTCCTGACAAGGGGCTTTCCCAGGCTTCCCAGAATCCTCGCTACAATGTTATTCTCAGAAAGCCGGACCAATCTATAAACAGACCAGCATCTCTGCTTTGTTTTCTCTCTCGAGGCTTATGAGCAGCATAATTGCCAGCAGTTATAAATCATCCCACAGCCCTTTATAAGCAAGCACATTTATTCTTAAATTAAAGCATTACAGAGAAAGTATATGAAAGCCAAAGTTTCTATAAGCCTGCTGAAAGCTTATCCGATATCACCCATCAGTTTTGCAAGGCCTCGGTAGACCAAAGTCCTCCCAACCCTTCCCATGAACCCCTGCCCTCACCTTGGACAAAGTCCGTCCATTTACCGGATCAGAAAGAAGGCCCTCGAGTCTCTTTAAATTCAGTCTGTTTACCCCAAAGTCATTTTTGTCTGTTGGCCCTGGGATAATCCAGTTTGAAGTAGTATAGGCAAACCCCCCAACATCTAGTATTTCTCTGGAGGCGTTACAACCTGAGTGAATTTGCCTAATCGTATCCCGCTGTCTTTAATTCCCTGGAGAAGTTGTGCTCAACCTTCCACAGGGAATTATATGCAGACTGTGACCGGTGGTACATAAGTGTACTACAGTAAGCTCTCCCAATGATATTGCAGGAAGTTGCCACATCGTTCAACAGCTTTTTTTTTTTTTTAAACTTCACCTTTTATAAAGTACAAAGTGTATTTTATTGTACTTTTAGCAGTAAACATATAAAGCTTTAGTTGGCTATTTAATTAAAGTTTCAAGCAGTGTGTGTTGGCGAAAATTCTTATGTTAGAAGCTCTGTAAATGATTATCCAGTTTAATTCATTTTTATTTAATATAATTTTAAATCTTCTCTCCTTTTGGGGGCGGCCTTAGTCTAGACAGTGATTTAGAGTGCAGGCTGTGAAAACTGCATTTTCCTGAGTGACAGATCATCGTTTGCAGGGCTTCCCTATTCATAGCTTACTTTAATAGCTTTTGAGTCTAGACTGGCGCTAAACAACGACAGGAGATGGCTTTTCTTACAAGAAAAATGTTCCTTCAATAACCTGAAAAAGGGGTAATGAAGGTCTAATAATAATTGCTGCACAAATTGTGTGAATTATTTTCATGTGTTTGCGTGGCAAGATTGCAACAGATTTGATTTTTTGCCACTTTTCTGTAAGTTTTGAAATCTTAATTTCTTGCACAGTTATATTGCAAGTACAACTAACCTGGAAAATTGGAAGATCAATATTATATTTCATCTGGAAATGTTTTTAGTTGCTGTTGTAAGTTTAAGTAATTCCATTGCCTGTCCCATAAAGCCTTAAAATATTGCTTATTTCTGAGGTCAGGCCATTCTGCATACCGAAGTACATATGCTCCTAACATGTGATCCAGATATAGTTCTGTTTTGAGGGTGCAGGACAAAAACAGAATTACCTGGGAATTGTTTTCCTTTGTTTCTTTATACAGGTAAGAAATCACTAAGGCAGTTTTCTTTCCCTAATTTCTTTTGAGATAGATATATATTAGTTATTAACTAAAAAAAAAATCTACCTCCTGAATATTTTTGCCAGGGTTAGGTGGGAGTTTTTGGTGATAATTGTATGCAGGTGTTTAAAACTATAAATGCTTTTAGTGTAATTATAGTGGGATAAAGATGACCTCTAATTACCTTTGAGTATTTATCATAAATGAACAAATTGTTTTCCCATGTGGGTGGAAAAAGGCAAAATAGCAGGTGGGAGTCTGCTGGCTGCTCAAGCATTTTATGGGAAAATTCTCCTATTGTGAATGAAAGTTTTGAGCAAGGCTAATGGCAAACAGTGGCACAACGTCCCGAAAATTAAGAGATTGCTGTGAACATCAAATATTTTTAAATGGAGAAAAATACATTTTTCCTCCTATCCGCTATAATAATTGTAGGGGTTACTTGTTATAATAGTATGTTCAAAATTTCGAGCCAGTAATGTGTTTTTTCAACTTAGCAATGCCCTTGAAAAGGGTTTGCTACACTTTTTTTAGCACATCACTTGCTTATTTAGTTATTTAGAGGTTGGGGCACATTACTTATGAGGAGAGGGTGAGGGGATTGTATTTATTTAGTCTGCAGAAGAGAAGAGTGAGGGGGGATTTGATAGCAGCCTTCAACTTCCTGAAGGGGGGTTCCAAAGAGGACTGAGAAGAGGCTATTCTCGGTGGTGACAGATGACAGAACGAGAAGCAATGGTCTCAAATTGCAGTGCATGAGGCCTTCGTTGGATATTCGGAAAAACAATTTCCCTAGGAGGGTGGTGAAAGCATTGGTTTGCTTAGAGATGTGGTAGAATCTCCATCTTCAGTGGTTTTTAGGTCCCAGCTTGACACAGCCCTGGTTGGAATGATTTAGTTGGGGATGGTCCTGCTTTGAGCAGAGGGTTGGACTAGATGACAATCTGAGGTCTCTTCCAAATCTAACCTTTGGCATTGTGCAAGTAATAAAAATAGAAGCAAGGGCATACAAACAAAATCAGCTTAGTCCAATGGCCCATTCATGTTCTCTATGGAATGAATCGGAGCACTAAATGGGACTCCCAGACTTGAATCTCATTTAGTCTCCTGCTCACAAGACCTGAAGGAGGCCATGCACCAGTGTTCCCTGTAAGCTGAGCACTTTTGCGGCCACTCAGGAGAGATTCAGGTGCTGCCCCACTTTTTAGCAGAGCGCCTGTGGCTCCGTTTTTTGTTTCTGTAGATCAGGCACATGGACAGGTGTACAAGTGGTGTACATCCACATATTCCTTGGTGTGCATAAAATTATTCCACACATGGATGGAAAACATTACAAGGAACATTACTGGGTACTAGTGATATCTGGATCCTTCTTCTTTGAAGTCAGTGGAAATAATTGAGTTCTTAGTGTCCAGGGATTAAATACCTTGTAATTCTACCACATCTCCTTTCCCAGGTGACACATCCAACTATTTGTGACAGTTGTTTAAAGGAGCCATGTGCCTGTCTTCTATAAAAGTTGGTACAGAGAGTACAAAAGTTAAAAGACAAAATTTCAAGAATGGAGGGACCACATGGGGTTGAATCCTTAGTTGGTATAAATTGCTATAGCTTCGTTGAAGTCAGTGGATTTTCACCAGCTTATACCATTTGAATGTCTGGTACTTAATCTTCTGCCAGAATAGCAAGTATAACAAAGTCCCCCACTCAAATAATCAAAAACCCTATACAGAGAAACACGGAAGGGAGTGAGCATAAAACACGTTTTAAAATGCTTAGACTTCAGCTGGGAGTTTTCCTTGGGCTGCACTTAAATGGTCCATTACTTGGCTTTGTAGCTAATCCTCTGTGGAGGGGAATTTGGAGGTAGAGCAGTGACTAAATCATCGTACCTTTGCTGATTATTATTATTTGAATTGTGATAGCATCTAGGTAGCCCCATTTGTGGCTCGGGGACCCCATTGTGCCAGGCAATGTACAAACAGAATGGAAAGGTAGTCTCTGCCCCAAAGAGCTTACACTGTTTGGCTTGCGTATAATGAAGAAAGTGATGTAATGTAATTTGAAGTGAGCTGCTCTGCTCCAAGTCACTCTCCCCTAAATAAACACATTCCTACTTGATGGCCCACAGATCCATCCAGCTGACTACATATTGTTTGACTATTTTGTCACTAACATGGGTGCTTCTTCAAAATGCCTCTTAAAAACTGCAACTATTCTCCCATGCGATTTTAGTTTGAGTTGGCTGGTTCCCATATTTGCTACTTTGCCCGTTTATATAGTTTGTTTTTAGTGTGGAGGCAGAAAAGCACTCGTCAGGTGTGTCTAGACTGCAAATAAAAACCGACAGCTGGTCTGTGACATTAGATACTATAGAGAATTTAGGGATGTTAAACAGCTAACCAGTAAGCATACTGGTAAGCATGAGACTTACCTTTTAATCAGTCAATCAGCCCTTGCTGGTGAACTCTGGTGGTTACCAGCCATGTTGGGCCAAAACAGCCCTGTTGTGGATGGACTGAGGGGCCAGATAAGACCCCACAGCAACAGCAGGACCTCATGCCTGCGGCAGGCCCTAAGTTAAACTAGCATTTAACCCATTAATTGTTTTAGCATCCCTGGTAGAGAACCCATCTGCTTGAATGCAGTATGGATACTTTGTGCTAGCTTTCCAAAAGTCCCAAAAAGATGAAACAGGATGATGAAACTACTAAGAACAGAAAGGAAGGGAAAATGTCCAAAAATATGAATAGTTTTAACTTTTCTGTTCATAAGTTACTAAATAGTTTATTCTCTTGGCTGCTGTTTTTGCTTCCTGCTAATATGTTATCTCTGTCTCTTGGCATGGGTTTCTGCTCAAGGCTATTGTGAGTATGGCTTTCTGTTTCCTTAACGCTATCATGTTTTAGACATTTATGATTTTGATAAAAAACGAGATGCTTAAATATGTAAATCTTTTTTGAAAAAAAGCGGGGGGGCTTTCCAGCTATGACTTATCCACAAGGTATAGCGTAGAACACTACAGGTATAAGATATTTGTACATCTGTATTAAAACAATAAAGACATGAGAGCAAAGAACAGGGAGGCAAAACAAAGAACTTGAGGCTGTGAAATCCTGAACCTACCCAAGTCAGTAATGAAACTTGTATCTCTTTTGATGGGCGCAGGGTTTTAGACTGCCTTGTTTTTTTTATTTGATGTTTTTTAATGCTTTAATAGTGCATCTCTACAGGAAAGCTTGCTGCACTGATATTTAATTTCAGATACCTGCAAACGTAATAGAGCAGGGAGAAAAGAAAACAAATGAAGTAATGTTTTTCCTAATTAATGGATCTATTCAGTATTGATCCAACTTCAGAGAAATGTTTGTAAAGCATCCTACGTTCATGTAACTGTCAAGGGAAGGGTAATTACTATAGTACCATAGAGAATTGCTGTAAATATATGGTATAAACCGAATATAATGAAAATCTGGCAGCTAAGCTCTACAGTGTTTTAAAATAATTAACACACTTAACTTTCTATTTTAGTCAATTCTGCTGAAAAAGAAGCTTGAAGAGCATCTGTAAGTAATAAAACTTTCCTGTATTGTTTTTGTAGTATGAAATAAAAACACTGACTTTCTGTATTTTGGGAAATGCTTAGCAGTACGATTTGGAAGATATATAAGCAGCAGAAGTGTAGACAACAAAAGATACTAAGAGAGCCATTATTCAAGCATTATTAACCTCTTGTGGGGAAAATCTTTGTCAAAGAATAATAATTAAGAATCATTATTTTGTGGTGCTAGAAAATGTGATCTAAAATGTTGTAAATCTTAAATCAAGAGGAATATTTCATGTTGCCCTGAACAAACTTAATATAAACAATATTTACTTGTCCACTTTTTAGTATACGTTATAGCAGTGGTTCTCAACCAGGAATACATGTAACCCTGAGGGCATGCAGAGGTCTTCCAAGGGGTATATCAATTTATATAGATATTTGCCTAATTTTACAACAGGCTACATAAAAAGCAGCAACAAACTCGGTACAAACTAAGATTTCATACAGACAGTGTCTTGTTTATACTGCTTTAGTTACTATACATTGAAATGTAAGTACAATATTTATAATCCAGTAGATTTATTTTATAATTATATGGTACAAATGAAAGTCAGCAATTTTTCAGTGTGCTGTCAGTTTTGTAATTTTATGTATGATATTATAAGCAAGCAGTTTTAAAGTGACATGAAACTGGGTACCGCAAGACAAATCAGATTCCTGAAAGGGATAAAGTAATCTGGAAGAGATGAGAGCCGCTGAGTTATATAATAAAAGATGAGGTAGGTGAGGTAATAGCTTTTATTGGACCAACTTGCGTTGATGGAAAGTACAAGCTTTCGAGCACAGTTCTCTTTTACTGGGGAAGGAAGAGGAGTGTCTGAACTAAACACAGGTGGTCCCTTGAAGTAGGCAACTGGGTGTTAGATTGTCAACAAACTGCTAGAAATACATCCAGACTCAAGTGCATGGCACTCTTGTGCACCCAGGTATGGAATACAAATAGGGACCACACATCTTTTATAGAACCTCCAATTACAGATAGTTAATGTCCTCATTCGATGACTTACTAGCTTACAAGATGTGTATAGCCTCAAGATGTGTATAGTTGGGGGGAGGGAGTTAGCCGGTCTTTCATAACATCAGAGCTGCCAATATCATTTATTTCAAGCACATTTTGTGCACCTTATTTTTAAATTATTAAATAATTGGTAGAATTTTGGAGTATGAATGGAGTGTCCTAATGTACAACAATAGTGTTTTTTTCTTCTGTTTTTTAAACCGTTCCATTCTTTGTTCATTGATATCACTCACCATTTGCCCTAGTGCCTCATAGCTGAAAATCAGCTTTCTTATAATTTCCTAGAATTGTAGAACCTGGATTTTTTTTTTTTATTGCTTAATTTTCGTTTGCAATGGAGAACAGTGTTAGCACATTAATGTATCTTTTTACAATTTCGAACAGTGAGAAGCTGCATGAGGCTAACAATGAAATACAGAGGAAACGAGCTATAATTGAAGATTTGGAACCAAGATATAACAGCAGTTGTGAGTTTTTTCCCCTGTTAGAATACTCAGTCTTTAAAAAAAGTTTGTATATATGGAGGATCTTAAATAATTAACGGAGAAAACTGTAAAATATTTAAGAAAAATATTTAAGAAAAATGTGTAGTTAAGTTCAGGTGTTTGTGATACAGTATTACAGGAAAGTGTGACAATGGTAAACAGAAATTAATTATTGTAGAGTAGAACATCAAGATTCGCTGTCCCAGAAGATACTGCTAATGTTTATTGAAAGGATGTTTACCCTGAAGAGTGCTAAAATCTTGATGTTCACAGGAATGTCAAGTTAATACAGTTCTTTATTGGTCTTTTTAACCTCAGTTATTCAAAACTGCTATTTTCTGAGATTGGGTCATGTCTCCTGGTAGCTTTTATGTTGAAAATCCCTCCGCATTTATTAGCTCACCCACAATGTGATGGTACATACCTCATGTTGCCTGAACATGGGTTCAGGTTGTAAACTGGAATGCTGCTGACAGTTGGAGTCTCAGAAAGATGATTGGAGTAAATCTTTGTGGACACTAGTTGGTCAATAAGAATGGGCTAGTTTGGGATTTGGCCAGTTTGGGGTTTCATAGCCATACACCAAGGCCCAGATGTACTGCCAGTACATTGAGTAGGTTGGAAAAAATAAGTGGCCCATCTCATCATCTTTCAAACATCAATTCCAGCATCTAACTGAAGAGGCCATGCAAGTTTTATTCATGAAAGGGTCCTGTAAGAACCATGTACAGTTTTATTCCGCATTTGTTTGTGGGACCTGCTGTTCTTTATTTGTTAGCTTCTGTAATAGAAAGAGTATGGCTGGGGGATGCTGATATAATTCAAAGATGTGGTTCAGTTGGCCAGTCAGGCCTTTGTAAGATGTCAGGTTTGAGGAGGGAAACCTTGATGGGAAAAGGCAGGTGTATGGGTCCTGTGGGCATGGGAGAGAAAATAGGCAGTGAGAATGAGTGGCAGGTGACAGGAGGGGCTGAAGGAGAAAGTAATATTTTTAAACTGCTCCCACATCTTCTTCCCCTCCATCGTACGCACGCACGCACGCACACATGCACGCACAGAGAGAGAAAAGTCAAGCTGCCATTTCAGCAACAGTTTTTGGACAGTTTTCCCAGATTATTTTTTAGAGTAAAAGACAATGTGGGAGTCGATCAATATGAAAAATGTAATATATTCATACAAGAGAAAAATTGTGTTAAAAAAGAATTAAAGTTTAACATGTTTTTCAGTGGAGTCCAGTTAGTGCAACTGCTCTACTGCTCCACAGAAAGTAATTTATGAAAGCAGCCAGTAGCCCTGTGGCACTAGTGTTATTTTAGATTAACTGACTTTATTCTGAAATAACATAGAGTGCGTCTACACTACAAGTCTTTATTTCAAATAAATGGCACGCTAGAGGACTTCTTACTCCAACTCCTCTAATCTTCATTTCACGAGGAGTAAAGGAAGTCGAAGAAAGAGTGTTCTTCCTTCAACTTTCTGCTGTGTAGACAGCGCCAAAAGCCGAATTAAGCTATTTCAACTTCAGTTACGCAATTGATCTGTCTGAAGTTGCATAACTTAATTCGACTTTAGCCCTGCTGTGTAGATGCACCCTTGTAGACAAAAATATAATAGTATCATGAGCTTTGGTGGGCAAAACCTACTTCTTCAGATGACATGATCTGCGTAAAATAATTCTTTATTTTCATGTCACATTTTTCTATTGAAATCCTTTAGTGTTACCTTTGATGAAATATGTACAAGAGGTTTTTCTTCTGTAGATTTCTTTAGCATTTATATTTGCCTTAGGTGAATTATATTGCTAGAATGTTTTGGAACATTTTATGAATTAACAATGAGTTGCCATTAGTGTATGGCATTAATTATTCCTTTAATTTTCCATACATTCAGATAGTAATGTTGTCTACAGGTTAATTATTTAACTAGTGTATACAGAGCAGTAGAAATCACTGTTTTTTGTGCAAGTGTTTCTGAATTGTTAAATATTTAACCACCATGTCGGCTGAATTAGTAGAACATTTTGCTGTCCTGACTTGTTCTCTCCTTCAGTGAAAAAATAAGTACTAGCTATGGGTTTAATTTATATTTAAACATAATATTTAAGTATGTTCTTAATGTGATTTTTTTTAATGCTTTTCTCTATACATAAAGCGCTCAAAATAGAAGAATTACAAGAAGCTTTACGGAAAAAAGAGGAAGAAATGAAGCAAATGGAGGAACGATACAAAAAGTACTTGGAAAAAGCCAAGAGTGTAAGTGTGGTGCTCAGAGCTAAGCTTTATGTTGCTCACTGCCTCTCTGCGGTAATAAAAGTAAAACAAACCTAACTATGTCAGTCACCACAGGAGAGAAAGGGAATGAATGGGTTTTGTGGTAGTTTTCCGTTTGACACCAAGATGATGCGTAGTATTAAGATTCTCTTCCTGTAGAAGCCTCTACCTCAAATTCATATTTGTCCAACCTTGCCCCTCTTCACTTATCTGTTTTTTATACAAACACCCGCTCCCACTGGAAGCATCACGTTCATTCGCCCCAGTGGTTCACCTAGACCAGTGCTCTGTCCTTGACAGTGACTAGCACAAGGTAATACTAGTTAGGTAACAATTATTTGATAACTGGCCTCATGGGGAAAGTTCTTCCTAACTCTAGTCAGTTAGTGGGTTGATTTAATGTCTGAAGCATAAGGATTAATTTGCCTTTCAAATGTTTATTATAACAGCTATAACTGCAGGTGATTTTCTTATTTTCTATTTTCTAGAAATAGTTAATCCTTTTTTAATACTGTTAAGTTCTTTCCCTCAGTAATATCTTCTGGCAGTGAGGTCTGTGGATTAATTATATATGATCGGTGCCCAATGTAATGTATCCATTTTAGTTTTAATTTCTTTAGTCTCCCCTTGTCCTTGATTTGAGAAGGTAAATAGGAGCACCCAATTGCTGTTCTTTATGCCATTTATTATTTTATATACCCCTTTATTGCATCACCTTTTATGCATCTTTTCTTCACATTAACAATTTTTAATACAGCCTCATATGCAAGCTGTGCTATGCTTCTAATCATTTTTCCCCTTCTCTACTCCATTTCTATATTGCTATATCTTTTTTGGGACGGGGTGACAAAAACTGTTATATTAAAAAAATCAGGTTTTCCACGAGTTACAGATCAATCTGATACAGTGTTATAGGCAAGTCAGTTTCCACAGCCAACAGTACACAAGGGACTGCTGTGGCCTTTTACTTCCCTAATCCTATAGATCACATACCCATTTTGCAGTTGGGTAAACTGGAGATGGCTTTTCAGTGTGCAATCAAGTAAAACTCAGACCCACAGCCTTTAGGTTTGTAACTGAGCACTTGAATCACTTGGCTCCATCAAGCTGTGGGTATACCATCAGTTTTTTAAATGGCAATATGGTAGTTTCACTATTATTCTCTTTCCTATTCTGAATATACCCTAACATCTTGTTTGGAGTTTTTTTGCATACACTGACAGATGTTTTCATTGGGCTGTTTGTGATGATGTATAGGTCTTTTTCCTAAGCAAGAAGAATTAATGTAGAACCCATCAGCGAGTTTCTAGTCCATGACAGAGCTTTGCTTCTCCTCTTTTGTGATTTAATAGCCTTTTGAAATTCCAACTAATTTCTGGTTTACACTTTTCCTTTATCTGTTATGTTACTGTCACATTCAAAGCATTTTAACAAGTTAGAGGTGAGATTTTTTTCTCTTTGCATAAGCCACACTGATTTGTCCTATTCATACGAGTTTTATGTAACACTATCTTTAATTATTTTTCAACTAATTGATGCTCTTTGTGGCTTATGGAGATTTCCATAACTCTTCCCCAATGTCTTTTTTAAAAATGGATACCCATTGTGATGGCTAGATTTAATGACTAAGTACGCTGTCTCTTCATAGCTTAGCCACTTCATTATTAATTTCCTTCAGGACTCTTGCATGCATATCATCCATTAAAGGAGAGTTATTAAAACTTAATGATGATTTTGTTTCAGCATATTTGAGGAGAATGGCTTCAAGGGGGATACTCTTCACCCTCACTCTGTGACACTGGAAGCTGGAGAAGAACTCATTCTTTCTCCCACCAGCAGTTTTTTGTTTTGATGGATTCCTTTAAGAGACAGCAAAGAACCGATCCTATGGCATTTCTTAAATGGGATTCGGTTTGCATCATCCTGCATGCACGGTGAAGTCAGTCGCTACCGAGAACTGAGCAGCATAGATGTGATTGGATTAAAGGATATAGCATCTTAGAATAGTGCACTCTTCTCACATTGTGTCGGATTATGTTTCTTAAAACCATCAGAGTTACAAATACTTTCTTTAAGGGACTTGAACATTTTTTACAGCGCTTTGGCCCTTGGTTCCTTTTACTTTATCTAGATGTATTTGGTAAGATCACACAGTGGTGTTGACTTACATGAACTGTTGTGTTTGCCTCCTGCAGGTTATCCGGACTTTAGATCCTAAACAGAACCAGGGCACCGCTCCGGAGATTCAGGCTCTGAAAAATCAACTGCAAGAACGGGACCGAATGTTCCATTCGTTAGAGGTAACAATCTACAAGTTCCCCTTTGGCTGTTCTCAGATTTCCAGTTTTTTTCCATGTTTGCTAGGTATGCTCCAGGAATTGTTTTGGGCAAGTTCTCTGGCCTGTTATATAGGAGGTCAGACTAGAATCAGAGTGATCCCTCCTGGCCTTGAAATCTATGAATCTAGGCATTCTCTGTTCTTGGCATACCACTTTACATTTATAGTCTTTTTGGTGTTTTTTTTTTTTCTTAGAAAGAATATGAGAAAACAAAGACTCAAAGAGAGACGGAGGAAAAATTTATTGTGAGCGCCTGGTATAATATGGTAAGATGCCCCAAACTGTATTATGATTACAAGTGTCAGTCTTTGTTGGTGATGTTTGTGTGGCATGTAGCCTGAGCCCTTTTCATTTAATGACATTAGAGTGGTTTGGAGGGGTGGGAGAGAGGGAACCCTACCCCATTGCAGATGAGTGCATTTGTCTCTGCAATCTATGATGAAGTCAACATTAAACATATAAATAAACCATGTACTTGCACCTTCTGGCTATGCTTGCCATAACTTAAAATAGAGATGCAAAACATGCTGAAAGAGATCATGTTGATAATGGACATCAGGTAAAACATAAGTTCACAATATAAAATTCAAGTTGGTTTTCTGTCCTTGATTGCTCACAACCTTCAGTGTATTTATTTATAATTCTTAAAATCTCTCCGGAAGAGGCTCTAGGTGTTGGGTATAGAACTGTTATGGCCTCCTACCATGGCACTTAGCCAAATTATGTATATTTCGTTTTGTTAATTAGAAATGGTGCAGACAGTTTCTCCACATATGGCAAAGAGAACCATATCTGAGAGAACCACAGGGGAATTTAACCAGTGTACAATAATGAATGTTACATTGGTAAAAACAACACTGACACTTTCCCCTGGTGTATGCAACAGGAACATCAGGGGGACCTAACCAAAGCCAGGTTTTTTTGTTTAGGGACCGGTATGAATTATACCGGTAAAAAAGCTCTGTTGCTGCTATTACGAGTCTGCCCTGCCCTACTCTGTTCCCCACTACACAGGATGGTGTCTGGCTCTTCCGCTTCTTTCAGTTTGAACTGTCTGATTTTAATTTTTCATCTCTCCCAGCCCATCCGTCAGGAGATAGCATGGCCAGTAAGCCCCTGCTGTAACCATTGACAGCAAACATGTTGTTTGTGTTTTCTCTCGGGACAAATTCCTACCATTTATCATTGGCTGACACTTCCATAGGCAAAACGCATTTCTGAAAGTTGAGAGGGGCACCTTAATTTTCTTTGAAGATAACATTAAAAAAAACAAACAAACCCAAGAGGCATGGTTAGGCCATGAATGGGTGCATGCAGAAAAGCATGCTCAAATACTGGAGGGTGTAACTTCCCATCCTTGAAACCTTTTTGCATGATTACTACATATGGCACTGAGCAAGAGAGGGTTCATCTACACCTCACCGTTTTTCCGGACCAACGGCTGTTATTCCGGAAAAACTATACGAGCTTCCACACAGCAGTTGCGTTATTTTGAAAGAAAATCGAAATAACGGAGGGCTTTTTCTGACGTTGGTAAACCTCATTACATGAGGAATAATGAAAAAGCTGTTTTGGAAAATGGTGTGTGTGGACGCTCTACTGCTGCTATGTCGAAATAGCTCCTCACTTGGGCCATTCTAAAGTTATTCCTCACCAGTGCTTCCTGGGACTGTAAATCCATTAGGGGAGCCTGCCTCGGATTAATTTTGAGGCTCCCCTGTAGTGTGGATGTTCTATTTCGAAATAAGCTTTTCTGAAAGATATAGTCTAGAATAACTTATTCCGAAAGAAGCTTGCAGCGTAGACGTACCGAGCGAGGGAGAGAGAGAGAGAGACAGAGAGAGGGTGTCTGTCTATCAAAGGGACAATAGGAAAAGGGAAGACTTTACATAGACAATAGGTAAATGGACAGGCTAAGTAGTGTGCACTAATGTTTGCTAATGAGTTTGTCTTTATTCACAGGGAATGACTCTGCATAAAAAAGCAGCAGAAGACAGACTAGCTAGCACAGGCTCAGGACAGTCCTTCCTGGCTAGACAAAGGCAAGCTACCAGCACACGGAGATCTTACCCTGGTCATGTCCAGCCAGCTACAGCAAGGTAGAGAAGACTTGCCTTTAGAAAGGAAACAGCCCTGTGACCCAGGCATACTTTGTTGCACGTGACAACGTTTCAGGAAATGCAACTGGCATCCTTTATCTTTGTTTCTTGTTACCACTGTTATTTCTCATTTTCAGGAAGGGTTTTATTATGATTTCTTATTGTTTTAATGCCCTTCATTCTACTTTTCCCAGAGTGTTCTCTCTCTCCCTCCCCCCCCTTAAATGTGCCAACATTTTGAAAACATCCAGAGGAGTGCTGCATTATAATGGATTTTTTTTTAAATTCGTATGAAGTTTGTTCTCTCTTTCCTAATGTCTGACATAGGCTACGTAGCAAACGTGAATTTTCTGTCAGAAATGATACACACCTACTTATGTGTGTTGTTCTCCTTTATAAGACTCTTTTCATTGAAAGGGAATTACTCCTTTTTACTATGTAATAATCAGTGTTTAAAATTGATGAAAATCCTTTATAGGATATGCAAAATGGCGGCATAAAATTGCTATAAAACATGTTTCCCACAAAAAAAAACCCACTCTCCCCCGCCTCCCGCCCCCCCCCAGACATTAGCATAGGTGCTAACTGAGCTACATCCTGTGGCATCTGATATGCAGTGTGTGCACAGCAGAAATGAATTTCTCTTTTCCTGGGAAGAGGTTTCTCCTGTTCTTGGCATTTATTATTTAATGGGGAAGCAGGCTGATGTGGAGGCCCCTCTGCCATTCCTTTTCTCCTTAAAAGGCTTAAGAGCTGCTTTTATTTCTCTGCTATTGTTTGCTGCCACAGGTGCAGTGTTTTGAGATTGTTCTCCCGCTAGTTGAGTCTATCCAGAAAGAAAGATCATGGAATATTTGGAATGCTTTAATGTGCTACAGCATCATTGAGTTTTAAGACGGCATTTATTTTAAATATTTGTAATTATGGACTAACCATACTTCAGGGAGCAAAGCCCAGCTGAATATTGTTGCCGTTAACGTATTCACATTGTCATCCACCACTAAAAGACTTATTGACTAGGAGGATGGTTATATTGATTGCCTTACTAATGATAGCTGTGCCTTTAGGCAAGTTGGTTGCTTACTTGACCGAAAAGTTTGAAGGCTAATTCTTTTGACACATACCAGTCCATTTATATGTAGCATCTTCGCTGCACCTTCACTTTGATAAGATGAGTGGTTCTCACTGCTAATACTAATTTAGGACAGATCCTCCTACACAGTGCTGAGTATTTCAGAGTGTTCTGAACCACCCTAAACTCCCAATAACTTCCTGAAGAGTTGAAGATACTCAACACCTAAAATCTCTTAGGATCAGCCGTTGCAGTTTTACTAATAAGGGAGCTTTGTATACGTACGTGTGTTTTTGTGATATGACCTTCAACACAAATCTTGTTCCTAATATGATGTGCATACCATGTAGTTTCGTAAGTTTAATTTTTTTTAAATGATTTTAATCTCTTGCCCAATGCAGGACTTTCCTTCTATTAAAACCCTTCAAAAGTAGCTCACCTTGGCTTTTTTTAAAGCAGCCCAAGGTATAGTTTAATCTAACCTTTTAATGTAAAATGGTTATAGGCAGGGCTCGACAAATTGCTGTTTCTACTCGCCCATGGCGAGTAGATTTCAGCCGGTCGCCCCGTTCACTGGCGGCGCACACATGGGCAATGCGGGTCTTGCACATGCACAGTGCAGGGCTGGCGAGTAGATTTCGCCGCCATTTGTCAAGCCCTGGTTATAGGACCCTGAAGGACCAGTAGACATGGATTCAAAGACATGGATTCATTGATAAGTGCTGTTATAGTCTAGAGCACAGTCAACTGCTCATATCTAATCCATGTTAAAAATTACTATTAAATGGTAGAAGAAGTTATCTTGATCTTGATTTTCCCATCTATACAAAAAAAAATCTTCTGAAGTCCATGGGCAAAATACGTGTTTGTCTTTCATTCCCCCAACATAGAAATAATGGTTGAGCGGCATTGAATATATTGATTAAAAAGGCTTTATAGCTCTGGTTTGCCCTCTGTACTAAGCCTAAAATTAGATTAGGAAGAGAAAATTTCACTTGTAGTGTGTGTCAAACTAACAATGTAGGAGGCTGTTTAGGCATAATGTGATATTAGCCTTGCTGTGTTTTGGTGAGAAACGAAATGTAAAAAGGCAAGTTTCATAAGCACCAACTAGCAATATGATTACTCTGACACATCTTGATTGTGGAATTCAGACGGGTCACTTTAGGAATTTTTCTTGCACGTACCCTGTGTGTACGGGATCAAGAGTTAATCCGTGTTCCTCAATAAATATATACAACAGTTTTCAGTCCCCTAGGAAAGAACCCAAGAATATTTCGGACTTTATTTCTGTTTTTGTCTGTCAGGCTCTTCCTTTGTACCACCTGCCAACATCTACTTCTGAATGAAGGGGATTCCAGAATTTTAAGGGGAGGTTATATTTCCAAGTTTGTCTGCTAATTCACTTTCAGATGACTGTGTAGCTAAAAGAAACTCCATCCTAAAATTAAACAACTTGCTTTTGTTTTTATGGGTTTTCCCCCCTCTCTTTCTGGCTCCTTCTCCCCCTCTTCGCTGCCTTTGGGTTTTTGTCTCACGTTCGTTGGATTTACTATTTTGAGGTTTTGTTTTTGGAACCCACTCTCTCTTTATTTTGGCCTTTCTCTTCTTTTCCCCATGAGCTGCTTTCCATGGGTCTTTCTGAGCATCTCAATGAAAGCTGTACTATCCTGTTGAGCTTTATGTTGCTTTTACAGTGGACACTGTGTAGGTAGGAGCTGCAGAGACTAACAGTAAATCAGTGTTTTGTTGCTGCTGTGCGTAATTACCAGGTTTCATGAAAACTGCTGTAACTATTTCTAATACCATAAATCAGTATTAAATAAAACACACAGTCCTGCCCTGCTCACCTAAAAAGGTTACTTCCCTGATGGGAGAACTAATTTGCATTCCTGCAAGGGGTAAACAGTCCTCCTGGGCAGCCACACTTTTAGCTGATAATGACAAAGAGCTGGGGAGTCCTTTCTGAGCTTCCTAACAACTGCGGCAATTTCAGGCAGGCGTCTTCTGTCTTGAAGCTTTGTATTAAATAAAGGAAATAGCCTAATGCCCAAGCAAGTCCACAACTCTACAGCACGATCAAACGACTGGAACTTAACTTCTTTTATATTGAAGAACATGTGCTGATTAGGGATGTTAAATTTAGATTAATTAACTAATCGAATAGTCAATGGGGTTTCCATCGACTATTTGATTAGTCTATAAGGGCGCCTTTGCCTTTTAACTATAGCAGTAGCCCTGCTGGTCCCGTGCTCCCGGTGGTGCCTCCGCCTTTGAAATGTACAAGAGCCCCAGCGCGGGCTCCACGTTTCTTCTAGGGCTCTTGTATGTTTTAAAAGCAAAATCACAGCAGTTTCTGCTGTGCCTCTACCTCCCCTGCCCCCACGGAGACAGTGCTGAGGGGAACCAGCTTTTAAGCCCTCTCCCCCAGCACCAGCTCCTGATCTCTCTCTTGCTGCCTCTCTGATAGAGACAGCAAGGGGGGAAGCAACTAGTCACATCATTAGTTGATTATCCAATAAGCTTATGCTTATCCAATAGTCGACTAGTCACTTATATCCCTAGTGTGGATTCAAGCTTGTACAGTGCCCTGTAAGTTGTACTAGAAACATCATAAGGAAGAATTTGTAAGATTCAATTTTTTCTTAATAATACTTAGCACTTGAGGAATGCTTTATATTTTTCCAAGTGCTTTATATAAACAGTGACAGACTGATTTTAAAGTTAACTTTTAGCCGAAGTGTAGCACAAAGAGACGTCTAACAGAAATATAAATATGTAGACATTTTATATTGAAAACAATACAAACAGGAAATGGACTACCTGTTGTTTAATCACTGTGTCCTTCTTGATATTAAGAAAATAAGAATTCTTTGCAATTTTGGTGTCACTGCCAGACTAAAATAATTTCTATGTTCGCTTTAAAAATATTGCTAGCAGTTTTCTATTCCAACAGGTTTCATTAGCAATTTTAATGTTCATTAGTGTATCAAAGGATGAATTTTTTAAAAATCCTATTTAGAACTAAAGTACCTGTCATTTTCTGCTGTCTCCATAACATTGAGTTGTATGTGCCAGTTGCTAAGAAAATTTTAAAGTAGGACTTAATTTTGAGGGCCCCTTTTTGTTGATGCATTCAAATAATTTCTGCAGTGTTTTCAATATTACTCATCAGATTGTCCACTTGACAGCTTCCTGGTTGGTTTGTAATTATTCTGTTTGAGTAGTGTTGATGCTTTGGCATAGTTGGTAGTTAGATTATACTTCATCTCACCACTCACTTTACACAGTGAGTTTGAGGAAGAATACCCAGAATATGTGTCTCCAATTTTTCATTTTCTATGAAATTTAAAACATTTGGATTGGACACCTTTTATTGAGAAATTTTTTTCTCTTGGAGAAGATTGGGAGGAAAATTTAGCACACGTAGGGCAAAATACTTAGGTTCCCATGGGCATAAATTGAATCAAATTTGACTCCTTATGTTTTGCAAGATGCCTGTCATTAAAATAATTAGGTATCTCCAAAATGAATATATGCTAATCAGACAGGATTTAGGGCAATGAGTTTATGTACAAAGGAGAAACTTATAAATACATTTTCCCTCTTTGTTGTGAGCCCTAAGGCACTCACATGCCTTTGGTGTCCTCTACAGCAGTGGTCCTCAACTGGGGAACTGGGACCCTTGGGGGGCCAAGAGCAGGTTTTAGGGGGGCCACCAAGCAGGGCCAGCGTTAGACTCACTGGTGCATGAGATAGAAAACTGAAGTCTCTCCCCCCCTCCCCCCCCACAACCTCCTGCATGGGGTTGAAGCCCAGGGCTCTCAACCCCACTTCTGCGGCTGAAGTAGAAGTCTGAACAGTGTAGTGGTATGGCGGGGGAAGGTGGGGGGGGGAGAGATAGAAAGGGGCATAGGGCCCCAAGCAGTTATCCAGCTTACTACCTCCTAATGCCAGACCTGGCCTTGATATTCAGCAAACCAGTGCTTGTGAGACAGGTGTGCTTTGCAGCTTTTATAGCAGGTTGACGTGGAGGGGGGACTCAGAAAGTTGAGACCCCTGATCAACAGTGTTTCAGAGAACTGGATCCATCTTGGTGAAGCCTGTTCTCAATAAAATCTACAATGGGGTCACTTGCACTTGATAGCAAAAATGACTTTCAGACCCCTTCCTTAAAATGATTGCGTTGAGCGAAGCTTGCATGTGAAATCTGGTGTTCCCTCCCTTAAACTAAAAAGTAAATGTAATGGTCACGAAACTGAGGACTCAGATTAGTAATGGCTTGAGCCAGGCCAATTCTAGTTAAGCATTACTTCCCTGCACACTTTGCTCTTGGGAGTACAAACACTTCTCCTGTCTACCTGACTTTTCTCAATAGAAATAGGTGAAGTATGGCATGATCTGCTGTGCCTGGGTATGTGAGCTCCTCGCATTTCAAGGGGCAAATCCTGACTGAGCCAGAAACCCCTCGAGCTGATATCTGTTGAAGACACTGACTAAGCCTATGTAACAAGCAATACGTGTGGGAATAGATAGGCTACTAGCTGCTGCTTCAATCTTATTTCAGATCTGAATTGGGTCTTGGGCATCCTTGGCAGGGGACCATCTCAAGCATGAGTAGGTGACCTTTCTTCCCTATCTGGAGTGCAGGGAGGCATTGGAAACTTGGTAGTGAGCAATATGAGGTGAAAATAAGAGGATTTTTTTTTCCATCGGGTGAAAAAATCAAGGCACCTGTTCCAAGAAGGGTGCTTGCGTACAAAGCTCCAAGAGTGTTCATTGTCGTAAGATTTTTTTTCGCTGCAACTCGCACACCGTATGAAGCAAAATACTGGATTCTTGGCATTGATAGGTTAATTTAATTTTGAGTTACAGCTGACTGAACAAGAAACTCAAGAAAGGGGCTTTCCCACATCAGAATAAGGTTGTCTTTTTGGCTAGGCCAGCCTCAGATTTTTCCCATCTGTCAAAATAGATCTCTGGAGATTGACTCTGCAACTGGCACCATACCAGGAGAATCTGACTTCTTCTCTTGTTTTCCATTCTTGACTCCAATGTTTTCATTGGAGAGTGAGGCACAAGGTCACTTTAGAAACAATCCACTGATGGAATTGGACACATCATGGCATTTAACAAATAGAAGTAGACTGGAAAGCCCTGGGAAACTCTACTAGAAGCAATGTGCATTTATTTCCCAGCTGCACAGTCCTACAAGATATCGGCTTACCCCCAACAATGGATTCAAGGTGGCTTCCCAAACTAATTGTTTGACACCCAAAACAGCTGATAGATCAGAAACAATTCATGATAAATGCTCTAGAGTCTTGATCCGTGGTGTCCAACCAGTTGAAGCAATAGCCACTATAGTGGTGACTGCTGTAGCAAACTAGCCTCGTTATTCTGAAAATGTAAATACTATAATGGCTATTGCTATAGCAACCCGCCACACTCAAGCGGCCAGATACTAGCCACAAGAGGCTATGTTGGACACCATGGTTCGAGGTGAAGGGCTGAGCTTTTTGAAGTGCATGGGCATTTTGCCACTGACTTAGGTTTTCACTCTCTCATCTGAAGATACAGTTTTTTCTACAATAATGGGGTTGTTCTAAAGTGGGTCTGCGCATTGGTCAGTGCCAATGGAAGATCAGAGATGTTCTGTGTTCATTGTGTATAGGAAGACACTTGGAGACCTGACAAAGGAGGGAGCGTGGCGCATTATACGTTGATGCCACAATTTAAGTAAATCCCCATCTTATGAGATCAGAGGCGTTCTCTTAGTGTTGTTTGGTGCCTCCGATTTCAGAAGTGGGTTTGAGAGCTGGTTGAAGTACTGTCCAGGAAAAATGAAAGCATGGCTTACAGGGGACTTGGGTAACCATTCGTATTTGCTGGCAACCTTATTTACTGCCAGTTGCAGCTGACGTGTTTTGCATTTAGGCATGGGAACAGTTTTTGAACCGAAACGGAAGGTGAAAGCTCTGGTTTCAGTGAGGGAAGAATGGCTGTTTTTGTCTTAAAAAAAGTAGAAGTTTCAACCAGTTCTTCCAGCTGTGGATCCTCAAGACAATGGTTTTTGTGCTACTAGGTTTAGGGCTGCCACCAGAAACACACTTAGGGATTGCAACTGTTACAGAATTTAGCAGCCCAGCTGCTCCGGTGGTGTCTCGCTGGACGTATCAATGCTGCCTACAGTTTAGAAACTGCTGCTTATTCAGCCATTCTGCTTCCATGTCTTTCTAATTTATCAGCATTGCTAAAAACCAGTCCTTCGCTGTCACTCATAACATGGCATGGTAACAAAGGCCATGAATCTGAATTGCTGTGAGAGCAATAATTACACAGGTAGACAATAATAGAAAAGATGAGTAAACTAAATGTGGTACTTCCCTTACAAAAGAAAGCAAGCACTTGTCTGACAGTTATTCTGCAAGGGTGACTTGAATGCCCCTAATGGCATAAAATTCAAGGAGAATAAAGCCCTGAGCTCCTAGTAGCTCCATGAAGCCAGGAGATGTATTTATGGAATTACAATATTAATAGAGGCAAGGAAAAATACAGAATTTCAATTTAGTTTAAGTAGACTTTAATAAAACATTTGATATACATTTTCATGAAGCCTTTAATGAAACAATTCAAACTGGTTAGCGTATGAGCACTGGTTTTTAAAATCTAAACCTGAAGGACTAGTAAGCAAAGAGAAGTGGACCCGTGTATTTCTGGGGGGAAAGCAGGGGCTGTGAGCAGAGTTTTATTGGGTTGGGGGTTATGCCTCCCTTCATTTATCCAGTTTAGTGAGACTCTGGGACAAGAAGTAAAGCATGTGATGAAGCAGAGTATTTATAAAGTGATCAAGTAGATCCTTACATTGAACAAATGCAAAGTATTAATACATTTGCAGAGAACTAAATTAGGAAGTATGCAAGGAAAAACTAGGAGTGAGGGAAGATAATGAGACACGGAAACATGCAGGCTAATAAATCTGGAGAAAATATATCCAACGCACATCCTCATGGGAGGCAAATACTTGGGAAGGCCTGGTACAGGGATGATAGATGACAAATTGCAATGTGACACACAAGCCAAAAGTGAGAGCGTGTCGTCCGTTCTTCCCAAATTACACTGCAAATTTTAGTGTCCTCAGCTCTGAGATCATTCTGAAAAACAACATTGTTTGCTGTAAATAGTTTGTCCCATCTACAGAAAAATTCCTTGGATTCGCAGTGAGCTCTGATAATTTCCAACACAGAGATATGCCCTTTGGAAGAATCCTGGCTCCCAGAGTTTTCACCCAGGGTTTGTTTTTGTTTTTTTGTGGAGGGGAGGGGGTTGTTGGGTTTTGTTGGTTTTGGTTTTTTTGAACATGGCAGTAGCTCACATCAGATGTCATGGTCTTCTCATCTTCCCCCTTATGTTAATAACTGGCTCCTTGCTGCCAAATCTTGTCAGGAAGCCCGAATGTTAATCTCTATGATACTCCATCTTCTTTTCTCACTGAGGGGTCAGCATGAACATCGAAACGTCTGTTCCTTCCCCTACACAATCCTTGAACTTTATTGGGACAAACTTGAACTCTCACTGCAAGGGCCTGCAGACAGGTAACAGACGATGAATGATCTAGCTTGCATCATGAGCAACCATAGGGTAAAGGCCAAAAAAGTTAGTCCCTACATCACTCCATTTGCACGACTCCGCCTTCATTGAATGGCTGCTAGCAGTTTGCTGCCCAAGACACCGTTCTGTTAACCTCATGTTTACAGGTCTCACCAAGGTGTGTACTGTCTTCCTCCTTGGATGGACAGATCCTCATCACATATGCGTCGGAGTCCCTTTCCACCAGAAAAGACTATCATTATGTGCGTGTCTCCACATATAGGCAACCATATGGCACAGGGAATGTGAATGTTTCAAGAGCCCAGAATGCACATCAATGTCCTGGAACTATGGGTAGTAAGGAAGGTGTGCGCATCCTATTTTCATTTACTCTTGCTATGTCCTCATAATGTCAAGGAAAACAAGAACTGTCTTCTACACCAGCAAACGAGACGTGAGACCTGCTTGGGTGTGTGCAGGCTGCAGTCGCTCTCTCAAGTGGGTGCCTGAGCAGTCGGATCACCCTGTCTGCAGCCTATCTTTTCAGGGCCCTATGTACAAAATGTGCTTCCTGACTCCCTCAGCAGCAAGTGGAAACTTCATGCCATGGGGCTGCACAATATGTGCACCCAGTGGGCGGACCCCAGCCAGGAACCAGTTTGCTTTCTAAGCCAACAAGACATGTGCCACTTACTGTTTCAGAGGAGACCTAAGTTACCACTGCTAGGGCGCTGCTCTCCTTCTCTGGTCAGACCAGTTTAATGTTGCTTTCCCCCTGCTATTGCTTCTGCTCCAAGCGTTGCCCTGTCCTGTTAGTTCTTGTGTAACTTGATCATCCCTTTCCGGCCCAGACAGTTTTGTTCCCCAATATCCTGCATCTATCACCCTGGCCCCTGATTGACCTCTCAACATTCTCTGCACTCCTAATTCAGTGGCAGGTTCGGACACTGCAATCCACTCTTACGTCACCTCAGCAGGCGATATACGGATAGTTGGCAGCCTTAGAACCAGGGTGCTCCTCGGCCATACGCAACATTCTCTCCAATAGCATAAAGAACTCAGCTTGGAAATACTTCCCATCCTGGGCACAGCAGAGAAGTGTTCTACCCAAAACTACTCACCCTAGACCAGTGGGTTTTTTTGCTCAATAATTCTTCCC
>JANRFK010004149.1:116107676-116119784 GCA_030068395.1 Apalone spinifera | reverse complement strand
TGCCTTTGTCGGTCTTGCTGCTCCTGCTAGGATGCACTGGTTTAGGGGAGACCATGGCTCAAACTTCCCCCAGGCACGATAGAAAAAGGTGTGGGACTGGACAGTCCATTTAAAGGATGGCCAGGAGATTGTTAAAATGCCTTGTCTAAGACAGTTTAAACACTTTGGTGACAGAGAGAGAATAGCTGAATAAAAAACCCTGACACTTATTCATTAGTTTAGTTTGTCACTTTTGTATTAAGCAGCTACCTAAAACTCATTAGGATATATGCCCTGCCCCTTGTGAACAACCAGCTGCACAGCCTTTTTAGTCACCCTCTGTAATGTAAAAATATGCCTCAGGCTAAACCCTACACTGCTTTTCCCCACCTGTGGATGTGATCAGTTGCACAGCTTACTAATTACCACCACAATGTTTGATATGCTTCAGTCAGCCTTGCTCTCAACTCTACACACACCAGCCTGGAGCCTTCCTTCTGCAAAAAGCCAACACAGCCAGATCTCCTGCCCTTGCTCTAATAGAGTAGACAGAAACAGGCTACACATTCTGCCACTGTGTAACCCCTTTTCTGCTTCTCGTAACCCCCCCAACACTTTAAACTGTCAGTGTATTTGCGCAAGACTGCACCAATGTGTAGACAGCCACTGTATGAAATCAGGGCTTCTTGCGCAAGAACACGGATGCTCCCACTCAGGAATAAGCCCTCTTGTGCAAGAGGCCAGTGTAAACAGGCAACATGAATTTCTTGCACAAGAAAGCCCTATGGGTAAAATGGCCACACGAGCATCTACACTGGCATGGATGCTCTTGTGCAAATGCCCATGCCAGGGTCGATGTAGCCTTTAGGTTTTATGCAGGGAAGGGGGAATTTGTGACCTCCACAAAGGATGTTTTCATTCCACCAGAGGGCTGTTTAGTGGAGATGTTTGAAAGCTCAGACAAGCTTTTAATTTGAAGAATTCCTGTAAATGCAACCTCTGTAACTTTTAACCTAGGCACTGATTCCTCCTCCAGTAAAGCTGCCAACCACCATTTACCAAAAAAATTTAAACTAGTATTTATAGGATATGCTTCATCCATCTTACCAATATACTTTCAGTAACATTTCTTTTAAGATTCATTATGAAAATGTTTGCTGGGACACTAGATGATGTATATTTCAACTCATCAAAGTTTAATGTTAAATATAAGCCAGCAGGTATTCAGACTTTCACATGAAACATGGAAATTTGTGACTACCAGCACTTGCAGGTAATACAGTACATAGAAGTGAAGTTTGGAAATCATGTAACAAATGTCCTTAAAAAAAAAAGCTGTATATAGATTTTAAATAAAGTTCAGTATTAATAAACGAACATCTGATTTAACAGATTAGAGAAGCATATCAGTGAAAGTGAGCAAAATTACATCCTACATTGCATTTCACTTGTACATGCACTTGTGGAAAGCATTATACAGTTTTGAAGTATGTTTTTGTCTGTATGTACAGTTTGCGGCTATTTCTCAGTCCAGCACAAATGAAATCTTGGAGCTAAACTGTCAGAATAATGCACCAACACCAAAAAAAATCAACTGAACAACAGTCTTGAAAATGCTTTATTGAACGGTGTGTCTTACTGTAATGTGCAGAAGATGTGTTTGAAAAGACTACAGCTTGAAAACTGGTTCTGAAAATCCTCAACAATCAATAAAAAAATCCCTACTGGGGGTAACTCCTAGTATAGCCAGAGGACTGGTGTAAAATTTCCCTTAAAACATTTTCAGTTGCAGAGACTAAACAAAAACAAAGTACTGAATTGTCTGGAAATACTTGGAATTTGAGGATTAAGAAAAGAAGAATGAAACAAACTTCAAACGGTGGGGTGGTTTTTTTGTTATTTTAGATTAGTATACATGTCACAGTTCTGTTAAGAACACCAGCTGGTGTTCAAGTCTGTAATTTTATTCTAAAATGCTTGTAATGCTGCAGGAATGGAAGATAAAGAGAAAGCAGGTGAGGTTAGAGAACTGGAAAGAGACATGATTATGGTATAAGCCTATTTTAAATTTATCAGAAGCTGTGTGCACTTTTGTCTTTATAGTCTAACTTTACATTCCAAAAAAACCAAACCCCAGCTGTCTTTGCATTGGGGCGATTATGAAAGTCTATGCACAAAAAACACTGTACATTTTTTTACATATAGGATTAATAGTATAGGCATGTAGGTGGCATGATTCAATTAAAAGGCTTTTTTACTTTTTTATGCCAAAAAATAATCAGAGAAATAATAAATAAAAGGTGCTAAAGTTAGCATTAAGAATTCAGTTGTAATATATTGACAGTCTGGGAAGTCAAATCCTCAAGCTCTCCTGATACTGACAAGTCTCTGCAAACTATGAAGCAAATACATAAATAAAACTCAAAAATATGATTGAGACTGTGAAAGGCTTTTAAAACTAAGACAACATAATCCAGGTTAACTTTTTTTTTTTTTTTTTTTTTTAAAGACAGTGAATAAATGAATCATCTACACCTGAATAAAACATGTTTAACAGTTGAAAAATTTTAACAACCACAAAAAGGAAACTTTAAACAAAGATGAACAAGATTTGATTTTGGGGCACACAAAAGCCCTTTGCAGTAGATACCAGCAATGACCTTACTGCTGTATCTCCAACAGACGTGTAAAAGAGAAGCTAAACTCCACATGGACAGGATGACTAATATGACAACATAATAGTCACATATAGCAAAATGCCAAACCCTGGAAACAACAACAATGTATCCCACTGCAGAGCTTGCTTTATGTGCTGGAAGCACATAGAAATAGGTGATTCGGTCACATATTATTCAAAAGCTACGCCGTGGCGACAAACTGCTAGTGAACACAAACTTTTTTGTCACGTAACCTTTGAATAATGGGAAAAGCTTTGGGTTTTTATAGTTTTACTCCTTGTATTTAATTTTTTAAATGACAAGGTCACTAAAACTCATGCACGCTGCAAAAAACCTCATGCAGTAGTTAAGGTAAACCATCCAAGCAGTTTTTATTCATTAATATTCATAAATACACACAGCAGCTTCATTAGAGATTTTTCATTTTTTTTCCTCTTCAGTTTGAACGTGGAGTATTAGGAGAGCCTTTTGCATGTCAAGGTACAGAACACAGAGGTTTTCTCCTCCGCACTGCAACCTACATTTACCTGCTAGAAGTAAAAATTAGTTAAGTGAAAATGATTATCATATATATCTTTTCTCTCTTCCTTTTGAATGTACACAATGTAACAAGAGTGACAGACCTGAAATTACAATCACCAAAACAAACCCAAGATAGTAGTTGTCCACTTTCATTGGCAAATACAGCACAGAGGACATTGTCTGCGAAGTGGGATGTCATCAAAGAGGAGGTGGAGGAGGCTCGTTTCCTTTATTACTCTCTTTTAAATTTAGGTTTTCTAAAGCAACATCTAAAGGCATAATATCTACACAGCCCATAGCACCAAAATCGGCTATCTCCCCCCTCTCATCCTCATCTGAGGAGGAACTTTCTTCCCGCATCAAAGTGGACAGTAGAAGCTCTTGAACAAATAGGCTACGGTCTGCCCGTTCACTTTCCATTGACTGGCGCTCTGCTTCGGACATCTTAGGGTCATTCAACCTGCACAACAGCGAAGGGAGACAAGACAGGGAGTTGATAAAAGCCCACCGGGCTGAAGACGTCACCCAGCAAGCGTGCTCTTATCTGCTGGGCTGACATACTGGAAGGCGTTCAAGGGAACCAGTTTGGTCTGGTCTACTCTACAGCAGAAGGCCGACTTAATATACATAATTAACTATGTAGCTGGAGCTGACATATCTTAAGTGGCGTTTCTGTGCCGCCCTCACAGCGGGAGGTCAATGGGAGCAAATGCTTCCATCGGCTTCCGTTACTCATGAGGAGCAGGAGTACTGGTGCCGACAAGAGTGCCCTCTGAGTTGATTTAGCGAATCTTCACTAGGCCTACTAAATTGAACTCTGGAAGATCGACCACAGCCGCTTCGCTCTTCTGCCTAGTGTAGACATGGCCTTTGTGTGTTGCTATCCTGCTTTTGAGGCGGACAGATTGACTATGACAGACATACCCGATCCAACTAAAAAAGACATTCCAAAACTCTGCTGTTTCAAGGCACAACAGTCTGCACAGATTGGATTGATAAAAGGGAGACATTAAATTCTGAATGCAAACACCACGACAACTTGCACTACTAAGCATAAAATGGGGTTCTACCCCGTCCTCTGAAAGTCTGTAACTTCAAAGTCTGTAAACACCAGCCCTCTGATTATTTCTAGAAAATTTTAATATATGTCATACATTTCTCTGGAGGTCTCATTTTTGGTAACTTAGGTAAAACTCAGCATGACAGCAATACATTATTTGATATAACCTTCAAGTTTCTATCACCGTTTTCCAACACCCAGAAGCAGATGAAATGCTGTAGAGGAGAATGCATCAATTTGGAAGCCAACAGATGACCAAATTTAAAATAAAAATAAAAATAAAAAAAATAAAAAAAAGGAACAGGACTTTTAAAACCAGAAGGCCTGTATATTACAATGTCTCAGGCATCCCAAAAGAGATGGAACCACACCAAGATAAGCCCTTTTATAAAACCACCCCAGAGCTTAATAATCTTTTCTAAAGCAGTCATGTTTACTAATGGCATCTTTGATTACTCAAGTTTTCTTCTATTGCCACTTATAATGTAATAGCATGGGGGCAGCTGGTAAAGTAGGCAAGAGAAGGCATTGCAGTCTCAAAATTGCCCACACTGCCCTGCTGCCTGGGAGGGGCTGGAGCCATGCTGCATGGCAGCCTACTTCCCCAGCAGCCAGAGAAGGTTGGGGGCCATGCCACACAGCAGCCCCGGCCCTCAGCTGGGGTTGGGCAGGGCTTGGTTGGGGGGTGGGAGGAAAGGTTGTGAAGGCACATGTTCTTGGAGAAGGGGCGGGGCTTTGGGTGGAAGGGGCAGGGCTTCGGCTGCCTTCACCTGCCACCCCCCTTGTGCAATAGAATATCTGATATACATAAAGACACCCTCTATTCAACCTCCAGTTTAGGATTAAAACGTTCGTTTCCTGTAAAACAGCATTTAAATGTTAACTTCCAGGTTCTCCTCCTTTCCATTACAGCTCAAACTCATAGGCTGATATAACTGGAAATGCTCTTACATTTACTGGAAGGCTACGTCTAGACTGGCATGATTTTCCGCAAATGCTTTTAACAGAAAAGTTTTTCCGTTAAAAGTATTTGCGGAAACAGCGTCTAGATTGGCATGGACGCTTTTGCGCAAAAGCACTTTTTGCGGAAAAGCGTCCGTGCCAGTTTAGATGCGCTTTTGCGCAAGAAAGCCGCCATCGCCATTTTAGCCATCGGGGCTTTTCTGCGCAAAACAAATCTCAGCTGTCTACACTGGCCCTTTTGCGCAAAAGTTTTGCACAAAAGGGACTTTTGCCTGAACAGGAGCATCAAAGCTTTTCTGCAAGAACACTGATTTCATACAGTAGGAAGTCAGTGCTTTTGCGGAAAATCAAGTGGCCAGTATAGACAGCTGGCAAGTTTTTGCGCAAAAGTGGCTGATTTTCTGCAAAAACTTGCCAGTCTAGTCACAGCCAAAGAGTAATGTAAACAAGCATAATCAACAGGAAATTATCTATAAAGTAACAACCCTTACGCCTCTCAAACTGATGCTAGAGAACCACAGAAGCAGTGTTAAAATGGATTCTGCAAGTGGACAAACACTTGGTGTATAAAAAGAAGAGATGAAGCAAAAACTTTCTGTTTTTATTTACACAGCAGTGATCCACCCAAAAATTCCACAGCTATGCTGCAAGCATCAATTCCTCTACAAAAATCAGAAGACCATGAATCTGTAAGTAGTAGAAATGACTGTAAACCTTATGACTACAACAAACCTTTAGCTACCCCACAGCTGTGTGGGAGAAAAGCAACAAGGTTATGTGAGAGAGAACCTCTCACCTACACCCCACATAGACACTGACTAGATACTCTTGCTCATTGCAAGCAACATCTGTTTGACATTCGCTCCTAAGTTTGCTTTTCAGTTTACTCTCATCTTTACATCTGACAATACAGATGCAGCAACACAGCAGTCAAAACTATTCATTGTGGATTGCTCTTCTGCAACCAGAATCTTCACTGAGTATGTAAGTACTTCACTGCCATGGAAAACAGCTGATAGCAATAACAAACTGAATTGAATAATTGCTCTTATAGAAGATATATAAATGAGACCTCATTCTAACTTTTTGGGTGAAACTGATAGTGTACCATGCAGTGCCGTTTTACAGGCTCGATGAAAAACACCACATTCAGACCAAGCACTTTCATGTTTACTAGAACAAATATAAATAATTCCCTACTGATGCTCATCCATTACTTTCACCACCTAAGCACAGAGTCATTTTGCCACAACTTTGAGTATCACTTACATGTCTGCTGAGTGCTAGCACACACATTTTGCATCACCACCCATTGGCAAAACAAGTTATTTGGGCATCGGAGATTGAGGGGATATGGGATATTAAGCTGCAATTAAATAACCCCGCTTGGCATGGCACTTAGGCACATGCTGAACTTTTAAGCATGGAGTAGTCCTACTGAATTTAATGCAACAACTTATGGGCTTAAAGTTATATATGTGCTTAAGCACCTTATCAAACAGGGTCAAGAAAAGGGATAGTGAATATAGGAAAAGTAACGCGAGTACGTCTCTAGAATGAGTTACCTTGTAAGAAGAAACTGGGAGTTCTGGGTAGCCTGCTGACTATTCTCTGTGTTAGATGTGTTGGTTGTTGCTGTAGATTGTGTAATAGTGGTGGCGACGCTGCTCGTATTGGTGCGTCTGGTTGCATTGCGTGCCGTCTCCAGTTGTTGCCGTGCTGCCTGTGCGTGTTGTCGTTCTAACTGCAGCTGCATCTGCAACTGCTGTAACTGAGAAGCGGAAGGGCCAGAGGAATTGAGCTGTCCTCCTGCAGAACGCCTCACGCCTGATAACTGAGACAAAAGCTCTGCCAAAGAGGAGAGAAGCACCAGTGTGACATTTGCTTGCAATAATACTAACAAATGAGAGTCTAAGTACGTCCTGGGCATCAATCTCCCCGTCTCTTATTTCTAAAATACCTCAACATTACTTCTGGCACAGACTGCCATATGGGCGCACAGTGCAAAGCACCTCAGACACGTTCCAATCCCCAAGCTCACAGCATCACTTACAGTATTCACCTCTTTACTGTGGTGAAGAATTTGAGGTCTGAAATCACTTGATCAATGAAAGAAAGGCCCTTCCCTAGGGATTATGAACTGACTACATCGTCATCTGCCAATTCCCTAACGTGTTATCTTCCAGACAAAATGGCAGTTGCCTCAGCAACCATTTCAATTTTGGCTTAAGTTCAAAGGTGCACTCCTCCCCCCGCACCCGCACACTATTTTCATGCTATACAGGAGGGAAGCTGTGCTGTAGAAAAGAAAAATGACACTTCTGTCAGTTATTTATGGGGAATATTAAAATTCAGACCACAGATTTTTACCATGCTGCACATTGTGAGAGTTCTGCTGGAGTCACAAGATAGACAGTACATTTCCCCTGAATCAGGATAAATAATATACTTACCATTTGCCCGAAAGGCGTTACTATGACTTCTCATACCTGACCTAATAAAGATCCCTACTCCCACAAGCGTAGTAAAGGCCTGCCTAGATAAAAACATGTCAGGCTTTGGATGGGGCCAATATGGAATTGTTCCATTTTAGGGGGATCAGGGTAAGAATTGTGGTGAGTTTTGTCTGCACAAAAAGGTATTTTCAAAAATAAACAGTAAAAAAATGCTGTTTTCATATTGAGCTAGAACCTATCTGCATTCAAAAAGCTTGTGGGAACTGTTAATTTGTTGCATTTTGTTTGGGGAAAGGAGAAGAAATAATTTTGGATTTTGCAAACAATTATGCCTCTGAAAGGCGTATAACATTTGTGTTAGTCACATAGGTTTTGGAAGGGACAAGCTTGCCACATAGCACTGACTGAAACAAGGAGACTTTCCAAACTCATGAGGGTGGCTTCAAGCAGTTACAGCCTGGACTTGATTCACTTAATTTTAACATGGTTCTCTTTAAAATTTACCCATTTTACTATGGAAATTGAGGTTACAAAACTAAACAGCCCTTAATTCTTCAGACAGAATAACTGCATTTCAGGCTGTTGGACTTTTTGAAGTATATTCTACTACCCTTTCTTACAGGTCATAATTTTCTTCCATCTTTCTTTACTGTCTCATCCTGGAGAGGGCTGAGATTATATTTCTGGGGGGAAATCTAAGGCTGGGAGTGTGTTTGGGTCACCTTGTAACGATACCCAGACTGTAACCCCAGTATGGCCGGCAGACTACAGATGTACACAGATTTGACCAGAAGCTGCTCCAAATTTTTACAACAGAAAATGTGTGAGGGCTTAGTAATCTTGTAGAGTTTAATTTAAAATTAGCACTTCTGCCATTCACTCTGCGCTGTGAACGCAAACAGAAGGCATTTCGTAACATTTATCAATATCATCAAAATATAGCTTATTTCATCTTGATTAACTCTGAAGTATATAGTTTTGTGTATATAGATACCAAATCTTCCCCAAATGCAGTTCTATATAAGTGGCAAATACAAATGAGAAGCACTGAGGTAGATAATGGATTCTGGAAACACTGTTCATTTTTAAAATATATACCAATGCGTGCAGGCTGTGTATCTGAGGAGACTGGACCAGAGACCCCTGGAATTTCAAAGAGTTTAGAGTAAAGGGGAGAATACACCTACACAAACACACACTCCAAATATGGACAAGCAGAGCAACCATTATCTTGGATTTTGCACCTAAGGGTGGAGAAACATAAGGGAAAATAAGTAGTCGTGACTCTTACCAGCTATAGGATCCATGGCTTCCCTATTGCTTGAAGAATACGAACTCTGTGAAGATGAAAGCCCACCAGTGGAACTGCTAGTAAAGTGCATGTTTGATCTACGTGCGCGAGGGCCTCCCAATCCCCGGCCTGGGTGAAACATTCGACGCACATGCCGAACACCGCTGGACTCATCGTAAGCCAACAGTTAAGAAAACACCAAATTGTTTGTTACATTATTAAAGACGAGCGCTTTACCAGTAGAATGGGCTGGGAGGATGGCACGCTGCATCCTCCATACAGGGATTCTTTGTTAAGTATAAAACAACTCAATCTCAACTATGTAGAGTTGATAATCTGTGTAGATTCTTGCATTAGTACCCCTCCTATCTAACTGCTATCCTTTGATCCTTATCTGCTTCTTTTTAACTAGCCAATCTTCAGGTACTTATAGATTACCAGTTCTGCCTACTTATTTTTCCCTTTGATATTATCATACTCTCTGCTCCTTGTTTCCTGCATCCTTCCTTTTTTCCCCCCTCAAACCTCCCATCCCCCTATTTTGGGTCTGCACTTCCTAAACTCAAAACTCTGGTCATCTGAAGAAGTGGGCTGTGCCCATGAAAGCTCATGATACCCTCTACATGTTTTATTAGTCTATAAAGTGCTACCAGCCCATTTGTTGTTTTTAAGTTTATGCCACTAGGGTCTGTAGTGCAATAGTACATGGAATTCAAGACTCCTATAGTTATTTGAACCAAGCTTCCTTATTAATCTCATATTCACTATCAAGTCCTCTTTGTCTGCAGAGAATCCTAGCTGAGAGGCCTTATTTGCATGATCATGAAGAAGTTTTCTAGATGTTCTTTGACACCGAGTACCAAATGTCAATTCAAGACATTTCCTTGTGGTGGCAGGGAGTGGAAAGCAAAGAGCCTGGGGGATAGGGGCTGCTGGGCTCCCTGCAGGACTCTTGCATTTATATTACTGATTTAGATCTGTGTTTTTCAACCTGTGGTCGGCAGATCCCCTGGCAGTCTGCAGATTGTCTCGTTTCAAAGATGTCTGCGCCTCCATTTGAAAACATTTAGGGTTGAAAACCACTGCTTTAGATAAATACTGTCAGCAGGTAACTTTAATTGCATCTATTTGCCGTTTTTGAAAAAAATCTATTATAGGTTACTGTTATTAATAGTACATTTGGTTCTACAGTACCCCTCTCATATGCAGGTTTTCCACCACAACTGAACTAATTGGCAGTTCTAAGAGGTAGAGGAATTAAAATGCTACAACCTGCTTGCAAAAAAAATCAAAATAAGTAGTTACAGTTATATGCAATGCAATCCAGCCTTTTGACTTGGTTTGGGAAAGGATATTAAATCTCTAGGAGCTCTGTGTTCTAGTGTAAGATGTGCTGCAAAGTCATCTGTGACATGATTAGGATCTCCTCCAGGTAACGCTGCACATATTGGACAAATCTGAAATGGCAAAGTCAGAAAAACGAGTTTAACAACTTCACAGAACAGCAACATGCATTCACCATTCTAGGCAGATCTCTTAATAAATCACTACATTTTAATAGTCAAATTCTGATGCTGCATAGATGTAGTCACAGGTAAAAAGTGGTAATTAAAGCATCCAAGGAGCATTATTAGCTTCACAATATTAATTTTTAAACTGGTTCCCTTCAGTAACATTTTTAGTAACAACCTCAAAGCCCAGTGCCATTTATTTTCCAATCAATTTGTAACACTCTGATTTTACAACTTGTTTTCATATGCTAATTCCTATGCAACTAGAGTGCTTTAGTTTACACATATTGCTAACACCTCACATGTACCAACGCGGTGACCTCAGCTTGTTCATTCGATGCTCTTGAAGGCCAGAGGTACTCTCTCTCTACTGAAGACAGAGGAGAACTACTCCAAAAGGGAGTATTTGTAACTTCACCAGTGGGTAGCATCTGCACACACTGCCTCCCATAACAACACTGACAGCCCCCAAGTGGGCCTCGTACACTCCTCCAACAGCGTTTATGGGCGAGGGAAAGTATCCTTCACACTAGATGGCCAGAGGTGAGGGACCTGCAACAGTACTCCTATGGTATTTGTATAGGGTGGGTCCAGAGCTGTCTTAGGGAGAGCGTCTGGGCTCAGCCACTGTTCCCTATCCCCCTCTCCCCCACAATGCACTGCAGAGGTGCTCGTACCATGAATATCTCCTTGCACTCCACAGCAGCCTCCTCCTGCCCCAGGAGCAGCTTCCCAGTCACCTAGGCTGTGTGCTCTCAGCCTTCTGGTTACACAGATCCCAAAGGTGGATCAGTTCCGAGTGAGATGTTCAGTTGACTGGTCAGGAGTATACAACCACCACCACCACCACCACCAGCAGCAGTTCCTTTCTCTCCTCCCCCCCTACGCTACAGTATTGTGTTAAATGTAAACTACTAAAATAAAGAGGTGTTCATAACTCTGAGTTTCTACTGTACCAGAGGTATGAAATCTGTTCCTTACGTTTGGGAGGCTGAGCCGTCTACATGTTGAAAATATATACAAACGATACTACTGCCTCTTTTTCCAATACAACAAGCACATAGTAAGCAAAGCAAGTCAAGAATTTTACAACCATTTCTTTTTGTTGAGAGTGGGTGGATAGAGGAGACTCAGAAAGTGCTGACTCAGCAAAACGCATTAGCTTTAGACAAAAAGGTCTCAGCGAGAAGATCCAGGATGGAACTTTGGCCGAGAAAGAGCGCGCCCAGAACAGCTAACAGCCTGGTGCTTCAGGCACCCACCTGAGGTATAGGACCAGGTTCATGCTCCTGATCTGAATGAGGCAGAAAAAAAAGACTTGAACCTACGTCCCTCCCATACCACGTGAGGGATATCACTGGCTATTCTAGCTGGGAGATGAAGAAGGGTCTCATGTTTTACAGGGAAAAGGAAAGCGTTGGTTTTGTTCCACACTGGAATGAAAAAAAAAAAATCTGATGCCTTCAACATTTTCAACAAGCTAAATATGAGTCAACAGTGTGACATGGTTTCAAAAAAAAGCAAAAATGATTCTGGGATGCATTAACAGGAGTGTTGTGAGCAAGATACAAGTCATTCTTCCGCTCTACTCTGCGCTGATTAGGCCTTAACTGGAGTATTGTGTCCAGTTCTGGGCACCACATTTCAA
>JANRFK010004149.1:116071527-116107576 GCA_030068395.1 Apalone spinifera | reverse complement strand
CTGGTGTTCCGTGAACAACTTACAGGTGTGCCATGGCCTCTTCTTTGTTTTTGTTACTTCTTTGTTTGTCTTTTTTTTTTTTAATCTGACAATTTTTTTTTTTAAAGAAAATTTTCCTAGGTGTTCCACATAAAAAAAAATTATTATTGTTTGGTGTTCCGTGGTCTCAAAAAGTTTAAGAAACACTGGTCTAGAAAACATGAGCTATGAGGGAAGGCTGAAGAAATTGGGCTCGTTTAGTTTGGAAAAGAGAAGACAGAGGAGGACATGATAGTGGCTTTCAGGTAGCTAAAAGGGTGTCACAGAGAGGAGGGAGAAAACGTGTTCATCTTGGCCTCTGAGGATCGGACAAGCAGCAATGGGCTTAAACTACAGCAAGGAAGATTTAGGTTGGCCATTAGGAAAAAATTCCTACCTGTCAGGGTGGTTAAACACTGGAATAAATTGCCTTTGGAGATACTGAAGAGCAGGTTAGACAGATATCTATCAGGGATGATCTAGAACGATGGAGCTTGGTCCTGCCGTGAGGGCAGGGGACTGGACTTGATGACCTCTCAAGGTCCCTTCCAGTTCTAGTGTTCTAGGATTCTCTGATTCATGAAACAGAACCCTTGTTTTCCAATTAGACTCACTACTAAGTTTAAATATCCAGGGGTAGCACCAGCAATTACTACAACAATACATATGTCCAAGGGAACCGGGTATGTGTCAACCTCTCAGCTGGAAGCTTCCAACTATGCAAACACTACACATGATAAGGAAAGGCAAAACCTTTAGTTCTAACCTCTCTCACATATCAACATGGCATCTATTTGAACAGGATCTGATTTATTCTACGGAACTGAGTTCTTTAACTTGCGGTCTAAAACAAGAATGACCACACAAAGGCAAAAACTATCCAGTTAGCCCTGCAAATCTGGCTGGAAGTGAAAATGCCCTATGTGGATACGCATGTTTTCATTACCCATCACTATCATAAGTACTTGCTGAATGCCAGTATCTAAGCAAGGACAGCTGTTTCAAAACATAGGCTCATAAAGCAATTGTAAATCTGAATTAACTGTCCTCAGTCTTTGCTCAGCTGCTGCAATACTACAACACTGAAACAGTTTTACACAGAGCTATGATTATAAGCTATGATAAATGCAGCTTTCTACTAAAACAGCATATGAACGTGCCCCGATGAGATGAATAAAGTATATGGATGAAAATGCCCTTCACCAAAGCTAGGAATAAAGATGGGATATAAAACTACGGGAGGCTGATCTGTGACTAACGAAGAAGGGTTCCATTTTTGGAGGAGGGGGGAGCAGAGAGGCAGGTGCTCAATAGTATGAACTTCGGCTCCAAGTGCAAATAAGACAGACATTTGCAAATATAGCTGCAGACCAAAATGTGCAACTTGGGGAAACTCAATCACATGAGAGTCTATATCTGCAAAGTTTCACTGACATCAAGTGGCACAAATCAGAACTACATTACCACACCAATGACAAAAAAGCATCTACATTTAGGGATTTTATTGCAATCGCTTTATCCAATATAGCAATGAAAGTTAATCTGAATTTACCTAAAAAAAAAAAAGAGACCCACGGGGGAAGAAGCAAAAAGAAGGAAGTGCACCTGCACTTGATACCAGTATCTGGGTCTAAATAGAGATGAACGAACACTCTCGTTCTCTTAACTCTCAGATCCAAAGGCCAACTATGTTACCCTCTTTATTTTATTTAAAAAAAAACAACAAATGGTCTGGTAGCACTTTATAGACTGTTAGTCTATAAAGTGCTACCAGACCATTTGTTGTTTTTTTCCTGTAACAGACTAACTCGGCTACCCCCTGAAGCTTCTATTTTATTTTAGTTCTTCACAATTTCAAAGGTGTTAGGAGAGGAGAGGGCATTTGACATGATGGGAGTCATTTCCCTATCCCACAGCAGGTCTGATGTAATCCATTTCAAGCTTTTACATTTTTATATCAACCAACAGCAAATAAAGATAAAACTGAGCAACAAATACATTTGCTCAATGTTGCTCTACAGGCACAACATTCCTGAAGCATGACAAGCATCCATACATGAACTGTTTGATTGCAAGGAGAACCTAACCTAGCTCAAAAACTTTGTTGCAGAATATATCTGGTAGACATTTTTGTCTAAATTAGGTATGAAGAGCTGTGGAGTCTTCTAAGACAAAAATAATCTGGAACTCATCAGTTCCTAAATAGCTGAGGTGAGGTACAAGTCATTAGTTTCAGACCATCACAACAAAAGTCAAGAACAGAGAATTTATAAGGCATCAAAGACTGATTGCAACCTGTTTTTGAACAGATCCAAGCCTTCCTATATGTAGTAAAGAGGGATTATTCCCATTCATAAAAACTTTCAGGAACGGTAACATCTTTTGCCATGAATGCTTGATTATTAGTTACTTGCCAATAAACAGCAGAAGCAACATAGCTCTTTCAGCACATCCTGCAACTTCCACTGGCCGGGAACAGCGATCCACAGCCAATGGGAGCTATGATCACCAATACCTGTGGAAATGCAGGTAAATAAAGCATCTTGTGGCTAGCTAGCGGCTTGCCCTTACAAGCCCTGACCCAGTGTTTGAAAACGCCTGCTCTAGTGTGGGTGTGCACCCATCACTTGTAGTTTACATGAACACATAAAGCAAGTAAAATCAAAGACATGGTAGAGCTTTTCATTTCTCATGTTTTCGCCATAATTCAAAAGCAATGTTATTTCTGCTTACCACTTCTGTTGATGTTTCTGCATGCTCAGAAGTAACGTGTTCTTGTAGAGATGTTTCAGTATAACCCATTTTTCCACAATAAGGACAAGTAAAAGACTGTGGCTGCTCTACAGAGAAAGCTTCTCCGCCATAGTACAAATCTGGAAAAGAAACCCAATGTGGTAGACTTTAATCATGAAGAAGCATTACTAGATATACTGGAATTGAAATATGGTACAGGCAACTCAGTTAAACTAGTGATTTGGTCAAGTGACTAACTCAGGCACTTGGTTGTATATCTGAAAACGCGAGCAGACACTGATTTCATAAAGGTGATCACCAAATTTAAACACTCGAAGGAATGAATTAGAGCTGTCAATTAACGCACATTAATGCCTGCAATTAACAGAGCACAATTAACGCCTTTAAAAGGGGCAGCGCAACGCAGCTCGGGATCAGCTGGGGACTCCAGCTGATCCTGGGCTCCCATGGTGCTGCCGGGGCAGTGTTTCCAAGGGGCAGTGCTGCACGGAGCCAGGGACAGCTGGGGACTCCAGCCGATCCCGGGCTCTTGCAGTGCTAGGCTTCTGAAATGCCACCGCAGTGTTTCCAAGGGGCAGCACCCCCAATTAATCGCGATTACATTTTTTAATTGCATGATTAATCATGATTTTTTAATTGCTTGACAGCCCTAGAATACATAGATTATACTAATTTCATGCTATCAAAAACATCAAAACACAGGCACCAGGGACGCAAAAGGTTAACTGGTCAGCTTACTGGATAACTGGTCATGCTTACTGGTTCCGCTTAACTGTTAGTCAGTGGGCGCCGGAGCATCCATTTAATTGGTTAACAATTTAAACAGGATTTTACATCCCTAATAGGCACAAAGTATGCATGCCACTTTCTATCCTAACTTGTGCCCTCAACTCCATCCCTAAATCGTAAATTCTACAAGGTTACCCTGGTCACGGCAAATCTACACACAACAGTATTTAAGAGTGTCTTGTCTGCAGTTACTCCCTTCCACAGTTGGAAATGAACCTTCATTAGCAACAATGGGAAACTGGAGTGAGAAAATGCCTACTCCAAACAAAGCCTACACTTGTCTATTTACCGAAGCAAAAGTTACTTGCAAGCTGTTATATTCTAGTTTCTATTTCAAGCACCTGCCTCTGTGAAATTTATATAGTTCCAGTCCTGAGCAAGCCGCCACATTAAAACGCACCCTTGCAAACCTGTCATAAAAATTTAACCATCTGTACTCAACACTTAACTGCCCCTACTTCTTCACTACAATGGCTATACAATGAATAAAACTTGTTATTTATTTGCAGGCTTAAAAAGAGGTATTTTTCCTGAGCACGGACATTCAATTCAACTCTCTTTTCCAGCATTCTTTTTCCTTGTGCTTGTGGACAGTCACAGGAAATAATGGATTAAAAAAAGAATACATTTTGGGAAAAATATAAATCTTCATGGTCCAAGGCATCAACCACCTCAAAATGGTGAAGGTTAGGAAGGCATTTCACTGTTGGCACATTATTCCAAAACTGCCGTGTACAGAGTTTCTTGCACTTTCTGAAACTTCTGCTATCGGCCCGTGTCAGAAACAGGATATGGAGCTTGACGAAGCACTGGTTTAAAATAACTGAAAATACATTATTAATAGGAACTCCTGTCCCCCAAATTAGCACGGGCACAGAGCCCCACACACCTAACCACAGGAATATCACACCTAATCACACAGCCACTGAACCATTTTTGAACAATAATTATCAGTCAGTGGGTATCTGTGCACCCTATAGTCTATCTATTCCTGACTGCTTTGGAAAGTCTTATTTGCCAACAGCTACTAAGGAGAGGTAAGAAGGGAGGGTCAGTGTTATTCTGTAGAAGCAATATATTGTCTAACACAAGTTACTTTTGGCAAATAATCCCCTTTTTCTAATTCATGATATTGTTCCCATAGGGCCTTAAGTAGGCAGCTGAAAGAAAGATATCCTCTTCAAAACAGTCACTGCTAGCATACACATAGGACCCTTCATTTTCCTTGGGAATGTATCAGTGTTTATTATCTCAACAACAAAACCAGGTGAAAATCTGTGCAAAACACAATTTAAGGTAAATACCAAGATTTATTTTGTTGGATGGAAAGAGGAGTAATGCTTTGAATTCTGTTCAGTGTGTTTTGCTGCAGAACTAAAACAACTCCAAACACAAGGCCACCTGAGCATATAAGAAAACAATACATCTCTAATCCCAATATAAAACTTTTCATTTAAATAAACAGTTCATTGTTTGACTTAGCCAATAAATATTTACATTTAATAAAAGGATTTGTGGTGCACACTCAAATTCATCCTTTTCTCCTGTTTAAAAAAAAACAAAGTTCAAATATTGTGTGTGTTCTGAAACACATTCTGGCATGGAGTTTTGTTTTCTTCCCATTTTAGCGTGTCAAATCTTTGAACTGGGGGTGTAATATCTTGGTTAAAAAGCTAAGAGATGTCACTTTCTTGGACCACTGTGATGGACTCTTCATGCCACACAGAACCACGAGGCTCACCATCTTATTTCCAGCCAAGCCCTGAAGAAGCAAATTTATATCTGTATACCCAACATAGCCATCTGCTTTCTGGGAGAACTCAATCTAAAAGAACAGCAGTGTACTGCAGCTAGACAATACAACTCCACTTAAGCATAATTTTATGATCCAACTCCTTTTAATTTTTCAAACTTCATGCTACTCAGAAGTTTTAATTCCAATCCATTTGGTTTTCCAGGCTCAAAAAAAGCAGCTGAAAACCCACCAGCTTGAAAAGCACTTTTCATGTTTAGATAATGGATAGCAACCAAGTGGAATTTCATCAAATTATACAAAATTTACTCCACAGGTTTAGAACAAGCCTGAAAAAGTTAATCCAAAGAATGTTGTTTTCAGTATATTATTAGCATCTTAAAAGAATGCTTATCATGAAAGTACCTCCTTAGCCATACCTGTAGCATTACAAATACCGTGCTATGGACTCACCATTGTGAAAAAAATGGTGAGTCCACTATTCAGCAACAACCTAGCATTGCCACAGGTGAGTTTACAACCCCAGAGTAACAACCAAAGATGACAGCCCTCCCATCTCCTCTTTGACACCACACTGCTTCTAGCCAGTGACGCTTTACAGAAGAGTTTTCACGTTTCCATTTAGTCTTAACAGAAGTTGTCATAATATTCATGAAATTAAAAGTCTGTGTTATGTCCATAATGGATGTATTCTAATATCTGAGCAGATAATTCAAGAGAAAACAGAATTAAAGCCTCCCTAAAGAAGGAGGTTGCCCATTCTACTACCAAAACCAAGTGTCAGTAGAATGCTTTTAAAAGAAAAAATTCTGTATATCAGTGTTTCTCAACCAGTGGTATGAGAATCCTTAGGGATACTTGAGAGAAATTTGGGGGGAGGTATGTCAACACAACTGAAATTTGGAGAAAACTGAATTTCTATTTTAAGTTTTACAGTACTTGATTATTTTTGTACTTTTTATACCCGCCAATTTCATCGCCCACCTGGCTATGATTAAGTTGTTTAAACAAATGTATTACAATGGGAGAAAAAATTGTGAGAGAAAACTAGGTACTGGGGGTACTTTTTTTTTAAAGGGGTACTTAATAAAAAGGTTGAGAAACACTGCTGTAGACTCATTTTTCAATTGTGCTGCTCAGAAACAGCAGTTTATACATAAGAAAATGACAATACATGCTATGTTGAGATATAATTCTAAATAGTAACAACAATTTCAATGAGACATCACTTACCAAAATCCACCCGTGTTAGTATGCACTGCATTGGATGGTCAGTTGTATGCCTTGTTGTCGTGGCACCACTTTCATAACAAGATGCACACAGATCGTAATCGTAGCAAATTAAACACTTGTATCTGCGACCTCGAAAATTTCCTTTTAAACATGCATCGCAGCTGACACCTGTAAACAAAGAAAATTGCTCATAAACAGAGGTAATTACACTTTGTTTGGAAGGAAAGCTGGCTTGGCACTATCTTCCTCTACCTGAAAAAGCCACCAGAAAAAACCCAGTAAGGTCTTATGCAGCTAAACCATATTACAGGATTAAGCACATTTACTCCTCAAACTAAGGCACATATTGGACACAATCTGAAAGTAATGCACAAGACAACAATTAAATCACTAGTTTGCTAACTAGTTATGACTACGAGTGGAACCCCACTTTCAGAAACCAGAGTCACAAATGAACAGTCAACCACACATCTCATTTGGAACCGGAAGTACACAGGCAGCAATAGACAAAAAATAAAAAAAACTACTACAGTACAGCACTGTTAAAATGTAGACTACTGAAAATAAAGGGAAAGGAGCATTTTTCTTCTGCAAAGTTTCAAAGTTGCATTAAGTTAAAGTTCAGTTGTAAAGTTGAGAGCTACCATGACAGTTTGTTCAGTTATGAACATTTCAGTTACAAACCACCTCCATTTCTGAGGGTTTTGTAACCAAGGTTCTACTGTACAATCCTTTGCATGTGCCTTTAAATACAATCTTAGTCATTTGATTTTGTTTTCAAGCACAGTGCCTATAATGAAGCTTTGACCAAAACAATAGGAAGTAGTGCTGTAAAATCCTGATTAATCGGCTAGCCAGGCAAAGGCTAGGTTACCTGAATGTTGAACTAGTTAACCAACTAAGTGGGATCCTGGCCAGAGATCGCATCAGCCTAGCTGGACTAGTCCCCAGCCTGCAGGGCTCCCACTCCCAGCCTCCGCCACCAACTGGGTGGGGTTTGCTCCTGGCTAGCAGTCCAGCAACCCCACACAGGAGCCCGGTGGGGCTAGAGTAGGCCACACCTACTCCTGGAGAACTGGTTAAGTGATTACAACATCCCTAATTGGAAGACTCTAAAATTTATAAAAACCACAAATAGTCTAGTAGCACCTTAAAGACTAAAAAAATATGTATATGGTATCATGAGCTTTCGTGGGCAAAACCCACCATCTACTTTTTTTTAGTCTTTAAGGTGCTACTAGACTATTTGTGGTCTTAAGTTTTTCCTGTTACAGACTAACTCAGCTCCCCCTCTGAAGCTAAAATTTATATTCAAGCGATAATGTGGCTAGTGCAGAATTTTTTTAAAAATCGTGATTTAAATCATTCAGTCTTTTGTGATTTTTCTTCTACAATTTTCCATCTTTTTGATGCAATAGTTTGACAAAGTCATCTTTGCAAAACAGATCTGCAGTAGCCATCTGGATATCCTATTTTAAAACACTAGGAAAAAAGAAACAAAATCAAGATTATATACCATCAGCCACCTCTCAGTTTCTTCCTTACTCCTTATACCTTTGCATATGGAATTAGTCATGCTGGCTATGTCATGAGAAGATTTCATAGCTTCTTGTAAGCTTTTTGTGATGTTGTACATGTGGTTTCAGTTCTTTGTTGTTGGTTAGGTAAAGCCTCAGACTGCAACAGAAGTGTCATCTCTAAACTTCCTTCAACTGCTTTTGTAAATTATGGGATTCTAGAGCGGAACCAGTGTAAACGTGTGCCCGATGTTAATCAACGTCGTCCTCCTGTTCAGTGCAAATTTGTAACATTTTCATAGTCAGTTGCCAGTGCAGACGCCATCTTCCTCCATCAGAAATCACTGGGAAAGCTGGAGCAACCAACCAACCATAAGAATGACGACGCTGGCTGAAGAATCTTTGAATTTTCCATCAGTTTAAAGGTTCTGTTAGGTGATGCTCAATTAGTTTTCAATAGCAAATATGGACTTGTCAGACTTCTCTCAAGTGACGTCTTCAACAACTTAAGCTATGTCTACACTAGTACTTCAATGTGCTAAAGCATTCTCAGTCTGGGGTGTGAGCACACGTTTCAGGGCCATGCTCCCAATGCTGGGGTGGGGTTTTTTTTAATCCCCTCAGTGGCATGGATTTTTTTTTTTTTTTTTTTAAACAGCACTCTTCCCCAGTGCTGGTGCTTTAATGTTGCCAGTGTAGATTCTGAGGTTTTCTTTTTAGACCTAGAATCAACAGGACCGAATACGACTGTGCTTCCCCTGTATGCATACCTGTAGCCATTATCTGGTCATTTGTTTGACATTGTGCAACTCTAGGTTTAATTTTTCCTGCATTTCTTCACTTGCCACATTGGACTTGTCAATTTAAGTCTGCCTGGAAGAGTATTTCTGTGGGAAAGTGCTTCAATTGTTTATTTCAGCTTCTCCTGGCCAAGAACAGTGTTTAGGTGTTTTATCATGTCTATAGATCAATGGAGATGATGTATGTCTCACAGGATCAAACTCAAGAATATTTCAATCTTTTCAACAGATGGTATCCCAATAAATGGTACATTGGATCTTGAAGGAGCTGAAGAAACTTATTTCCTGCACTTTTCAAGACAAGCAAGAATCCTTTCAATGTTGCTATTTAACTTTTGACAATGTCTGCACAAAGATTGGGAAGCGTCATCTGCTTTTATGACTTCAATTCACTCAATTGCTTGCTTCCTGTCACTTCCCTTCAACTTCAGCTGTGTGGAGTCAGATAAATTCACATCCTGATGATTGATGACCACCAAACATTAACCACCCACTGGCAGTATTGTCAGTTCCTTAACTTTTAGTACAGTTAGAAAGATAAACAACCACCTTCCAAGTTCACTAGTGAAGAGTGGAAAATAATGCAAGGTAGCCAACTGTTTAGAGCACCACATCATCTAACGCTCTACTGTGATGCTAAGTCTTCAGCTCTGTCCCTCCAACAGTTCATCATTACATTCGCTCCCCTTCCTTCAAAAGGAAAGGACAGTTGACAACACCTATCAGACATACAGGTCTCTCCAATCACCAAATGACTCTACCTACTATCCTTTCTTCTAAGCTTTTAAACCATCCTGCCACTTTCTTAACTTAAGAATTTTTTATAATGACATCACATGCTTTTAACTCTTTAGAACACTCAATTTTCATTCAGATTTAAGTGGGAAAGTTAACTTTCTGAAAATTGTGTGTGAATAAAGGAGTTTTTGATGCTAGAATGACAGAATTTGAAAAAAAATTGAGAAACCCTACTGTGCAATTTTTCTGGGAAAAATACCTTGATTTTCCACAAATCTTTTTTTTTTTTTTTTGAGAATACAAATGAAAACACCACTTTTTTAAAAATGTTGTTAAAATATTAGCATGGTTGCCCTTAAACATGTTAATATGCCACAATTTTAAAATAGCATGTCCCAAAGCTTTTTATGATCCGTTCAAAACTTTCAACAACTACAAACTGTATACACTAATTCTGCCAAAAAAAAAAAAATCTTATGACATATCTTTACTACTCTTCACTACTTCTTGCAATTTTAGGTCTAGAACACAACACAGAACCAATGAATCATCCAAAACACAGGTTCTCCCATATTGCTCAAGGCCAATATTTCTCCACTTTACTACTGGCCTGCATCATCTCATTTTTATAACACATTGCAACTGGTGGCACCACATTACTATTTTTGTATGAGTTCAGTTTGAGACAAGATAAAAAGTTAGACGCCTAAGCCAATATTTAAGCACCTAAATAAATGCTGAATACTTTAAAGCTTTCATTACAACCAACAGAATCTGGCAGGTGCTCAGCCTTTTGGTAATGTAGATGCTCATGTAGGCTCCCAAATATTGACAGACTCATTTTATGCCCCTGGTTTTTTTTATTTTGTTTTTTTTAATTCTTTAACTTGAATTTGACTCTATGATTACCACCATTCTTGGTCAAAAGCCTACCACACAGCCGCTCAAGATCTCACATCCTCCACCAGCTTAATTTCTTGAGGGTTTTTTTTCGCCCTTTTCAATGCCCACAATCTATTAACAAATTTTTGCACTGCAAATAGAAATCAACAATACATCCAGACCACTATCTAAAAAATCTTGATGTCAGGGGAATGAGCACTGCAGGTCTGTTAGCTTATCCCCTGGTGTCCAATCTTTTCCCCATATATTTTACAATACTGCAAACAAATTTGCAGAATACGACTTTGACATTTCGAAAGAAAGTGGGTATGGGGAAGGTCCCCAATATAAAACAGCGTAATAGGGACAACTGTGTGGACCACGTATGGCAAGAATCTAGACACGATGAAGCAATTCTGATTGACACAGAGGTGCCTGCCAAAAGCAGCATAAAGGGAACTTGATGTAAATGCAAAGCAGGCCGTCTAACATCTTCTTACTATATATTTTAGAAATGTGCATGTGTCTATCTCTGTCCATCTGTGCGTGAGCCTGTTTCTTCGAGAATTCTTCCTAAATGACAAGAGCTAGGACCACCAAATTTGGGATGCAGCTTCCTCTTGTCATAACTTAAAGCAAGGTCAGGGTTTGGTTGTGCCAGGACAATGGGATGTGCCTGGGAGGGAGAATGACCACAGGGTGGCAGCAAGGGGCCAGAAATGGGGACTGAAACAGCTTTAACCTCACTGGACCAGCAGGAGGCAGGGGTGGAGAAAGGGTCAGCTATCTACTATATATTTCAGAGAGTGTATCTGTGTGTATGTGTGTCTGTCTGTCACTCAGCTGGGGGAAATGCACCCCTCCCTTGGCTCCAAGTTGAGGTGACAGAGGGCTGGGATTGCCCTCTCTCCCAGGGGCAGCCTCGTCTCCAGCCTCACCCCAGAGCAATGATTTAAATGGAGAAAAACAAAAAAGCTTATTTGAAATCAAGCAATGTCAGATAAATCTTTTAGTTTTAATATAAAGTAAGTGAGGGCAGGGCAAGCGGCAAGCAGAAGAGAGAGGATGGGACCTCTCTACCACAGATGCCACAGTTTCCGCACTGCTCAGAAGTAGAGACTAAACCATCTACTCTGCTCCTCAGGGAAGGGAATGTGCACAAAAACGGAAATATGGTACAACCTTCAACATGCTTAATATAAGGTACTCCCAATTCTTTTAAACAGATTAATTTCATTCCTAGGACTAGTGTCTCAACTTCCTGTTGCTGTTTTCAGAAGCAGAATTTGCTTTAGTCCATTCTAATCTTTTTTCTCTGCCTTCTGCTTTATTTCCCACGCCCCTGCCCTTTTGACGATCCAATGGAAAATAGGACTGCCTTTTTATATACAAAATAGGTCCACTAGAGGGTAGCATTGTGCTAAAAGCCTAAGAGTACTTTTAATTGATTAAACAGGAGCCCTAAACACTTTTTGTTAATATTTTACCTCAGTATCAATCCTTTCCCTTTATAAAAGGATAAGGGTTTCTTGATATCTATTAATAATACTAACAAAACATTTTTAATGAGCCCAATCAACACACACATACTGACAAAAATTGTTCTCTCCTTCAGTAAAAAGCACGCACTATTTTCACATTAAATTGCTTAGCATTTTTTGCCTATTGATGTAAGCAACTCTTCAAAGAGAAACTGCTGAGCTACAGTTCATCTGCAAGTTTGACACCATCAGCTCAGGATTAAACAAAGACTGTGAATGGCTTGCTAACTACAAAAGCAGTTCCTCCTCTCTTGGTATTCACACCTCCAGATCAGCTACTAGAAGTGGGCCTCATCCTCTTTGATTGAATTAATCTCCTCATCTCTAGCCTGCATATTTATACCTGCCTCTGGATATTTCCACTACATGCATCTGACAAAGTGGGTCTTTGTCCACGAAAGCTTATGCTCCAATACATCTGTTAGTCTATAAGGTGCTACAGGACTCCTTGTCGCTTTTGCAGAATACTCAAGGTATCCCGTCCCTACAAAACCCAATTAAAAGGCATGCCTGTTTCAATGGACGTGACTTCAAAAAAAAAAAGAAGCTAACAGATTCCAAAGAGTACTTTCCAGACTTCCTTGATGCAAATTATGCCATCTAAATTGAAGAACCTAGATTACCAGCTGCAGCAATTCTGTATTGGGGCCAAGTAGCGGTGTCTCTCCATGCGCTTGTATAAATACCATACTGGACAAGGCTACACCATGCGAAGCAAAAAGCATGCAGCTTCACAATGGAAATGGAATGGATTCAGCAAAGTAATGATGCCCAAACATTTCATGTCCCCCCCTCACCAGCAATGGAATGTGTCTGCGCTCCCCTGGCCTGGGAGCAGAGCTGCAGCCAGCTACCAAGCGTGGAGGCCAGCAGCCTGGCCACAGCCAGGAGCCAAACCGCAAGTGAGAGAAGAGCAGAGCTGGGTAACGCTCTTTCCCTGCTCCCCATGTCTGTGGGAGCTGGCCTGGACCCTGCTACACCCGCAGGACATTCCTCCGCACCTGCCTTAGAGAGGCGTTGCCCGCAATTTAAGGACCCACTGCAGCAGAGCTTCTTGCTCTCTGTCCCAACTGGTACTAAAGAGTAGCAACGTTCTGGCATGCAAACAGCCCACTTATTAAAAAAAAACCCCACACCAACGAAAAGATCCTCTAGCGACCTCTGTAAAACCATTTATAATGGACACGACTCACATGGCTGAAGTACCTCACTAGAAAACTTTCCTGCCTGTCTGGTGTAATGAAGAGGAGATACGGTTATAACATACGACTAAGCAGGGCTTGAACCTCTTCCTCTGTCTGTATCAACTAAGGAGGGTAGCTAAACCCTTGTCCTCCTGGTATCCTTTTACACAGGAGTAGGGACCTCTCACTCAGCATTCCCTTCCTTAGAAGGGACATGCTGTTGTACACCAGCTTTCCTTCTTGAGTTAGATGTGGCGCTGGATAAGCTTACCTGATGCCTAATAACCTAAGAGTGAGCGCTGCAAAGTTTTAAGGTACTTGGATGGCCAAAAGCCTTTCAACTTCCATGGAAGTTGGCCCTCAGGCCCCGTTAGCTATCCCAGTATAAACCTACCAACTTTTAATAAAAAGTTGTGCTGGGTTTGCCCCCTCAAAGGCACAAATGCTGCAATATAGGAAGAAACACACAGACTGTACTATATTTAATGTTACCTCCTGGAGAATGGCATAGGCAGGACTGGAAGTACCTATTAACCCTTTAAAACTTCCCTGTAAATGACCCTGTTTTATTTGCTTATAACATCATCATCAAACATTTAACCGCTGGGCTGAAATTTTCCATGCTGGATGGTCCACTTCAGCCTAAAGGAGTTTGAGTTTTGGTGGGGGATTTTTTGGAAAATTCTAGCCGATATAATTCAGCCACTTCAAAGAACTAGGCTAGAGAAAGATATTTAGGTTTACCACGTTAAAAAAAAAAAATCTGGTGACCTTTTCATTGCAAAGCTCAAACTTCCCCATGCTTTGGAGCAAGGAAGTCAAATTCGGCAGACGGTTAGCCTGCATGTCAAGGAAGTAGTGCCTTCAGATGTATCTTTGAAGATTTGCCCAAATTTGGACAAGTTACAAAAACTGAAAAAAACCTTAGTTTACACTTGCTTAATAGTGCTTTTAGATTTTAGCAACTCACATCTCCAAAGATTCCATGCACACTGCACAAGCTTGCCTAAGTCTCTGATGGCCCCTAAGGCTGGGCAGACATTGCATGCACCATTAAATGTTCCAGCTCTTCACAGCTCCATGCGACAGGATTGTGCATATTCCATCTCCATCCAGCACATGCCCTAGGTGGCATCGCAATGATACCCACGACAGAATTTAGGGAGAAGAGTTATGTTTCAGTTTGCTTTTTTAAGCACCTAGGATATTTCACACAAAAAACAACACTACATTAAAACAATATTAAGATTTGCAAAATCAAGCACTCGAGTTAGGAAGCGCTAGAATTAAGGTTTCCCATGCGATTTTAAATGTTTCCTCTTTGTGCTTGTGTGGTAGAATGGGTCCATGTAATAACAGAAGACTACTTTATATGACTCTCCAACCAGCTCAGGGCTGGCAATCCATTGATCTGATCCAGTATGGTCATCCAGCCCCGTATGCTGTCTACCTACAGTGGCCAATGTCAGAGAGCGTAGAGGGAATAAACCGAACAGGATAATTGTCCTGTTCGGTTTATTCCCTCTACGCTCTCTGATATTGGCCACTGTAGGTAGACAGCACACGGAATGACAGTCCCAGTCCCAGTATGACAGGAAGAGGCTTAGGAACAACCAGAACATGGGGTTGCATCTTGACTATCTTGGCTAACAGGCACTGATAAATCTATCCTCCAAAAACTAAAAATAATTCTCTTTTTGAAGGTTATACTTCTGACCTTCAAAACATCCCCTGACAAGTTCCACGGAGTTGGTTGTGTGTTGTATGAAGAAGGACTTCTTTTTGTTTGTTTTAAACCTGTTATCTATTCATTTCAATTGGGTGACCCCAAGTCCGTGTGTGGTGTAGAGAGGCCAATAACGTCTCCTCCATTCAATTTTCTCCATATCATTTATGATTTTATAGATTTCTATAATTCCCCTTAGTCATTTTTTCCAAGCAGAAACATCACAGTCTTTTTATTCTCTTCTCATAGAAGCTATTTCAGCACTTTCATCTTAAAAAAGATGTTTTGGGAGTGTAAATCAGACTTGCTGCCATGTTGTGCCGCAGGCAAGAGGCTGCTCCAGGATTAAGCAGTTAAACATGGTACTTAACCAGTTAAATGTTTTTAAATTAGGGATTTACACACCTACTAAATACTCAGAAAAATCAGGTACTGGTGGTTTCAAATTGAGCATCCAAAATTAATGGATACTTTTGGCCACGATCTCTGTGCACTCCAATCCCCATCTGTAAAATGTGAATATCATCATCCCTTTCAGTTCACAGGATACTGTGACAATACATACATTACTGTTGGGAAGCAACCAAATACTATAGTGATGAGCATCAGGGAAAAGCCAGTGAGGAAATTCATAATTCTACCTTCGAGGCAGTTTTGAATAGTGCACTGTAGCCTGGGTCCACACATCGAACAATGAGGAGAAAACAAAAATACTGAATAGCTGCTCTCTAAGGAAGCATTGTCCACCCTTTGCATTAAATGAAGCATGGGTCCTGTGGGAAAAAATAATCTCTGATCACGGAATGACAGCATCATAATGCACACACAAAACAAAAGCAAATTAAACGTGTACAGGAAACCTTAATTCCGGCATTCCTTACCTATGGAGTGCTAAGCTCTGCAGCCTATGTGTTTTTAACAGAGTTGTGTGTGTAATCAAATGAAAGCAGTCTGACAGCGTACCTACTAGGGCTCACCTAACAGCAGAAAAACAGTAAAATACATTAGATTAATTACAGGTATATTTTATCCAAGAATGTGTTTGCCAAAAGCCACAACTGGTTCCATAGTTGGCTACATAATGCAAAGCCAGTATTTGTCAAATAAAATCAAATAATGCATTCACTGTGTACTTTTTGATCAAACCGACTGATGACGCCGCTCAATTTTTCTATCTTCCCATTTTAACTCTGATTTTTCTTTTCTAATGCAGACAATGGGGTCTCTTTTCTTGAATTGTTTGTGGCGTTTTTCCTCCTTTTCTGTCTCTCTCCACCCCTCACAGCAGAGTCTGAAGGTGGTCACCTAATTTACTCCAGAAATGGTAGCTGCTCTTCCAAGAACCACCTGACAGTAATACAGCATAAGAGGGGAGCCTCTTTCAGGTCTCAGAAGAATGTGATTCTAGGGGGAGCAGCAGAAGAGTTGGATAGGCCCAACCCTTCTTCTCTGGAGCAGAAACCAACTCCAAATCCAATAACAAAAACAATCGTAAACACAGTAACTCTGCATTTCTTAAGCAGTTTTCATCCAAGGGTCTCCAAGCAGCCACATTTCAGGGATTTAGCCGGTATGGTACGCAGAACCTGGGTATAACACAGCACCTGCCAGACTGGCCAGCAAGAGGCATGACATCACAAACACAAAGTCCACCTCTACAAACATGCTAAAGCACACTCTGGGCCTCTCCACAAACATTAATAAAAATCACCAAGATTTTACAACGTTTAACAGATCTTAGAAACATGAGCCTGTTTCACTAGCTCCCCACTTATGAATGGTTTGTCACCTGTGGAAGATGGCATTTTATTGCTACTAAGCAGCAGGAATGCCAGTTGGATGAGATACTGTAGCTACTTGGAATCTATAGGAAATACAGGACTTACTGTATGCAAAAAAGCAGATAACATTTAACACAAAAACCCAGGCTCATTTCTGATCCAAAGATCTAGATGCTAAACTGCTGATGTACAGTTCAGTATAAGAACCAACTCCTAAATCACCATATTACTTATCTGTCACCTACAAAAGTAGGTAACATTTCATCTGTTTACTCTCCACTGAATTCATATGAAAGTATGTTCTACACCCACCCACTACACGAGTCTAATTCTGATTAGTATTTGTCAGCATTTAATTTTTATTTTCCTACAATGTGCCAGGAAGGGGAAGCACAATCATTTATTTTTTACTGATTTACAGCCAAATCTTCAGCAATGTTCAGCTCTTTAACTAGAACGGTGGGCCTGTAGCTGAAAATCAGGTAGAGGATCCTCCAGTTGGGCTCTCAAAAAAATGAGGCATACACAATTAATGAACACTTCTGATAATTTTACCCTTATTCAATTATTTCAGTCAGGAAGCTTCCAGCTTCTAAAATGCTTCCTAGACTGCTAATAAGCCAAAAAGTACTGACAGTTTCTCTTTCCTGAAATAAACCTCTGCATTTGATCAAGGCCTATAATCCTACATAACTACATTTCCTGACAAATCAGATTGAGAACCCCAGATTCAACTTTACTGAAGAAGAAAAAAAAAAAAAGGACATCCATTTTGAAGAGAAGAGCTATCAGGCAAAATAGCACACCTCCCTTTCAAATCCAGAAAGTACAATGAGCAACTTTAGGCGTGTTGCTAAACCCTTTAGTGCCTCCAAAGAAGTCTTGGGCAATATTATTCAAACTAAGAAGATGAAGGAACAGCTGTGGAACTTAATGTGGCACTCAAAATAAATCTCTCTGAAAAAGGAAAAATGTAACTGTAATTCACGTTATGGGAAAAGAGCCACCTAATCCCAACTTTGTCTGGAAAGTCTACAGCACTGGTCCCTAAACTGTGGGGTGCACCCCCTGATACAGTGCAGAGGAACATGCAGGGAGCATGGAGGCCAACCCCCATGGGGGCAGGAAAAGAGCACCACACTTCCTCCCTCCTCCATCACCAAGTCCATTCAGCCCCCAGTCCTGCTCTACTGTCAGGTTCCATTCCACCTCCAGGGCAGAACTGCCCCCCGTCTCACTCCACCCCTTGCTCTGCCCTCATACCCTCTCATCCCTAAACCACCTCGCACACCTTCCCACACTCAATTCCATCCCCAGTGCCACCTTCAACCCAAGCGCTGTTGCCGAGGAAGCCTTAGGTCATGTGTACAATAATGGGGGCTGGGCACAAAGGGAAACCACTGGTATACACAGCTATACCACCAGTTATGGATTTTACATATTACCAACAAGCTGTGACAGTCCTCACTCAGGGTGGCTGGTAGGGGAACCTGGATTCCCCGGCTCCAGCAGGCTCCGACGCTGTGTCACCTGTCAGAGCACTGAGACTACCCAGCATCTCTGGGCCACTTCATACAATTGTCCCAAAGTTGCCGAGTTTAGGTGGCAGGAGATGCTAGCTAAAAGGCACCTTCTGGTATCTGAGTGCAGCAAGGCTGCTCTCTCTTCTCTCTTGAGCAGCAACTGCCTCCTTCCCTGGTATGTACTGCCCAGCCTTCTTGGCCAGATTAGTCCAAAGGCTTTCCCCTGCTGGGATAGTCTGAACAAAAAGGGGGATTAATCAAGTTCAGAGTTTGTATGAGGAGAGGGGAATGCTTCCGTCTTTGTCCTTCTCTGCAGCAGGTCCTCCCTTCACCTTAGGGAAGGACACTGAACAGCCGGTTAGGGAGAGATTCTGTTTTCCTTCAGCTCTTTGCGCCGAGAGCTTCAGGTCACAGGCAGTGTTCCCTGTAAGCTGCGTGCTTGGGTGGCTGCTCAATAGCACAATGCCCACAGCTAGGTTTTGTGTTTCTACTAGTGGTGCACATTTGTACATGCATCGGTGCACAAAGATTTATTCCACACATGCATGGAAAAAAACCATACACGGGTGAAAAAGATTATGGGGCACATAGATTCACAAGTCTGCTCTTTTACCTGGACAGACATCAAATGAGCTGCTCCCCTGCCTTTTAACTCCGCCTGCAGTTGGTGTGGTAGTGGTGGGAGCTGCCTGGGCCCAGAGCAATTCCTTAATCCCTTATTGTTCAGTGTGGAGTCTTTCCTCCCCATCACTCAAGCAACTAGTGCAAAAAGAGACTCCACTCATTCTGCTCCTCATCATACTAGCAAAGAAATACATATTGACAACATGAACTAAGGGCCCAAGTAAAATCTGGGGTCACTAAGTACTACTTGATAATGGGGCTGACCATGAGGCAAAGCAAGCAAGATACTGACTCGTTTAAAGAAAAAAATAGGCAACAATCATCCAACATGGCCATTACCAGGTACAGTTGCACTACTAAGAAAAAAAGTCATGCTCCCAGATGGTCTGACAGGTCTTTGGAATAAGCAGTACTAACTTATGAAATGAGATTTTTGTCAGAGAAACAATAACTGGTGGACAATACAAGTACATGTGATCAAATATATTTGGATTTTTAGTAAAGTATTTGGTGGTATGTCTCAAAAAAATTAAAATCAAATAGACTTGGCTTTGACCACTGTCACACGGGACAAGTTGGCTGAAGAACTGTAAACAGAACAATCAGAGAGAGCAATGTATTGACTCAGCGTATGGGAAGAGTTCCAAAGTGTGGCCGCCTAATGACTGGCATTTTAGATAGTCTGATTTAACATCTTTGTCAATCTGGAAGGAGGTAAATAGCATATGAAATCTATTAACAGATAATACTAAACTGAGAGGAGTTGCAAACACCAGCAAAGGCAAAGAAAGGATACAGAACAGTGCCTAAGGATTGATGCCATCCTTACTGAAGTTAATGGCAAAGCAATGGTGCAGAATCTGGGCCCTAAATTGCATAAAGATATGGACAGAAACAAAATAAATTTCTGTTTCTGAAAACATCTGTTATTAATACCTGGAGAAAAATAATAGCCAGAAGAAACGGAAAGCACAACAATGGTGAGAAAGTGTTAAAAGTGATAGTGAACAGAGGTTATAAACATGTATTTTCCTGGTCCGTGTTGTGAAATTTTGAGGTTGCCTTCTTGGAAAACATCCTTGCAGATTTCAATTAAAAACACCCAGTTTGTTAAGAAACACACAAAGATGGCCAAAAATGAAAAAAAACAAACAATGCAAACAGGAGCTGTGTGTCAGTTCAGGCATTATAAAAAAATTTAGAATTAAGGCTTTAGGATCAGCCTCTGCTTACACAGCCACACTAATACCACTGGCTCCTAAAATATTCACCACCTCCAAATGGATGATGCTGTCTTCATCACACCTTCCCTTACAAATTCTTCCCCCCTTTGCGTAAGGCTGAATGGCAAGAGTGACCCTATTTTGGCATACACATCCAAAGATACCAAGATTTTCATTCTTTTTAAAATTATTAGACAGGTTCTTAGCTTTATTATATTTAAACATTTCCTAACTGAGTACATGGGGCAACCTCCTCTACTGTTCCAAAGAAGAGACCTAGGCAAGACCTAAGATTTAGTACAGGGAACCACCTGGCAAGTAAGCAGTGTTGGTCACAACTGGGGATGAAGAAAACAAAACCGAAAAGCCATTCATCTAGATAAGTGCTCCAATCCTCTACCTGCCCCAGGGGGACCAAAAAGCCCTTCACTTCAAACATTCCACATTCCTTATTATAGGGAGACATTTCGGATTTAAAATTCCAAAAGGAAGATCACACTCCCTTCACTCAAGTTCTACATATAAGGTGACAACTAGAAAACAAATCTGCAAGAGGCTGGGGCATAACAGGTGGTTAGTCATCTCCCTTAATTGCAATTCTAAGAACACCTTTTGCAAGGCAAGAAGCTGAAATTGGAGTCTTCCTATCATCAGCTAGATTTGGTGCTATATCTGTAAGACATTTCAACCGTCATTCCTAATAACCTCTTAATCTTGGAGGGGGAGGGAGGAAAAGGAAGGCAAACAGCTCCGCCAAAGCCAGTACACACTGGGTTGCACGTTTACCAAATGTGCAACACGTGTAACCAGCGACTGCAAGTTTAGCCAGTGGTTGCACGTGTAGCCAAATAAATATATTTTAACACCTATAATGGTCAATTGACACTATTTAGACAAAAATAAATAAATAAATAAAATAAAAACAAAGCAAAACACCACTGCAGACCTGTTACAACTAGTTTGCAAAAATTCAGCCCATTAATATTTTAAATGTCCCCTCCCCATCCCGCTGCTATTTGTATTGGTACAGGGGGTTTTCCCTTTTGTATTTTCAGAAAATTGGTTCAGAAAACATTACCCCATAAAGTAATTCTGGAGAATTTCCCTTTTTCATTTTTAGGAGAAAGTTTCTTTAAAAGCCAAACCCCTCACTAAACAGTCTGGTGCACTGAATATTTGCAAGAGTGTAAAGACTGGATATTTATAAGATTGGATATTTACAAGATTGGAAAACTAAAGCACAGAAAAGTCAAGTGGTTTGTTCACAGCAAAAAAAGGGGGCAGAGTGGGCATCAGAGCTGAGACTTCATGCCTGCCAGTCACATGTTCAGCCCAGTAGGCAGCTGCTGCATGAGACACACGAAATTAAATTTTAGCAATAAAAAAAACCATTACATTATGCAAACAAAATGCATTCTCAAACTGAAATCATCATCAAGAGAATGCAAGTTGTAAAGACACTTTCTAAAGGAAAAAGAGCTTCCAAAATGTTTGAAAACAAGGAAATTCTACGTTAAAGGTAACATTTTCAAATAAAAGTAATTTTTAAGTCTAGAATTTCAGATTTAACTACTCTGCTACACTATCGAAGATCCACACAATGCATCCAAGATCAAGTTGTATGTATCAGTTTGGACCTCAGACCCACCCTGGATGGCTGAATAAGATAATTACAGTGATTTTTATAAGTAATGGGGGATGCAAGAATAGCTCTGATTGACCCTTGTAACTGGATAGTAAATACTGTTGCAAGATTGGGATTGTATACAGAGGGTAGGACATGAAAACAGCATAACTTAAAGGCACAGATCATTTTTATATGAAAAGGTAAGAGGCAAGATGTTGCTGGAATTGGTTCAAAGGGGGCAGTTTGAGATTATTTTGCAGTGAGTATAGTGAAAATATAGATACTGAGCACAGAAGGTTACAGATGCGCAAACGCTATAATAATGGGTGCCATATAAGAACTGAAATAGTGGTGATAGTGCAGGGGCAGGCAATAATTTTTTGCCGGGGGCCATTTCAGACATTTTTCAAATGGCCCCACGCCACACCAGAAGGGGCGGGCCAGGATACTTCCCTGCTTCCCACCCACAGATCATGACTGGTCTGGGGGTGGGGTAGAGCCTTTCCCCGAAGGTGCCCATCCCCCTGGCAGTGAGAGGACATGTCGTGCACTCCCTCTTCTGCCCACAGGCCAATCAGGGCTTGGGAGCAGGAGAGTGCACCAAGTCTCCTCCCATCCTGCCAGGAGCTGCATGCTCCTGGCAGGGCGGAGGAAACATCATGTGCTTCCCCCCACCCCCAGGCCAGGCAAGGGGAGCAGCAGGGCCTCCGCAGGCTGGATTAACCTTCTTGGTGGGCCGGATCTGGCCCGCGAAGGCTCTTTTGCCCACCCCTGTGATAGAGAAATACTGGAAATGTAAAAGAAATCATATTGTGGGGCAGTAAGAATTCCCTCACACAACATCCAGGAACTTCAAGATAATTGGATTTCAACACCAGAACCTGTCACTTTTGAGGGCAGCCTGAAAACCTTGGGTGCCAGAGCATTTCTTTGTGGATTCCTTGAGGAGCATGTGCGTTGGCACAGCTCAGAAAGCCCTACCATTTAGCCCACATCCATGGATTGCTCCAGCCTAAGGATTTCCAAACATGGTACCTGTCCATTGATGGTTTGTGAGTTTGACATTCCATCTACTCACTCCTTTTAAGGAAGTGCTATGTGAACCGATTACGTTTGGGAAAGGATGCTCTAACCCACACAGTCACCCTATATGTAGCAGCAGATCTGCATTTCTACTAGCTACCACAAAATCTGCATTTGAATGGCGTTTCAGGCAAGCCTGCCATTTCATCACATCCTTCATAGGCTTTCCACAGCTGTTCAGTCCATACCACCAGCCTGCCTATGCCAGAAGGCATTCCAAATACTGCTATGTGCTGGAAATGGGAGGCCCAAATTCTTCTCTTCCCAGAGCGGCCCATCACCTTACCATGCTGCCAGCATTACTTCACATGCAGCTGTAAACAACCCAGCAGCTCATACCAGCATCCTAATTCTGTCAGGATTACCCAATAAATCCCGGTCAATAAAAATGGGGGACAAAGTGGCACAGTGCTAAAACTGCTGCACCATCAACTATCTATATACAGCACAACCCTATGTTTCCAAATGCCATTTCTCATACTTGGCTCTCCTCGCCTCCCATTATTTTAACTTCCAGGTTCTGTCACAGAATATGTATTTGGCCCTTTCAAGGTGCTGCTTCTGCATGTTCACACTCAGGGTGTGTCTAAACTACATCCCTCTGCCGACAGAGGGATGTAGATTAGGCACATCACTATTGCAAATGAAGCGGGGATTTAAATATTCCGTGCTTCATTTGAATAGATATGGTCACCGCTTTTTGCCGACGCAGCACTTTGCCGGCAAAAAGTGGCAGTCTAGACAGGGATCAGTCGACAAGGAAAGCCTTTTCCGACTGATCCCTTATGCAACAAGGTTTACAGAATCGGTCGGAAAAGGCTTTTCTTGTCGACCGATCCCTGTGTAGTATGCCACTTTTTGCCGGCAAAGTGCCGCGTTGGCCATTTCTATTCAAATGAATCATGGGATATTTAAATCCCTGCTTCATTTGCAATAGCGATGTGCTTAATCTACATCCCTCTGTCGGCAGAGGGGTGTAGTTTAGATACACCCTCGCTTTCTTCACAGTCCTGGCAAATATCTTATGGATCCTGGGCTTGCTGGAAGAAAGTAAGACAATTGTGAGATTCCATGCATCTCCTTTTAGCCATAGTACCAAAGTGTTAAGTGACATGGTTAACTTAGGTGCCATCCAACAAGTTTCATATCTTTCTGAAAGATCTGATGGGCCCATAGCACCATCCTCTATGGCTCCTTTGTTGGAGATAATCAGCTTTCTCCAAAAGCTCCGTCTTGTGAGAAGGATCCACGAAAAGATATGAAGAAGTGGGCTTTGAAGGAGATTTGGCAGGAAATTGAATGTAACCACTGGGAAAAAAAACATCAATCCAACACGCATTGATCTTAAATAACTGCATACCAAGTACCTCAATGCTGAGAAGCGAATCTTGAAAAGAAAAAGAACAGAATAGTGGAAGAGGTGCAATACCAACAAGAATCTGGCACGGGATTTTCAATAATCCTATCAGATCTGAGCTCTAGAGGTTGAATCTGAGGTCTGTAGCAGGCAGAGAACCTCTGATGTATTTGGTAACTAGTGCTAATAAAATAACTAAAACCACAATAGGATAACTCTCTTGTGTAGAAAGGACAAGACAATTTTTGACACGAATAACATTTTCTCTAAGCTAAACTAGTACTTCAGCAATTGTATAAACAGATGGTGGTAGAACCTTAGGAACATTTTATGTGACATTTCCTAAAGCACACCTGGCTTAGTTGCGCTTCCAGCAGAACTATTCTGGAGCCTAACTGAATTTTAATGGGACTTGGGTGCCTAAAACCCGTAAGCTCCTTTGAAAAGCCTATCCAAGAAGAACTTGTACGGATGTGGGGGGAGCACAGCAAAGAAGGAGGAAAACCGTGGTAGTGGCAAAGGGAATTTGGGGAAGGCAAGAGGACAAAACACACAAGGGAAGAGAAAGACGCCAAACTATCAGAGATAGCACTTCTTGTCACTGACACAAGAAACCTTCCCTCCTCCCCCGAAAGACAATTCTGGCATCAGGAAATGATGAAAATGATTAATCAAATCAGATGTTATGCAAGGGAAAAAAATGGAATTACAACCCTAAGTGAATGTTGTCTCACCTACCTTGTAGGATTCACTCACTCTTACAAATTTCTGAAATTACTTATGCTCGTCCTCTATTTTATTGGATTGTTTTGCTTTTCTGATGGTGAGTACCATGATCAAAACTGAATAGAGTCACATAACATTATTTTGACCACAATTTGAAATTCCAAGTAAAGCAGGTATGCGAAGTAACAATTGAAACTAGGAAAAAAAAAAGGAGATCGGAAGCATGGGCTTGATTATAAAGCTCTGCACTGGGACTTGAGAGGCAGCAGAGGTAGGGTGCAGGAGCAGGCAGCTCCCCACAAGCACCAGCTCTTACTATCCCCCTTGCAATGGGTAAATACTGAAAAATTCAGTGGTTACCTGTTTACAAAAATACACACATTTTAACATCCCTAACAATAACATGTACTCCACCTTAAAAAACAATTTGGAGCTCAACAGCTGTACTGTATAAGTGATATCGAGCAGTGGTTCTCAACCGCCAGGCTGGGGACTGGTGCTGGGCAGCGAACTGCTGGCTGCCAAGGCTGCTGGAGTTGAAGCCAACGGTGTACAGTGGCCCCTTGGTGGGCCAGTAACATTTGCATATTTGCATATTCATTATTTGCATGACTATGCAGATAAAATGCTGCCAGTCCGCTTAAAGTGTGTGAATGGGTTTGCCGGTCCACAAAGTAAAAAAGGTTGGGAACCACTGGTATAGAATATTACTTCAGTGATAAAGCCTTACTATCTGAACTAGGATGCTGTCATTCTGAGCATCACTACCAGCTGGAAAAGCTAGAAACTATTTAAAGTTTGATATAGCAGGCATAACCCAAACTCTTGATTTGCACCGAAAAAATAAGTTTGAAGCAAATAAGAGTCTATATAGAGCAGACTGCATCAACAACAATTTCAAAGCAGTCTACCACAGCAGTGTGAAAATCGAGGGCACTATAGTAATCCATCCAGAGGTGCTAAAGGCACTGATTAACTATAAACACCCTCCACATCTATATAAGAAACTGTTATGCTAGCTCAGAGTGAGCATCCTGTCTCAGAGGCGGTCTCTACTCTGCCGCGTCCAGGGAACGCATCCGCTTTTTCGGATCAGTTTCTGAAAATGTGGGCACGTTCTTTCAGAAGCCCTGTATTCCTCATTTTATGAAGGAGAAGGGCTCTTCCGAAAGAAGTTCTCTCTCACATTTGGCCCCATGTAGATGGGCCAAATGTTGGAAAAGCCTCTTCCAAAAAAAAAAAAAATTGGAAAAAAGGCATCCAAATTGTGGCATCAGATGTTTCAGAAGAAGGCATAAGAACTCCACACAGTAGAGTGGGATAGTCTGCTCATACTAGGGATTCTAAAATCCATTTAAGTACCCCTGTAACCACAGAAAATTTCAGCGGTTACACAGTTACACTCAGGGTAGCAATCGACCTCCTGGGAGACGGCTTTTAAGATGGCTCCCTGCATGTACCAGTTCCTGCCTCCGGAAGGGAAGGCAGGTGGCTCCCCAGGAGCAGGTGCGGGGAGCCAACTTTTAAGGGAGCTCGTGTGCAACTGATAAAGTTAAGCAATGAACCTGGGCTCATCAGTTAACTGTGTACAGTAGACTTCCAATAATCCGGAACCTATGGGACTTAGTCCGGCATATTTGATAATCCGGCACCACCTATCAGGAGGTACTAGAAGCAGGTTATATATATACTGTATATAAAGTGTTCTTAACCCTTTTTATTGTACATACTGTATACAGTATACTGTAATGTTTTCGGTTTTTTAAGCCTTTTTTACCCTTTTTGCTCAGTTCAGCTGCTGCCGCTGTTATCTTATGACTCATTTTTTGATGAAGCTCACTCACTAGGCTCTTACCATTTTGATACCAGACTATCAGGAGTGCCAGACTATTGGATGCCGGACTATTGGAGTTTTACTGTACATGGTTACATTTTCACATCCGTGGCCGATACATTCAGACTCATCCTGGTCTCTAATAATTAGAGATTGGCTTAAACTCTGCATCATGAGGTTTAATATCCCTTCAAAAACGTATTCATAATTATAACAGCCCTGGGTATTTTTGTTATACATATGCAATTCCCAACCCTTTTTTGACTCTTTCTAAGTTCTTGTTTGTCAGCGTCCTTCGGGGCAACGAGTTGCATAGTTTAAGTGCAGGCTGAACCTCTCTAGTCCGGCACCCTCGGGACCCAACTAGTACCGAATCAGAGAATTTGCTCAACCACGGGAGGTCACTATTGTCTAGCAGCATTACCAACACTTTCACTGCTTAATGGGCTCTTAGAAAACAGTAAGGGATAAATTCGAGCTAAATCACAGCACGGAACATTGACAGCCAGGACTGGTGGCTGTGAACAAACTTTATGGAACTACAGGAAACTTGGTCACACTCATGATATGTGGACGTCTAACTAAAATCATGCCGGACAACGGATGTTGCCAAACCAGAGAGTGCCAGACTAAAGAGGTTCAATCTGTACATGTAGTGTGAATAAAAGGGTTTTTTTTTTTTTTTATCAGTTTTGAATCTGACATTTTTAAATGTAATTGAAACTTTCCCTTGCTCTTATGTTATGAGACAGGAAAAAAAGATGCTTCTGATCTACTCTCTCTATTCCATTCATTTTACATACTTTTTCATGTCCCCTCTTATTTCTCTCACATGTCCCTTCTTATTTCTCTCACAAGTAAGGTAAATAATCCCAATCTTTCCAACTACTTCTCACATAAGGCTAAAAATTCTCTCTCACTCTGTGCCTCAGGCACAATCTGCAAAATAGGGGTAATGACACCACTGTCTCAGATGGGTGCAGTGAAAATAAATTCATTAAAGTTCATGAAGCACTCAGTTACTTTAGAAACGAGTGCCACAGAAAAGCCAATGAGGAAATGAATCTGTACTCAGAGGGTTTGGATGTATGGTTTCACACAGTGAACAAGGTAGCTGCTCATTCAGTGACTACCATCTATCCAGTGCATTCAACGAGGCGGGGGTCCTGGAGAAAAAGTAGAAATGTGATTGGGTAACTTAAGACTATCTTATCTTAATTAACTTACACAAAGACGATAACAAGCTTGCACAGGCAACTTGAAATATGGCAGTTCCCAAGTTCTGAGTGCTGACTTTGCTACTTAAGTGATCTGTATGTGTTAGTGTATAATATTTTCCATATTACTCTCCATCCCACTCATTTGTGCATAGTTTGCATTTTCTGACCACGGCAACAGAGCAAGCATCTCCACTGGGCTGTCTATAATGAAGGTTGATCCAACAAACTTGATTGGATCCAACTAATTTAGAACCTTGGAAGGTGTGGGAGTAGTTTAGTTGCTCCCCTTCATTGTTCATCACTTTACATGTACTGATACCAAACTTCATTTGCCACAATGCTATGCATTCAATCACTTGCTTCAGGTCTCAGTGAAGTTTTTCTTGGACTGTTCCATTCTTACCAGATTAGATTAAAATAATGTGCCTCATCTGAAAATCTGGCTACTTCACTCTTCATGATCGATCAGGGTAGGGGAATAAATATAATAAACATTGTACCTCATGCAGAACACTGAGGTACTCTACTGCTACCCTTTTGCCAGCATGGAAATTAACCATTTTTTTTTTTTTTTTAATTTTCTGTCTCCTCACCAGCTTTTGATCCTTGACAAAACTTGTTTCTCATCCCAGATCTGAAAGTCTTCTCACAGCCCTCTATTATTTTAGGTCCCTTCTGCAGTTTCAGAAAGACCACTCTGCATCAGTTCACATTCAGAAGTTTTCAGTGCCACCAAAAGTGCCAGAAATGTAAACTTAAAGAAAAATAAAGCTTAAATTCTGTTAAACTAATGGATAAGGACGCTGACCTGCCAAAGAAAATATTAGAGAGTGCATTTGTCAAACATATTTCCAGAGAGTTTTCGTTTTCCACTGAACGCAAACATTGTTATTATACAGAAAATGATTCTGTTTCCCATATTTCTAATTAGTTTTGTAGTTGTTTAGGCTTAGCAATATGTTCCCTCTTCCCCCAACCACAGTTCTCATTACCTGAACTACAATACTGATCCGTTTTCAGAGGCACTTAACTTTGATTATAGGCCTAAACCTGTTCTCACTGAGCAACGTTAACCCACCCATATCAAGTATTTTGAAATGTCCAAATCAAAGCACTATAACAGCTAGCTAAGTATTAACTATTAAATTTGGAAAAGTCATTGTGCTAAGACAGTGGCTATGTAACTACTATACTTATCTCTTAAATTTTCCTACAAAAGGGCTTTACAAAATTTGCAGGCTACATGGCCAATTTGGGAAGACGTACTTCTGAATAAATCTTATATTTGAGGAAGATGTATGTGAAGAACTGAAAATGTACACCACAAAGTACTGATTTTACAATTGGTTTCATGCATACATGTCTCTGCTAGTAAACTGATGCTTCAACACACTGGTTTTGCATGATTCATGTAAATTACTACAGATTCCTTATTTGGGTCTCAGAGATTTGCAAACAAAGGTACAAATTCTGTATGGCACATGAAATCTTAATACAGAGCAGAGAACGACTACCTCCAAAGTGCTATTTGTCTAGTCAGGAACTTGTAAAGTCTTTCTGTGGATTGAGTACGCACAGCCACTGTATAAATAAAGGGAAATCATCTCAGTTTATCATCTTGAACAACTCTACCTCTGTTTGAGATAATTTATGCTATTTATGCTTTTATATCATATTGACCAAATTGAGCACCTACGTGTCTCAACATTTCTGGTTGTCCAAGACCAGTTACGGCTGTTCTGGTGACTTACCAATGTCTTCAGAGATTTTTCAAATGTATATTTAACCTTAACAATATATTTTCTCAATTTCTAATATAGGTTCAATTTCTATAGTCTGGACTTCCATAGTTTGGCAACATCTATGGTCCTGGGTTGGAGCACTCATGGGGTAAAAGCTGGGCCCCAGCTCAGCAAGTCCTCCAATCTCATCTGCAGTGCTCAAGCTCAGGGAGAGTGGCGGGAGAAACAGGGACAGGGGGATGGTCAGGAGAAGAGGCAGGGTGGTTGTGGAGGCCAGGACCATAGCACCACAGCAGGGGCCAGGAGTGCAGCCCCACAGCCGCAGGGCTCTCCAGCTGCCTACCTCTTCCCCTGAGCATCCTCCACCCCCACTAAGTCAATACCAGCCCCTGTGCTGCCACTAGAGGCAGCAGAGGGGCTGGCATTAACCTCCCTTGGTCCAGAACTGGTCAGGTTCCAAGGTTGTCAGACCAAGGGAGTACAATCGATAGTGTGGTTCTTTCTAAATAGTTACATAATGTGGTTTTTAAAATATGTTTACCATTAAGTTACTGGTATGTCCTTAACCGTAACCTTAACCGTTGGTGTGTCTGGGATGTGTGTGCTTACATCGTTTATGAATGCACGGTAAATCAGGGAGCAGATGTCCTGCAGAATCTCCCCTGTACAGGGAGAACGGACTTCATAAGAAACAGCATCAGTGATCAGAAATCCACATTATCCCTTGGTTCACACCTTCCTAGCCAGCACCCCACCTCTCTTCTACTCTCTTGTGCTCCATCGCTTCATTTCTGTTTCTGCTTGCAACTTTGACTCCCTCAGTCCAAAGGACTGGGGAGCTTTGTTAGTCAGCAAGAACCATTGGCCCTACATGGATACTACTAAAGCTCACAGCTGTTCTTTCAAACTTAAAAGACTGTGAGGAAGCAAATCTGTGAGCTGAAGTCAAAACTGGAGGAACAAAGGATACTAGAGGATAGGAGGTGGGGGACTAGCACAGGGCAGCTGAATAGATAGGAACATTTCCAAATCCATCAAGGATTTAAAAAAAAAATCTATGGCATCTGGTAGCTCTGCTGGCACTCTGAGATGGCGCAGGAGAAAGCAAAGTGAAGCTTAGTGGCTGCAAAGGGCTATAAAAAATTGCTGAGTAAGGGAAGTTGGAATCCAGTACTTGCACTGGGATCTGTTGACCCTTTGATTTGTCAGCTCCCCATTATTCTCTTGAACAAATGATAAAGCAATAAATCTCAGAACACCCTAGTTTTACATAAACAGAGCACAAGTAATTTTCAGATGGAGAATCTTGACTTCCATGAGCTCTAACGTTACTTCAATCCTCATGACCGTTTGGTTCCCCCATCCAGCCACCTGTCGCGATTAAAGGTCTATAACTATGGAGAAAAACGCTATCATCTGTATTTCCCACAGACATACAAATTTTGCTGGCTCCTTTCTGGTGGGATGTGTGTGTAGATTCTGCTGTCTACAATCATGCATGGGAGGGTGTGAAGATTCTCCTGCCATCTGCTACACCCCTGCAGGCCACTGAAGATCACATCTTCGCAAATCCCTGAAGGAGGAGAGCTAGAGGATCTCCACTGGAGAACTTCAGCAGAATTTGCACACTGCTCCTCCAGAGAGGATCCCAGTAAAAGAAGGATGACAATATTATCGCAGAGCAAGGAAGCAGGAGAAAGCCACTTCTCTCTCACAAAATTTGGAATTACATCAAGGATGGATAAAAAGCATTAGCTGGGTCAAGCTCTTGGGGATGAGACACGTAATAGTGACTATTTCTCCAAGCAGCACTGCTGACAGTCACTGAAGCAAAGAGCCAATATATGAGGACAGAGCTACAGTAATGAAAATTTCACCGGTGTCCATTTGGCCGAGGGAGGAAGGAGATAAAGGGAGTTTGGTGCTTTTCCCACCAATTGTCAGACCAGAGCATAACTGAGAGGCAGGCTGTTATTTTTCCCCCAATTTATTTCCCCAGAACAAAATCAGGTTTCTTTAACAATTAGTTTGCACTCTGTACACATCACAACATGGAAGAGGGCCAAAGACATTAGATGAAAGTAAACACAGGCCACCAGTCATTTCATGCCCTGTTTAAAGCCCAACGGACCATTTCTGTCATTCTAAGTTCTACAGCATCTAGTTCCCAAACATGGTCTTCCCCATTTCAGAATTAGTCGTGTTCTAGATTTTACCAAGATCTCTCAAATCTCGACATGTCTAGTACAAATGATTTTGAAGAGACAATAGCAAAGATTCTTTTCTAAACAGGATTAAATCCTAGTTTGCTTTTTTCCTGTTTTACAACTTAAAAACTGCTTCCCTCAATCAATGCACATTTCGACCAAAAATTGTTTGCTGACCACAGACCACACATGCAAGATCTGAACTGGGAATTTCTTTTTTTTTTTTTTTCTTTTCTTATTTTTTGTTGGGGGTGGGGGAGAAAAAGGAGGATTTTGGAGGGGTGGGATAATGTCATATCAGTCTTATAATGGAAACCCAGTCTCAATCTCAACTAAAGAACATGCTGGTAATACAGTAAAAAAAATCCACTATTTCAATCGTACAGCTAATTTCAAATTTTGACTATCAAACCACTTAAATACATTGTGTGAAGTCCTAGACCGTGACCTACTCAAACTGGAGAACTGGACCAAAAGAAATCTGGTGAGGTTCAACAAAGAGAAGTCCAGAGTCCTGCATTTGGGATAGAAGAATTCTACTCACTGCTACTGGGTGAGGACTGACTGGCCAAGCAGCAGTTTTACAGAAAAGGAACTGGGGATTACAGTAGAGGAGAAACTAGAGGAGTCAACATTGTGCCCTTTGTTGCCAAGAGGGCTAACACATATTGGGCTGCATTAGTAGGAGCATTGCCAGCAGATCTAGGGAAGTGATTATTTCTATTAGGCACTGGTGAGGTCACACCTGGAATATTGTGTCCCGTTCTGGGATCCTACTTTCCACTACAGAGAGGACAAATTGGAGTGTCCAGCGGAGGGCAATAAAAATGATTAGGGGCCTGAGCTTATTTAGTCTGCAGAAGAGAAGAGTGAGGAGGGATTTGATGCCAGCCTTTAACTACTTGATGGAGGGTTCCAAAGAGGATGAGATCTCAGTGGTGGCAGAGGATAGAACAGAGAGCAAAGATCTTAAGTTGCAGAGGGGAAGGTCTAGGTTGGATATTAGGAAAAACTATTTCCTCAGGAAGGTGGGGAAGCACTGGGCTGGGTTCCCTAGGAAGGTGGTGGAATCTCCATCCCTAGAGGTTTCTAAGCCCCGGCTTGACACAGCCCTGGCTGTGATGATTTAGTCGAGGGTTGTTCCTATTTTGAGCAGGGGGGTGGACTAGATGACCTCCTGAGGTCTCCTCCCACCCTAATCTTCTATGATAAAAGGATAAGTAACAGAAAAACAAAACAAAAAAAAAAGACTAATCAGGTTCCTATAACATACATCCTATCAAGGGGCAGCAGCATTTTCTACCTTATTTTTACTTTGAAAAGAATACATCCACAATGTGAAGTTACCAAACTTGACATCGCCCTGCAAGCTAATTGGAAAATTTGAGTTTCCATCTTCAAAACTATCCCGACAGCACAGAAAGAAGGAACATTATGATTTTCTTAAATTATGACAAACCAAATATTTACTTTATTTAGTTAAAATACTTCTACCTACTCACCACTGAAATCCCACTTTGAAAGTAACATTCTTCCGTACTAGAAACCTGAAGCTAGTGTAATTTTAGGAAACTCACAGTATATGCCGCCATAGACATGTTTATAAAAATTCTGTTTCTAAGTTTCTTGTCCCCCAGTAAAATACTAACTGCAAGAGTGAAATACCTTTTTATCAAATATTAAACATTTACAACATCTCTCAGACTTTAAGACTTGGGCTACATCTACACTATATCTGGTATCCACAGAGCAGAGATTGATGCAGCAACATTCAATTTAGCGGGTCTAGTGCATTCCCTGCCAAACTGACTGCAGATTGCTCTCTAGTCTAACCGGATACTCTACCCTAGATGAGAAGAATACGGTAAGTCAACGGGAGAGTGTCTCCTGTCAACTCGGTATGGTGTAGACACCACAGGTAATCAAACAAAGGTTCACTGACTCCAGCTATGTGGAGAACATAACTGGAATTACATACCTTAGGATGACTTACTGCAGTGGTGTACAGCCTTAACATGCAACAATTTCAAAAGCAGTTGGCATACCACCTTTGCAGCTTAAATCACTGCAGTTATAAGATCTTGTCCTCATACTGTATTTTAAACCCACATACCATGATAGAGAGTATATGCACCACAGTTTGAGAACTACCAATTTTTACAGGATAATATCCCTCAACAAAAATAATACATAAAGCCACTCTGAAATTAACCTTGATTTTGCTGTTTGCTTAACTACTACCAAACCCACCCACATCCAGAGAAAGATAAAAGGAATTTATTCTCACATGAGGAGACTGAGCTAGGATCTGGCATTGATAGACTAAAAGTTCCACAACAATCAAAGAGAAACAGACCTGTAGCACAGGAAGGGCTCTTGAGAAGTCATCTAGTACGGCCTGCGCCTAATGTAAGACCACATAATAACTAGAACATTTGTGTCGGGTGTCTAACATTCTTAAAAACCTCCAATGACAGTTTCCAAAACCTTCTTAGGCAATTTGTTCCAGTGCTTAACAAATCCTCCTCTAACTCAAAATAAAAATTTCTCCGTACAAGTGGACCCCTGTAAGACTGTATTCAGCTAAATTAGCAAATCTTAAGACACAGTGAGGAATGTGGACACCAATTTCCATCCTTTTTTACTTTAGTCCTGCATCAAAGTTTCCTACCATCTGGCTGAAAGCTTGTAACATTACGTCCCAAATTCTGAAATATCCCACCATGTTAACTGGGCCTGTCAAGATTAGATGCAAACACTTCTATTCCGATATATCTTCAGAGATCAACCTAATTTAGAAAGATTACTTCTGTATCACTGGGAAAACAAAGATCATCCCTCTGTAAGCAAAGGGAAAGAGGAGATAACTTATTGCCATGTTAGGTGATGGGGTTATCCCCTTAAGAAGCAATAACCTAGATAAAGTCTCATATTACAAGTAGCTTCTTCAATATCTTGCATCTAACCCAACTGTCTCACTTGTAAAAGTGACAAAAAAACCTCTCCTCACAGACATCCGCACTATTACATTCTTCTTTTCTTCCCAGATATATTCCCTGCTTTGCTTTTGGTGTTCTTCTCTTCCTCCTCCTCATTGCTGTTTTTGATTAATCCTTAACTATCCACTTACCTCACCTATAGCAATAAAGAACACAGCATAACAAGAGTACATATCTAAAACATTTTCTCTGCTTATGTATGTAACTTTTCATAATCTTTCAAAATGTTAGCTGTGACTTACTACATCTGCATTCATTTCCTTCCCTACATTAAAGATTAAAAAATTAAAAGTTTACAGCTTGCCAAAGTTGCCAAAATGTCAGCTAGTCCCAAAGCTAAGACCACAGCTACTAAACAGAGCTCCAAATCCTACTCCCAATGCAGAATGATACAAGACGACCCCTCCCTGTACCAAACATACACAGGAACCTATTCTTCACTGCCATGCAATATCTTCCACCCCTCATGTTCACAAGAGCACACTCTCCAAACTTCAGAAACAGCCACCATCCTGCCCTCAGAGACTATTCCCCTCCCCTGTGCCACATGCAGCACATTTCCTGGACCCATCCCACTGAGACATATGCTTGAACACATCTGTCTCACCAGCACACACAGAAACTCTCCACCCCATACCATGTGAGGCTTTTCTTCCCCTCTTCTCTATTTACAAACCCCCATCACTCCCACATCATGGACACAGAGCCCCAAAGTTCCTCTTACATCCAAGCACACCTTGCACACACATGCAGCCCACAATGACCCACCCAAACCCACCAGGCACCCCACATGCCCACACCCTTCCTACATCTCCAAAAGCCATCTGCACCCTCCTACTCTGACATGCATTTCTTCCTACGTCCCCTATTCCTACCCAGCATGTCCCCCCATAGCTCTGCCTGTATATCAGCAACCCCCAGCACAGGATGTCCCCTCATATTGCCCCGCCCCTGTATCAGCACCCCTCAGCCCAGTGTATCCCCCCCAGAGCCTTGTCCCTATCACTGCCCCCCAGTCCAGCATGTGCCCCCATTATCTGCCCCTACCAATACCCCCAGTCCAGCCTGTGCCCCCCCAGTTCTGCCCCTACCAGTCCCCCCAGTCCAGCCTGTACCCCCCCAGTTCTGCCCCTACCAGTCCCCCCAGTCCAACCTGTACCCCCCCGTT
>JANRFK010004149.1:116053236-116071427 GCA_030068395.1 Apalone spinifera | reverse complement strand
GGCTGCAGCAGCCCCCGCGGGGACACTCTCTGCCCGACCCCCCCAAAGCAGGGGGGCTCAGCAGCTCGCTCGCTGCAACAGCGCGGCCTTTGCTTGCCGCCTCTTATTTTGGGAACCCCCCGAGGAAAATGCCTGGGATGAATATTAGCATGTGTCAGTCCTCCAGGGAGGCAGGGAAGCTGCGCTTTGGGTTGTGAGGGAGCTTCTGGGAAGAGGTCAAGCCTGGCCCCGCTTTGGACTTGGAGGCAGTTTTCTGCCGAGCTGGGGGAAGAGGGCAGAAGCCCCTCTCCTACGCTGAGGGGCTTTCAGGCTCGGAAACGGAAGGAAAAAATAGGGTGTGTTGTTTTTAAAGAACCCTCCGAAGTTGTAGAATGCTGGAAAACTTTAAAATAATCCCCCACATTGGGAGACCCACCTTTTTTTCCCCACATCTGTAACTTCTCTCCCTGCTGGCAAGGCACTATTTAGGGATGATTGTACATCTCATTGAAAACATACAAAACAATCCATCTCAGTAAAGCAACCAGCCTGCTAGTAGCTGTGTCCTTGTGCCTACTCTGCCCCTCTTGGGCAGTGAAATCTGCAGTGATGTCACAGAGAGGGTGGGGAATCATTAATTTTAGTTTAAAAAAAAACCCATAGCAAATACTACTGAGCTTGCTCAGAACTGATTTTTAAATCGGTTATTTTATTATGAATTGCAACCGAATTTTAATTACATTTGATCAAGGACACAGGGCCAGCCTTAGCAGATGGGGGGGAGACCCATGAAACATTTTGCACACATGGGTTTTTTTCCACCATGATTGTGTATCATGTATTAATCTGAACATCTCAATTTTTATCATTAAAATGTGTATTGCCAATCCCAAATACTGAGACCCCCAAATGATGAAATGTATATTAATGCATCACTTTGTGTTTAGAAGGAAGCACCTACACTTAATTGTGTCATTTCACATTCAAACTTTGAAATACAGTTAAACTTTGAAAAAAAATACCACCAGAAATGCAGGCCTCCTCACTATTTTAGCACTGGTGTGTGTCTCCCTCCATTCTGACCCTTCCCTGAATATCTCTCACCTCCTTCATGTTCTTCCTCTGTGCTTTTCCTCTGCCTTCAGCCATCTGGCCCCACATGTCCCCTCAAAGTCTCTTTCTTTGCTTCTGAGCCCCTGTACTTTTGGGAAGTTTTCCTGTACCCCACATTCTCTGGCACCCAAGTCAATCTCTCCCATTCTCATGTTTCTTCTGTTTATGTCCTGCCTTGAGTTTTCCTCCCTCACCACTTCACAGTGATAGTCACTGCTAGACAACCTCCCCATCTCCCTTTTCTTTCCCCACTAAGGGTAACTTATATTCAGCCTCATTGAAGGGGGGGTGGGGGGGGGAGGGAAGAGAGGAAATGGTGGCCATCTTTATTATAGGCATCCTCAGTGTTACATGCAGAAACTGAAGGAAAATGGTGGCCATTTTGACTGAGGGCAAGCTGAGATGGTGGCCCCTGTCAGAATCAAAAATTTGCAAGGAACCTGCAGAAAATTATGAGACTTTAGCACCACCCACTCCCAGAGATGAGTCTAATGAGAGCTTGTGGCTCTAAAGTAACCAGGTGTTCCTTAAAACCAGATTCCAGGGCCCATCTCTGTCAGTTTTACATCAAAAGGCATTTTGACCTACATATTATAAACACGTTGGCCACCTGAAGAAGCTGCTCCCTGTGCATCTCTAACAGTCTTGTGACTAGGACACTGCACAAGGCTTCAGGAGATGTAGGTTCCAGTCTTCACTCTGAAACATATTCACTAAGGGTGCGTCTACACAGCCAGGCTTAACTTGAAATAAGCTATGCAAATTGAGCTGTCAATTGTATAGCTTATTTCAAAATTGGGAATGTCTACACAGCACTTATTTCAAATAGAGCACTCTTCCTCTGCCTTCCCTTACTCCTTATACAATGAGGGTTCCAGGAGTCGGAGCAAGAAGTCCTCCAGCTCAACCGTATATTGACATTTTGAAATAACTGCCGGCTGTGTAGATGCGCACTAAGTTATTTTGTAATACTGTTGCTGTATAGACAGACCCTGATGTGTCGGCAGAGGGATGTAAATTAGACACATTGAAAGTACAAATGAAGCTGGGATTTAAATATCCCACGCTTCATTTGCATAATGGCAGCCACTGCTTTTTTCCGAAATGGGGCTTTTTGAAAAAACAGCAGTTTCGACACGGCATTTTCAAAAAACGAGTACAGAATCTGTCGAAAAATCACCCCGCTGTCGGCAGAACCGCGTCAACTGCGGTTTCAGTTTCAAAATGGCGCTCATTTGAAACCGTGCCAGAACGTGATTATGCAAATGAAGCACGGGATATTTAAATCCCTGCTTCATTTGCACTTCCGATGTGTCTAATTTACATCCCTCTGGTGACAGAGGGGTGTAATTTAGACACACCCCAAGTGACCTTAGGCAAATCATTCTGTCTGTCTTTGCCCTCAATTCCTCTTCTTACTAGCCATGTGAATCCCATTTATGGTACACATGCACGTCATGTGGCCAGCAGTGTCCAGAGGAGCTGTTCTCCCACAGCACTGCCCAGCTACCCAAAGATATAGAAAGGTGTAGTCCTTCCCACTATACAGTTCCTCCTTTCTACCCGCATCAGAACTCAGGGCTTGTCTGTACTTAAAATGCTAGAGCAATACCTAGTGCTGTTTACACGGGGATTTAGATCAGTTTAACAAGTCCACATCCCAAAATATTTTCACCCCTAACCAATGTATTAAACCAAATTCATTTTCTGGTATAACCTAGGCCTCAGTATTTTTCTTTGTATTTACTTCTGAAATTAAAACCCTTTAATCCCAGGAGTTGGGTTTATTGTTAGATACTGTTAAAATGTTTTTCTGCCCTCCTGGAAGTATCTGTGTTATTTTAGGCAAGCTACCAAATATTAAATTTATTTTATAATTCTGTTATTTAAATTTATTTTCTCTTTGCATGTTGCTAGTTCATTAGTTTCTTTCTGTCTTACGTTGCTAAAGAGGCTATTTTGTACTTGTTTCTTTAGTTTCCTAACTGTATAACTCTATTAAGAAGCACAAACAAATTAAGCAGAGTGCCTACACAAGGCTCCAATGGCCCCTGCCATAAATTATGAAAACAAAATGGAATTGCTCACAGAATACCACCTCTTCTTCTGACGTGATAACCACTCAAAAGCACCTCCTAGCAGTAAATCGTAGTTCTCACAGTCCGTAGAGCATCAACTTTTACACAAAGACTCTCTCCTAAGAGGTTTCACATTAAACATGCTTTTCTAATGTTGCAAAAAACAGGTTCAGAGTACAGTAACATCCTTACTGTGAAAAGAACTCCACAAAAACAAAACTGATCAGCAAGTAACCTGTGCTATATTTGCAACTAACATCACCACCCTGTCTGCATGTTTGTTGGCCTCCTTCAATTCTAATAGACTGATGGGGCGTGATTTCCTTTTCAAAAGCCATAGTGATGCTTCCCCCAACACATCATGGCGACGTCTACACTGGCCAGTCTTGCGCAAGAACATATGCAAATGAGGTCTGGTGATGAATATCGCCGCACCTCATTTGCATATTTAATGAGCTGCCATTTTTGTGCAAGGGCTTTTGCGCAAGGAGCTAGAGTCTACACTGCTTATTTTCAGGCAGAATGGCTCTTGCTCAAGAGGGGGGTTTTGTGCAAGGAGGAGCAGTGGAAAAATGGCGGCTCATGAAGTATGCAAATAAGTCACGGCAATATTCAATCGCCGTGCCTCATTTGCATATGTTCTTGCGCAAGACTGGCCAGTGTAGACGTAGCCATGATGTACTGGGGGAAGCATCACGATGGCTTTGAAAAGGAAATCACACCCCATCAGTCTATTAGAATTGAAGGAGGCCAACAAACATGCAAACAACATGGTGATCCAGTGGATATAGCGTCCTTGAAATGTCAGAAATCTTTGACAAGGTGCCACACACCAAAGACTCCTAAGCAAAGTAGGGAGCAGTAGGGGAAGAGGGCAGGTCCTCTCATGCATTAGTAATTGATTAAAAGACAGAAAACAAAGGATAGGAATAAATAGTCAGATTTCAGAATGGAAAGCGGTAAATAACAGGGTTCTCCAAGGCTGTATACAGGAACCAGTGCTGTTTAGCAGAGTCACAAAGGAGCTGGCAAAAAGTGAAACAAAAATCACTCAAGATAATCAAGTCCAAAGCGGACTGTGAAGAGTTAAAGGGATCACACAAAACAGTTTCTGGGCAGCAAAAATGGCAGATGAAATTCAATGTTGATAAATGCAATGCACACTGGAAAACAATCCCAACTACATTTACAAAACGATGGGAGTCTAAATTAGCAGTTATCAGTCCAGAAAGATCTTGGAGTCAATGTGGATAGTTCTCTGAAAACAGCTGCTTGATGTGCAAGGGTAGTCAAAGATATAAAAACAAACCCCCTAAAGCACTGTTAGGAACCATTGGGAAAAGGATAGAAAAGACGACAAAATATCATAATGCCACTATACAAATCAAGGCTATGCCCCAAAATCTTGAATAGTGCACGCTGTTCTGGTCACCTCATCTCAAAAAGAGATCTAGTAAAACTGAAAGTACAGAGAAGGGCAACCAAAATGATTAGGAGTATGTAATTCCTCTCACATGAGAAGAGATTAAAAAGACTGAGCCAGTTCAGCCGGGAAAAGTGATGACGGAGGGGGGCATATGATCTATTTAAAAAATCATCACAAATGAAGGGGTAAATAATGCTTTCCCTCCCCTCTCCCCCCCAGCCCATAACACAAGAACCAGAGGTCACTCAATGAAATTAATGGGCCGCAGGTTTAACACAAACCTAAGGGAGTACTTTTCCACACAACACACAGTGAACCTGTGGAAAAGTGTTGCCAGGCGATGTTGAGCAGGACAAAAGAATTAGCACCCCGGCCCATTTGAAAATCCCATGAGGTGCCTACGTACCTTAAAAAAAATCCAGCCCTGACAGCATTTGTGGGAACACTGGTGACTAAGAGACTACTGGGATCCACACTGAGACACCTTAACAGTGTCTGATACTCAGAGGACAGATATCCAGCTTTTTCTGAAAATCAGATCTCTTTCAATTGTCTCAGATTGGCAACCCAAAATCACTAGTCCTCTTTGAAAATCTTAGCTTGGACCAGACACAAACACGAGGACAAAAGGCTGCTCTCTCCCACTGCAGATTGTATTGACGTCCTACAGTTGCTTTAAAACACTCAGACTCAGCAGAGTACAGATCTGATACAAGGTATCCTGTGACAGAGGAGCAAAGAGAGCTGCATCAAAGTTTTAATCAGTTAATTGAAAACTGCACCTCTGCTTACCGTTCTTCATTTTCAACTACGATTACTACACAAAAGGACCCTGCCAGGAACTTTCCATATAGTTTATGTTGAGGTATGCACTGACTCACTAGGCAGCTGTTCTTTTGCATTTTAGCCAACAAGTGTGAAACTTGCTGGTTAGCATGGGGGTCTCAACGAAGTAATGATGATTTCCACACCACTATCTACTTAATGCCAGGGAACTTCCCCCTTTGTTTTCTCTCCCCCCCATACTGGTATCAATTAACACAGAAATGGTACCAAAATTTTTTCAGCAAGGAAAATTGCAGTTAAACACTATGGGGGCAGAATTTAAAATCTGCTGCAGAGTTAACACACCTCACTGATTTAGGAGCCTAATCTCATTTCCAGAAGGGATTTGAGCTCTTGGAAGTCTAATTTACTTGCAACTGCTGATGTAATTTAAATCCTAAATCCCTTTTAGAAGTGCAGTGTGGCTCCTAAATCAGTTAGGTGTTGCAACCACTGAGTGCAACAATGCCTAATCACCTTTACCAATTTTTGTCTCTGTCCTAGATTTAAGAAGAGGAGTTTAACACCATTGCTCTGATTTGTATTACAGTAGCAGCTGGGGACCCTAATCAGAGAGACATGGAGGGTTCCTCCTCCTAAGAGCTTACACGTAACCATGACAAGAGACCTCAAGATCTTGTTAAGTTCCTAAATAAGTGACCTGATTTCCACAAGTGGCCATCAACTCTGATGGCTTCAATGGATGCTCAGAATTCCCATTAAACTTAATCTATGCTGAAAAGTAGCATTTCCAAGGCATGTTTTTCCCCCTTCCTATCCAGGGTAGAGAGTGTTTACCAAAGGCTGTTAGCAGACTCCTCTACCTAGACTGTCATAACAGTTGCATCTTACCACCACTGTCAGAACCTAGAAAGAAATTCTGAATCTCTTTAACCCCATTTTTTCCTGTACACTGCTGCAAAGCAATTAACCGCGAGGCATTCTGCTTTCTTGGCTGGGCACTCAGCCTCATCTATATGTAGTCACCCACACACCTTTGCACCGACAGTCCTCTCCTGCCTTAGGAAAAACAGGTCTAGTAAATGAAAACATTATAGTGACTTTTGCCTATTCAAACACACACGGCTTGCCTAGAAGTAGGGCCTCTACAAATTCACTGCCATGAAAAACACGTCACGGACCATGAAATCCAGTCTTTCATGTGTTTTTACCCTGCACAATAAATATTTCATGGGGGAGAACAGTGATTCTCAAACTGGGGGGTCCTAACCACAAGGGAGTTGCATGTAGGCCAAGGTCATTTGAAGGGGGTTGCAGTACAGTCACTGTTTCTTCTGTGCTGCCTTCAGAGCTGGGCAGCTAGAGAATGGCAGCTGCTGACTGAGGGCCCAGCTCTGCAAGCAGCAGTGCAGAAGTAAAGGTGGCAATACCATACCAGACTATCCTTACTTCTGCGTTGTCACAGGAACCAGTTCTGTCATCAGAGCAGATAGCCCCCAATTTCCAGCTCTGAAGGCAGCCCTGCCAGCAGCAGCACAAGAGTATGCGTAGAACTACTCCTTTTTGGACCAGGATCCCTGACACTACAACACCCTGAAATGTCAGATTTAAATAGCTGAAATCATGACATTTAGTTTTTAAAATCTCATGATTGTGAAATTCACCAAAATGGACCATGAATTTGACAGGGGGCTCTACCTATAGGGGAAATTTACCAGCATAGTTATACTGTAATTTATATTCATACAATTCCCTGTGTAGACACGGATTCCAGTAACAACTAAACTGAAAAAAAGACTCTCCCCTTTTGGAATAAGAGTGACCACATGAAAAGTTATACCAGCATAATTAGGCTCATGGTCAATTTCTCCTTTGTAGAAAAGCCATCCCATGGGGCCCGATCACTTACCTGTTTCATCTGAATCAAAGCCGAGCTGATAAAAACACCTAGTTAAGGTCACCCAGCACATAGTAAGACCCTCTTTCAGTTGCTTTATTACTTTGCCAAACTAATTGTTTGGCCTGAAATTACCTATCTATTTCAGGCTTATTTTATAGTTTATTACACTTGTTAAGCTGTTTATAAGAACAAAAGCAGAAAAAATACATTGTTTTGTTCATGTTAAAAGGGTGGATGAGACTGGGGGGGAGGGGAGGGGCGAATCAGTAATTTGGATTTTGAAATGAAGACAGGTCTGAACGTTCCACAGAGGGCTTGGTTGGCTCTGAGAAGTTGGGTCACCCCATACAACTCACTCATGCCTGCTTTTTACATTGAGTATGACAAGAACTCCCCTCTGCTGTCCGGATCAGAATATTCCAAGGCACAAAATGCATTAAAGCAACATGGGAGTTTAAACCTTCCAATGCAAAGATTGACACCTAAAAAGCACGTGTATGCTGGAGTGTGAAATTAGAGAACCGCCACGGATTGTCTTAAGAGATGGCTAATGACAACAAACACTGTCTTGTTGCTACAAGACACCGTATAGAAGAGAGAAACATGCTAAAACACATGAGTACTTGAAATATATCTACACTTTTATTATAAAACCAGGCTGTTGGCATTAGTTGGGTACAATCATAGCATAATTTTGTTGCTGTTGCAGAGCTGTTCTGTCCTATAGCAACAATTGTCTTCCTCTGCTTAAAGTAACTAATATTAAGCAGCTTTATAAGCATTACATACAGGACTTAATTCATTGCAGGTAATTTGTATTAGGAAGGGGGGGGGGTTGAGTGGATTCGGCTAGAATGTGAGAGCGCATTACGTATTTTCTATTAAGAAATAAGTCCTTTATTTGGCATATTTCAAGTAAAATTAATTTTGATCTACCTATAGCTATTGTCAGTAGCAGCAGTGACCAAAGGGGATTGTGTTTTAACAGGAACTGAGTTTGGAGTGTTCAGTATGAGTAATACCTGTGCAGTGCACACTGTTACATCACACTCAGGCAGAGGGGAACAGTATATCTAAGTTTATACTGGCTTGTGTCCCCTCCCCCGCAGTTGGGAGTTTCTTTACAAGCATCTTAGAGCTTGACACCATCTTCTTCCACAAGCAGTTATTGCTGCTTATCTGTCGGCAAGCTTGGTTCAGTGCCGTGCTCCTTCTGAAGGGACCTTCCAATATACCTCCAATATTCCTTTCGTATTGTGTCTTTTTCGTTAGCCAGAATTTCACATAACTAAGGAAAAGTTACAAAGTTGAAATATATTAAGCCAAATGTTAAAAGTCCTTAAAAATAAATAATTATAGTATGTATTAAGCAAGGCCTTCTCTTCAGCAAGCAAAGCATGGCTTTTCATTCACAAGTTTTGCACCAGTATCCGTACACTTTTGATGAATGCATCTTCCTAAATCACAATCAATGATCTCTACAGTTAATGCCCAATAGAAGTTTGTCCCCTGTGACTCTCCAGTTGTAGGTTAACTCTTAGCTTTCTGTACACCCCACTATCTTCCTCTTATGGGACACCAGATATTGTGCTCCATCCCACAGGCATAAATAATGCCCTTCAAATGTTCCATCCATCTCATTTGATGAGCCAGGGTTTGGTACCACCAACTTCAAGCCCCATATGTATTAAAGAGCCAGTGCTTAGCAGAACAGTGCTGACAGTTAAGAGGCATGAAATTTTAAAGTGTCAAGGCACATTTTGGTGCTGGTGAACTGTGAAGGATAAATGATATAAATCCATGGTAAACTCAAATCTACATGCAGTATTCAAGATGTATTTGCCCCGATCTCAAAAAAAGATATTGGAATTAGAAAAGGCTTAGAAAAAGGCAACAAAAATAAGTGATATGAAACAACTTCCATATAAGGAGAGATTAATAAGAGTGACTTTTCATCTTGGAAAAAAATGCCTATGGGGAGATATGATAGGTCTATAAGATCATGGCTAGTATGGTAAAAGTAAATAAGGAAGTGTTTATGTACTTCTCGTGACAGAAGAACTTCCATTTGGTTAAATGGCATGTTACTAGACTCTATGTTTAAAAGAACCAAAAGGAAGTTTTTCTTTACACAATACAGTCAATGGCACCCCTTGCCAGAGATTATTGTGAAGGCCAAAACTGTAACTTTTTGTTACAGTTTCAAAAGAACTAGATAAATTCATGGAGGTTAGGTCCATCAATGGCTATTAGCCAGGACAGGCAGGAATGGTGTCCCTAGCCTGTTTGTCAGAGTCTGGAAATGGACTACAGGAGAGGGATCACTTGATGACTACCTGTTCTGTTCGTTCCTCTGAGCACCTGTCATAGGCCACTGTAGGACGACAGGACATTGGGCTAGATAGATTTTTGGTCTGACCCAGTGCGGCCGGTCTTATGTTCTTAATGCTGAGAGCAAGGTGGTGAAGTACGGCAGTAACAACACAAGGCAAGTGCCTGAGTTCTATCAGACCAGACACAATTAAAAGGGTGTCTGAAGAGCACCGCTGGAATCTACAGCTGCAGAAAGTAATCTGTATACGCAGTATGGGGAGCCTATAAGTCTATACAGGGAATCTACCTCCTGCTAAGTTACAGTATTGTTACTCTCAGGTGTAAAAAAGCTCTTCAAGAGCCATGCTGAGTTCTGCTCCATCAGTCTTGTGGACCAGGAAGCTGAAGGATTCTCCATACCATATGTCAATTATTTTGAGGCTAAAGAGAGCCTTCTGCTAAATTATGCAGAGGGCAGAACGAGCATGTTAGGAACTTAAAATAATTTAAAAAACAAAACAAAACTGCTCTATCAGCAATTTGAAAGCTTGTTTGGGTTCTCTACTTATTGGCATTTAATGTTTGGGATGTTTCTACACTTTGCTTCTGTCAGGTGGAGCAAAGGTGGCCTACGTTGCTGGCAAGCTACTATAAAAATTCTTGCATACAGACTGGATGATGTCAGAGGATGAGGATTCATATACTGTACGGTTAGCGAGAGGACACTGCTAATGAACATTAAATGCTTTGGGAGTGAAGGGAAAAGACAACTCACCAACATCCATGAACTTTGAGTGGCTAAGGATTTCTCTTCAGTAGAAAGAGAAGTAGTAACCTGATTCCACACACTAACAATTTACTAAACCACAGAGCATGGAAACAGCTACTTATAGTAATCATCACCACTCAATAACTGTGCAATTAATGTACAGCTCTATTTTACAAGAGAGCTTTTCAATTAAATAATCTAGCCTTTGCTTTCTGTGGTAATAGATTCAGCTGGACAAACTCCCTGGGGTGAAGAAATTGAGCTCTCAACTCACCTCTAATGCTTTGTTTAGTGTTTCTTCCTTGTTGTCACACTGGTTTTCTAGCATGTCTTCATATATATCCACAAGGAAGGCAATCAAGTAGGGAGAACTGTGGCTTGGCTGTAAATCCAGCAGTTGCTCTAATAGAGTTTGATATTTGGAAAGACCATGATCCTGCAGAATTCTGAAACAGATTAACAAGTACTGCTGGGAACTCTGACTAAAACTTAAGCAAGTTTTGGCTTTTTCTGAAGATTTTAGTCTAATAGGAGCTATAAATAGAAAAGAAAGGCAGAGGTGTCGACCTGAATTTAATGGGTATGGGGTTATGGAAAGTATTTAGGTTCTTGTCCCAATACAGGTTACAGAAAGAGAGAGAGAAGCCAGAGAGCGCTCTCTCGGAAGGGGAGTTTCAGGGAACGTGGTAGGGGCATTCAAACTGAGAACAAGTCGAGGACAATACCAAGTCATTAAAGATCTTTATTAAAATAAATGTTAAACACTTGCAAACATCAAAAAGCATAAAGTTATCAGATCAGAATACAATTTGAGGACTCCCTCTGGTCACATTACTAAGACAAAGAATTGTTTAATCTAGCATACTCATACCCCTTCCTGAAGGCCTGGCATCAGGAGACATAGGACCAGCCTTGTCCCTGGCATGCCCAACGAAGTTGAAGGTCCAGACAGGTAGAGTGTGGAGTGGCTAAGCTATATTGTGAAGCTAGGCTAATAGTTGAAAAAAGCAGATAAGCCAAAAAGCAGCAAAGAAGAACTAACAACAAATTAAGACAACCCAGGAGCTTCAGGGGGTTGCCAAGTTAGTCTGTTACAGAAAAAACACAACAAATGGTCTGGTAGCACTTTATAGACTAACAAAACACATAGGCTGTGTCTACATTGGCGCGATATCGTGCAAAAGCGGCCGCTCTTGTGCGAAAACTTGCTGCCTGTCTACACTGGCCACGTGTTCTTGCGCAAATAAACTGACGTTCTAATGTATAAAACCAGGGCTTCTTGTGCCAGAATTCTGACGCTCCCGCTCAGGAAGAAGCCCTTTTGCACAAGAGCTCTTCCAGAAAAGGCCAGTGTAGACAGGCAAACATGAATTTATTGTGCAAGAAAGCCCTATGGTTAAAATGGCCATCAGAACTTTCTTGCGCAAGACAGCGTTTACTCTGGCATGGATATTCTTGCGCAAAAGCACATCTCTTGCTCAAAAAGAGTTCTTGCGCAAAAAGCTGCCAGTGTAGACGTAGAGCTTTCGTGGGCATAATCAACTTCTTTAGATGACCAGAGTTATGAGTTTGGGATATGAAAACGCATAATAAATAGGAGCTTTGTCTCTTACCCCGCCCCTCCCTTTTTCTCTCTCTCTCCTTCCCTTCCCTTCCCCTCTCCTATTTATTTCGAGTTTTCATACCCCAAACTCATAACTCAGGTCATCTGAAGAAGTGAGCTGTGCCCACGAAAGCTCATGATACCACCTACATGTTTTGTTAGTCTATAAAGTGCTACCAGACCATTTGTTGTGTGTGTGTGGTTTTTTTGTTGTTGTTTTAAGAACCACCTACCCTAACCCTACCCGCTGCATGGATATTTTATAGGGTCTGGTCATTGCTTGATTCTGACCCAACCTACCATGCCCATATTTTATTTCCTCACTCTAAGAATTTTATGGGCACATTTATGCTACAGACTAGTAAATTATGACATCACTACATATTAATAAGGATTATCTCATTCCTGAAACTATTACCTCTGGCCTTTCTAGCAGCTGCTCTGCCCTGCTGTCCTTTTGCGGTCACCGACTGATTCTGACATCAGATGAACTGGCTCAATTTTATGTTTAGTTCCCCTATTTGGTACACCAAAGCTGAGGAGTATCCGAGTAAGCACTGTATCTAGGAAAAAGTTGCTTATGCTAACTTACTTTAAAATGTATTAGCTGTTCATATAGGATCCAGATCCGTAGGTTTTTCATTACAGCTTGATACTATGGATAACCATGAATACCTTATAATGTATACTATATTTATATACTGGATCCAATAATAATTAGTATGAATCGCCCAAGAAAGGCATTATCTGGTATGGCAGGCAAGCAATTTAACCTTATAGCCCACAGAGGGTAATAAATGTAGTTCAATACAGCAACAAGACAGCTTTGCTATAGCACAGTGGTTTTCCGTCTTTCATTTGTGGGCCCCTAAACAATTTCAAATGGAGGTATGGACCACTTTGGAAATCTTAGTCTGCAGAACCCCAGGGGTCTCTTGGCCACAGGCTGAAAAGCCACAGCTTTAGTAAGCTACTGATGAACATCTCAAGAGCAGTGACACAGGTGCCTTTAATCAACACTCTCCTAATGCATAGCCAGTGCAGTCTAATAATATTATTTTGCCTTTCTTTTTAAGTGAACTTTTGGTGGTCTTATGCCACATATCCCTCCATTATTAATATGCTCACGGAGAGATGAGCAAGTTCAAGTGAAAAGTTCAACTGCTTTCCTCTACTACTTGTGAAAATATTTTAAGCTGTTGGGACACTGCCATCCCATCTCCTTCCTATCCCCATCTGAGGAACTGAGTTCAGTTTCAGAAATTGAATATTCAGCACAGCTAGGATGGGCCAGTGGAAAGTGTATGTGAGGGAAAGTATAGGAGTAGGGTGGCATTATATGATGCATAACTCTAACCCTTCAAGATCAGACAAAAGTCAGTTTTTTCTTTGGTGCATCTCCAACAGGGATTCTGGAAACACACTCAGTATGCTCTAATGAAAGTAATCAGAAAACCGACTATGCCACCCACCTCAGTCAGAAGAGGCTCCAAAAGCAGATGCACTTGCCTCCAGTCAACCAACTCACTATATGCTACCCATTCTCTTTCCAAGTTCTGTACTATCAAAAACTTTTCATTTAGTACAAAGCATCATCTGTTGGTTTGTAGAGAGGCTAGTACACTGTCAGCACCCTGAGAATCAAGTTATTTATAGACTATTTTAAAGGACTGACTTTTTTGGATCCAGCAAATAGAAACAGTCTGCTATGTAGTGCACTTTCAAGTATTCATGATCCCCTGGCCAAAGCTACTTAGTCAGTAATTATATGGCAAGTGGATTTGGAGGTTATCATATTGCCCCTTTCTGTGGGTATATTTCAAGCTGATTTAGAGAATTGCTTTTCAGTTCTCCTAAAGCTGTATATACAGGAGACCCTCACAATTTGCAGAATCACTATTTGTGGTTCCACATATTTGTGGGTCTCCTGTCCCAGCCTCGGAGGGGGCAGCAGCTGTCTGGCCCCACAAATGGCACCCACCACAAATGGCAAAGGTTTCCTGTACTTTTAGGCATGACACATTCAAAGTGAAATAGCTGGCAAGTAACACCAACCCCGCAACAATCCCCCTTACCAGATACAAGTCTTACCCTTTTAGGTAGTTCCAAGCACTTTCGTTATGCGGCACCATCTTAATCATTTCTAGAGTGTACCTATGGGAAAAAACAGAGGTTAAACACTTCTGTCAAAGGTCAATGAGCCAGAGAGAAATATGTTCAGTTCTTTATCCAGACTCACATCAACCTCCTCTCCATAGGCTTTTTAAAATACAGACTAAAGCAAACATTTTAATGATCATCTCAGATAGCGGCATAAAATACAACTGCCCTCCAATTTAACTGCAGCTGTTAAAGGCATCTGCTAGATCTAACATGAGCGTGGATACTTATCTCCTGATTATTGTTCAAGATCTTCTACCCATGCCAGCACCATAGCTTTTATTCTGTACCCAGACTGTGCAGGGTCAAGGGGAACTGAAGCATTCAAGACATGCCCCACTTCTTTTGGCTATGAGAAATGGAGGGCACCAAATGTAATTGTATATAGTATTACTAACTGGACTTCTCGCTCTAGAACAGCAGGATCGTTGTAGCCTGTGGTGTTGGAAATTACAAAGTATCTTTGGTTCCAGACAGAGTTGTTTCTCACATCGTCTTTCAGAAGCTGGTCAACATACTCCAGTTCATTATCCCACAACTTGAACTCCTACAATGATGAGAAGAGGAAAACACAAGAAATGTAGATATGTTTTAACAAATTCCTTCCTTCTTCATAAAAAGAATTCCAGCCTAACTTCTCATGCTCTAGGTCCCCCAAGAAATGCAAGTAGTAAATTGAGGTATTTGGGAAGTGTCTCAACCTTCATTATGTAGAGTGCTATTAGTGCCATCTCTAACAAAAGGCAAGTCACCAACAGCAATTTTTTGAGCTGGTTAGTTGACAGGTTAATTTATAGATGAATTCTGATATCACACACATTTGTTTCCTTTCTATCTACAAGAGTCAGCATGTAAAGTTCAATTTAAGACACAAATCTCTACAATTTTGGGAGGATGCTCCCTACAGAGAAAGTAGCAGACCTGGATACAATACCTGAATAACCCACTGTCTGTGTTGCCAAGCATGGTAATTCTTGGCATCTTGGTTAAGAATTTCAGCTATAAACTCAAGCTCTTGAGATGGATCCTTCAGCCATTCTACCAACACCCGTCTGTGGTGCCTAAAGATGAAGTACAATAATTCAAAGGCTTCCCTTCCAATATCTGCTTGAACATTAGACTTGTATTAAAATACCACCTGATTACAATACTTACCAAGACAAACACACAAAACACCACCACCACACCAGCTAGTCACCAGAATAAAATCCCATTTAACTAGTTACCTGGTTAAATGTAAGCAGACAAACTTCTGAGTACACTACCACTAGATATATCCACTCTCTGTAAAAATTCACTGCAGGTCCCATTTAACATCTCCGAAACTGCCTCCAACCAAGGAGGAAGGATGAATCACCTCCTCCCCACTTTTAGGACCATGTCCATTTCCGAGATGAACAAAGGTGAAACAGTTTGTCTCTAGAAACCAAAAAGATTTTACCAGACTTGGTAATTCTTTGGCTGGTCTTCAATGATAGCTGTAATATAGTTGATTTCCTCATGCAGATCCTTTCCTAATGACTGCAGGAGAACTCTACGGAAATGCCTAAAGAAAAAAAAACAAACTTTTTTTTTTTTAAAGCTGGAGTAAATGCAGTTGAAAGTACTTTAAGAATTAAACCAATTTTTAAGGACACAAATAATTCTGCTAAATATTTATTCATTACTGAGCTGCTCATGGTAACCATAATAGGTAAGGCTGCAAACAGACCGATAGCCAAGACCTTAGCAACTTTGAGTTTCTACTTAAGGCTTGTCTACCCCACACCTGTTGCAGTGACACTACACAGTGTATACCGGATATGAAATAAGTTGTATAAATTAATGCACTCATTAAAGGAAATATATATAGAGTGGAATTTAACAGCAATTATTGGTTGCACAATCTAGTTGTGTGATGTCAGAAGCCTTACAAGTTTAGCATTTACTTGAAAATTAAATTGGCAAGTATTAAAAGGAAGTTCTGGACTTACTTCAGTAATATATATTACAAAAAAACTAGCGGCTAATATTTCAATATGATTTGTCATGTCATCTTAAATTATAGGGGGTTTTAATGGCTAGGCCTAATCTTGTTTGAAAGTTTATATTACCAGATGCACTTCCCAGAAATTTGTTATACTGTATTACAATCTTGCTTTAAGAGCCTGCTGTAGCTTTAAGAGCTGCTGAAGTTTCTAATACCCAGCCTCCCAGAAAGGCAATTGTATTTTGACTAATACACTGCCAGGAGAGCTAAAAGATAAATCAGGCAATCTAATTTAATCAACTAATTTTTAATGTCCCCCCCTCCCCCTTCCCAAGACCATTACTTACCACACAGTGTAATTTGCAGCATTTAGTTCAATGGCATCTCCTGTTAGCTGAAAAGCTCTTTCGCTCCTTTCATCCCGCTGCAGAACAGCCCGAAAGTAATCATAGACATCTCTGACTGGACAGATGACAGCATGTTATCCAAAGCAATTACAAATCCTCTATTCAGGATTTCTAAGGCTGGCAACCCATTGATGCTACTTCGTATGCATCAAATACTATTTCATAAAACTACGTTCGAAGGTGTTTGGTTCTAACAGTCTGCATACTGTTACAATCACCATACACTAGCACCATTATGGTTGGGGTACTTTACAGCTCCTAAGACTAAACAGCTCCTAAAACATCGTTCAACACATTATCTAGATAACGTCCAAAATGGTCATGAGGACACTATGGAGCCAAGTTCTTACTCAACATTCTTCAGCATCATCACTGCATTTTCCTTTAGGCCTAGACACACCTTCCTAATTGCTCACAATACTAGAAATGTAGCTGCCTACCAAGTAGCTTTAATACTTGCTTTATTCTTCCTTAAAAACCTGTTAACTCTATCATAAAAAAAACTGAAAGGAAACAAGAGGGGATTTTTTTAAAATATAGACAATGCAGAATATGAAGGTTGAAAGCAAGCAAACATCCTTGGAGCTTTGACAAACTCAAGTTTCTCCAGTCTCTAGAAAAATGCAAGTTTATGGAAGCATTCTTTAAAAACATGGATATTATCAAAGTCATTTCGACACTTCAGTTCTGGAATTTCAACAATATCCAATAATCTTGACAAAGTGAAACAAGTTTTGTTCAAGGCTTAAGTTGGTTAACACAATTTCTCAAAAAACAACAACCCCTAATGTGTATGATATTTTTATCTGGTGTATTTTCCAATTTAATATTAAAACCTCAACTTTTAAAGTTCACTTCTAGACGACAACATTATAGAAAATTAAAGGCTGGTTTGAGTGGTGCACAGACACATTACACACATGTTTTCATCTTACTAAGTTTTAATTACATTTAAAAGCTTTTTAAAAACTTACATTTTTCACTATAGATGATCTGAACCACAGGATTTGGCCCATCATTTTGAGGTACTGGCTCAATGTCAGACCACTTTTTTCTGTGCCTGCAAACATACATTTTTCTTTTCAATGGCTTAATAACATAAACAAGAAAAACTACTCAAGCCTCCTCCCCAAAAAACACAGTTTTACAAATGCACCATTCTTCCTGGTAGTCATTATCTGTACCATAGACCTGCATGGCACTGGCACAATTTTGATGCCAAAAGTCCTATTATTTAGTCACGTTGTAGCCTAGGCAGTGGCTGTGTTCCTTGACCTTGGAGGGTGAAGTAGTATCTTTTATCCAGCAACTTCTGCTGGTGAGCAAGACCACCTTTCGGATTTATACAGCGCTCTTCTTCCCTGGGCCGTGCTCACCTCGGTCAGTGTGTTCTTACCTCAATTCTGATCACAGGCTCCACAAACTCAAATGCGGCGCGCTTCCAGGGGACTAATGTGGGTTACCACATGCCAGAACCCCAATTCATTTCAGGTCGAGCCGCGTTAAGGACATAAAGAGTTAACCCGTTACCGGGTAAGCAGTCGCCTTACCGGTATATTTACCAGGGGCACCGGTTAACCGGCAGATCAGCCGCGGGATCCCGGTTAAATATACGTTTATAAGAGGATTTTACATCCCTAATTTGCATAAAGGGGCAGGAAGTCAGCTCCCAACTGCCAAGCACTCGG
>JANRFK010004149.1:116028008-116049961 GCA_030068395.1 Apalone spinifera | reverse complement strand
GTGGAGAAATTGGAGAAGGTCCAGAGAAGAGTAACAAGAATGATTAAAGGTCTAAAGAAAATGAGCTATGAGGGAAGACTGAAAGAATTGGGCTTGTTTAGTTTGGAAAGGAGAAGACTGAGAGGGGACATGATAGTGGTTTTCAAGTATCTAAAAGGATGTCACTTGGAGGAGGGAGAAAAATTGTTCTCCTTGACCTCTGAGGATAGGACAAGAAGCAATGGGCTTAAATTGCATCAAAGGAGGTTTAGGTTGGACATTAGGAAAAACTTCCTAACTATCAGGGTGGTTAAACACAGGAATAAATTGCCTAAGGAGATTGTGGAATCTCCATCTCTGGAGATATTTAAGCACAGGTTAGATAGACCTCTATCAGGGATGATCTCGTCGATGCTTGGTCCTGTCATGAGGTCCCTTCCAGTTCTAGTGTTCTATAATTCTATGATTCTAAGAACACAGGAAAAACAAGAAATAAAAATTATAGATAACACCGAGAAAACGTGATGTATGCTGGAAGAGTCTGATACAAGAGATAGAGGGAAAAATTCTGGATTGCAATTTACATGAGAAATACAACATTAACCATGGGGAAACATAGAAATGCAGAGGAGAAAAATGAGCACAAACAAAATAATCCTTGTTTTTCAGAGAAACTTGAGCAGAAAAATATAAAGAAAATAAAAATACATATATTAAATCATGCAATGATGTTACTGGGCCAAATCCTGAGTTATATTGCTTTATGCCATCTGAGGACCTGAGTAATTACATTTTGGGATTATAATATTAAAGATGACGTGCAACAATATTTCAAGATCAAAAAAATGAAGTGAAGAAAATGAAAGTAAAACAGAAAGAAAGATATGGATATGGACCCAAAGAAATTAAATCACAAATTAGATTATTAAATCATCCAGTCTCTTTCTGCCAATACCAATGCTTCCTACAATATGTTTCCTGTTTTAAAAGTCCTAAACAAAAGGGTTTCCACCATTTCCCAGGGAAAATCATTCTACCACCTCATATACCTCTTTGTCAGGCTTTTCATGCTGCTTGGACTACATTTTTTTCTTAATTTTATATTCAGTTATGTTCCTATCTCCTTAATTGGAATCTGCAATTGCAGGTTTTTACTGGGAGTTGAGGGATACCCATGAATGAACTAGGCACATTCCTAAATGGTGCTTATTCTTTCTTGAACATCCTGCTTGCCATGATGCTGAGCATGTTGTATAAATGCATACTTTGCTCATGTTGTTTTAGTCATCACTGAAACTTATTTTGTGTGGTCAGGTGAGAAGCTGCAGTAGCATCTCAATTCCACTGGATGGCACAGCTGGACCAGGCCACACACCCACTTTCTCTTCCCAGTCTCTATAATGCTAACATTCCTATCAGCCTTAACTACAAGAGATATTCTGTCCCAGATGAACATTAGCAGAGTATGAAATATGGGGAGGCGTTATTCAAGATGCAAACTTTGACAGTCTCAACACCATCTAATTGCACTGTAGAATGAGGGCCATTGAAATCAACGTGGTTTTCTGTGACTTCAGTGGGCTTTGAGTCGGTTCCTACATTCTAATTCTGTCTGCAACTCCCTAGACTACTCATTGTTGCATGCAGACTTCAGTATTACCAACCCCTAGTATTCAAAAATCACAAGTCTTGAGAAATCATGAGATTTATAATAAATAATAAATGTTGAGTTCATTTTATTTGTCTTCTGGTTCCTGAGCACTTAAGCATTCACTTGGATCATATTTTTGGTCTCTGCAACTATGCAGGCTAGAAACTTACTTACAAAAACATGAAAGCTGAGATTTCCAGCTAATAACCAGACTCCATGAGCTGGGCCTTAAGACAAACACCAAATATTGTGAGACACATGATAAAGTTGCAAAGGTAACAACAAAGACTGCAAACAAACAATGGAGGGGGTCCAAAGATGTTATTCACACTCTTAAGTATGTCCCAATAGTTCAGTGGCAATTATTATTGTATGCATAATAGTAGCATCTAGTGGCCTCAAGAGAAGTCAGAGCTCTACTGTGGCAGGAACTACACATACATGTAGCAAGATAGTCTCTGTTGCAAAGAGCTTACAGTTAACATAGATAAAACAAAGGGGAAAGAGAGGCACAGAGAGGTTAAGTGACTTGCTGAAGGCCCCATAACAGGTCAGTGGCAGATCTGGGAAAAGACTATAGACTTCCTGGCTCCCAGTCCACTGCTCTAGCCACTAGATCGCCTCTGAGAATGATACATATCTTGTGGTTATTCCATGCAGTAGATGACTGACAGGAAAATTATAAATGTTTGCTAGACCATATTGCCACAAAGTTCTATGCATAACCACACGGGGCAGGAGCCTGCAACAGTTGTTAGCATTACATTTCCTAAGTTAATGCTCTGCACTGAAACAATGGACCGGGACATTCATACATTTCTATAGCCAGCCCTTAAAAATGCCCATGTTGGGGTAAGTTGTCATTTATCCCTTTCCATTCCCCTCGGATAGCAATCCTGTCTCCCTCCACTTGTGACCCAACTCTCTTCCCCGCCTTCCTTTCCCTAACCACCTATGTTCCACTTCTATCCCACCCCCTCAACATCACCAGGCCTACCCAAACTCCTTTTAAACTGCTTTGCCATTCCAGTCTCTTCCGCTATATCACGAACCTTCCCTTCTGCTATGACCAGTTTTTTCAGTCCTCCTCTTCCATCACTCAGTCCCATCCACTCAAACAATTACATCACACGCAGACTGGGCTCATCTTGGTCCCTCAGTTATAGAACTAGACATCTATACTCTTGAGAGGTAGCAGGGAATTCTAATCATTTCCCCAAACTCAATCCACTTGCCCTGTTGATGTTCAGGGCACAACACATGAGATTTTCCAACTGCTGCAAAAGAAACTTGACACGGGCCAAAGTCATTTGCTTTCAAACACACACACACCTTTAAGCCAGATAACAGAAGCACATTAGACCCAAAGGGACCGAGTAGTGTCCTCATTGCTTTTGTGTAGCACTTCTGCCTACACAGAATGCGAGCAGCTTAAGCTCCGTCTACGCCGTTTGTTTTTGGCAGAAGAGGAAATGCAAATGAAGCGCTCATTTGCTAATCTTGTGCTCTCATTTGCATATTCTCTTCCAATCCTTTTTGTGGAAGAGGTTTTTGCGAAAACCCCCCACAGTGTAGATGGGGCTATTTTTTGAAAAAAAATCCCTTTTGTGCAAGATCCTGTAACTCTCATTTTTTGAGGAATAAGGGATCTTGCGCAAAAGGGTTTTTTTCCAAAAAATGGTCCCAGCTACACTGCATTTTTTTTCGGCAAAAACTTCTTCCGCAAAAAGGATTGGAAGAGACTATGCAAATGAGAGTGCAAGATTTGCAAATGAGTGCTTCATTTGCATTTCCTCTTCTGCAGAAAACAAACAGTATAGACGGAGCCTTAGAAAATTCACTTTGCACAGGGGTAGAGAGATATACCTGTGTAGGGCACAAGGCAAGAGAGAATTGGTCTTATCATTTTTATACTGGACATGTCCACTTCATTTTGCTGACCATGTCTACACTACAAAGAAAAGTCGGAAAAAGATACGCAAATTGTGAATCGCAATTTGCATATCTTTTTCCACTTTTCTTCCGAAAGAGGCTTTTCCGACATTTGGCCCATCTACAAAAAAACCCTCTTTCGGAACATCCCTTCTTCCTCATGAAACAAGGTTTATAGGGATGCCGGAAAAAAACGCATCTGCTTTTCTGACTTCTTTTTTTTTAAAAGCTCTGTAGTCTAGACATACCCGACTGCCACATCTGATTACAGAATATGTGAAGTGTATGTATTTTAGCCTGCCCTTGGCCTGAAAAACAGAACTCACCACACACTCCAAACTTTTGTGACGCATTTCTGAACAACCCTCCTTTGGCAGAGTACAGTGAATTTAAGTCCTGCTAGGAGACCGGTACTGGCTAAAATAACTGCACTGTTATCCAAAAAGAAGTCATCACAATCGAGAACAGATTTTTGCTGAAATCTCCTTGTCCAGGACTTCCAGGAAGAGCAATCTTCACTAAAATGATAGCACAATTAATGTAATTAGTCTCCTGAGTTTTCCTTTGCAAAACATTCAGGACCTAGAAAAGAGCGGATTCCATTCCTGGCAATAGCTTTGCTTTGCAATAGGACTAGTGAAACTATGGATACTGGATTAACAGGAGTTGGCCCCTCTCAGAGTGATTCCCTGCATATTCATTTTGCTAAGAGAATTATTCTGAGCTCCAGGTTTTTATCCTGATCTTGAACAGCTGCACAAACTGAAAGTAAAAACAGCATAGCAACAATGGCATAAGAGGCAGCAGTTTTCCGGAGGTAAGGAAAAAAAAAAACATCACTGGTGAATTTCATGGTTATCTAACAGCATAGGATGCAGTGATGCTGAGAAAGATGCAAAGAGCTGTCTGCAACCCGTTCAATGCTGATCTGGAGAGCAGGATCAGCAAATCTTAAAGTCTTTGCTGTTATGAACTGGCTTGTTTAAACAGATATACTTTGATGCTGGAAAACAAATAATCTGTGTGTGTTGCTGGGCTGTAAAATCTGGCATTTTGAATAGGCAAAGTCTCCAAAATGCAGTTGTGTAAATTTAAATGAGGTTGTTTCACTCCCTAAAAGACAAAAAGTTTGTAACGGATTCCTGTCATTCGTTGCTGAAATCCCAAGGCTCTCCGCCCCTTTTGAAATTCATTGGAAAGTTCTGATCGTCACAGGTGGCCAGCTAAGCTTTCAAAACAATGAGGAGTGCTACCCTAAAGTAAGTATTTACTATAACCACTATTTGGGAGTTCTGAATTTATTCTTGGCATTGCAAATTCAGTATGCGGACAGTGCATCCCATAATAACATCACAACATGCGGATACTCTGCAGCAAAAATATGTCACCCTCATCCTCCAAAATTACCAACTGTTGCTTCATTTCTGGCTGAATTTTTTTATTGAATCAGATTTTTAGTTTTGAGCTAAGCAGGAGAAAATATAATGCATTGTGTTAAAGACTCCAAACTGACATCTGCTGAGCTCTGGATATAGATATTCTGGACTGACATCAGTTGAACAGAGTAAAGAATTTGGCCTGCTACATATGTGTACTTACTTGCTTTCTGGTACACTTCAAGCCCTGCAGTGAGGCCCCAGAACAAGTGGATTGATTTCCAAAAGGCATTCCAGAACTGCCAGCCCAAAGCATCCACAAGTCATGAGTAAAGCCTAAAAACACATTTTATGTCCTTTTCTTCTGGTTTCACAGCTTTCAGAGCGGATTCATGTTTTCAAACTCTCCTCTCCGGTGATAAAGATTATTCGAAACTTTCGTTTTTAAAAACAAAAGCTGAGACTGGCATGTATCCATGTGACATCAGGACACCAGCAGGTTTAATAGAAATGCCAAATAGATGAGGCATGTAATAAGAATCCACTGTGTCGCCAACTCTCGCCAAGTCACCCTTACGAGCCTAACTTCAGGCCCGCATTTTTAAAAGCCATGGCAGAGCATAATCCACTGCTTTTCCCCACACGTACCAAGAGAAAACCGAGTGCCAGATTTCCAAGCGAGCTCAGCCTCCAGCAGCTCTCGCTGAGAATAACAGGAGCTGCTGAGGCCTGGAGCACATTAAAAATGGCTAGTTCATTTTGGTGCCTAAATGGGAGCTGAGCTCTTTTGCCAATCTGGCCCTTAATATTATGAGACGAAGCACAAAGGAATACTCGGAAGGAATTAGGCATCTAAATCCCAGTTTTGGGCACCACTGCAATGCAACCAACTCCAGCTCAAACCCTGTAAATGCCGAAGCTCACTCCGCTCCTAAGTTTTTGTAGTAAACGTTCTTTAAACACTCATGCTTCTGCCTCTGAGCAGGTGCACTGCTGCCTCCTTGCGGGGGTCCGGGTGCTTAACTCGCATCCAAGCCCCAGGCTGATTCACACACCCCAGCAAGATAGACATTCTGCTGACTAACTAGGGGGCCCAACCCAGCAGGTGTGCTCAGAGGCTGCTTACTGGATCGGGTCACTCAGGCAAGTTCAGGCGATGACACGCCCTTAACTCTGTGGGCAGGGTACTCCCCACTCTTACCGTGTGACCTTTTCTGCTCCGCTGTGGCTAAGCAGCGCTGCCTTCAGAGCTGGGTGCCTGGCCAGCAGCAACCTCTCTCCACTCTGCCTTCTGAGCTCATGCTCCCCCCTCAATACATTCTGTGGCACCCAGTTTGAGAACCGAGAGCAGTGGTGTTGCTAGTGATGGCAGGGGACAGCGAGCAGAGCCTGTGGGAACATGAGCAGCTGAGTGGTGGGGAACCCTTCCTGAGTAGGGAAGAGTGGCTATAAGGGGGCTAAAGCAAATTTTGGGATGGCTAAAGTCCCCACTAGCACCTCCTTTGTTGACACAGGCCCTGAGTCGTTGTAGCTTGAATGGGCCCTCATCCAAACTAACCAGGGTGTGTGCACGTCCCTCAGAGTCGTGGAAAGCAAACAAGAGCATGCTGAAAAAACAATGGCAAAGATGGCCCGGCCCACTGCACTTCCTTGCTTGGTGCCATTGGCGACAGTGAAGCGTTCTGATGAGTCAGCACATCCCTTCACCCTGGCTATCATGCCACCGTGATAACAGCCATCATCTTCTCTGGGCCACTAAATTTATGGTGGTGTTTCCATAGGCAGAGGAGAATCAGGCTCTAGTTTGTTGATGTGCCTTGCAGGCTGGCTCCCCTCTGAAATGTAGCTAGTGAACGTATCAGCTAGTGCCTCCCAATGTCCCACCCGGTATTAATTTTAACTGTGCTGTTGACTACAGCCCATAGTTTCTAATATTTGCTATGTGGTTGCTTTAGCTACTGCATCCTCCTCCGAGGTACCTTTGGTTCAAAATGCTGCTCTGACGACTACAGAAGAACACAGTCCTGTCTCGGCACTGAACCAAACACCGAGCTGGGAACACAGACCTGGATGGAGCCTCCTTCTCAGCAGCGGCGGCCATTGAAAAAGACAATGACTGAATGGGAAAGCACAGCGGGAATGACTGACGTGGTAGGAGGAGCTGGTATTCCTGATAACAGGCCCTGACCATCATTTGGCACCCTCGCGTGCCTGACAGCGCAGCATGATTAGAATTGGGAGGAAGAAACTGTGGGCCTCTTTCTTCTGCTTTGCAGCTCTCTTTTTCCTTCTTGTGACACTCCAGGTACTGTGAATCCTCAGACTGGGTAGCTGAAGAGTTCTAGTCTTGGAAGGGAGGGAAAAGAGATGCATGTGTTTGCATTCCAACTGTGATACAGCTCTGGCAGGACAAAAATGCCATTAAAGGCCCTGAATATTTTCATTAATCAGTAATACTTTAAGAAGTACCAGTGTAAAGAAATTCTACTATCTGTGTACTTCACTGAGGCCATGTCTGCACTACGTTTTTTGTGTGGAAGGGCAATGCCAATGAAGCGCTGATTAGCATTTTCTCGCACTTCGTTTGCATAGTCTCTTCCAATCCGTTTTTGCGCAAGAGATTTTTGTGCAAAAACGTGCAGCGTGGACTTTCCGTTTTGACCAAAACCCCCTTTTTGCACAAGATCCTTATGCCTCGGAGAGGGTTTTTTTGCGCAAAACGGAAACATCCACACTGCATGATTTTGCGCAACAACCTCTTGCACAAAAATGGATCAGAAGAGACTATGCAAATGAAGTGCAAGAAAATGCTAATCAGCGCTTCATTTGCATTGCCCTTCTGCAAAAAAACCCATAGTGTAGACATAGCCTGAGAACACAGGGCTAGAAGGAAATGGTAAATGAATTGATAACTTGCTTAAAAAAATGAGAAAAGATCAAACCCTGACGCATCTTACAAAGTAGGTTTTTGCATGAAAGCTTATGCCCAGATTAATTCGTTAGGGTATGTCTACGCTACAAGGGTATTTCAAAATAAGCTATTCCAGAATAACTACTCCTGAAAAACTATTTCAAAATAGCATGTTCACACTACAGAGAAGCCTTAAAATTAGTCCAAGGCAGACTCCCTTAACGTGGACGCGCTACCTCGATTTAGAGCCCCAGGAAGCACTGGGAAGTAATTACTTTGATTGGCTCTGGGGAGGAGCAATTTTGAAATAGTGAAGTGTCCATACTACCACTATTTTGAAATAACTATTTCAAAACAGGTGTTATTCCTCATGAAATGGAGGGTTAATTCTTCTGGAAGAAAAAGCCTGTTATTTCAAAATAATTTTGAAATAACAGGCTTGCGGTGTGGACGCTCACCTTGTTATTTCGAAATAACATGCCTTATTTCAAAATAATGCTGTAGCGTAGACATGCCCTTAGTCTCTAACTTGCCACAGGATTTCAAGAAGGTTTTAGTGATCCTACAAAATCAGGGAGAATTTTGTATATTCTTGAGCACCATCTATTTAATTTCCCTTGTAATTTCACAGTTTCCTGATATCACTGTTCATAGAGCACTCCTATCACAGGTAGGGCTAATTGTCTATGTTGTATGTCTTAACCAGACAGACAGCAGAAGGTATATTATAAACCACTAGTGCCCTCGCCAGTTTGAAGCTGAATAATTTTCTTTGTCTACTTAAATTCACTTGACAGTTTTAAATGGGTAGAGTATTTTTCACTTCCTATGCAAAATAGCCATGAAACACTGCTCAGTGCTACTGAACAGCTGCCAAAGTCCACCCAGGAGATGGGTGCATGTCACTGACAAACTTTATACAAGGAAATTAGTGTCTGCTAACCAAACTGTAAATCCCTGGCCATGCACATTATGGTCTATGTGTTTTTCTCCAAAGGTGGTTCTTGAACTGGGCAAGTCTGAAAGGAAGATACACGTCTCCAGTTTACAAGATGGTTCATTAAAACTGGAGAAGCTGCAGAAACATGCATATCAGTTCTTTAATAAACAGGAACTCTACAGCAATACCAGAACAGTTTTAGATACGGACAGATACCCTATCCTGCTTTGGTGGTCCCCACTGACTGGCGAGACGGGGAGGTTGGGTCAGTGCGGAGAAAATGTCTGTTTCTTTACTATCAAGAGGAGCTACCAACATAATCACATGACAAAAGCCTTTCTTTTCTATGGTAAGGAACTGAGTAATTTTAAATGAGTTCCTCCCTCCCAGCTATTTCTCTGTTACAGTTCAAGCGCTGTGTAACCGTAACCCTCCGCAGCAGAAGCTGTTCAAGTCTTTGCAAGTTGGCACAGTGCACCAGCAAGTATCTTCACTTGCATCTACAGTGCGGTTCTTTTTTAAAAAGTGATCGTGTGGCATTGTGGAAATCTTTGTGTATTGTCTCTTCCTAACTTCTAGCTCAGTGGTGAGCAGAATCAGGCCCGGGGGCCCGAATGCAGCCCGCCAAGCATTTCTCTCCGGTCTGCCCAGATGATTAGCAGAGTGAGCATATTTACAGCTGACTTCCCCACCTTGCTTCATCCTACAGCTGAGCTGCTCCCAGGATTCTCCTGTTAGCTGTGCAGAGCGGGGAGAGGGGTGGAGAGGGGAGTGCTGAAGTCAGGGTGCCCCCTTGCCCCTATGTGCAAAGTGCTTTCAAAGGAGCAGAGTCTAGCCTTTGCACATCCACCATTCCCTCCTGTCAAAGGGTTCCCAATTAATACGCTGGAAATGATGCACACTTTCCATCTTGTCCCACATTTCTCTCATCAGAAACAGATTAATCCCCTTTGTCCTGTACTGGCCGGTACTGCTGTCACCTCTTTCATCCTTAAAAGCTTTTGGTCAACCAGCTTGAGCAAGATGGAGTAAGTGCGTGATATCAGAATCAGTCATTTCAGGGCCTTTTACCATCGAGTGCAGTATTTCTTAAACTGTGTTCCACAGCACACCCCAGTGCCACAAGACCAGTAGGCAGGGGGAAGGGATAGCACAGTGGTTTGAACATTGGCCTGCTAAACCTAGGGCTGTGAGTTCAATCCATCTAGGGCAACTCTGTCAGGAATGGTACTTGGTCCTGCTATGGGGACTGGACTTGCTGACCTCTCCAGGTCCCTTCTAGCTCTATGAGATAGGGATAGCTCCATAGTATAACAGAATTCAAAAGGGGCAGTCAACTTATTGCCCCCACCCCCGAATAATTTTCTCCCAACCCTTTTTTTTTTTTTTTTTTTTGCTCAATAACTTTTCCCCAGCCTCAACAAAAAAATCCTTGGTGTTCCTCATTAAAAACAATATTGTTTGGTGTTCCTCAGTCTTAAAAAGTTTAAGAAACACTGATCTAGTGCATATTTCTACAGGGCACAGGTTTTCCCTCACATAATCCTCCTCTCCTCAGTTACTCAGTTTTAGTCTCCTATTTCCATTCCCTTATCTCTCTGCTTTCTTGCATCCTCTTTGTAGTCCCATTTTTCTTGGCACCTTCCCCTCATCATTGGGGAGAAGTAGGATTCCTTTAAAGGACCCAGAAGCAAGTGTAATTATTGGGCTTACCGTGTATCCCAGTTCCGAGGGGTAACACTAACATGCCTGGTGTCTCTCTCATGGGGGGGGGGGGAGAGGAGAGCTTTGCACTGGCTCCCTGCCCAGCTGCCTCCACTTCCTACAAAGCCTCACAAGAGACCTGCACAGAGCTGTGATGTTCAGCAGTCACAACCTGTCCATTTACAGCCCTGTCAATAGTTCCTGAGGCTTTTCTCCAGCTCCCTGCTGCTAAATGGCTCCTACAGCTGAGTCGCAAACAGGCCCCTGCCACATTTTAGGACCTTTCCCTTTACTTGGCCAGGAGAAGGGGATGTACAGCGAAGAGGAAACTGATAGGAGTTGATGGGACCAGCTTTGCACATCCATCATGCATGATTCACCTGAAGGCTGGTTATTCATAGGCTCCAAGGCACTTAATCTGAGAACGTGACTACACAAGAACATGTGGTACAGATCCCCACCTCCCCAGGCTAGTGCTTATTGTTGTTGTGTAGTGTTGGTTCCATAGTTGTGACTATTGCATCTGGAATGTTGAGTCTGTGGCACATCATTTCAGAGAAGGGTGCAAGCCTGTTACAACAATTAAAGATAACGAGTACATTAAAATGAAAATTAACATAACCCGTTTTGGCCCATCTGAAATCTACTGCTATTCCATTACAGAATTCACTGGAAATACTCACAGTTCAGTTGTGCCCCCTTTACCTATGGTGAGTAGAACCTTATTACGGGACTTGTTGCAATCAATAGACCCTTACTACACATACAGTCCAATCGCTGGGAGTAAAAGTGGCACAGTTACACCCAAAGTAAATTACAGGGGCCTTGTATAGTGATTAAAAATATATGTTTTCCTGGCTCAATATATTAAGGGTTTGACTGGTGACACTATTTGTGTTTGTCTAGGCACTGACTTTAATATTGATAGTTTGCCCCTCCCTCGTAAACGCCATCACGACTGGGCCCTTTTCCATGAAGAGTCACCCAAAAACAACTACAAGCTCTTCCACGAACCTACCATCACCTTGTTCAACCATACCGCTACCTTCAGTCGCCACTCCCACCTGCCACTGACTACGCAGTACCTGGAGGGCATAGAGGCCATAAAGTCTCTGAGCTACATGGTTCCTTTGCAGAAGAAGAATAGCTTGAGAAAGAGACTTGCGCCGCTTGTGTATGTGCAGTCCGATTGTGACCCTCCTTCAGACCGGGACAGCTACGTGCGCGAGCTGATGCGGTACATCCAGGTGGACTCCTATGGGGAATGCTTGCATAACAGAGACCTCCCTCAGCACCTCCAAAACCCAGCCTCGATGGACGACGGTAACTTTTATAGCATACTTGCTCAGTACAAATTCATTCTTGCTTTTGAAAATGCAGTCTGTGAGGATTACATCACTGAAAAGCTCTGGAGACCCCTCAAGTTGGGAGTGGTACCAGTATACTATGGGTCCCCCAGCGTTATGGACTGGCTGCCGAGCAATAAGAGTGCAATCTTTGTAACGAGATTTTCACATCCTCGGGAGCTGGCGCACTACATCAAGATGCTGGATACAAATGACCAAGAGTACGAGGTCTACCTGCAATGGAAACTGGAAGGGGCCATCTCCAATCAACGCCTGCTCGCTGCTCTCCAAGAACGCAAATGGGGAGTCCAGGACATCACCCAGGACAATTATATTGATGTGTTTGAATGCATGGTGTGCAACAGGGTGTGGGAAAACATCAGGAGGCAGGAAAAGGTACTCATGACATTGTGGGGGATTTGTTTTCTTTTAAGCATGGCTAGTTTTGGCAAGAGGAATCAGACTGATCTTCCAGCAGGGCTAACCCCTGCCAACACCACACAGAGTGAGACACACTTTATTTAGACAACAGCACCTCACAAGTTCATCAGTTACGATTGTGAAGGGTCACTTGTTAGGGTCACAGAGTATTTCTGGCTCCTTGGCTTCTCTCCAAGGATTACTAGTTGTGATGGATTTTTCTCATAGGGACATGGCACATCTGGAATTTGACTGAAACCACCGACTCATTTCATGTAGGCTTCAATCATCACACAGTAAAGATGGGCAGCCACCTTTCCAAAATGGCCACTGATTGTAGATTCCACAGACATTTAGGTGCCCTGTTTCAAACACCAATAAGGGAGGTGCCCAAAATCTGAATTGAATTTTTCCCCCTTAGTCATTTCTCAATAGGGATTGAATAATTTTTACATCTGCTTAACAGAACCAAGAACTTTGCTTAGATTTACATTATATCACAGTCTGGTTTCTAATATCTCCTCTGTTTGTTTTCTACTGTGGCTGTTTGACCTGCCACGCTTTCTCATCAACTAGCAAGGGGAGATAGACAACTCTTAGGAAGGTCAGCTGTGCTCAGATGGAAGAAGGGAATACGAATACTCAAGTTGTTTTCAGCGACTTGTCTGTTGGTCACTAGTTGAACGGGAGTAGAAATTTTGCCATTCAGCTTACACAGGATGGTCAATTCAATGGAGTCTTCAACTGACTCAGCAAGTTTCTGATCAGACAATCTCTTATTTGTGTAACCATGCACGCACAGGAAGCAGGTGTAGGGGAGAGAAACTATAAAACTGAACACTGAGGTTTTCCTAGTTCCCACATTGCTAGGTCTCCCTCATCTCAGAGGCTTCCAGGACCCCAGAGTTCACTAGTGTTTGCCTCATAGCTCTTACCACCCAACCCAGTGCATATGTATTGGAATGACAACAATGAACTGCTAAACTCAGAGTCACAATCTCAGCAGGTTTAACTCAGCATCCCTCTGTCCAAGTCAAGAGAACATTACTAATTCATATGAGCTGAGGCTCTGGCTCTTTGGGTGTGTCTAGACTACATGGCTCCGTCGACGGAACCATGTAAAGTAGTTTACTCCACATAGTCAATGAAGCGGGGATTTAAATAATCCCCGCTTCATTAAAATAAAAATGGCCGCCGTGCTGTGCCGACGATCAGCTGATCCGGCATAATGCAGCAGTCTAGATGCGGATTGGTCGACAAGGGACAAGACAAGTTTCACGAGGCTTACAGGAGAGGTCAACAAAGGCTTCCCTGGTCGACCAATCCGCGTCTAGACTGCTGCGCTGTGCTGGATCAGCTGATCGTTGGCACAGCGCGGCGGCCATTTTTATTTTAATGAAGCGGGGATTATTTAAATCCCTGTTTCATTGACTGTGTTGAGTAAACTACTTTACATGGCTCTGTCGACGGAGCCATGTAGTCTAGATGCACCCTTTGAGGAAGCTGATCCTGATCCACTAAAATTAGCAGGAACTTTAATAGTGGTGCCAACCAACATCGGATCAGACCCTAGCGCAGGGATTAGATTATTCTGCTGAAACGACTCAGTGGATTGCTAGCTATATAGCATCTTTCACCATTAGGTTGTCACTTCATCATAGCCCAGGTCTGTAGCATCTGGAAGCTTTTACCATCCGAGTCTTTTTTTTCAGTGGCCTATATGAAAACTCATTTGGTTTCAGTCCAGTTTCTGCAGGAGAGATGTCTTCCTTTCCAAAAATTAGCAGGATGATTACCACTCGTGGATATGAGGGAGACAAGGTGGTAATATCTTTTATTGGACCAATTTCTGTTGGTGGAAGAGAGAAGCACTCAAGCTACACAGTGTCCTAAAGAAGAGCTTTGGGAAGCTTGACAGCTTGTCTCTCCCACCAACAGATGCTGGTCCAATAATAGGACCACCCAGCTTGTGTCTCTCGTATCCTGGGCCCAACCCAGCTACAACAACGCTGCAGAGAACTTGTGTGGATGGACATGGAAACCTTCTATTCTGTCTGTCACTCTCCAGGGCATGATTAAGGTATATTATGCAGGGCAGGGTGGGGAAGGCAAAGGTAAAACAGGCAGGAAGCAGTCCAGAACACCAGCTTCACAAAGAGGAACCCTACAGTACAAGAAACAGTGAAATATTCTCTCAGCTGAGAGAGAGTATACAAGAGGGGAAGAATGCTTTCTACTCATTACTGCAGCTACCCATGACCTGGAGTCTAATTAAACCCTTCCTGTGTTTCTCTTCCATTGCCAGGGCCTGTCCCCCAGGAGATGGAACGCACAGGTTAACCACCTGAGCTGCCCGAAACCCGAGGTTTTCTTGTTCTCCTCTCCACGCATACGCTGGGCCTCTCTGCGAGAGATGTGGATTCCAAGCTTTGAACAATCCAAGAAAGAAGCCCGAGCACTGAGAAAGCTGGTGGAAAGGAATACGAACTTTACACTGCGGGAATTTTGGGCACTTGTGTTCAAAGAATGAACATGCTGGGTTATCGCCCATGCAGCGAGCTCTCCAATGCAGCCAGCTGTGTATTATTCTTTTGCCCACTGCCTTAACATTTGTAGGCCAGTAAGTACAGAAAAAAGTTAAATTGTCCTGCAAGGCAGAATGTAGTAGATACAATACTCAGTGAGTACTGATAAGCCACAGAATTACCAGAGCTGTCTTTTAAAAGCTGTATTTTTATACTAATTGTCCTTCGCTTGGACGTTTGAGCGTTAATGCCCCTACTCAGGAAGGTGCTTGAAGCACAGGCCTGATCTGAAGCATATGAGTAGTTCCAGTGAAGGGGATAGGACCACAGTCACTTACTTGGACCTGATTCTGCACAGAAGTGCCCGATCCTGTTACTTTCCTTGGACTTCGCAGTTTTAGCTGAGACTTGGCAAACTAGCATATTCTGATGCTGCGGAGGAAGGTAAAACACATCAGCATTGAGCACTGGGAAACCCCCCATCTGCTAGTACCCAGGGACAGAATGAATGAAAAAGCACGGGGTAAGATTTAACCATTGTCTCCTATTTAAAACATAGGGCCACATGAATTTTTACCCTCAACAGGGTCACCCCAAACTAAATAATTCTGTAGTAATCTACTTTCTTTCACTTAGGCCACATCTCCACTTGCCACGCTGGAGATCGATCTTCTGGCGTTTGATTTAATGGATCTAGTTAAGACCCGCTAACTCAAATACTGAGAGCAGCTCCGGTCGGCACCGGTACTTCTGGCAGTCGTGAGGAGTAAGGAAAGCCAACAAGAGCATTTGCTCCCATTGGCCTCCTTCTGTCAAGACGGCGCCAAGCTCTGCGTACGGTAAACCGACTCCAGCTACCTATTTTACATAGCTGGAGTTGCACACCTTATTGTGACCTTCTGGGTCTAGCGTAATCCTGGCCTTAGACAATTAAAGCTGCACATAGATGAAAGAATGGGATTGGGTGCAGTAATGATTACATTAAGGGTCTGATCCTGCTACAAAGGCTACATCTATACTGCAATCCTCTTCCACAAGAGGAAATGCAAATGGAGCGCTCATTTGCATATGTGCGCTCGCATTTGAATTTTCTTCTCGGATCCCTTTTCCTCAAGAGGTTTTTGCGCAAAAAAAGAGCTGTGTAGATGGCTCCTTTTTGTGCAACCCCCACCCTTTTTACTTATTATTTTTAGCCCTGTGAGCCCAAGGCAGCTGACTCAAGTGCCAAATTGCTGCCTTGTTTTTTGTTTGCAGTGTAGATATGCAATCTGCTTTCTCCAACACATGCTCATTACCAAGGGTTTTCCCCACGATAAATTGCTGCTTTACCTTTTAACATAATGCCAACAGTGGTAAAACATTTGCGCCCTTTCCCTCTCCTTTTCCCTCTCCCTCTAGAAACTGCAAAGAAGGTTAATGCTGGAACAATGTACTAAGCATAAAGGAGGAGAACAATGGCGCAACTAACTTAGAAATCTTACACTGAATCAATGACTACAAATTAATTAAAGAAATACATGATAAGAATGGGTGTGTTCATTTCAGTGCAGCATGAACCCCAATCAGACTGTGGGGGAATGACTCTGCTGTCTCTGGCACACAGAGATGCGGAGGCACCTGTTGGAAATTTAGTCAAATATGTTCTCATACAAGGCACTGAAGAAAGATGCCAAGGGATCTTGAAGGCTACAGGTGCTGCACTGGGATAAGAGGGAAGATCCTTTAATTGATTGATAACTGGTTAAAAGACAGGAGACAAAGGGTAGGAATAAATGATAAGTTTTCCAAGTGGAGAGAGATAACAAGAGTCTGTCCTGAACCAATCCTATTCAACGTATTTTATAAATGATCTAGAGAAAGGGGTAAACAGTGAGGTAGCTAAATTTGTAGATGATACCAAACTGCTCAAGATAGTTAAGACTAAAGCAGACTGTGAAGAATTAGGTGATAGGGCAACAAAATGGCAAATTAAATTTAATGTTGATAAATGTAAGGTAATGCACATTGGAAAAAACAATCCCAACTATACATACATTATGAGGGAGACTAATTTAGCTATAACTACTCAAGAAAGAGATCTTGGAGTCATTGTGGATAGTTCTCTGAAAACATCCACTCAATGTGCAGCGGCAGTCAAAAAAGCAAATAAAATGTTAGGAATCATTAAAAAAAGGGATAGAGAATACGACAGAGAATATCTTATTGCCTCTATATAAAACCATGGTACGCCCACATCTTGAATCCTGCATACAGATGTGATCGCCTCATATCAAAAAAGATATATTAGCATTAGTCGGACCCAGTATGGCCATTCTTATGTTCTTATGTACAGCAAGCCATTATTTCGAAATAATGGCGAGCTGGAGGACTTCTTACTCCAACTGCTGTAACCCTCATTTCACGAGGAGTAAGAGAAGTCCTTCGACTTCCTACTGCATAGACAACGCCAAAAGCCAAATTAAGGTATTTCGATTTCAGCTGCACAATTGACATAGCTGAGGTTGCGTAGCTTAACTCAACTTTTGCCCTGCAGTGTAGATGCACCCCTACCAAGTGTATGATGCCTTTTACCAGTCGTCAGTCTTGTGTTTGCCTTCTAAGAAATCTGGTGGTACAGGGAGTAGTCTCCCATCTGCCTTTATAACAGTGGATTGGGGTGAACAGTATACGAGGCACCTTTGTTTGAGCCATTAGGCATCAACTGTCCATCCCAGCACATTTCTTTCATCTACCTTCCTAAGCAATGAGGACTCAGCTATTCTTTTGTCCACAGAAGTGCTAAGCAAATGGTCGTGTCTGCAGAGAAGCCCCGTGTAACGCATCTTGGGACCTGTCCGCATGCTCTACTGTATGCAATGATTATATTTCATAGATCAAACTTAACCAAATGTAAATTAAATACTTTCCATGTGTAAAAAAAATGTTCCCATAAGTAATCCCTTGTCTCATATTGGGCCAAATATTATAACATTTCTTAGTAGTTTACCTTACAGCCATCTTTGTAAGACATCAAACATTACAAAAATATTGTAGCCTCACTAAAGGTTATACATAGACAGAAGGGGTAGTAAGAAAAGCAGCATTATGATAGATAACTGGCCTAAACTTTTGCTGAATTGTTTTTTAAAAGACTGATCCTTCATTTTCAGGCATCTGTGTAAACACATCTACTAAACACAGTTTTAATTGACCATTTATAAAATAGTTGTTTGCTCATCTCTTAATATGCTCCTTTAAAAAAAAAGAGTAATGCTTTATTTACATTCAACATTTAGAATATCTTGAAAGAGTTTTCATCTAGCCTATGTTTGTATTACATACAAAAAACTTCATTAAAATAATATTAAAGTTGCAAAGTCAAGCATGACCAAATCATAGAAGAAGTCTATACCAGGAGTAGAATGCAGTCCTTCTGGGTCCCATATCCAGAAGAGAAGAGAAAATCTGCTCTTTTCTTGCAGTGATCTACCTCATTCATTGTCTATCCTATAAATGAGGCAGGGATGCTTTAGATTAAAAAGCATGTGATTGTATAATTAAAGACTGAATCATACTATCTATAAACATGGGGATTGAATTAAATTTGAACCGGTAACCATAATGTTGGTATTTCCTAACTTTGAAGTGCTTGACTCTGCAACTTTTATGATCTTTACAAACAAAAAATTTGTAAAATTGCCTAGGCTTTTTAAAAAAAGACAACTAGGAAAGCAGAAATTCCATCATGTAGAACCATATTGACTGGCAGGGAATAAGAGGGGCTGATGGCTAAAGCCCTGAAGTTGCTGAGGCCATGAAAAATCACAGAGTCTGTGACCTCCATGACAGATCTGTAGCCCTATTTGTTTGCAGTCTTTGCAAAGAGGTCAGGATGTGTCACGGAAAATAATTAATCTTTATTAGATCACAGAATGCCTAACAGTACTTATTATATGGTGTGACAGAACTCATAAGATCAGGGACAGTATTACAATAATTAATGTCCAGCAAGCACTGTATAAGACCCCAAAACGTCAGGGCCAACTAGAGCACAGAGCAGCACACCCACATTACTGTGGATCACAGTTAAAATGTTCTTTCGAGGCCTCTTCTAATAGCCCTTGTGTCCAGCTATTCAAACACAGCAAACAGCTGCTCCCCTGCGACAGCAACCTTCTCCCCGTTGATATGACACCAGACACGGCAGGCAGCTGGAACTACAGGAATGTTTTTCCTCACAAAGATCCAATCTGGGGAATAAGCAACGCCAATCTCCCCTCAGTTGACCAAAAGCAAATTCAGCTGCCATTCTGCAGCGCCTGAATCTTTCTTTGGCGCTGTCAAGGCAGCTGGTGTACAGCTTCCTGAGGGAGGAGAGCCAGGGGTTGGCTGGGTCCCCAAGGATCACAACTGGCCTTTCAATATCACCAATAGTAATGTGCTAGTTGGGAAGGAAAGTCGCTGCTGGCTGCTTTCTGAACATTCCTGTGTTCCGAAAGGTCCGAGCCTCACACTCCTTCCCTCCCATGCTAGACTAGAACCCAGCTCTGCCAACTGGAACAGCTGATGTTCCCACAAGGGAGCCTGGCTAGAGAGGTGGTGGCAGCAGACTGCTCCCTGCCCAGGCCCAACAGCCAGGCATAGGGGACGAGAGAGCTGGATACGTGCTGGTGGGAGAGGGAACTCTGGCTTGCTCATTCCCCATCACTTGCAGTTGGGCTAGGGTTGCCAGGTTTGCCTCCTGTCCGGTAAAAAATTCAGAAAATACCAGTCACCTAAGATGTCCGGTATTTTCTGTTTTTTTTCCCCGGCCAGGAGGTGAAAATGCCGGGCACCTGGCAACCTTACAAATGCTCAGCGCCCGGCCTCCCCACCCCCCCAAGTCCTCCCCAGCCCCAAACACCCCCAGCCCGGAGACCCCATGCTTACCTGGTTCCGCAAGGCTGCCGGCACAAAATGGCTGCCGGCAAAAAGACCAAGGGGAAGCAATGACTTCCCTGAGTCTTAGTGCTCAACCGCTCTCCTGTTCCTATCCCTGCACTCACTCTTAAAGGGGACATGCTGTTTTAATGCTGTTTTTTTTTTCTCTCTCTCTTAATAAGCCTTGGAGTCCTTTTTTTTTTTTTTTTTGGCTCAACAACTTTGGTCTCCCCCCCTTTTTTTTTCTTCAACAGAATTTTTTCCCAGGTTTTTTTTTTTTTGCGGGGGGGGGGGGGGGGGGGGGAAGGTGTTCGGTATTTTTGTTTCAACCATCTGGCAACCCTAAGTTGGGCTCAGGCAGGGGACGGCCTACAGCTTTCCCAGAGGGGCTTTCTTAGGCAGCCACATGCTGCAGGGAGCAGGGACCTGGAGAGGCCAGCATGTGAAGTGGCTGGTCCCATTTCTTCTATTCCCTGTCTGAGCCTGGTTTCCAGGGACAGGGGCCGCATGTGCTGAGGGCAGGTACTGCAGGAGAAGCACAGGGCAGACCAAGCAGAAATCTGGGTGTGGGGGAGGGTGAAGCACTTGTCTTGCCTAGATGTTAAAATCAGTATTTTCATTCTAATACTGCTTGACTTATGAGCCGCATCATTGTTGTGCAATAAAACTTCCCACCGCACCCTGAGAACTAATGGCAATTGCAGCTGGTGTGAATTTGCCAGGGCCGTTTCCTTCTGAGGAGCATCCTAGTAGGTTTCTTTCTGGGTGTCTTCAGACCAGTCATCTGTACGTTGACCACAAGATGTCACTGTGGCGCAAGCTACCACTCAGGATTAAGGGCAGAGCCGCGTCCTTTTCCAGACACTTTTAATTGTTTTAATTGTTTCCAGTTAGACTGCGCAGACACCATAAATGATTTTACATCTCTTTGCCTAAGTACGGTATCCAAGTTTATTCATGATTTGCTATCTGCGACATCAGGTCCATTCTGGATGCAAAGTATTTGGCTCCCAATCTCAACAAAAAGGCCCGGGCTTGACCATGGAGACTAAAAATTCTCACACCGAGAGACCTGGCCCCACAATGGCATAGCAGCGTAAGGAAGCTTGCGACACTGCTCCCTGGATTGGACCAGTCTTGTGAACCAACAGAGACGTTAAATGGCCTAAGCCATCGATCCTTCAGCATCCTCACAAACACCAAAGCCAAGATGCTCCCTGAAGTATTTCATTGCCTGATTCTCACTGAAGAGCTGGGCCTAAGGTCAAAGGCCAATATTTTAAAATATAGGAGCCTTGGGTGAGGCACCTGAACCAATATTAGGCCCTTTTGCAGTTTGATCGGTCAATTGATTATCAAACTGAATATACAGGGGCCTAAATATAGACTTAGGTGTCAATTTAAATACCCGCGCCAAAATAGTCGGGAGAAAATTTTTAAGAATGCCCAAGTGACTTAGAGACCTAAGCCCCATCAGCTTCTGATGGCTCCCAAATCACACAGGCATATTTGAACATTTTATCCTTGGTCACATGTAGCTTGCACGCTGACTACCTTCTCATCAAGGGCCAGCTTCCATAGCCAAGCAGTCAACGGAAGTTCTGCCACCGATGTCACAGAGTTCAGAATTAGGCCTAAAAACCAGATTGTCAAAGTTATTTTAGGTGCCTAACTCACCCAGGAAGGTAGGCTCCTAAACGCATTGGAGAATCTGGGCCACAATGTCTGCACTTCGACACATAGTTAGACTGTTCCTATAATCAAGTAAACAAATCCAATGTATTTGCAATTCCATCAGCTATTCATTATTACAAAGTGAGTGTTCACTAAAAGCTGACAATGCTATTACACAAGTAGGAAGAGGACAATATAGAGTACAGCACAAAAAATGGCACAGCAATTTTTCATTTTTTTAGTCCTCCTTCAGTTGTAGAGGACACTGGTATAAATCTACCAAATGCAGAATAATGAACCCTCCAGCTGATAAAGTGAATGCACAGAAGTAAATTAATGAGTTCCTAGAGTAGTATTAACTTGGCCACATAACATGCCCTGTGCACTAAAGTATACATTTATGACATATAGTCTGATCAGAAAGATTATGATTAGAGTTGCGTTAACATTGTTCTGAGGACATTGACTTTAGCCCAATCTTTGTGTGTTTAAGGGATCAGCCTCCATGTTGCTGTCATGACTCCTTTGCTATGTCTATTGTGGTTAGGGTTGCCAGGTGTCCGGTATTCACCCGGACAGTCCGGTATTTTTGGCTC
>JANRFK010004149.1:116000016-116027908 GCA_030068395.1 Apalone spinifera | reverse complement strand
CGTAAATGCAGATCCGAGTTACGAACGGCGATCCGCGCTTACGAACAGCGCAGTTGCCAGGTAATTCTATGGGATCCAAGTTACGAACACTTGGAGTTACGGACCAAATGTTGGTCCGTAACTTGTTCGTAACTCGGGGAGCGGCTGTATTTTAATGCTGTTTTATTTTAATTTTTTTTTTTTTTGGCTTAATAAGTCCTTGGAGTCTTCTTTTTCCCCCTCAACAACTTTGGTCTCTCCCCACCCCTTTTTCCCCCCCTTCAACAGAATTTTTTCCTGGTGGTTTTTTGTGTGTGTGTGGGGGGAGGAGGGGAGTTGGTATTTTTGTTTCAATGATCTGGCAACCCTAATTGTGGTAGCACAAAAGCCATGATCCGGATCAAGGCCCAATTTTTCTGGCTGCTTTACAGAGGAAGAACTCCAAGTCCCTGCCTCAAAGGTCTTGCAATCTAATCTGAAACAAGATGTAACTGAGAAGAAAAATAAGCAGGAGGAAGGAGAAGAAAATGTAGTCGTTCCTTGCATTCATTTATTTTAAGGGAAGGGAAAGGGGGGACAAAAGCAAAGCAGGGAAGAAAGAAGAAACATGCAGGTAAAGTATAGTGCATGGCAGCAGATGGGACCGTGAAGTAAAAACCGAGAAAGAAATAGAGGATGAACCTCTGTAATTCGGGATTCTTTGGTCTGGCAACTGCCGGACCACAGATATTTCTGGACCAGAGAGATCGGGGAGCGGCGGCCAGTCGAATGTGCGGTAGCAGGAGGGCCAGGAGCCAGGAGCCTGGCCGGCGGCAATGGGGCCAGCGGCTGGGAGTCCTGCTGGGACGGGAAGTGCAGAGGGGACAGCGGAAGTGGGGGCTGGCAGCTGAGAGCTCTGTTGGAGCTGGAAGCACAGAGTGGGCAGTGGCTGGAGAGCCTGCGGCCAGGAGCTCTGCTGGGGCTCGGAGGGGAGCCCGGTGTCTGGGGCTGAAGGTTGGGAGGGGAGCCTGAGAGCGAGGACCAGCAGCCAGCAGGGGAGCGTTGACCAGTCCCAAGGGTCCAGCCAGGGAGGTCCAACTTGGAGCTTTTCCCTTCCCAGTTTCAGGGGGGTTCCACTCCAACATAACATCCAAGCTGCTGGCCAAGGCTTTTAACTGTCACGGCTTGTCTAACCGCCTAGGGCGGCAGCTTCGACGCCCCGCCAAGGGCCTGGAACCGCTCGGTGGCAGAGCGGAGAATAGACCCAGGTCTCCTAAGGCAGTGCTCAATCCACTGACCATGTGGCCTCCTCTCTTCTATTACGGGGTTTAAAAACGTTCCACTGTTGCAGTCTGCGGCGTGTACACAAGCTGTGCCGGAGGAATGTGCCGTCCACAGAACTGTATCCTCGCTGCTGTGTCGGTGCTGCATGCACCTAATAAAAACGATCAGCTTATAATAGGATTTCTCTTATTTTGTTTCCCATAAATACATTATTTCTTTCTTAAGACATCTCAGGCCAGGACAACCAGTCTTTTCTTCCCAGAGCCATCACCTCCCCACCGCTATGTGGGAGGCAGCGTAGCCTGGGAGAGCTCTCGTCTGTGATTCAGGAGACCTGTTTTTTAGGCCCAGTTCTATTCCTGGCCTGCTGAGTCACCTTGGCCCAGTCCTGTCACCGCTCTGTGCCTCAGTTTCCCCACCAGTAAATGGGGGTAATGTCAAAGTGCTTTGCATTCTATGGAAAAACAGCATGTGATAAGAGTTAGCTCTATTACAAAGCAATAAAAATCCAATTAAAATAAAGAACGTACCACATTTTTCCAGTGTGCCAAAACACCGTAAAGGACTATGAGTCAGAGCATTGTTTAAACATGAAAGTCTATAGGCGGTACTTTAAGAAAACTCTGCTGCCACAAGCAGAAAAATTGAGTTAGCCTAGAATATATTAAGAATTGATTCACATTTTATCCTACACACTTGTATTTACAGTTAGATTATCGACCGTTTATCAATTAATAGCTGTTGTAATAATTGGTTAGTCAATTATGAAGCTAATAGATTGCTTACAGCCACCTGACACCATCCCCGTTGTGCTTCTAACACACACTACTCATTTCTGTTACATGCTTACAATGGTTAATAATCATTTATTATCCTATTATAATGTATTACCTTTGATGAATGATATTATGGTGGTGTCATACGTATTGGGCAAAGGTGCCCAGCGATTTGGGTGCCTCAATTTCTAGGTGTCCAATGGGAGACACCTGAAGAAGTTTGAGGCTAGCTCTATGCTAAGGGACAACATCAAACTAAAGCAAACAACTCCAGCTCCATGACTAGTGTAGCTGGAGTCACACACCTTAGATCTAGTTACTGTGCCATCCCCTCTGTGGGGGGTCGACGGGGGAAACTCTCCCATTGACTCTCCTTATGCTTCTCAACCCAGCGGAGTACCAGAGTCAACAGGAGTGTGATCAGTGGTTGATTTAGAGGGTCTTTACTAGACTTTCTAAATCAACCCCTGAGAGATCGATCTCTACAGCGCCAATCTCCCGGGAAGTGTGGACAAGGCCTGATTTGCAGAAGGTGTATACTCTGTACTTTTGGGACATCAGGGCCATTCAGGATATTTCAAATTGGGCACACCCAAATAATTAGACACATCTGAAAATCATGTATCCTTAGTCTCAGGCCAATGCCTTAACAACCTCCCACACTGCCTGAGATTGGTAATCATCATGGTCAAAGCTGATGGAGGAGATTGCCATTGGTTTATATTGGAAAGTCACCATAGCATCAACCTCAGAAGAGCCCTGTGCAGATATATTTGTACCTGCATCTGATCTACAGACTCGTTCTTTCCCTATTTTGTCTGGCATTCTCTCCCCCATTTTGTTAATATTAATTGTATTGAGTATCTGGTCACCATTCACCTTTTAATGAAGAACAAAGCCAAACAGCCATTAAAAACTTCCATCCCCTTTATGTCATCGGCTATCAGCATTCCTTCCCTAATAAGCAGAGGACCTACACTTGCCTTGTTCTCGTATCTTCGGACTTTTTCAATGTGCTTGGCTACTAAGGGTATGTCTACACGGCATTCCTCTTTTGGGAGAGGAATGCAAATTCAGCTGAGCGAAATTGCAAATGAAGTGCAGATTTGAATTTCCAGCACTTCATCTGCATAATGGCATCCGAGCGCTTTTTTGAAATAGTGCAAGAACAAATCCAGTCTAGATTGGGTTATTTAAAAAAACAAAGCCTTATTTCAAAATAACCCTTACTCCTTAAAAAATGAGATTGAAGGGTTATTTCGAAAGAAGAGTTTTTTCCTCAAAATAACCCAGTCTAGACTGCATTTTTTCTTTCGAAATAGGGTATTTTGAAAAAGTGCCCAGACTCCATTATGCGAATGAAGCACAGGAAAATCAAATCCGTGCTTCATTTACAATTTCACTCAGCTGCATTTGCATTCCTCTCTCGAAAAAGGAATGCAATGTAGATATACCCTTACTTTGAATAATCTGCATTTTGGTAGTTGAGATTTAAACGCAAGTGACAAGTACATTGTGAAAAACTTAGCTGGTTTGCCCTGAAGAGAATTTTCAACAGACAAAATGTGAAAGGAGAAAAGAAAAGATACTGATGATGGTTATTCTTACTGCAAGAGGACGGTGTGGATTGATAACAAAAGATTGCCCCCTGGGAGCTTGTCTATGTCAATTCAAGAGGAAATTACTGGCAAAGGGAGAGAGAAAAAATGCTACTATATATGACTCAACGTGGGTAGGTCTCGGATAGACACACAGTAATAAAATCCAATTTATACCAATATTTCCCATGCCGCCCTTTTAACAGGAAGCTGTTCCCTAGCTAGAGAGAATTAGTAATAATGAATATTTTGTCAAAGCTCACTAGGCCCAAGACTTGACAATCTCGTTGTGTGTGGGTGTGCTGTGTGTGTCGATCACCGAACAGTACAAAGGAGATAGATTCTTGCCATAACAGGCTGGCACAGAATTCTCCTGCTACAAGGGAATTCACTGCTGCACAAAACCAGCACTTACATACACACACTTGGTAAACGGGGCTTGTCAGGGGAAGGAAGGAGATCTTGGGGACAAGCGGGGCTAGAAGAGGGGCTGAAATTAGCAGGCGACCACGTGACTGTTAGTAGGTTGAATGGAGACAGGGAATATGTAAGCTCTTGCAGCTTTTCCTGTTACAACATCACTTTAAAACTACCAGCTTACAAAACCAGACATAAAAATACAGAAGGGTCACAATACAGTTTCTAAGAAAGTGCTGACTTTCTCATCTGTAGCATATAATTATGAAATAAATCAATTGGAATATAACTATTTTGCTTACATTTCAGTGTATTGGCTATGGAGCGGGATAGACAAATCACTGTCTGTCTGAAATTTTTGTTTGCACAGTAAAAGCTGCATTATCCGGCCAGAACTCACTGGCAAGCTCCATAAACTGGCATTTCTAATCTTCATGGAAAGTCTAGTTTATAGGCCAGTTGGCGCAGGGCTGGCAGGCTCCCTTCCTGGCTCCCTGGAAGCAGCAACAAGTCCCTGCTGCTCCTTGATGGAGGAATCTGGGGTGTGAGATGTGGGAGGCAATTTTGGTGAAGGAGGGGATCTGGGGCTGGGCATGGGAGAGAGCTGGGAGAGCCAGATTTGGGGGGTGCTCACTTTCGGTGGCTCCCTGCAAGAGGCAACCAGATTAATTCTAGGTGGAGATGCAGCAGGCGACGCACTGCCTCTGCCTGCAGCATCACCCTGACAGCTTTCATTGGCTGAGGTTCCTGACCAATGGGAGCTGCAGAGCCTGTGCTCAGGGCAGGGGCAGCACACAGAGCCTAATGGCTGCGCATCTGCCTAGGAGCAGCCGGGACAGATCGCCACTGGCAGGTGGTTAGCCAAAGTGAGTTTCCCCCTGCCCCAAATATGGCACCGTGAGCCCCTTCCCATGCCCAGCTCCCAGCCCTGCCCCCCCTCCCACACCCAAACTCCTTCCCTCTTCGTTAAATGATAGTTTTCACTTACCAGCACCACCCCCATTCCTCCAATATGCCAGAAAAAAACTAGCCTTTATTGTACTGACTTCTCTAGTGATTTTTGTATAGCCTGTTGTAAAGTGAGGCCACTATCTAGATGAACTGATGTACCCCCTGGAAGACCCCTGTATGCCCCCCCCCCCCCGCGATTCATGTACCCCCAACTGAGAATCACTGCTTTAGTATTATGTTGTCCCTTTTTGACTCAAAGGGACAGTCGAAACTGGAGCCCAGGGAATGTTCCCATTCGGAGCAGAAATTGACTAAGTCTGGTATTTTCTTTATACATTCCTTGTAAATAAACAAGATTTGCATCAAAGATCTAGAGGCCTCTGAATGCAGAAGAAAGCAAGAACAAAAAGGAGAATTTCTTAGCTCACAACCCCCAAGATTTGTAAGAATCGATTTTTTTTTTTAAAAAAAGCTTCACCTCCTGGTGTTATGTGCTTATCAGAGAATCCCAGCTTTCATTCATAAAACTGCACCCATCTAGGCTGCGGGCCTGTAGGGAATAGCTTGAAAAAGGAGACTCCTGAGGAGTCAAAAGTCACAAGGCAAATAAATAAAAAGAAGTCACAGTTGAGGAGTTTGAAAATTCAGTGAGTCAGAAGGGGGAGGGATGATCAGTGAGTTTTCAACACTGGGCGCTGACCACACAGAGAGCGCCATGGACTTTGAGGTCAGCTTACACCAGCCTGCAGCATACAATGACCAACGCAAGAAGTGCTTGTGCTTTAGTAAGAAAGTCTTAGTATCTCTCTGCTCGAGATGGGCACCAGTCAAGACCCTGGGAATGGAACACCCAGGAACCTCTTTGCAAGTCTGTATCCATTCCAGAACAGAATGTTTTTGTGCTAGCCCATCTGACCCAACAGCAAGTTAAGATATCCCTTGGTCCCTTTTTAAAGCTCAAGTTAGCGAGAGTCAAGGGGGTATTTAACTGCCTGGGTCACAATACTGCTTTAAGAGAGGAGCTGGACAGGCATGAAGGGAAATGAACAAGCAAAGCATCCACGCAACCATGTGTCAGCAAAAACTACCTTTGCAGCGGCACCATTACAATCAGCTCCTGGGTTAGCCATTTGAATCGAAACAATAGATCAAAATGAGTGATTGCATGAAAGAGGGGGAAAAAGGGGGACTGGAGGCAGCAAAGACCCAATCCTGTTTGTGTAAGATGTCAAGCTCCTAAATTTAACATCAGCTGAGTTTGGTTTCCAATCCATACTTGCTGTAATGCTGCTTGCAGATATAGATTGCTGTCTTTTCCCCAACTTATCAAAGGCATCTGTGGTGCAGCTACAAAGCCCTCTGTGCCCCTATTAAGTGGATTAAGCAGCCTGGTGCCAGCAATACCTGACTATTTTTCATACAAACATCGTGCAGCCTTCCAGATTTCTCTCTCTTTTAAAATCTCTAATTAAGATATTTATGTCCCAGCCAGCTGGAAGGACTTGGTCTTTTCTTTATAAGGACATCACAACAAAAGCACTTGCCTAAGACTTCTAGTCACCACAGAAGCAGAAATGGTCTGGGACTTGGTGCCACCCCAGACCTGGTGATGCAGAGCTGCGCTCAGCAGATGAACATCTCACGGTAAGCATGCTGGATGACCTGGGTCACCCTAGGATCACAGGCTCTCAGCATCCCGTTCCCAGCTCTACTGCAGGAGCTGTGACTTGCCTCCGGAGGTCTCTTCCAACCCTATGATTCTAAAGGAAAAGCAGAGTCTTGAGAAGCTCCGCAGGGTTTTTTAAAAGTAAGAATACCATGAGTTATCTTCACACTGATATGTGGGCCCCAGCCATCTTCCTTTGCCTAGAGCAATTCCCAGATCAGGGCTAGTATCATTCTCTCAGAGGCTATGTGTAGTTCTGCAATTTGCGTACCTTTTTCCAATCGTTTTTTTCGGAAGAGGCTTTTCCGAAATTTGGCCCATCTACACGGGGCCAAATTTTGGAAAAAACCCTCTTTTGGAAGAGCCCTTCTTCCTTGTGGGAAGAGGAAGACAGGGCTTCCGAAACAGCGCATCTGCTCTTCCGCAAAAAAAAAAGGCAAAAAAAAGCAGAAGAGCAGATGCGTTCCCTGGATGTGACGGAGTTTTTCCGGGATACCAGAGGTATCCCAGAAAACCCCCGTAGACTAGACATAGCTTGAGACAGGTGCTAGGTACCTTGCAGGCATGGAATAAAGACAAGAAGAGTTTATAATCTAAGGTCCCAATGCTCATTGGTATCTGCTGGCAGAGGCACCCGTGGAATAATTCCTGGAGTGAATGGTCTCTATACCTCTGTAAATAGTCAATCCATGAGGTACCGGCAGACGGTGCTCCATAGCATGCTGCCCTGGTCCTCGGAACTGTCGAGCCATGAATGCTACTAGCCCTGCAAACAGCTTTTTGCGTGTGGCTCTTTGCGGGAAGCTCTCCACGGGAGCTGTGCCAGGGCATGGGGACTTTGGTTAGTGGTTCCCAATGTGGGACAGTGGCCTGAATGCAAGCCAAGGGGGAGGGGACGGGGCAGCAGCACAGCTCGGAGCTTAAAGTGCTGGTGCCGGATTTAACAAATGGCCCCATGCTGGTTCTGCCACAGACTTCACGCATAACCTGGGGCAAGTCACTTCCCCGCCTCTCCCTTCTGACTGCCCGGCCCGGTGAGGTGGTCCGATCTTTGGGGCAGGGACTATCTCTTGTTCCATGTCTGTGCCTAGCTCCATCTCAGCTGGAGCCTCTAGCTGTGACCATAATGCCAGTAGTAAGAAAGGGATGGGAGGTCATGATTCCTGCTCCCTGCCTTTGGTCCGCTCTGTCCTATTGATTCCCTTTCCAACAACCTGTGGTTTAACGCCTAGCCTGTGTTTTCTTTGCCATTCCCCGCACACAGGGGTTTTGTTTTTACCCTTTCTTCCAACCCAAGTTTAGCTGCACCCCACCCCCAACATGTTCCCAAAGAACGCTTCCCCAGAGTCAATTCCAAACACGGCACAGGGATTCCAGCCCCAACCCCTCAACCATCTGCAGTAAGTCTTTGTCTTCTGCTGGCTTTTGAAACTGCCTCCCCACCCTTAGAGGATACACATGAAGAGACCATGAAAACAAAGAACTCGGAAAAGTTTTAGACCCAGGCTAGGGTAAAGCTCAACTCTGACTTGAAGCATTTGACCTGAGATCAGAGTGCCTGTTTAGGGTAAGAATTTGTGTGTAACAAGTTTGGTAGTGTATCAGAATGAGCGTCTTTTGGCTTAGTAACTTACTTTGACCCGTCTGTTTTCACTTGCAATCATTCTATCCTATGGTTTACACGTAATAAAAACATTTTTGATAATTATCAAGCCCAGTGAAAATAACTGTTATTGCTGAGGAGTGGAAGCAACCCAACCACTGTGCATCTCTTCCACTGTTAACGGGGGTGACCATCTTTATGATCTTTCTTGGTATAAAACTTTCACACAGGATAAGACAGATTTATTTGGGGGTTTGGTCCCCTTTGTGGGGACCAGAGTACTGTCAGCAGCCTTATAGCCTAGAGTCCTCCCCGAGCTAAACTGGCATCTGTATTGCTCTGCTGGAGGTTGGTAACCCCAACTCTGTGCTATGGCTGGGGAAGACTAGAGCTTCTGGCCCAACAGGACAGGGTGGTGGGGATCCCAAGAGAGCAAGAAGGCAGGTGTCAGTGGCATGATCAGCACACCAGAGGACAACCCCAAGGGGGACTTTTGTGAGCCAACCTGTCACAGGCAGCATCCAGATACCAGACCGTACCATGACAGCGGCCTGTTGAAAAGCTGTAGGGTTGCCAAGGTGTCTGGTATTGAACTGGACAGTCTGGTATTTTTGCCTCCTGTCCGGTTAAAAAAAATTCAGAAAATACCGGACACTAAAATGTCCGATATTTTCTGATTTTTTCCCGGCCAGAAGGCAAAAATCCCGGGTGCTTACCGGGTTCTGCAGGGGAACTGTCTGGACTGGTGCAGGGAGGCAAGATTGTGGGTGGCCGCCGGCAACCTATGAGAACCAAAAAAGCCTCAAAAGCAAAGCGTTTTTTTAAAGGGGGCACTTTTTTTCTCTTTTTATTTTGCTTAACAACTCTCGGGGTCTCGGGGTCCTTTTTTTTTTTTGCTGAACAACTTTGGTCTCCCTCCCCCCCCCTTTTTTTTTACTCAACAGAATTTTTTCCCAAGTTTTTTTTTTGGGGGGGAGGGGGGGATGTTTATTATTCTTTGGCAACCCTAAAAAGCTGAGTTTGATTACTACACTACTTCTAGAGCTTCCAGTCTTTTGTGGCAGCCAGAGCCGGGGAGAAGTTCTTCAGAGCTTCTAGATCACCCATTAAGTGGTCTGAAAACTCCATAACACAATGTCCCAATTCCCTGCAGTCTGCCTCCGGCACAATCACCGGGCCTGAAAGCCACATTGCACATCTCCAGCGTGGGCCTGGCTCGCAATACGAGGGGATTATAATCAATGCCAAATGAGCTATTTAATTTAGAACCACTGGTTATTCCCCCCTCCCTCCCACACACATTAAAGTTAAAATTAAAATGTCAGAAAATCACAGCAGGGCCTGTATGAGAGGGTTCCATGAGACTGGGCGTAGTGTACAAAAATAGACCAGACAAGAAAGGCAGATGCTGTAATGTGCTCTTCAAACAACAACAACCACCACCACCTTGGGGAAGTGAAATAAAGGGCAGAAACATGAGTTACAATCAATCGGTTTTGTTGAACATGGAGCGGTGGGGGAGGGAAGTAGGTGGATGATGAGTCAGCACTGTAAAACCAAGGAGGTCAGGGCTAGGCTAATAAGATATGGCACATGATAAACAGGCAGAGCTAGCGGATGCTAAATAAAGACTTAAGAGATTAAAGTACTTTTGGAAGTACTATTATGAAGCCCACTGAAATCAATAGGCAGTCCCCTTGACTTCAATGGACTTTGGATCAGTCTCATATTGTTGTAGCTACAGAATGGACTCATATCATTTAGTCAACAGTAAGGGGAAATCTGCCAAGCCAAGGAGGGCCCAAGTCCAAGGAGAACGCATCATCCAAATTCCTTCAGCAGCCTTGAAAACTTCAGCCGTTTTGATCTGAAAAGGAAGTAGCACGAGTGTGGAGACAGAAAGACATTGAGCCAAATCCTCAGCTGATGTAAACCTGCTTCACTGCACTGAAGTCAAGGAAGCTACGAGAATGCAGAGAGAGAGAGAGAGAGAAAGAGAGAAAGGCCTAGATCACCAGCATTTCTTCACTGAAACCAATGAATGGCGTTGATTTAAACCAGCTCAGGATCTGGTCCACAATCACGAAGGGTTGCCAAAGCATGAGGGTTGTATGGAATCAACGCTCAATCTTTAATTACAGATTGCCATAGGATGAAACCTGCAAGAATACATCCAACCCTACAAACACGCCAAAGTAGTCTTGTTAAAAAATGGCCCCGTTATCTTAAAATACAATCTGGCTCATTTATCCCGCTAATTATTTATATTTAGACCAATAAAAAAAGACCTGCACCACACCTATGTCTGGTCACATGCATGCATGTTTTCAAAATATGTCAGATACCGAAGTACTGGAGTGGCATACAAAGAGCATAATCCCCCAAAATGACCAAGCTGATCTCTGGGGTCAGAGACTGCAGAAAACAAAACCGATAACATACAGATTTGCTGTCCTGGGTCCTTCTCTTATTTAGAAAATCAATGCAGTGCTGGGGACAAGGGATTTCAACGCTGAACAGTCTAAAATAAAAGTGCCGACTCACATATATCTATCAGAATAACAACCAGCCCAAATGCACTGTCTGAGAAGGCAACAGAATCTGGACCAATGGGACAATAAAAAGCGATTGCCTTTGCTGTTAAGAGCTAGTAACTTTGTTTGAGGAGAATAATGATATAACTGTCTAGCTTTGTCAGTAAGGGAAGCTATGATAGATCCTCATGGCACAAGCTTGCAGGAAAACATCTTTTCTTTTCCATCTTTGTAGGAAGAAGATGGGGAGTAGCATACCTGCACTGGGCCAGGCTAAGGACTAGGCATGGGTGGGAAAGAGGTAGAATATATCCTCATTTGTGCGGGCATGAGAGTAACGGGGTTGGCACTCACCTCACACGAGCGCCCCTGTTTGGCTGAGTGCAGGTTCCTGCACTCTGTCCATCTTAAAACCCCTGCAGCTACTCAGCCCTCCAGCTGAGTCACACTCTGTGTGCGACCACAAACCCCTCTAACAGAGGCCCCTCCTGGTGCCCTCTGTAGAGGGTCTCTCAGTTCGATGCCGTTCTCTCAGTTTGTTGCCTCCGCCAGGGCTTCCCCTCCTGGAGACAACTCCTTTGCCCTTACCTCAGGGCTTCACCTTCAAATCTATCAGTCTCTCAACAGCTCTCCACGGGGAGCTGTCCCTGGTTCTGCCTGCCTGCCAGCCACCCCTGACCTTTTCCCTTCCAGGTCTGGGCTGCAACTGAACTATCTGGAGTACTGTGGCAGCTTTTGTAGTCCCTCCTGGCTCCTGATTGGCAGGTTCCTCCACAGCCACTCTAGCATGCCAGGAGGACTTCTCTATGATCCGTCTCTGGCCTCAGGGCTTGGTCAACCCAGTCAAACTGAGCATAATGGCTTTATCTTCTCTAGACTCTTTTTTGGTGAAATCTCTTGTTCTTGCACTATCACCCCTGCAACTCCTCTGGTGATAGCAGTTGTGGCAGCACTAGTTTAAACTCAGCACCAGAATTCTATAGTGTTTTTACCACCATGTTGTCTAGACTAGCTCTCGTCAAGCTGCCTTGTGCTCCAGTTATTGCTACCACAGGGGGTGCTATTCCCATAATTGTACCCCAGTGTGAGATTTCTCTGGGAAGACTTACATTTCCTTTAAATACAGGCATTCATCCTTGCATAGCTCTCCCTCTTGAGCCCTGTATTCCTGAGTGGGGTGTGTGAGAGCCCAGAGTCTGTCAACAGAGGGGCCAACCTCCCCTGGTCTGTCAAACTTTCTCCTTCAGGACTAGTCAGGTCTCGAGGGTGCTGGATCATGGAGGTCCAACCTGTATATTAAAAAAGTCCCAGCATGGAGACGTGGGAAGGGCTGAACCTAAGATCTCATAACTTCGAGGATCTAGGTGAGGCTACTGACAGCTCTCCTGTAAGAAGGATATCCCCTTTCCTTCCATCAGTAATTCAGCATCAGCCTGCAGCCACATTTTTGCATTGCTGCACAAGTTTGCTGTTTGGTAGCCGTCTTCCGTCTCAGAGAGCCAGGTTCTCAGCTAATGCAAATCAGCACAGCTCCACTGACATTGTCAGAGCTGCTCTGATTTTCACCGCGGCGGATCTGGCCTCGTCACTTTTATGAGCTGTCATAAATAATCATTCTGACAACATGACACAGAGCCCAAGCTCAGTGCAAAATTTTATGCCAGTAGCTGGAAGCAAATGATTGTGCAGCTTCCAGGAGCAGTCTTGGGGCATGGAAAATTAATGAGCAGCACTTAAGTTTATCAGAATTCAAAAGACCAAAAAAAAAATCCCTCCTACTACCCCAAATGAGGCTGGAGAAACTAGAACAATGTGTACCAGTTTCAAATACATGTACACCATTAAGAATATAAAAAAGTCACCAGGAGTTTCCCCAGAGGTAGCCCTGCTCTCACAACACAAGAACAAAGGGATCATATATATAGTAGCCCAATGTCTGTGACTCTGTAACGCTGTAGTGTTACGTGTTGCCTCTGGGGGGCACTGCTGCCTCCCGCCGTGGCGCTCGGCTGACTTCTGCACCGCTCAGCTGGGCCGCTGCGGGGGAGCAAGTGGCGCAAGTGACCGTTTGGGCTCCGTGCTTCCCATGCAGCACGGGGAGCGCGGAGCTCAAACAGCCATTTGGGCTCCGTGGTCCCCCGAATAAGAGGCAGGAGGGGGAGAAGAAGAGAAAGAGAGAAACAGAGAGGCAGGAGGAGAGCTGAGAGAGAGAGGGGGGGAGGCAGTAGGAGGAGGACAGAGAGAAAGAGAGAGATGGAGCGAGAGACCGGAGGTTCAGGAGAGAAGATCGTCTTGGAGGACAGTCCTGAAAATCCTGTCTTATGACGGGCTAATTGGGTAGTAAAGCAATAAAACACAAAGGTGGTAAATTCAAAACAGATACAAAATAGCTTTTCATACCACTTGTGATTAGATTATAGAACCCACCACCTCTGGGATACTGTCAAAGACAAGCACTTAGTGAGATTCAAAATCTGGACATTTATATGGCTAGCAAGAATATTTAGAGTTATAACAATTAGCACAACGATTTGGAAGCAATAAAGAAACCTCTTGCTTGGGGCTTAAACAAGTCTCTTATTTTAGGGATTAGGGTGTGACATTGATAACAGCAAAATTATCCCCATCGGCCTTCAGTGTCTGGGGTGCTTATAATTGTTTGAGACGGGGACAGGACTGCATCATCCATAAGTGTGATCCAGTCTGGTGATTCCTATGTTCATAGTTTATCATCCATAATTTTGAGTGCTTTATTTTTAGAGTGGGTTTATTTCTACATTTCTTGTGTTCCTTGTGTCTTATTTCCAGGAATTTTAGTATCTACGATAGTGGTAGTGGGGACACTTGCTCTAGCAATTGGCAAAATTAGAAGCTTCCACTGTCTAGAGCCTAAAAATGAAATTTATTTTTCACCCCATGATGAAAACACACTTTATTGGGATTAATTAATAACCCTTGATATTTCTGGGGATGCATGAATGAATGGAGAATATCCTTCTGGAAACAATAGCCTGTCACAGATTTCCTGTCCAAATGCTGATTTTTTTCCCCAATGGAATAGTGTTTTATTTTTCTTCTAGAAAATAGAAATTCACAGAAAACGATGGTTTTTGTCTAAAGTGGTTTGGGTTTTCATTAAAAAAGGTTATGTTTCTTTGTTTGGTTTTGTTGTTTGACAAAACCTGTATAGTTTTAAAGAAAAAGTTTGTGGAAAAATGAAAATGTAATTTTTGTTGATCTTTGTTGGAAATGGAGGTGAGGGGAGCGGGGCGGAAGGAACCCAACCAGCTTGACGTGAAATGGATCTGCAGTGTAAGTTGTTGACATTCTCATTAAGGGTCAAATCCAACTCACAATGGAGTCAATGCAAAGACTCCATTTGAGGTAAGTGGGAGTTGATTTCGCCGTGTGATCCCAATCCAACAAAGTACTTAAGAAGTGAGAAATCAATTCGAGTCAACGTGACAGCTCATGTGCATGAAGTTTAAGTTCTTTGCTGGACGGGGAGCGATGAGGATGTTCATAGACTGCACATCAGTATATTTGCTTAGTTGGTGGCCTGTGGCTATTGAAAAGGCCTGTAGCCAACAGGAGCCCTGCTTCTAAATCAAAACTCTGCATGTTTTGTTGGGTAGTTAACCCAATTGTTAACCATTATGAGGTCTCCAATGTATCCCCCTTTCCTCCTCTTAGTGTTCTGCTTCACTCAATTCACATACATCAGAAATTCCCTTCTAAGCCAGCAGTGAAGTGAGGTGGCTTTTGTTATGAAGCTTTTATCAAATGTTTTGGTCCAATCTTTCCTGCATGACAAAACAGCTTTTGACCTCACCCAATCACCAATTCCCATGGGACCACTCATGTGTAGAGCTTTTTAACTGGTACCGGTGAAGGCTCAGAAACGGCCCTCATTTAGTTTCACTATCAAAAGCCTCTAGAGACAGTTTCCTTTGATGTCAGATCTAAGGGTTTGTGCCTACTGCCATTCCTCTTACAGAATTGGTCAAAATAGAACCGTAGAATACTAGAACTGGAAGGGGCCTCAGGAGGGCATCAAAAGTCCAGGCCCCTGTCCTCACGGCAGGACCAAGCACTGTTTAGATGATCCCTGATAGATGTCTGTCCAACCTGCTCTTAAAGATCCCCAGTGATGGAGATCCCACAACCTCCCTAGGCAACTTATTTCAGTGTTTAATCACCCTGACAACGAGGAAGTTTTTCCTAATGCCCAACCTAAGCCTCCCTTGCTGCAATTTGAGCTCATTGCTTCTTGTCCCCTCAAATATGACATCAAGGAGGAAGATCTACCGTTGGCGCCTGAGGTCATTTTAGAGACGTCCCTCCAGCAAAATCTGATGCAGCTTTGATTTTTGTTTTCTGAGATTCCCCTTTATTTCCCCGACTTGTTTAGGCACCAAGAAGATAGAAGCAGCTTGGATCTGTAGAATTGAAAAAAAAACAACCCATGGAGTATAAATGGTTCTGCTTTATTAGCAGAGCACCCCATCATCAGACCATGAGAGGGGACTTACTTTCCAGTGTTCACTTGTTGACCACATCTTTGGTACTGGTTGGCCTCTTTCTGTATCTTCTGTGACCCAGCCCTCCAGACAGGCCACCAGTTAAATTTCACTCCTCATCTGGGATAAGCAAAGCAGCACTGAACATCCAAGCCAGCATCCCAACAGATGGTTCTTCTGCCCCTCTTGGGCTACCCTGAAGTTTCCCAGCTCTTCATTTCTTCTCAGCCCCTGCAACAGTCCTTACCTTGAGTATGGCCACCCCATGGCCTCCCCTTCCCAGAGTACCTGACAGCTTTCTCCAGGGACCTCCCTGCTTCTTAGAGGCCCTATCTCCACACCTCCCTTTAACCTGCTCCCCGTAGGTCCTCTTCAGCCAGCCTTTCCCTACCTCCTCTCTCCTAAATCTCTTCACTTTCACTGAGCCCACCTCTTACCCTGAGTACGTCTCTCAGACCCTTTCAGAGTGGGGATCATCAGCTGTCATTAAGTCACCTTTTCTAGAACAACTGGAGGGGGGGGGGAGTGGAGGGAGATAGCTGGTATATCACAGGCAAAGTTGAGCCCAATTCCCCAGGAAGGAGCAGCTGGCCTGCCTGTCCCAGGAAGGGGAAGATGTCTGCTCCTGCACTTGTGGTTAATTGAGGGGATGGACAAGGACATTAGAGGGGTGCTTGTATGCAGCATGAAAAGTGGACCGGGCCATAATATTCCATTGACAAAGGACAGAAAGGACATGGGTTCCACGTCTCATCAGAAGCATGTGTGGTCCCAGCACCGGAGGAATCATGGTAGGCGATCTGCTGGGGGACTCTCACCCACTGTGCGGTCGCATTCGCGGAGGGGCAGATTTTCAAAAGCGCTCAGCGCCCACTGTGCTTTGCCCCAGACGCATTCTGCTCTGAAAATGCCTGCAAGATTCGCAGAGGCGCCCAAGTGCCAAAAAGCCGCCCAGCCTCAATTCCGCCGCAAAAGCGAATGCTTTGGAAAATGACGAGGCAGTGAAACTAGTCTTAATGCTACCAGAATTCAAGTGGACAGCATCATGCCCCTCATGCTTTGTGGAAATTGCCTTATGAAGATGCATAACCCAAGGATGCTTTATGCCCATTTGCATGCCGTGACTACCTGCTCTGTATCCCAGGCTTCCCTGCCATGATGTAATCAGCTGATAATCCTCCTTAAACTCCATCCTTTGTGCTAGCCCATCCCCCACCGTTCTTTCTGGGAAAAGACACAATATTATATGCTCTGCCTTTAAATATAGGGCACCAAATTGCCAATATTTCAGGGTAATGATGAATGTGGAAGACTTACCCAGTTGATTAATGAGAACTTTACAGGAAGCTTTTAACATAATTAAACATAATGTCTCTGCTGGCTCTCTCTGCCTTCTTTCCGACGCATGTCTTCCCGCTGCCGCCCAGCATTGCCAAGATTCAATAGACACTGGTAAGATACTGCATGGCCAGCAGGGGTCATGGGCATACTTTGACATCTTCACCTCAGTGTGGCTGGAGAGCGCCAACATTTGTCACAGCCAAGACAGAAGTATTTTGAAAGCCAAATGGGACCACATTGACCATTGAGTTTGACCGCCTGCCTTGGCCAAGTGAATGGATGCACACACCCCCCACATCTAAGTGACCTTGGCATCAAAAAGGTCTCTCTCATTGAAAACGCTAGTGCCTGGAAAATGGATAACACCCCTGGCCAACTGTTCAGTAGGTTAATTACTCTTGTGGTTACAAAACTTCATCGGGTGTCTGATTTTAATACTTCTTTCAGCCGTTGCATCTTGTTCTCCCATTGTTGGCTGGATCGATGAACCTGAGGTTGGATACGCAGACATCTGTGTGGTCCAGTCTGTGTGGTCTTCACTGTCTCTTCAATAAGCTCAATAGCTAGAGCTCCTGGTGTCTTGCGTGAGGCATGTTTTCCAGCCCTCACATCATTTCTGTATCTCTTCTCCTTGCGCACAGAACACTGTGACCATGAGGTCGCCTGCCACTTTCAAAGCCCTCATTGGTATTGAGTCCCACACAAAGCATGGCAGAAAATGGTCATCTGCCAGTAGCCAGGTAGAAAGAACGCCACTGGGAGTGCTTATCTGTATATTAAAAATGGAATGATTTGGAACCAGTGTATGAATAGATCAATTATTGCACATACAGATGCTGCTTGCTACTTCCCTCTTGTTGGTTACACTCTCTTGTTGTGTCTTGTCTTGAATTGCCTTATTAAGTCATGGGTCAGGGATCAGATCTTTCAGGGGTTTGTATGACATACCCAAAAGGGTGCCAAGTACCTAACAGGGTGTTACAAGGAAGAGGGAGAAAAATGGTTCTCCTTGGCCTTTGAGGACAGGACAAGAAGCAATGGGCTTAAACTGCAGCAAGGGAGGTTTAGGTTGGACACGAGGAAAAACTTCCTAACTGTCAGGATGGTTAAACACTGGAACAAATTGCCTAGGGAGGTTGTGGAATCTCCATCACTGGAGATATTTAAGAGCAGATTGGACAGACACCTGTCAGGGATGATCTAGATGGTGCTTGGTCCTGCCGTGAGGGCAGGGGACTGGATTTGATGACCTCTTGAAGTCCCTTCCAGCTCTACGGTTCTATGATATCTGATATCATGGAACCCCAGTCCTGACCCCACAGGCTTTTGGGTGATAACTGCTGTAGAAGTAATCATCTTCCCCATGGATCACCGCCTTGTAGTGGCGGAGAGGCTTGCGTGTTCCAATGACCCCCGAGAGCAACACTGCCGGAAGTCATGTGCTCCTTTCGGGTCAGGCATAGCAGAGCGGTCCAAGGTGAGGCTCCAGACAAAGTGTGTTCTCTGTCTGCTCTGCCGTGGCGGGATAACTGCACAATGGAGGTGAAACTGTCGTGTGATGTTACAGTGGCTGGGAAAGCAGATGAAGGCAGCACCAGACAGAGGATCTCCAATTGTCGTGGTGTCCACGCCAGTGGTTTCATGCCCTCTATCTGTCAAGGACCATGTGGTGACTGTTGTGCACCTGTCTCCTCACTTTGAAAGAAGTCCTGCACAGGCAACTTCCAGTTTTGGGGGATGCAACCCTTGCACAAGTCCAAAGTCGGGTGGTGAGTGGCGACGGGAACAAGACAGCGAGATCTGGAAGTTCCGCCTCACAGACCAACACACAGGCTGTGGGTGTGTGATTCAGTTGTCTGGGATCGTCCTTATCTGAGGGTCCACAGTTCCCATGGAAGAGGATCATTCTCGGCAATGTGTGATCACCCTTCCTCATCCTCATCTTCAGAAGTAATCGTGATAAAGTGATCCCAGTCATCTGGGAAACCAAATGTAAGGAGAAACTCTCGCCAGCTTTCCAGCTCGACTGTGTTTGGGCCAAGGACGCTGGAAGGAGAAGAGAACATAGGAACACAAGAATGGCCATGCTGAGTTGGACCAAAGGTCCATCTGGCTCAGCATCTTGTCTTCCAACAGTGGCCAATGACAGGTACCCCAGAGGGAGTGAACAGAACAGGGAATCTTCAAATGAACCCTGCCCTGTCAGCCATTCCCAGCCTCTGACAAACAGATGCTAGGGACGCTGGTGCCTGCATCCCAGCGAAGATGGTGCAAGGAGGGGTCGTTAATGCCACCAAGCATGCAATGGCAGACTCGGTGTGCAGCAAGGGAAGGATTTGTCTCTCAACAGGAACGGCCTCTGGTATGGCAGCTTGTGAGTTACTCCCTGTCTGAGAGCTGCATGCAATGCACCCTATGATTCAGTCTCACTGTGATGTGCTGTGAACACAAATGATGGGACTCTGAGACTGACAGTGGCCAGTTACAGGTCCCTGTGTATTGTTTCTATTACAGCAGGGCCAAGATGGGGGCTCCAAGGGAGCTGGAGCAATTTGTGAGGGAGGGGTGCGGAGAGCTACTGCAACTGTGCAGGGAAGGCGTATCCTGCTAGCCATGTCGGGTGTAACTGAAACAGATCTATAAATACAGCAAGTGGACGCCAGCTAAGTCGCAGCCTGGTTACTTTTATTAATAGTAATCTTTGGAGTGGCCTCTCCCGGGCAGGGGGAAACGGCACATTCATTTTAACGGCATTACAGCGGCAATGCTCTATAACGGGGGCAATGCTCATCTTGAAAATTAAACCGGGAGGAGGATGCTAAATGAAATGAAACAGGATGGATATTGACTCCCGAGAAAGATGGGCTCATTCTAGGCGCAAGGTCAGGTCAACGCACCGCTGGTCCATCCATTTTTTAAGTTAACCGCTCTGAGGCCACCTTGCTGCTTGGCAATCTGCCTCGGTGAAGGGGTAGCGCGTTGATGTGCTGTCCCGGATGCGGCACATGGACCAGGGTGTGACTAGGAACATTCAGTCCCTCCTTTCCTCTTGGCCATGTGGAAAGGCAGCAGTAGCAACCCTCTTTGATCCAGCTTGCTTCCTACTCTGCTCTGTCTAAACTGCGCTGGCCAGTGCATTACGGGGTGGGTGGTGGGAACCAAAGTTTGACTCACTCCTGCCGGCCCAGTCCCCACCCAGATGCACAAGAAGGGAAGCAGTTGCTTTCCCTCCAGCACTGTGACTCTCCATGTGCATCACTAGTGTAAGAGGGCAAGAGGGCTCCAGATGGCAAGTGCATAGTTTGGTTCACACTCCAGTCCTTTTGAGAAAAGTCGTCAACAGTGCAGATCCGGATTCTCTTCTCATCCCACCAGTTTTATATCCGTGTAATGTCATTTCCTGAGGTCGGGTTAGTCCCGATTCCCACCACAGAGAGCAAGGGGAGCAGTGGGCCTAAGGCGGGGATGGCGGGAGTGTTGTTTCCAAGTGCCATGGCAGAACTGTAGAGCTGATAAGGGAGGAGTCAAGGATCAGATCTTATTTGCACCGTGTCCTTACAACTAAGATAGGGGAAGTTGAAGAGAACATAAGAACAGCCGGACTGGGTCAGACCAAAGATCCATCTAGACCAGTGTCCTGTCTGCCGACAGTGGCCAATGCCAGGTGTCCCAGAGGGAGGGATCACAACAGGTAATCTCACGTGATACCTCCCGTCACCCACCTCCAGAGCAACAGAGGCTGGGGACACCATTCCTACCCATCCTGGCTAATAGCCATTGATGGACCTAACCTTCATGAATCTATCTAGCTCTTTTCTGAACCATGTTAAAGTCCTAGTCTTCATCACATCCTCTGGCAAGGAGTTCCACAGGTTGACTGTGCGCTGAGTGAAGAAAAACTTCCTTTTGTTTATTTTAAACCTGCTGCCTATTCATTTCATTTGGTGACCCCTAGCTCTTATATTGTGGGAATAAGTAAATAACTTTTCCTTATTCACTTTTTCCACACCAGTCATGATTTTATAGACCTTTATCCTATCCCCCCCCAGTCTCCTCTTTTCTAAGCTGAAAAGTCCAAGACTTTTTAACCTCTCTTCATATGGGTCCCATTTCAAAACCCTCATCATTTTTATTGCCCTTTTCTGAACCTTTTCCCATGCCAATATATCTTTTTTGAGATGAGGCGACCACATCTCTATGCAGTATTCAAGAGGATCCAAATAGGAGCTGGGATGGTCCTTCCCATGGGTACAAATGATACAGCTCCAGCTCTGGGGCTCTTATATCCAGGAACATCTGAGGTCATGGTTGCCTGTTTTAGGAATCTGGCTACCTTGCAGTTCGAGGTGTGGATGCCGCTTGGGGTGGCATGCCCAGGCTAGCTTTATTCTAACTAGCATAGGTAAAAAGAGCCATGGCGGCACCGACTCTGACATGGGCTGTCAATGCAACTGCATAACCAGGTTCCGGGAGGTTTTGCATGCTGGGTCATCACAGCTACTTTGAGATCGTTTAAAACTGGTTGGGTCTGTCTCCTGACCGAAGTCACATTTCCGATTGCCGTGTAGACGTAAGCTTTGGTGCCAAAAGGTAGGCCAAGGGGTAGATTATACCCTCCCCAGCATTCATGCAAAGCACACATTGGATTCTGAGCTACAAGAACAGATTCCAACCCCCAGTTCTGTCCTTTCCGAGGCTCCCCTGAAGACCCCCATGCACACTTTGTTTTGGTTTTCCCCTTCACCGCTGAGCCAAGTGCCAAACAATTGGCTGGATTAAGAAAGCTGCTTTGATTGTGTGTGTCCACCAAGATGCTCCCTGGTGACATTCGAGCACAAAAGCCAACATGAGAGGGAGGAATCCCAGCCCGGCCCTCGGTGACTCCAGGAATATTCTCAGCGTAGGCCTTGCATTGAAATCCAAGTGTGGCAACAATGACTGCACTGTGGCTGACATTTGCTCAGTGACTCACTGGGAGAGGAAGCATTAATCCCTCTGTGCTGGGAAACCTCCAACACTTTGCTAAAAAGCCTATTTTAAATTTGCCTTTAAAAAAAATACAATTGTGATCCTTTTATAATGGCTGTCGGGGATTTCTTGATATCACAAGTGCTTCATTCCAAGCTTTGCAGCTCAAATATTTTCCCCTTTTATTTCTTTCCTCGTGCCCATGAAAGCTCGTGATATTGTCTACATGTTATGTTAGTCTTTAAGGTGCTGCTAGACTATTCGTTGTTCTTTAAGTCTTTTCTTAGACAGACAGAGGCACCAGGCTGCAGAGGCCCATGTCTGCATTGGCTGAGAGTAGCGCGGTTGCTCAGAAGTACGTTTGTACTTGAATAAATTAGGAACCCGCTAAGGAAATTGAGCCGTCATTTTTTTTTAAACGCCACTGTTGAAGTCTACAAGAAAGATAACACCTCTTTATCGCAGCAACAAAAGAATGACAAGATGCTTTCAGGCCATAAAAGAATCGCCGGCTTGAGCATTCACCGTTCCCTAAAAATGCAATGGAAAATAAAATGCAAACGTGGAACCAGACAGATATCTTATAGCAGCGATGGGCAAGCTAGGCTGGTAAGGGAGCTGCATGAGTGCCCCTCTTTCATCCTAGTGGGCCGCAAGATTGTTGTAACCAAGACAGTTTCCTGGGATAGGATGGTTTTGCTAACGGCGCTTGTGTACCTAGAATTTGCGGGCGCCGCTGATTGAGCCGTACCAGTGCTTGGATTGCAGAGGGAGCGCACAGCTCTCACGACTCTGTGCAATCAGCATGCACCTCACTTCCCGTGCTTCATGTGGGTGTCACGTTAGTAACACTGGTAGGAAACCAACCTACGTGGATGGAAACCAGCAGAATCTGGCTGCCCTGCACATGGGCAACGGTAAGTAAAACGTCTCGTGGGCCACAGATAGAAACCCGAGGGGCCGCTGGTTGCCCACCACTGCCTTATATACTATCTCTGTGTTCAAAGGGCTATTGCATTCTGTGTACAGCAGTGCTAAGGAATCAGGAAGGGGAACGTCTTCGTTAGCAGTTAGTTTAGGAGAAACTAAATTGCTCCCTCAAAATCTACTATGCAAGAGATCAGGCAAATCCGGTCCCTTCTGGAAGTGTTGGCTGTCAGAACACCTTCCCCCTTCTCAGCAGCCTTTTTCTCTCATTATTTTGTTTAAGATCTTCCTACCAGGCAGTCACTGTGTAGAGAGAAGTCAGCCAGGACAGTCTTTTCTGCCCCAACAGTTTAGACAGGTCGTTCTTTAACACATCCTAGTGGGCCAGGGAGACATTTTCTGCATCCCAGTGGAGACCAGTCTGAGGAGGGAGGCCTCTTTTTGGGACCAACAAATGGCATTGGACATGGAGTGGGAGTTGCGCAGAAGTTGGAAACCTGTCTTCGCTTCCATTTCGGTCGTAGGAATCGCCTCATGTCATAGGATCAGGCCTGTCTAGTCAGATATCCTCTCTCCCTGCATCAGTTGCATCAGAGGAACCAAAAAGAAGCCACGAAAGGACAGTTATGGAATAGTTTGGTTTCCAGGGGAAATTTCTTCCTAAGCCATCAGCCAGAAATTGGCTAGCGCCCTCAAGCCAATGAGTTTACACGCCTTATTGAAAAAAAATTAAATCCTAGTTAATACAACTGTGAAAATTCTCATGCTCCACCTCATTATCCAGACAAATTCATCCAAGTGGTCCAATTTTCTTGTGAGTCCTGCTGTGGTCTTGGCCTACATGGTATACCAGGCAATGCGAGGTGGAACTTGACAGTACACGAGTCAAAAATAAGACACAAAGGTGCTTTCTGTGTTGATTGCTCAGAGTTCTTGGCATAGTCCCATCAAATCTAACTTTCTTTTGGCTTTAATAAATTTCCTTTTCCCTCTTCTGCTGCATCAGATCCACCCTGCTTTCTCTCCCCACTCCCATCTCCTTTAGTCAGATATAAAATACCCAGTTAAAACAAGAATCACATTAACCATTTTGCCAACCTCTATAAAATGAGTCAGAAACGAGTTCTAGGCATAATTAAAACCCCAAGATTTGTAAGCTACACAAAAGATCCATTGTCTTTCATGATTTGTACAGTGTGTGACGTTTACAGTGTGTTGATTTAAAAGTCTGGCTATCTATGGCATTATGCCCCCATCAAGTGAATCTTCTGAAACTGGGCTGCCCAAGATACCACCTGCCACTGTAGGGAAATGTTCTGTGAGCTACATAATTGGTGTTTTCTATTTTTAATATTTATGAGGAGTTTAAAACCAAAGTTCTAGCTAGCAGATGACTGCGACATAGACTTGGCATAGGTTTCAGACCGAGAGAGATGAAGCCGTGAATAGATCTGGGACAGATGCGGTTACGGTTTGCCAGAGACACATGGCATTCAATCAGCTTAAAAGTACAGTACATGGTATTAGGGAAATTAATACTACAAATTACACATCTCTCATCTTTTAACATAGATTTGCTTAATTAAAAAAGGTGAGGGCTCCAACTCTGAGCCTGGAAATGTTGTGCTGAGTCAGACGCACTTTGCAATCAGATGAAGGTCCATGGTGAAGCTGCGTATTGTTCCAGGGCAGAATAGCAAACTTTTGCTGCACTTAGGTGGTCACTATTGGTCCAATCCTGCCTAGCTATATGCAGGGCTACTTCTTGCCTAGTCCCTAGCACTGGGCAATTGTGCAATGCTTCCGAGCCCTAATCTATAGGTGACTGCTCTTAGACAGACCCAGGTGCCTCTCCAGAACCCTGTCAGGTTTTGTCACCTCTAGAGCGGAGCCCAGCCACGCAACCCCCAGCTCCCTCCAACTTGTGGGAAGTTAAATTCTGCACCACTGAAGCAAGATTGCATCATGAGCACCTGAACCAGCGCTCTGGCATCTGCAAAGGCTGCCAGTGGGCCGGCTCCACCCCTAGAAGGGGCGGGGCCTTTGGCAGAAGGGGCGGGGCTGTGGGCGAGAGAGAGAGAGTGAGCGTGAAAGAGACACACTGTGTGAGACACAGGCTTTGTGGCACAGGTTGGGGGGGGTGACAGACTGGGAGAGTGTGTGTGCAGCAGCATGTGTGTGACAGTGACTGTGTGTGTGTGTGGCACAGACCGGGGGAGTGTGACAATGACAGAGGATGTGCATGGGCTGCTGCTGAGTAAGTTTCTGAGAGAAGCTGCGTGCTGTCTTTTTAAGACAGGGACGGCTGCCCTGTTCCATTCCCCCTTTCCCCCCCTCCCCCTTGCAGGCCTGAATTTGCCCACCCTTGCTCTCAAGCCATAATTGCATTGAGGCCTTTCAGCGTGGCAGCACGGCCCTCTCCCGGTGGTCTACCACTACTGGCGGGATGAGCCCTGCCCCTGTTCCAGCTCCCAAGGGGATTTCAACATTTGCAGTGAGGAAAAGCTGCTCTAATTTATACCAACGGTCCGCAATATGCACTGCTGGGTACATATAAGAGCAAAGCGAGGATGGAGGCTCTGGCTGCAGCCGTTTCCCTTTTGCTCAGCTCTCTAGGCCAGTGGGAGGCAAGGAGTGTGGGGAAGCAGCTGTTCACCAGTGGTTTGCTACTCGAGCATCCTCTGCTCTGGAATGAGCCTCCTGCAGATGACTGGGCCAATGTGAGGGCAGGACCCAAAGCTGCCTTCACTGAAGGGGAGACTGACAGTGTCGGATCCTACTCTCCTGCCCCCCCAATGTGGGATGGGGGGTGCATGCTTACCCTGCAGGCACACCATCATTGTATAGAGCTGTCTGATTCTTAGCTTAACTGACTCCTATGAAGGCTCGAAGTGTGGGTCTGCAGAGCTGGGGTTGGGAACAGTGTTCCCTGTGTACACTGACTATTTGGGCACCCACCCAGGAAAGACTCAAATGCCACCCAGCTGATGAACAGAGCATGCACAATGCCTACAGGCATCAGTATGTGTTTGTCCTGGTGGTGCACATTTGCACATGCCTCAGTGCACAAAATAAAATGTATTCCACATGCTAATGGGGAAAAATAGGGGGAACATTGGTTGGGAGTTTGTATTTATAACTGGAGGGCCCTGGAGTGGACATGAAGTGATGTTGCACATGTAGTAGATCTCAAGGAGAAAAGAGGGGCATTCCCGTCACACATATTGGGAATTGTTCCTGCTGGTGTTCTCAATATAATATTTCACTGACTGTGCACATTGAGGGAGTAGCAGAGGAGGTCTCTCATAATGGCTCATGACTGTTTAGAAAACTCTTGATTCCTGTTTGCAGCTGCCTCACCTCATTTGGATCCAGGCATATTTGACATCAGAACTTGTTTGGTAGGATTTGGCATCTCTCATGTGCAACCTAACATGATAAATGAGCTTGTTGGATAAAGGTTAATGGCTACCCACAGAGAATGAAAATATTACATTGATGGAATTATAGGCTAGTTTATAAAGGGAGCCTGCCGAAAGCACCAGACAGCAGGGCTAAAAATTAAATGACCTCCCCCATGCTTTCCTGGAGGCTATTAAGTGGAGACATTTTCGAAATGGAGAAGGCGCTGGAGAGTTCTAGGTTATTTTGGGAGCAATCCAAGTAAGTGACTCAGTGACGCTGACAGTTTTCTCTTATAGTAAATAAGAAATATTTAGTATTAGAATCACGGTGGTTTAATTCACTGATGTTGTGGCAATACTGTGCAGCTAATAGGACCAATAGTACCAACAGAGAGCTATATTTCCCGGTTCCATTATCAAAATACATCCCTTTCTCCAACATATATGGTATCTCCCAACCTCAGGAGGGTATCTTTCAGCCATGGCACAGGGAAATATCCAAAGAGTTCCACTATTCTCAGAAAACAATTATACGAGAATTATTACCCCAAGACACAGTTAGGCAGAGATGTCCTGATTCACGTTCAGTCTAATGTGTGCAAGGAAATCACAGGAATATTTCCTAGTGACACTGCATTTCTGTTCACTCTGCTCCTCATGTCTGCCATGAAGCCAGCTCAAGCAACATGTCAGCTGAGTTAATGCACAGCAGTGAGAAAAACACATTCCTCTCTGGCAAAGTCAGTCATATGGCTGTGTTTGAGAAAGTGTACTTGAATGCTTTGTCAGCCATGTGACGTACCTTCGATTGGTCATGTCAAAGATTACCCACTTTTGGACTTTCCCCTCATGTTGTTATAAAATGTAGAGAAAGAGATCAACATTTAAACATTCACACAGTTCTTCCCTCTCCTCCTCCAATCAACTCACTCTTGACTGAAAAATTGCTTTCCATCTGACTGCATGATTTGGTTTGGTCTAGGTTAGGGGTTAATGGGGCAAAGTAAAATTGCATTAGCCAACTCGATCTAATTAGCACCTTCTAAAACTCTAGTCAAGACATGGAAATTGTACTTTAGAAGGCATTGAACTGCTGGGGTTGAAGAAAATGTAACATTCTAAAGTACATTTGCTTTGTCTTGACCGGAGTTTTAGAAGATGCTAATTAGACTGAGCTCCCTTACCTAGACTGTTTAAATCTCAGTCTAGACACGGCCTTACATTGCTCACAGTGATCCTCAGCTAGTGTAAATGGGCCAATATTCACCTTCCAAGGACCCATGTCAATTTCTATTCATTTGGGATAATCTAAGGCCCATTTGGTCATTACCTATCACTAGATTTAATCCAAAAATAGTTGAACTAGAACAATAGTTAAACCATGAAACCAAATAGCCAAAGATCATGAACAGGTTGACCCTCTCTAGCCCAGCATCCTCGGGACCTGACTGGTTTCAAATGAGAGAATATTCCAGACCATAGGAGGCCAATATTATCCAGCAACATTACCAACACTTCCATTGCTTACTAGGCTCTGAGAAGACATTGAGGGGGTCAATTAGAGCTAAAGAACAGCACAGAACACAGAGTTAGGACTTATGACTGTAAACACACTTTATGGGACCATGGGAACGTTGGCCATACCCATGAAAAGTGGACATCCGGCTAACTAAAATCATGCTGGATGACAGGTATTTCATGACCAGAGAGTTCCAGACTAGAGAGATTCATCCTGTATCGGCATTTCATGTATATATTATTAAAGCAAATTATTTCTCAAAGTTCAGAAACTCTAACCTTTTATTCTAAACACATGGGCACTCCTGTATAGATTTATGCATATGCTTCATTTTACAACCTTGAGTAGTCCCAAAATTAATCACAAGCATACGGCTAGGTCTACACTGGCCCCCTTTTCCAGAAAAGGGATGCAGATGAGACAAGT
>JANRFK010004149.1:115955998-115999916 GCA_030068395.1 Apalone spinifera | reverse complement strand
ATTCCGACTTGTCTCATCTGCATCCCTTTTCTGGAAAAGGGGGCCAGTGTAGACACAGCTTAAGTGTTTGCAGAATTGAGGCCTACACATCCTACACATGACAGAGCAATAATACATGGACTAGAACAGGGATTTGGAGTCAGGGTTCATCTGGACTTCAATGGAACTTGGTTGATTTGCAGCAGCTGAGGATGGGGGTTATTATTCTCATTGTTTGGGATTAATGTGTGCAAATCCCATTGATTTTAACACTGTTCTACTCCTTGCACATCAATGAAAGCCTAGATACCACAGAAGAATGCTCTGAGAACATAATTGAAGATTGTTTCAAATGAAAAAACAAACAAAAAACAAAACTGACTGTAAAATACAAAGAGCGCAAATTAGGAGACATACAGCAGTAAGCAGATCTGATCTGCATATGCACCAAGTTGTGCTGCAGCTGTCCAGATTGTAGGACTAGATCTTCAGATGATGTAAGCCAGCTTGCGTCAATTTAAACCCACTGAGGGTCTGGCCTTGAGCACTGAATACAGCTCACTAGAAAGCAATTATTTTTCCCCCGAACCCCAGTAATAAAAGGCACGGTTTTAAATCCAAAATAAGATAATTGCAGAGCCTCAACCATAAGACAGAACAAAGGGGGAAAAAGTATGTCAGAGAGTTTCATCTTTCTTCTTCCCTTTCTCACATGTAACAAGAGGAAACCCCTGACCTTTCCCCTTGATCTTGCTGTGATAGGAGAAATTAGGGCTGCTCAGCTTGCTTCTGGTTTCGATACTGCTTATTTTATAGCTCCGAAGGATTGAAAGAGGTGGGGAGTGGTAGGTGAGGTCATGCGATTGCAGTGAGCTGACGCAGAGGAAACTTGAGCTGCAGTTCGGTGAGGAAAAAGGTTGCAGGAGAGCGACATGCAATAAAACCTCTTTTTCTAACTAGGTGAAGGCCTGGACAGATATATCCTGGTACAGGAAGGCCAGGAGACTACACGGAATTACAGCAGTTCTAGTGACTCCCAAGGCTGCCCGATTGCAACAACATGTCCAAAATGAACGCAAAGGGGCAGATTTTCAAAGAAAGAGATCAGCTTCTACGCAGGCATCTGCACGAAGCACTGAGTGCCCAGCGGTTCCCACCACACACAAAGGAAGATGTTGCATGCCTGGCCATTTTGTTTTTACTGGGTGGCAGAAAGAGTTGCAAAAAAATGAAACAGCAGCCCCCCCATGGGACACAACATCCCCCTGGTCACACAAAATGGAATTTATTAAGGAAAGGTGGAGAGAAATGTACTTTGATTCACATGGGTCCACAGGCAAATGGCAGCAAAGTTTGACCAATGCTGACCACCTCTGAAAACTCTAAAGTACAGTCTGAGACCAGGTCTACACTCAAATCGGCAGCTTGGCCGAAGGTACGCAACTCCAGCTACGGAGAATATGTAGCTGGAGTCAGCTTACCTTAAGCAGAGCTTGGTGGCGATCCCACAGCAGAAGGCCAATGGGAGCAAACACTCCCATTGTTTTCCCTTACCCCTGGTAAGAGCAGGCGCTGGCGGGGTGCCTTCGGTGTTCAATTTAGTGAGTCTTAACTGGACTCGCTAAATCAAACTCCGGAAGATCAATTGCAGCAGTATCAATCTTCCATGGAGTGAAAACGTGCCCTCAGATCCCCTCACACAAATATTTATGACCTTATCTCCACTGAAACATATTGCCTTTAACCATGCCAGCAAAGTTATACTGGTGTAATGTCCCTTAGCCGCATAACTGCATCTTTACCAAGGCCTGGCCTACATTAGGAAAGTCTGACAGTTATACTGTCAGCGTAAGTGTGTGAAAAATCCTCCCCTTTGAGCAATGCAGTTAAACAGACCTAATTCCTGGGTGCCAGATCAACAGGAAGTCTTCCCTCCCTTGGTAAGCTGGAGTACTGGTGCAGATGGCAGAACCTCTCCTGTCGGAGTAGGTAGAGTCTTCGCTGAAGTGCTACAGTTTTGCCACTGCAGTGTTTTAAATGTAGATCAACTCTCCGGCTCTTACAGTGCCTATGTCAATAGCACACAACTCTAACCCCAACCCCTCCCAATCAAATAAAATTCCACCTTCTCCAATACAATTATTTCAGCAAAAAAGCTTTGAGCGACAGCTTCCTAGTAATAGCTAGGTAGAGTCTTCATTTTGTAACCCCCCTGGTCATTTTGTACCTGCCTTCGATGTCTGAGGAGCAAAAACCAAACCTTAAAGGCTTGTCAGAAAAATACAGGGTTTGAATGGAGCAGGTTGGCATGATTATTTTTTTAATGACTTTTCCATCCAAATGACAAAATATATTGGAAAAATTTCATTTGGCCAAAGTGATAAAAATTAAAAATATTTTTGTTAAACAACTTTAACCTCCCCCCCAAAAACAGTTAAAATGTTTTTTGGGGAAAAAAAGAGTATTTAAAATGAATACCAGTTATTTTTCTGGGGTAATGTTGACAGTCAACACTCATTTTGGGAATGATGCAGGATGAATTTGGTTAGCCCAGTTATTATAGAACACTAACCAGTGATAATCTCTAAAGGAACGGTAAGGCTATGTCTATACTGGTGGGTTCTTGCACAAGAACAGCTGTTCCTGTGCAAGAACCCGCAGAGCATCCATACTGCCCACCCGCTCTTGCACAAGAAGATTTACAGTACAGCGTCGGAAGACAGGGCTTCTTGCACAAGAGCTACACTCTTTTCTAACAAGTGTAAGCCCTCTTGTGCAAGAGCTCTTGCGCAAGAAGGCAACGTAGACATACGGCAGGGGTTTCTTGCACAAGAAAGCCCCATAGCTAAAATGGCCACCAGAGCTTTCTTGCGCAAGAGAGCGTCCACGCTGCCATGGACGCTCTTGAGCAAAAACACATGGCAGTGTGGACGACTTCTTGCACAAGAACCCTTGCACAAGATGTTCTTGTGCAAAAACCTGCCAGTGTAAACATAGCCTAAGCATTTAAGAGGAGATGTGTTGTAATTCTACTTTTCAGTTTTACAGAGGTGTAAATCCAGAGTAATTTTACTGAAGTTTACTTTGGAAATATTTGGTTATTTCAGGGTTGCAGCGGATAAAAAGAGGTTGCATGCTTAAAGAGAAAGTTGTGTGCACACACACTTTTCAGATGTATTCTTTGGAGTAAACTTTACTAGACAGAGCAGAAAAATCAAATTCACGGGTTGGAATATGGGAGACAACCAGGATACAAAATAAAGGAGTGCTTCCTTGATGGGCAAGTCAAAGAGGTCCTAAAGTAAACACCATTGACAATATAGAAACCACGTTGAACTCAAACGGACATATCTGATAATAGTCTTCCATTTCCCCACACTTCCTTCCATTTTTCACAGGAACACAAACTGATCTATAGTAATCTGATGTTCTCTTTTGGTAACTTGATCCATGTTCTTCTATCCTCTAAAACATATAGACTAGTATGCAATTTAAAAGTGGATCCTGCGGACGATATTACCAGAATATGGATCTGCAAAATGCCTGGTGGCTTTGTTCTGTTCCCATCTCAAATACACCCACCCGCTATGGGTCATAGGTTGGGGTTTTTTTTTAAACCTGCCCTGGCATGTTCTATAATAAAAAAATTATAGCTATGCAAACTGCATTCCTGACATTTCCCAAGCAAGATTACCTCAGTCCTAGACGGCTTTCACTGGTGAGAAAGCAAGATCCTGACCACTGAAAAGTTCTTCAGTCAGTGACTCAGCGGCTGTTGCTGGTCATATGACTTTGTTATTGAATCCCCCTTGGTTTCTGTGAATTGGCCTTTGAAAAGGCTTCCAGCATCACTGGAATTTGCTCCACTTGAACCTTGTCTTGCATTGGCACACCAATATGGCATGAAAGTCACAAAGATTACTGATTAACATCTAGAGCTACGAGCCCCACAGTTTCTGTATCAAAGGGACGGCGGCACAGGACAAATCAACAGGCGCACTAAAAATACAGATGCTACCAGGGCCCCTGCAGCTGCAAGGGCTTTTCAAATGTCCCCCCCCCGCGGCAGGTTGAATTCAGGCCTCTCCACCCCTCACCCCAGCTATTTTGGTTCCATGGCCCGCTGCTCAGTTAAAAGTTTAATTCCAAAGGGCCACCTTCTTTGCCAAGGCAACAATGCGTGATCACACTCTCCCTGCACGGCTTTTTCGCGCAGTCGTAAAAATGAAAACCCTTCTGTGTTTGGACAATGCAAGTAAATTGGCCGAGAATGGCTACGGTGCTGCTTTTATCCCCAATGGAAGCAGAATCCTTTGAAAGGCAACACCATCGCAACAGGATAGATCATTTGGAGAGACAAAAAAGGGTGAGGTCTGGACCTCCACTAGGAGTGTTCCCTCCCTCCGCAGCATGGCATAGAATCATAAAAATGTAGTGCTGGAAGGGCCTTTAAGAGGTCACCTCAGGTATATTGCATCTGGGTCAACCATTGAATCAAGTGGCCCATAAAAAGGTGGCGGGTGTTGGACCGCTCTCGGATCATAGAATACTAGGACTAGAAGGGATCGAGAGGTCATCGAGTCCAGTCCCCTGCCCTCATGGCAGGACCAAATACTGTCTAGACCATCCCTGTTAGACATTTATCTAACCTACTCTTAAATATCTCCAGAGATGGGGATTCCACAACCTCCCTGGGCAATTCATTCCAGTGTCTGACCACCCTGACAGGAACTTTTTCCTAATGTCCAACCTGAACCTCCCTTGCTGCAGTTTAAGCCCATTGCTCCTTGTTCTATCCTCAGAGGCCAAGATGAACAAGTTTTCTCCCTCCTCCTTATGACGCCCTTTTAGATACCTGAAAACTGCTATTATGCGCCCCCTCAGTCTTCTCTTTTCTAAACTAAACAAATGCTGGAAGAGTTCAGCAGAAATTGTAGAACAAGGGTTAAAAAAATGCAGATAGCATTCAGAGACCCCTTCTGTGTCCCATGGGCACTTGAGGCATGTCTACATTAGGAAACTATTTCAAAGTAACTAAAATCGATTAAATAACTCCTGAAATAACAAAATCGAAATAGCGGGGAAGCCTCAAAGTTAGTCCGAGGCAGGCTCCATTACTATGGATACGCTACCTCGACTCAGAGCCCCACGAAGCACTGGGGAGTAATTACTTCAAATTACTCTGGGGAGTAGTTGCTTTGAAATAGCGGCACCGGAGTGTCCACACGACCGTTATTTCGAAATCACTATTTCAGAATGAGCCTTATTCCCCGAGGAAAGCAGGAGTACAGATCTCGAAATAAGCAGCCCGTTATTTCAAAATAACGGGGTTAGTAGTGTGGACGCTCTGCTTGTTATTCCGACCTAAGGGGGGTTATTTTGAAATGAAGCCCTAGTGTCGACGAGGACTTGGCTTTAGAGTGTAGGGTTGAGTAAAGGCTGTTACCTAGTTCTGAGATACAAATTTAGGGAAATGGAGGGTCCTGCATGCTGGGCATTTGCGGTGGAGGTGCAGAGCAGGGTAGAATGTGGCTGTGCAGGTCCTGGGTTTATACAAATAAATCAGGATCATCAGGTCTTGGAGAAAGCTCTTTATCTCCTACAACACTGGGGGCACAGTTTCTCCTCAACGGGCCATGGAGCTATACCAGCCAGTAACGAATGTTAGCCCTCCAGCCAGGGGTCTTAAAACCATTACAGGGAAAGGAAGGAAAGACACATAGGATTCAGGGCAGCACAGCCTAATGGCCAGAGTCACAGGAGTTTGGGACAGCAGCCCTGGTGGAGGGGTCCAGGCCCACTATAGTCCATCAGACCCCAACCCAGGACCCTGTCAGTGGGGAAGTGATCCACCCCTCACTCAGCAGGGAATCCCACCACAGCACGCTAAGCTCAGTCAGGTGGAAGATACCATTCAGAGACCCTCCTTGCGTCACTTCCTACCAGTTCTAACCTTGGGGTGATCCCCCTATTTGCAGGGTCATCAGGCTCTGCAGCACCAGTCTCCTCCTGCAGTTCCACCGGGTCTGGAGGCTCAGTATGGTCTCCTGGGTCTTCAGCTCCCATTGTCTGGCCAGTCCACCTCTGGAGCTCTTCTAGCAGGCCCTTCTCCTCCGGCGTCCAGCCCTGACTGAGCCGAGCTGCTCCCTTTTATACTGCTCCAGCCCTCGGAGCATGCCCAGTGCGGCTGGGGGGGGGGGGACTTCCTCCACCCTCAGGGCGTTAAGTCCTCCTGACCCAGTGCAGAGTATATACACCCCATCACACTCACATACTCCAGAATACAAGCACTCCTCCCAAGTAACACCCAGCTTATTCAAAAAGTTGTCATGCACAAATAGAATCCCATGTACCTTGCGGCCCATCCTGGCTACAGACATGGAAAGGAGGAACGCCTTAGCTGTTCCAAATTACTCCCTCTTTTCCCCACCCACTCCTGGCCAACGTATTCCACTGCTGTCTGGGGATGGAGATGAGATTTATGCTGTTTAAAAATCCAGGCACACAAACTACCCAGCCTGATTTGCATTCAGAGACGCAAGCATTGACCCGGACATTTGACAATGCTGATGACAGACTGCAGTTTCCCACAGGCTGCTAGGGGAGAAAGCTGTAGCTCTTCTTGCTGATGCTTCTCCTCTAGCACTACCTGGCAGCCATATCTGGGATTGCTCCGGACACCCAGCTGGGTGGTGGTGCTCTCTGCACTTGTTGAATGAAGTTCAGGAAAAGCAGGAACTGTTCCCCGAGAGGAGGCAAAAATGGAGCAAATTGCTTGAAAAGGGGCAGGCAGGGAGGGACTGGCAATTGCCCTGCCCCCTCTGGCCTGGCCTGGAAGACCAGCTGTGCCTGCCCAAAGAAGGAGCACAGAAGGCAGCTCCGTGCGCACAGAGAAGCAGCAGAAGAAACGGAGCTTGCCTGAAGTAATATTAATAGTGTTTGTAAAAGGCTGGAACAACCAAGTCAGATCTAAGGCACCTCCTGTGTTGGAAGTTTGGCACGAAACAGTCCTGGATTCAGAGAGGCAACTGTTATTTCCCCCTGAAAATCCACTTCAGTGCGGAGTTATAAGCCGCAGATCCCTGCTACTTGAACATGTGCATTGGAGGATCCTTTTAGGATATGTCTACACTAAAAAACCTGCAGCTGGCGGTCTCAGAGCCTGACTTGGGCTCACAGGACTCATGCTATGGAGTTAAAACTAGCAGAGAAGACACGCCTGTGCAGGCCAGAGCCCAGCCTCTGAAAAGGGGAAGACTATAAAAGGAAGTACTTCACACAATGCAGAGACAACCTGTGGAACTCCCTGCCAAAGGATGTTGTGAAGTGCAAGATTATAATAGGGTTCAAAAAAGAACTACATAAATTCATGGAGGATAATTGCACATTATTGAATTTATATATTTACAAAATCTCTCAGGAAATGGCACACAAAGTGCAAAGAGAAGGGTAAGGTTAAAGTCAAGCACTTAAAACAGGGAATGTCTGAAGCATTTGCCCATGTAACTTATTGTGCTTAAGCATTATGACCACATACTGTACTATTTCTTTCTTCCTCCACAAGCACCCATCTCATGAACACACAATCCATCCTATGCAAAATAACTCAAGACCGCTCCATTAGACTCCATGTCATTCTTGCAGGGGTTTTAGAGTTAAATTACAGCACTTACATTTCAATGGGCCATTTTAGCAAATCCTAGAGTTTGGAAATAGGTTTTAGTAGAAAACAAGTTGCCAAAATGTGGCTCTTTAAGATACATGGTGCTGCTCAGAGTAACTCTCTAATCTTTGGTACACCCTTATATCTGAGTGTGTTCTGTACGGTGGGGTTTCTTCTGCTATGTGTTGGGGGCTGTATTCCCTGTTAGCTGAGCTCTTGGGCAGCCACTCAGGAGAGATTCAAATGCTGCATAGCTGAGTAGCACAGTGCCCACAGCCGGCAGTGTGTGTTTCTATGGGTGGTGCACACCCACACATGCCTCAGTTCACATAACAAAATGTATTCTGCACATGGATGGAAAAAATAGAGGGAACATTGTTTGGGGGTTTCTAAGTTTAGATCTAGAAGAAAAAAATATCCTGAAGACATAAGATTTGTCAGTAACCTGGAAATAGGAGCGAGAAGGAGAGTTGAAGTGAGATGGGGGAGATTTCAGCATGCCAAATAACAGGCTTATGTAACGGGTCAGCAATTCTGCCTGGTTTCCACTCCACATTGGAATAAACTGTCAAACTCTACATAGCCAATCACTTTCCAGGACTTTTACTGTTTACTCCAGCGAGCACTGTAAACCAGCGTCCCTGGACACGTGTGTAGCATTATGTGATATTGAAACACTTCCTGGTGTCCAGGCAAGGATAACAAAAAACAAACAACCCCACTTCACACTTAGAGGCAACCTGAGCGCATCTGCTACTCACCAAGGTTTAACTCAAGAGCCGTCATGAAGTGCAATTCACTTGAAACACAGACTAACGGCTGAGGTAAAATTGGGGTGGTTTGAGAGGAGCACAAAATGGAAAGCTTTCAAGTTGGAAAGGGTTTAAGAGTAGAGAACCCCCGGGGTCAGGTTTAGGACATCTGTTGTTCATAACGTGGGTCTATTTATATAAATAAATTACTTGGAGAAGGGTGTTGAAAACTTAGGCAACATTCTGCTCTTAGCTCCGTTGGTGTAAATCCAAGGAAATTCCACTGGCTTCAGCGGGGATCGGCCAGATTTACACTGGCGTAATTTGAGAGCAAGATTTGGCTTGAGAGCGCTGAGTTTTCAGATGACGCAAAAATTGGAGGGCAAGCAAGTAATTAGCCACAATGCAATCAGCTTCTTAGGGATTTGGGTTATTGAAGTGCGGGGGCTAGCAGATGGCAAACACTGTTCATTGTCAAAATGATAAAATAATTATCCTAGGGAATATCTGCTGAATGGAACATCCATCCAATAGCAACCAAGAGAGGGACTGAAACCAACAGCTATCCTACAGACAGACAATCCACATGCTACACTCAATTGTACGAATGGGGAGAAAGACTATAAAACAAGAGAGACAATACTGTTTTCTACATAAGGAACTTGTTAGGCAAACTCACTGTAATGTATTGTCTCCAGATCCTGTTGTCATCAGAGCACGGGAAGACCATCCTAATATTCCCTCTGCCCCAAAGAGAGCGTGACATAAGGCAAAAAAATAAATTGCTACCAGGACTGGGAAATTATGGATGAGGCTCGACAAGAGAGTAAAATTTTGACCCCCATTGACGTTAATGGGCATTTTGCCATTGACTTAAATGGAGCCAGAATTTGGAACAGAATCTAGGACACTTCCGATGGGAGGGGTGAAATTTTTTATTTTCAGTGGGTGAAGCTGTAATCTTCTATATTAATACCTGAAAGCCATGCAAAGCCCTCGTCCTGGGGTGAGCTCTGTGGAGGCACGAAGCGCCGGCCACGTGGAACCTATCACCACAGCTGGGCAAATAACCGATTTTTTGCTTTTGGTGGTTGTTCCAAAAACAAAAACAAAAGGAGGGGGAGGTGGTTTTGGTTTGACTTGAACCACATCTGAATTCTTGATGAACCAGCAGAGTCCATCTGGGGTTTGTCCCAGACTTGGGATTTGAACCTGTATCTTCCTCATCCTGGGTGAGCATCCTACTCACTGGGTAAAAGGTTAAAAGGAGAGGAAGGAGCACCAGCCACCCCGCCTCCTCCAGCCATTTTGTGAATGGCTGCAAAGACACATGTCAAATTTGTAACTTGTGTTAGGTTGACTGAAACTTAGGGCCGTAAGCAATTACTTGAATAGCTGACGACCCAATAAGCTTATGCTTATTAGGTAGTCGAATCACTGCTCGACTACTTGCTCCCCCCCTTTTCCTGCCTCTGTATCAGAGGCAGCAAGGGGGGGAAGCAGGAGCAGGTGCTGGGGGAAGCCTGCTTAAAAGCCGGTTCCCCCCAGCACCATCTCCGCGGTGCTGGGGGGGCAGAGGAGGCAGAGCCACAGCAGCCTCTGAACCAGCACGGGCCTGTGGAGCTGCATTTTAATTCCACTGACTACTTGATTAGCTAATTAACCTCTACTTAACATCCCTACTGAAACGGCATTTTTGGGGCGAATAAACAATTTGTTTCAAAACATTCCATCCAGCTCTGTTCATAGCAGCATTAGGGCCTGTGATCCAAAGAGAGGCATTTACTGAGTAACCAGGTTGTACTGCAGCTTTCCATGCGAAAGCATACCTGTGTCATGTGTCCAGAAACTCATACCGCGACGCTACGCCCATCGGCAAGAATATACACTTTAAATTTCCCCACCCAGAATAACCCCAATGCACAAAAGCATATGCCCGAGGGGGAAAAAAAATAAAGAGAAAAACTCGCATCTGCGCTGCAACATTAAAAGAAGTCTTGCACTGTAGCGAGAGGGTCACTAGAGTCAGACTCCACCAGCCAAAGCATGCTGCCCATATGCTTCCTTTCAACCAGAGGGTGTTAACGTAAGTGTCTCTGCTGTTTGCAGCTACTGAGTCTTATCATGAAAAGAAGGGGACTCCCTCAGCTGGATCCCAAATCGCCGAGGACTTTGCAAGTTTAAGCCACATTCTGCGTTCATGTAAGTTTCCAAGCACTTTTATAGAGTCATCTCATGCAGAACACATTCATTTAAGCACATAGACACTTTAAAAAATACTGCTGCATCCACTGCTGGGGTGCTCATTCAATAAAACTCACCTATCCTCACTACCAATTTCATCCTAGTCTCAAGAGTTTCTCCTTACACAGTTAGCCACTTGAAACAAACAGAAACCACTCTCCTTGCCCCCCTTACCTTGTTTAAACGTCTTGCCTTTTCCTTCTCCACCCTCAAAAGCCTGGGAGTAGCCAACTCAGGCTCTGTCAGCCAACATGAGCAGATCAATCTCAGAGTTGCAGACCTCTTACTGTAGGTTGAACCTCTCTAGTCCGGCACCCTCGGGAACTGACTGGTTCTGAACCAGAGAATTTTCCATACCACAGGAGGTCAGTATTGTCTAGCAGCATTACTAATGCTTCCACTGCTTACTGGGCTGTTAGAGGACATTTGGGGTAAATTCGAGCTAAATAACAGCACAGAACACTGAGAGCCAGGACTGGTGGCTGTAAACAAACTTTATGGGACTGCGGGAAACCGGGCCACACCCATGATAAGTGGAAGTTGGACTAACTAAAATCATGCCGGACCACGGAGGTTGCTGGACCAGAAAGTGCTGGACTAAAGAGATTCAACCTGTATGAACACCGTCCCTTAATCTGGGGGCATTTGCTCAAATACCTTTGCTGATCTATCACAGGAGGAGGAAGTGGGTCCCTCAGGTGTTTGGTCCTTCACTATTTAGGACTCCACAAAACTGCTTGAATCTCACCTGGAAACAAAAACCGGAAGGTAGAGATGCAGAGCTAACATTTTCCCAGCCAGCCACCTCCCTAAGCAAGAAAACAGCTGCATTCTGAATTGGCGACGGTTCTTCCAAAGGATCTTTGCAAGAATCCTGTCGGAAGGTGTGAAAGGCACGGACAATTTTAGAGAGCGCCACGGCCCCAAAGAAGCCTTCCAGGGGTCTTGGTCAAACACAGATGAGGAAAGCAATCTTGGGACCAGCTGCTACCTGGTCATTCAGGAACAATGGAGGCTCAGTAAGACCTACCAACGGCAGACTCCTTCATTTTGAGGCCTGACATTGCCACTTCCATTTCTTCCACTTGCTTTCCCCATGTTCTCAGCGTGATAGGGATTGAGTCGGAGCCAGCTAATAAGCTTCGCCAAGCCCTTGCATCTGTCAAGCAATGAGTGAGCTGCACAGCTGCAAGAGCGGAGTTAGCTCAGATGGGGATAAAGAACCGTGTATGTGAAGGCTCTGCTGCCCGGGCCTTCTTAGGAAGCCGAATGAGATCATACGCCCATCGAACAGGAGAACCCCCCATGAGTACTCCTCGGGGACAGGCAAGCATTTACCCATTCCTGCTTCCTGGGCCATTTTGGTCAGAAAGGACTGATACATGTCTATCTACCCTACCAGAGACTGCACACCCAGACCTCCTCATTACCAGTATTGCCCAAGGCAGCTGACGGAATCAGCATGGACTCTATCCATTACCCGGAGGAGACCAACTCCCCACACAACTCGTCCTGCTTGTGTACTAGCCCTGAAACCAGAGTGAGTGGACTCAAGCTCGTCTTGTTTGGTGCTGTACATGGCATGAAAACCAAGCACAATAAAAAGGAGGATTCAGACTGATTCTAAAATGGCAGGTATCTTGGGCTAGCCACCCTTTCTTTAAAGCTGTGCTCAGGTTGACCACTCATCTCGTGGATGCTTACAGAAATTAGAGGTAGAAACAACCTATTATTGGAGGTTGTCTAGAAGGTCATTGAAGGACCAATGCAGGATGCATTCTGACAGTAATACCTACAGCTTTGTTGACTCTTAGTTTAAAATATTCCTTTTCTTAAGAATGAATCCATTCTTGATCCCGATTAGATCTGGCTGGATTTTCTGATGGAACGTTATTCCAAGACGGAGTCCTTAAAACGGAAACATTCCATGGGAAGGTATCACATCTGGACGCAACTCATGAGAAGCTCATTGGGTTTCCTGCCCTCACCTGGCTCCTGGACAGCTGTCTTGATGGGGGCTTGGGAACCACAGCTCCGAAGCTCCTTGGAAGCCAGTTAGCTGAACTGCTGAGGGGGTGGGTGGTTAGACTCTTCACCCCCCAGTATTCTTGGGGAACCAGGTACTTTGGAAGTAGAACTGGAAAGTTGTGAAAAATTCAATTTCTGTTCTTCCAATACACAATTTATGAAAAATGTTCCTCCTGTGAAAAATTGTGCATACAGTAATTCCTCATTTAACACTACAGATGCGTTTCTGAAAATGTATGTGCTAAGCGAAAACATGCCATGTGGGGTCAATTTTCCCATTAAAAATAATGGAAAAGGTGGGGGTTGCGTTTCAGATGGTGGTGGCAAAGTCAATTTTTTGTTGGTGATGGGTCATCAACGTCAGCATTAGATATCTAGCAACACAAGATATCTAGCAACACATGTTGCTGTGGTTTGTTAAAACACAAAGATAAATATGTGAGTGAGTGGAGGAACGCTGTGACCACATGTATTCATCCGCGCATGCGTATAACCACTGTTTTCACCAACTTATACCGCCGCGCGAAGTAGTCCGTCACTTGATTATTTTCGTGCTATTTCGGGGACGGTCGTGTTATTCGAAAAAAGTTCCCTAAAAATAAAATCGTGCTATTGCGAAAAAGTGTTAAGTGGGCACGTGTTAAACGAATAATTACTGTATTCAAATTTTCCTCTGAGTTCGGAATATGTGGGGTTTTTTTGTTTGTTTGTTTTTTGTTTTTACAGAGAGGGGAAGTTGTCCATGGGTGGGAAATTCCATTTCTCACTCAGCTCTACTGGTGGCATCTCCTGCTAGCCACTCCTTGTGCAGATGTTGTCTGTGCCCTGTTTTAGCTTTCGGCTGAGTGGAACACTCCAGGCACAATCTTCTCAGCATGGCTACGGAGGGGACCGAGGGATCACAGCACTATTCATACGTAGTACAGCCACTCCAAACGCCTGGCTATCAAAGCTTTACACCTAAACATTCCGTGCGCTCCAAGGCACACTCCTCTGTCACTGCAAACCATTCTCCATCAAAAAGGCCTTTCTGTCACAAGAACAGCATGCTCCAGGCTGCCACACCTTCTCCCCAAATCAGCCCCCCAAAGCAAAAAAAAAAAAAAAAAAAAAAAAAAAAAAAAAAAAAGAAAGAAAACGGAAACAAAATCATGAAGCAAATCAACCCCAAACAGAATTTTACCTTGAGAAACCAGGAGATGAGTGCCAGAAACTCCATGAATTCCACTAGGGACTTTGGTATTGCAATCAACATTACCTGGACAGGGCTCAGACCCAGTGTTGATGGGCTGTGTAAAACTTGAACTTAAAATTTCTCACCTGTGTCTCTACTATGGTCAAACATGTCCCTAGTGAAACCATGAGAATTTCATAGAGTTTAAGGATAAAGATCATTTTGCCTGACTTCCTGTGCATCACAGGCCAGAAAAATCTCACCCTGTTATCGCTACCTGGAGCCCTATAAAACCTTGGTCTACACAAGGGCTTTATTTCAAAATAACCCCCCTTAGATTGAATTAATAAGTGGAGTGTCCATATTATCAAGCCTATTATTTCAAAATAATGGGCCCCTTATTTTGAAATCTGTACTGCTTTTCCCGGGTGAATAACACTAATTTTGAAATAGTTATTTCGAAATAACGGTAGTATGGATGCGCTGGTGCTGCTATTTTGAAATAACTATTCCCCAGAGTAATTCAAACTAATTACTGCCCAGTGCTTCCTGAGGCTCTAAGTCTGAGGTAGCACGTCCACATTAAAGAGGCCAGTCTTGGACGAATTTCAAGGCTTCTCCACGAATTTCAAGGCTTCTCCACACACCAATTTCGATATTGTTATTTCAAGAATTATTAAATCGGTTTTAGTTCTTTCAAAATAGTTTCCTAGTGTAGACATGCCCTAACAAGCAGAAAAGTTTGACTCTAAAGTCATCACGAGAGGTAGACCACCATTTCCCTCAATAGTTTGCTCCAATGGCAAATCATCCTGGCTGTTAAAAATGTGCGCCTTATTTCTAATGTACGGTTGTCTGGCTGCACGTACAGCCATCCGTGAGCGATCACCTCCTCCGAGGCAGCAGTGCAGAACATTGACACTCACATAGATTTTATAATAATCTTCTTGATAAGTATCTTTCTGCCTCTGCTCCTGTCTAAACACCTGACAAACGGAACGGGTGACCTTAGCAGAATTACAGCTCTTCAGACTGAAAACCTGATACCCACATTACTGACTTGCAAAGAAACTGGTATAATTTTTTTAATATTACCTGCAACAAACATGCATGGGCACCTGACTGGTTGCATTCCACTAAAAAATGAGTGATGACTTTTTGGGGATCTCGGACAGATTCTAAGTGTCATGTTTCTGAAGTTTGCTCTTTGGCCTGTAAAGAAGGAGTGCATAAAATGTCAAGATTTTAGCTCAATGGGAACTAATAGGCAGTCAGTGATCTGTTGCAAGCGTCTGAGTTACCTACTGCAGGAGAACTTATAGGAACCGTTAATAAATACTGGTTCACAACATGTCTTTACAAAAAGGAAGTTTGAAGAGCTACTGACCATATGCCAACAGATGTGAAAGCAATTCTCAGGCAGATTTACAGTTATCTTCACATTTACACCAGAGATATACAAAAGACGGAGTTTCTCTTGTTGGGCTGGTATTCTGCACCAGCCTCTTCTGTGTGATGAATGACAGGCAGTGATTTTTGCAGTGAGTGGTATTTTCACAACTCCGTTAAGACTGGTGAGTCGTTCCCAATGCCAGATACATAATGCCAAGCATGGGAATAAAGAGATGACACTACTTAATTACTTCTCCTATCTAGCAACATTCCTTCAAATACTTCCACTTTGAGGAAGAGGACTGCTTGCACCTCCTGAGATATTGATCTAAAAGTTTGTGGGTTTTTTTTTTAAAAAAAGGTTCAAAGTAGACCCAGGCAAATTATTTGTTGCAAATTTAACCCCTTTTCTGCTTGTAAAGTGTTCAGGAATGACCTTCCACTTCACAAGACTAGTCGTTATTTACTATTACAGTATTTATACAAACAATTTATCAGATGGGCTTTTCTAGGAACTGTATCTATCTATTATATGCACTTATTGAGGCAACAACTCATATACATGGAGATATTTCTGCTTCCTAATTAGTTGGATTACTGAGGCTTTTTAAAATAGTAAGACAATGAATAGCAAAGAGTAAGTCGTTCATATTCTTATTCACGAAAACGATAAATAAAATACTGGTATTTCTACAGAGAACCAGCTATTCCCCAAGGACGGATAAGATTAAAATTCATTCACCAAAAGAACGAGGGGGCTGGAAAACAGTCACATAGAAAAACCCTTCAAGCCTTGATGTTTATCATAATTACACCAGCTGTACATTTAAGAGTTGCTGTCACCTGTCAGAGCGGATGGATTTATGTGGATTTTCATTGTGCATCTTTGATGTCAGACAGGGATTGCTCCAGCATTCCTCTCTCTCCACCCACCGATCTGCAAGACAGTAAGTTTTCCTGGGGACCACCCAAGAAATACATTTCTTCAACAGTCTCTCCAGCAAAGCTGATGGTTTTAGGCAGGACACCCACGTTTGCTTCGTTTTCCATCCCGGTTGGAGACAAGTCTGAAATCCTTGCATAGCAGCTAGCCTCAGACCTCTCAAACGTTTCCTCCTAGGTCCAAAGGGGGCTCATCAACTGTGTGACTGTTTTTAGCACGATAATTCAATTTCCACAGATTCCTCGTGGCTGAGTGCTTGCTTTCAAGTTAGAGGACAACCCTGTAAACACAGCGGCAACTGGGGAACAAAGCTGGAAGGAGGGGAGTAAAAGTTTAGTGCAATATTAAAAAGAAATCAGAAGAACTGGCAACACAGCCAGCTAGGGCTGGGTAGCACCCTCAGAGCCAGTCAGAAGCCAGGGAAAGGGAAAAAACCCATAGTGACTTGGGGCATAGAGGATTAGGTGGAGAACACAACAGCAGGAGGTCTAGTTTCAGAGGGACTAGAAGCCTTTTTTCATTTTTAACTCTATAGCCAAAGAGGGGATACAAAACAGACTGTAGCGGTATCATACCTGACCTGACCAGTTCAACATCAACATTTGAATGACGAAAATTTGCCCCCTTTACAAATTATGCAAAGCCAACTCCCTGCATTCATTGGACAATTGGAGGTCAAGCCAATCTACTACGCGTCCTCTGTGTGGCACATGACCCTTGTGGGGGGAGGTCTCTATGCTTCTGTGACAAACAACGGATGGAAACACGAAGTGCAAAATCAAGCCACCTCCAGCCTTTAAGTGGTAAAGAAAACGTTGGCTCATTTTGGTTGTCTATGTCGCCATGCACTGGGCATTTAATTCTCTTCCTTTCATATTGTCCTGAGCTGCTGTTATTGAAGTCAGTCACGTTTTTGTATTTGTGTAGAAATTAATTATTTTTAAAATCTCTGCTACAATAGCACTTAGAATCTCCAAATCTGCTGCAGTTGTAGTGGTGATTTTGTCTCCTCTACCTGCCTGAATGCCCCTTATCACCTTAGAGCTAAGCACTTCCCAGCTATTAGCGGAGTTTATCCCCACAACACCCCTGCAAAGTAGAGCAATCGACTCCTCCCTTTTGTACGGACGAGGCAAACTGAGGTACACAGCAGATTAAGTGACTTGCCCAAGGTCAAACAGGGCAGTCTGTGGAAGAGCTGGGCTTGAACCCAGACAATTATTCTAACCACAGAACTATTCATCCCACTCTGACCTCCAGCTAGTGAAACACGATGGTGTTTGTCAGAAATTGGTTCCCATTGATATCTACAAGTGGGCTTTGGATTATACTAATTCACTACTGGAACTGGGTGAAAGAATTTTCAGCATTTTTCAGGGAATCAAAACTATCTGGAAATTTGAATTGACTGCAGCAAATAGCTATGGCCAAAAAAATGGACTTTCGGTTTTGAAAAAGTTGAAATGGCTTGTTTCGAGCCATTCCAAATGAAACGTGTTGACTGCTCATTTTAAACTGAAAATGTTGTTTCAGAACTTAGCGAGATCTTTAAACAAACAAAAAGGGAGGGGAAAAAAACCCCCATCCTGAAAGTGAAAAAAATGCTAGTTTTTTGTTCCATTAAGAAACAAAATAAAACACACAACAACTTTCAGTTTTTGTTTGACGTTACCAAGATTTTTTGGGAGGGGGGGAAGAGGGATTTAAAAGCCAATCCCCAAACTGAAAAAAAACCCCTTCAATTATTCACTCAGTTCTATTTACTACAGGGACTTGGCTCGCCGAAGGACCATAGCATTTTGGCCTTCACATTGAGTCAAACTGCGGTCATTCCCAGTTTGTATGACCAACTTGGATTAAGCTGGCCTTCCTTACAAATCCTTTCCAGAGCACCTACTGAGCGGCCAACCTAGAGCCAAGATCTTAATCAGGGTCAAGAGACAAAGGTAGAAAGCTACCAATGAGCAAATGTAATATGAGGGTGGAGGGCGAAGAAGACCTTTGACTTTCAAGGGTGTTGGTACAAAAACAACTATGGAAAAAAATCATTAAATTGAGGATAGCAACAAGCGCGATTCAGCTACGATTCCAAAATGCTTACTTACATAAAATTCCCTCCTCCTCAGTGGTGGAGTTATTCAAATTCTATGGCCTGTCCTACACAGATCAGAGCAAATTATTAAAGGATCCTTTCATCTCTGAAAACCTCTAAATAAGGCTGAAAATCTCTTTATTCCAGATGCCCAGAGTTCTGCATGCATACTCCATACTCTCCTCCAACATCCCCCGCCACACTTGCATGCTTGCTATTTATATACATCTGCCACTCAATTAAAACCCACCAAGTTTTCCTTTAGCTCACTGCAGCCAACGTCTTTTTTTTCCATTACAGGAAGTCAGGTTTTATCTGCCATATTAGTGACATGACAAAGGCATCACACTCAGGGACTGAACATGTTCTAACTGCTTCCAGAAGCAACGGCCACGGTGCTACCGCAGATGCTGTCAGAAAGAGCGTTGGATAGGGAAGTAGAATGGACCCATTATGGGGAAATGGCTTAACGCAGTGTGTCTCAACCAGTGGGACAAGTACCCTCGGGGTACTCAAGAGAAGTCTGGGGGGTATGTCAACACAACTGACATTTGGAGAAAACTGAATTTTGGTTTTAATTTTACAGCGTGTTATTATTTTTGTCCTTTTTACGCCCAAAAATTTCATCGCCCGCTTGGTGACGATTAAGCTGTTTAAACAAATGTGTTGCAATGGTAGAAAAAAAAATTGTGTGTCTGAAAACTGTAGGTACTGGGGGTATTTATAATATTTTTTTTTGAAAAAGGGGTACTTTATTTAAAAAGGTTGAGAAACACTGGCTTAAAGTAGGTTAATTACAGTCAGGAAAGGGGTTAGGAGTGGGTTGCTCCTTCTTTGAGACTTCAACAATCTAGCAGGAAATGAGTGATGCAGATGAGGAGATTAAAAATATGCAAATGTGGATATTTTTGTACTAGTCTAAAACTGGAGACAAAATTAACCCGACGAGGAGAGTCGGCCACAATCCTCTTACTCTGATGCAGCCACAGGACACTTGTGAGCGCTCTTGGCAAAGAAGGCACAGCCAGAGCATGGCACGCCATTTATTTTCCAGTGCCCGCAGGCGGGTGGGTCTCTCCACGTCCGAGGTGCAATGGCAGTCTCGTGCCAAAAAATGTGCACTCTTGTCCCCTCTCTGTGGATAGTCAGAACAGCTTGGGCACCAGAGCTGGCTCCTCAGAGAAACGGGCATTTTCTTGGATTCTCTGCCCTGCATCCTCCACCAATTCCCTCATTTTGATCCAGGGACCAGCTGCCCCAGGCTTGCTTTTTCATTTCTCGTCCCTCCCAGTCAGCTGGTGCCCGAATTCTATGGCCCCTCCATCTATGAGGGGGGGAGTTTTCTGTAGCTTTGACGGAGCCCGCCGGCCAGTCCCAGTGACCAAACAGGCCAGCCCCAATCACACAGCTTACTTGTGCAGATGTTTAACATTAGCCACTGAAGCATTTCAAAGCTTATTTTCCTTCTGTCATTGTGCCTACCTTCTCAGACCCCTAACTTTGCCTCTCCGAAGTCTGCTCCCACTCTGTAGCCAATGGCCTGAGAAGGTGAATTACTTATATCACCTCTTTAACCAGATTGATGCATTTAGCTAAATTCCTGATAAAGAAAAGAAGAGAGGGTGAAGGTCCAAGAGATTATCTTGTTTCCAGGAAACAGCTGTGACTGACTGGGAACCCAATATGTTCCATACGTTTCATTTTGCACACAGCTAGCGTGCAGCCACTGGTGAGCTCAAAGAGCATGGGAAGGACAGGAGGAGCCGTAGTGAGTTCCCAGATCTTGTCAGCATGCCAGAAATCTGTCAGAACAGTTGACCCCTGGATGACCCAGCCACATCCCCAAAGAGAAATGCCTGGCAATAAGATTGCACTGGAGGAAAGCTTGGAGCAGCTGGCAGAAGCAGCCCCATCCATCTCACAGCAGCAGTCAAGAAGGCAGGGGGAAGAGAAGATAGGAAAATCTAACCTAATCAGACCTCCAACGGAAATGTCAAATATTGTGCAAAATGCGTGTCTCATGAGATGGCAGGTTGGGGGTTTTATACGCTGTAGGGAGCCAGCAACAAGCCCTGGGTAAGACCTACTGTATGATACAAGGGTTTTCTTGCAAATGAGCATTAAAAAAGCAATTTCAGAAACGACAGTCTGTGTTCACCGGGATGCTCCAACCGCTGTGCCACTCCAGATGGGCAAAGAAGCCATAGAACCGACTTCCTTACCTGGTAAGGGTGCATTTCTGCCTGCTTTTGTACCTAGACCCCGGTCATTTGCGGGCAGAATCGAACCTGGGACTTCTGGAGTTTAGTATATGCGCTGCTAAAGCAGGAGCCAAAAGCCAGCTAGCTGGTAGCTAAGGCTGTAGCGTACTCTCTTTTTTTGTTGTCAGTGAGCTCGGTGCCGCTAGATGGGACAATGCACCACAGCCAGAGGGTATGCAGGTTGCATGTTGCCTACCCAGAGCAGCACAGAACAGCTGGCATGTGTCAATGAATCGGACACTTGATGCTTTGCGGAGGAGAGGCAATAGGATCATTGGAGGTGCACGATAAATACAGTTAGAAACAATAAAAATAGGAAAGGGTGAATTCTGAGCATTCAGAGGCCAAAAGGCTTCCCACATGGCTGGGGTCTTCACTTGGCACCATACTTATGAGCAACAAACTTTTCGTTCAGCTGTAATTCAGTCACAGATAGGACTGCTCTTGTCCCCTTTGCTAGGTATCCTTTCCCTTGAGTCCTGGCTGTGCGTTACACTCATAAATGAAGTCTCCGCTTCATAGGGTTTCAAATAGCCATTTGGCATTTCCTGCCAAAGATCTCTTCCCGGCTGTAGAAAATAAACGTTTGTTACGTTTCAGGTGTTGGGAGTTTCTGCCTGGGCGTCGCTGAAAAGCAGAAAGCGATACAAGAGGAAAGCTGGACCAGTGATTAAATTCTAGTCTAGATTCCGGATCAGGGCTGCCACTTTTCTAATCACACAGAAGGAAATACCCTAGCCCTGCCTCCCATCACTTGCTCTCTCCCATCCTCACTCTCTTTCACTGGACACGTTGGCAGCTTCCAGGGGCCATACAGAGCTAGGGAACCTGCCTTAGCCCTACTGTGCCATCGACTGAACATTTAGCAGCCTGCTCAGCCAGGATCCCTTTTTCCAAAAAAAACGGACGCCTGGCAACCCACGAATCAGGAGCCATGGGTTTAATTCCTTATTCCATCTAGCTTCCTGGTGAGGGAGTTGTGAGAATAAATGTCTTAATACTGGAATACTTCACATGCTTTCTCGTAACGAGGACCATGCAGGTACATGAGATACAAGAGCACCTCTTTTGTCAATGGGTGCATGAGAGCTGCCTTCACCCAGTAGCTAGCTAGCCCCTCTCACATTTAACTAGCCACAAGAAGTAGTCATGGACCACCTTCCCTGCTAGCATAATTCCACTGCCCAAAGGGTAGCACTCTGTATGGAACCTGGAGGGAGAACACAAGTTGCAGGAGGAACGAGGTTGGAGAAGGCTGTAGGAAGCATCTCTCGATAGTTGTGGTAATAAAGCTCCAGTTTAGCTTTAGTAGCATGGCCTCCTCTAATGCTCTCTCCTGCATGCATGACAGCAGCTTTCAAATATCTAACAGGGTGTTACAAGGAGGAGGGAGAAACATTGTTCTCCTTGGCCTCAGATGGCAGGACAAGAAGCAATGGGCTTAAATTGCAGCAAGGGAGGTTTAGGTTGGTCATTAGGAAAAACTTCTTAACTGTCAGGGTGGTTAAACACCGGAATAAATTGCCTAGGGAGGTTGTGGAATCCCCATCTCTGGAGATATTTAAGAGCAGGTTAGACAGACACCTGTCAGGGATGATCTAGGTGCTTGGTCCTGCCATGAGGGCAGGGGACTGGACTCGATGACCTCTCGAGGTCCCTTCCAGTTCTAGGATTCTATGAAACGCCATGTGGAGTTACTCCGGCAAGTCTTTGTTCTGTCCCAACATTCACAACTGCTTATTTTTCAACTCCAAGGTTTTCAGTTTTATTTTCTCAGTCTTCGAACCCCCCAGGACTGAACTTCAGAAAAATCACGAGCACAACAGGGCCAGATTGCGGTCTAGTGTCATGAACTATCTCCCCAAGGAAATCCCATCGTAATGCTGGCCCATCAATATCCCACCAATAGTCCATTTACAGGAATCCCGTCAATAGTCAGGTATCCCGTTTACAGCAAAGGCTAATAATGAAGGGTTCAGAGGAAGCAGGAAAAAGTGGCTCGCGTTCCTTCTGCTCTGATATTATTCAACTGTGGCAAATTTCACCGTAACCCTCCATCTGGTGAGGAGTTTGTGCCTGAACTCAACAGGCTAAGTATCCCATAGAATTATCATCACAGCCAATATAATTGCCAAATCCTATTCTCCTTTGGTTAGGGGTCTAATCCCTTTTAGGAAATCTTACTGACACTTTTGCTTCAGCATCCTGCAAGCCTAATTGAATTAGACCTTGTGTGAAGAGAATTCCCTGTTGTTATTCAGTCTGCTTTTAATTCCATCAGCTGACCTCGTCTATTATGGCAGAGGGTAAATAGATAGAGAGGAGTGCACGGTTGGCCTACTCTGTACCAAGGGGATCCGATATGATTCCACCTGGGACCCTAAATCCAGTTTTCCCCCTCTTGGGTCCTTACATCTCAGAATCCTTTGCACCACTTTCCCCACAAGGTTTCAACGAAAGCAATCCGCCTTTTTGGCTAGAAAACAGTTCAGTCAGTAGATTTCTGAGCTGCTGGTATTATTGCTCGGGGGGGAGGGTGCTAAGGCACCACTGAAAATCAGGGGAATTAGAGTGCCTGACTCAGCAAAGCCCTTTTAAAAAGTCCCACCTTTAGTTCATATTTAGCTTGCGTGAAAGGTGCCAGCCAGAGCAGGTGCCCGCTAGACACAAATACACGCTGCAGAGAAGGGAAGGGCATGGCTTTGAGGGGAAGTCCATGTGAATTGGCACACCACCTGCCCAGGGAGGTAGAGTGACGCACCTCTGGTACCCAAAAGGGAACGTAACATCCAGAAGAAAATAAACTAGCAAATGGGGACTACACTGATGATGTTTATAGGCAACGTCCCACCACTTCATCCCTACCATGCAATCAGGAACCTCGGCAAAAAAACTCGTTTAAAGAAACTGTTATGAATAAAGGCACCCCTCAGCCCTTCAGTATGTACCCACTGGATTGCTAGTAGGGATATAAATACCCATTAAAAAAGTTAAATGATATAATTTTAATCATTTGACCGGTTATCCGTGAGAGCTGGCGCAGAGCCACTGGGGTTCTGCGGTGGGGGCTGCTCCGTTGTGCCATGGGCGGGGGAGGGCTGCTCCCGCCGGGCCCAACCCTCTGGTTACCTGGTTACCAGCTAAGCATCCTGGTTAGGCTGATGCTTATCGAGTAATGGGTTAACCTTTTACACCCCTAATTGCTACCTGGAGCCATCTCCTTTTCATTAGGGGCCGGGTTCCGCTCTAGTGTGACCTCACTGAAGCCAAATGAGCAAATTGAGCAGGGACAGATCTGAGAGGGATAGCTCCACCAAAGCCCCAGACACCTCACACCAAACAAAGATCTGCCCCTTTTGTTCTCCTCTTCTCTCACTTCTGCTGTGCCTCTGGCAGCCTTGTTTCTGTCTCTCCGAACAAGGGGTTAAACGCCCCCAAGAAGCCAACATAATTACATACGCGGCCTTTGAGAGCTGTAATCAACAGATGGAATTTAAATGCATCCCCAAATTCCCCCCGGAGCTGGGAAGACTTTTACATCTGCCTGGAAATCAATATCGTGCATCAGTGACTAAATAAAATTAGCAGTGGACTGGGACCAAAAATCAAAACCCCGTTTCCCCCCTTCCTCGAGGGGGCTGTGCCATCTCGTAGGGCGCGATCCTGCCACAGTTGCCAAGCAACACATCTGAGACAGCCACATCAAAGGTGGCAGGTGAGAATTAGACAGAGGCAACGCTGACCTCGGATCTCTAGCTCAGCAAATAAATGCAGATCGCTCTGCCCCTCCTCTCAGATAGGCTTCCTCTCCTGCCCTGTATCCCGCCAGGACTGGGGAGTGGCTGGGATGTGTCTGCTCTTGGATACAGGGGTTTTGCTTTTTCGGCAGTGGTCCCTCATCTTTGTGCTGTCCACGGCAACCCCCCCAGCACCTGATCCACAGATTTTAAGAGCCCGGGGGAAAGTGACTGCTTTTGTTCCAAGACTCCAAGTAGCAGAGAACCTATTTCATCCTTTCGTTCCAGGAGAGAACCTCCCTGGGAAACAGTTGCAGTCCAATGGATTTGGCAGCTGTTTGAACTTTGTCAACTTCAGGTTGCAGCCCCTGGATCTCGTTAGCACTTTATCAGCTAGTATCAAGGATCTTCTTCCCCTGTTGCTACTTATAGATGGAGGCAGGGGTATCTTAGCCTTCTTTGATTAGACTAACCTGGGTCCCATGACTCCTAAATTCTTTTCCAGAGTCACTGGTCTCCAGAACACAGTCCCCGCTCTCCAGAACACAGTCCCCTTACCTGTGATTATGGCCTTCGTTCTTTTTGCTTTGATCCAAATCTTTTCATTAAGATATGTTTGATGAGACCCAATCTTACTAAGTCCTCTGTCCTTCAGAGTTTCCCCTCCAATCCGTGTGACCTGCAAGATACCGAATGGTTTTACGTCTTCTTCCTGATTATTGAGAAGAGAAGGGGGTGGGCAAACTTTCTGGCCTGAGGGTCACATCAGGTACAGAAATGGTATGAAGGGTCAGGCAGGGAAGGATGGGTCTCCCCAAACAACCAGGTGGGGCCTGGCCCCTGCCCACCCCATTCCTGCTCCCCAACACCTGCCTATCACCCCAGGACTGCCCACCTCATCCTATCCACCCTCCTGTTTCCTATCCAACCCCTCCTAGCTCCCTTCCTCTTCCCCACCCCGAACTCCTTTCCCATCCAACCTTCCCCACCCCTTTTCCCAACCTGAAGTTGCAGGGGAGGGGCTGGGAGCTTGCCATGGTGCCCAGGAATTGGGCTGGCTCATCCCGGCAAGACTGTCCAGACCCGGCTCCCCGGTGGGAGCCTAGGGGCCAGACTGAAGTGTCCGATAGGCTGGATGTAGCTCATGGACTGTAATCTGCCCCCTCTCTATAGAATATTGAGCAGCGCTGGTGTGGGAACCCGACTCTGAGAGACCCTGCTCCCGGACTCTATCTAATTAACAATGATGCTGAGCTCCGTCAGTCTGTTTTTAATCCACTTACTGGCCCCCATTGATTTTGTAGCACGCTAATTTGAAGTCAGCGGTTCTTTAGTGCACAATGGAGAGCGTATTCATGTGGTGTAATGTTTGCATGGATACTGAGGGGCCTGGTGGCCTCTACGCGGCATCTTACTGAAATGGTGTCAGCGTCTGTCCCAGGCAGGCAGCATTGCATTGTGGGTATTTTCACATTTTCTGTCCACATGGTTCAACGCCTCAACAGTGGAAGCTATTGCTAAAATAATACCACAGCGTCCCTGGGCTCTGCTTTCTCTCACATGCCCCTTTTACGTGCTCTGTTACAGGTTGTGCGAGCTGCGGTAGCTACTTACAGCCACGTGGGGTCAGCTTGTTAATAGTGAGCGTCAAGAGTTCCTTGGGATGCAGCTGTCAGTACCCTGCCCCCATGGCTCCTGGATCCCGCCCTGTTCTCCACACCATTCTCCACGCCTTCTGCCCTCCTCTGTGCCCCCAGGTCTGCAGCATCTGCATTCACGCCTATCTCTATGGCAGAGCACTCTCCCGGGCCCCCCCCAATTCCAGCCCAGCTCCCAGACCACTGCCCATTTGCACCTGGATGCCACTGCTGTAAATGGTGTCTGGTTTCTCCAGTTGGGAGTGTTGGCATCCCTAAGTAGTAAGAGGAGTAGGGGGTAGGGTTTACCAGTAGATAAGGCAGAAGAGGCAGTAGTGACAGGATGGGACTGATTGAGCGATATTCTGGAAGAAAGAGAGGAGTAGGAAATACATGCATGATGTAATAGCAGGTTTACTTGCAGTATATAACTCAGACACTAGATGTCACTGCATACCACAGAGAATTCCAGACAGGGACTGGTCCTTGGTAAACAAGAATGAAAGCTGGAACTCAAGCTGTACGCAAGCGGTTTGTCATTTTTGTACCTGTTTTATTTAATATTTTGCCTTCTGTTTAAGAATGGCTTTGATTCTGTAGATGTCAGGACACATGGGAGAGAGAGGAAATAAGGGCGCTGTGGGAGAGGACATGAATCTTCTAAAAATATTCTGAGATACAGGCACGATGAAAGAACTAAGACAAGAAAGGAAGATTGATCCCTGCTTATTGAAACTTGAAGTGTTCTAGGAACTAAGCCAGGTCACCAAAACTAGCAGAGCTGAGGGGTTCTCTCCTATTAATATATGTTTCCTAGTAGTTGCTAAAGTAGAACAGCTGAATGTGTGACTATAACTAACACATTCACTGGACAAAATCCATGTAATCTCTCTATGCAAGACCAGCATCATATCATTTAGAGCCATGACCATGGGCTGTAAATTAAATGAGTGACAACGCATGCAGCACAGTCCATGAGGGGTTTAGAAAAGGATAATGTACCGGTAGAAAGTTCTAGTTTTTGCTGAGCCTGAGGAAAGAAAAAGCAGCTATCCTTGGAACTGCGCCAGGGTGGCTCCCTGCCCACTGACCGGAAAGCCCACAGAATTCTCGCTGGCTGTTCAAATCTACGCGAGGGTTTTGCTAACTATTTTCCACTTAGATTTCTGCTCCTGCCATTGCTCTGCTCTACTCAAACTCCTGATTTTGGAGGGTTTATGGCTGCCAATGCTGCACATAGTTTCTTTCCCACCCCTCATCTCATCTTAAGCAGGCTGTGCTGGCATGAGGGTGAATGCGGGGAGCAAAGGGAGCTGCCTCGAGGCTGACCCAGAATAGTTCCCTACAGCTACCACAGAGCACACACAGGGACCCCAAGCGCAGACCTGACCCACACATGCCGCCCATCTTTGTCATCTTTCAACTGGCAGCTCGCCTGCCCGGGGGTATTCAGTGGAGGAAGGGCCGTGCTTTCAGGTGAAAGAGAAGCAGATTTTGGAGTCAAATCTGGAATGCAAGCCAAGTTCACAGTATGGACTCTTCACAGCATGGGTCTGCACCCAGGGCGAAACCCACCCTGGTGCAGAGAGCCAGCACAAAGCCTAGACACCACCCAAGCTGAATTTTGGACAGTAATTGATTTGATTCCTTCCCTTTAGGCCTAAATCAACGGAATAAATCAAACCAGGCCTTTGTCCACCCCTGCTCCGATTCCACAGAGTGTGCCCCAGGCTTGGTGGGAGATGCCCAGGGAATAAGTGTGCTGCTGGGAATGCCCTGAGGTCCAGATTCTCACAAGTATCCAGGCACTTCTCACCCAGAAGCCTGGGGGGCTTAGGCACATAACATCTTTGCAATCTGGCCCCCCCTTTCTACGTCAGGCTGCTACAGTCAAGCAGAGCTTTGGTCCCTACTTCCTGTGCATACACACACATGTTTCCACAGAGCTGGTTTTCCACTCTAGATTTTCCACTCTAGATTTCTGCTCCTGCCATTGCTCTGCCCTACTCAAACTCCTGATTTTGGAGGGTTTGTGGCTGCCAATGCTGCCCGTAGTTTCTTTCCCACCCCTCATCTCATCTTAAGCAGGCTGTGCCGGCATGCGGGTGAATGCGGGGAGCAAAGGGAGCTGCCTTGCGGCTGACCCAGAATAGTTCCCTACCGCAGCTTTCCCTACGGAGTCAGCTTTTTCTAGCCACCCACTTCCCTTAATATATACATTAAATGACCGCATCTCCGTTAACATGTTTCCCAGCACGCCTTCCACGTCTCGGGGGAGGGCTTTCACTGCAGATGTAATTCCAAAGGCCTGCTTCGCCACACAAAGCAGGACTGGAGTAATGAAAGGTGTTATTTGAAGCCAGTTTAGTTAAGCCCCGCAAAACCCTTCATAGGGACACAAACCCGGTTTATAGCAGGTGCCTTTACACTGGTAAATTTAAAGGTGCAAGCTCAATCCACATAGCCAGTATTAAGACACTAAAAGCGTTCCCATAGGTGGGGTTTGCGCAAGAACTAGTTTTAGTTAAACCGACGCAAACCGTGTTTAGACAGGCCCAACGTGGCGCGCGTGAGAGGGACAGGAAACAGTCTATAGGAGCTGATCTTCCATTTCCTCTCCTGCACACAGAATTAATTGTATTTGCTCATCATCATATTTGCAGAGTCAGAGGAGCCTAATTGCATTTGCTCAAGGACAGCTATCTACCATGACAACTAAAACGACCAATTAAAATAGGCTCGCAGCACTTCTGACAGGGGATACAGGCTCCACCAGATGGTTATTTTTAAACACGGCTGGCAGCAACCTGATCGCGCTACCTGATAGTGATGCAGCCCTATCTGCCATTGCCCTCATCCTCCCTTTCAGAACAGCAAGAGGGCCTGGCCTCACCTGGTCTGGTCAGCCCTAGGGAATGCTCTTGAGCCAGGGTGGAATCTGGCCTCGTTAGCCTTCACCAGTGCAGGGAAACGGCCAGGCAAGCAAAGGGGAAGATGACTGCTTGGCATGGGAGTACGCTGGCGCAATTGCGCCCTCTCTGGCCACGGGTGGTATAGCACCCATCCATGAGGTCAGTCTGTTCCTGGGGCCTAGCAGTGCCTGAAACGCCTGTCTCCATTCCCAAGAGTGTCAGGGGGAACCCAGACCTACACATTCCTGAATCCTGCCCGTTGGTCAGTTCGACCCTTACGGGGCTGGTGTATCTGGGCAGTTCTTCAGTTGCTTGCAGGCAGACACCTCTTTCTCCAGCCTGTTCACTTCTCTAGTAGCTGCCCTTTTCCTCTGCTTCCCAGCCTTTTTATTCTCCCCCTCCTCTAGGGTTGCCAGGTGTCCAGTATTTTTGCCCCCTGTCTGGTAAAAAAATTCAGAAAATACCAGACACCTAAAATGTCCAGTACTTTCTGATTTTTTCCCCTGCCAGGAGGCGAAAATACCGGACACCTGACAACCCTACACACACTCAGCAACCGGGTCCAGCACCCTCCCCTTTACTGGTTCCACAGAGAAGCTGCCTTCTGGGTCTGATCAAGAAAACAAGATGGCCGCCAGCAAAAAGCCTAAAGACTTTTCTTAAAGGGGACATGCTGTTTTAATGCTGTTTTATTTTTTGTGGGTTTTTTTGCTTAACTCTCGGGGTCCTTTTTTTTTCCTCAACAACTTTGGTCTCCCCCCCCCTTTTTTTTCCCTCAACAGAATTTTTTCCCTGGTGTTTTTTTTTGGGGGGGGGGGGGGGGGGGGGGGGGGGGTGTTCGGTATTTTTGGTTAAACCATCTGGCAACCCTACTCCCCACTGGGCTGAGAGCCTGCCAATCAGCAGCTGCTACCAATGCCTATATTAACCCTTTGGTTGCTGTGCCAGTGTGGGGGGGTCATACATCCTATGACAGGGTGGTACGAATGGATTATAATTAGAACTGGTTTGGGTAGGAAAAGACCGGTGTCGCCTGTAATACGCACAGCCCTCCCGTTCAATTATAAACTGAAAGGAGATTTAAGAAAGCATCAAGATCTAAATAAAGAGCAGCGGGAGAGACAGGAACAAGTGGTTATGGACAAAAACCATTCTAGCAGCACTCTGAAGGTTAACTAACAAGCGGGCCTCCTGTCTGAAGCAGTTCAGCTCACCTCAAATTCTCTTCCACATTTTCACCCAAGCGTGACAAAGTCATTTTTTGTGAAGTCGACTTGCAGGCAGTTACTTCCTAGGCAAAGGATGCTGGGTGTCTTTCTGCACTCCTCAGTATACTAGAGCAGCCCTTTTACTGAAGGAGTTTCCCCCTTCCATTTCCTCCTCCCTCCCCACCAATTTACCCTTTCCTGTTAGTTTCCTTCTCGAGTCTCCACCAGGATTATACTTAGAATGTGAGTCTACGCCACACAATAGGAGCCTAAGACACAGTGGTCCCCCCTTCTTACTCCTGAGATCAGCATTTCTCCATCTCCTGTCTGGAGGGGTTGGTCCCAAGACAGGCTACTTTCAAGGGATGTGTTTTTGAAGTGCAGACCTAGAGAAGCTGATCTCTAGTATCTCTATACAATAACACTTCACGCATTATCCACACGTGCACCTCACCCTGGTGTGCACCACCACCGCGAAGCAGGAACAGCACATGACGTTCTTTTGGGGAACATAAGCTCAGCCCCCCAATTCACATAGCCCTGTCTTAGCCATCCATAACAATGCACCAAGCAGGGTCAGTCAGCAGTGGGGGAAGGGGTGAACGTCCTCCTTTTGTGTTGGTCTTTCAATCTTTCCTGACAGAGGTTCAAATCCTAATCGCCTCCCTGATGAGTCGGATGAGCTCATCCTACAATGAACATTAATCCACAACACAGAAACAACCGCACAATTTGGCCCAATTGCCAGTCTATGCTCAGGGGCCGGCTAGCAGCGGAACAACAAGGAGGGGGGTGGGTGTAAGATGGATGGTGCATCAGATGACTGGGACAGAGAACACCTGTCTACCCAGGACTTGCCAAGGCTATTAATTCAGAAGCCTTGAAATTCACCCCCCAAATATGGGGGAAAAATAGTTACAAACTGTGATAGCAGATGTCAAGTTGCTCTGTGCCTCTTCCCAAGTAGCCTCTGAGGCGGAACATTTTCACAGAGATTGCAAACACATTAAACAGCGTCTATACCTTCCTTTCTAAACGGTCACACAGAGCAACAAGGAGTAGACGTGAACTCCTATGAAATATGAACGGGGACTTCTCATGAGTAGAAAACAGGCCCCATAGCTGCATGGTGTATTTACCTGGCAGCACAAGGAACATTGTCAAGCAGTTTCATTTGAAGGTAGGTCAAATCTGCAGCATAATTTACTCTGAATTTTTAATCTCTGATTTTAAGTTCCTTTCTTTGGCACACAGAGTGAAGGCCAGGTCTATACTTACATGGACGTTCGAATTAAGATACGCAATTCCACTTATGTTGGAGTTGACGTACCTTAATTTGAACTTTGGTGCCATCTCCACGTCAGGAGGTTAATGGGAGCAAATGCTCCCATGGACTTCCCTGACTCCTCACAATTTGAGGAGTACTAGCGTCCACAGGGGGTGCCCTCAGCATTTGATTTAGCAGGACTTTACTAGACTCACTAAATCAAACTCTGAAAGATCAACCGCGGCGGCATCGATCTGCCAGGAAGTGAAGACATGGCCTAAGCCGTCCCTATTTATAAGTAAGTCCTAGGGAAGGGGACATATTCCATGGAAAATTCAGAGCTTGCAGTGTCATGAGACATTTTCCCTTGCCAGGAAGGAGGAGTGAAGGAAAGAATCAGGACTTAGTGAAGTGCAGACCGAGGTAAGAACAGGGCCTTGAGAGGGAACAAAGCAGCTGTATATAATTGCCATGGATTTACAGTTTTCACTCTGCAAGCCCTTTTCCTATACGGGTCTATAGACACACAGATACATTTTCCCTGCAAATTTTTAAATGGATGCCCTTAGTTAACACCCTGGTGCCATGGAGAGTCTATATGAGATACAAAAGCAGGAGTGAAGCTATGGAGAACGTTGTCACCCAAAGAATATTAGAACAAAAACCTTTCCCATGAGCTAGATTTCTAGCCTCCCCGCTTATTCCTATAGCAAGCCGCTAGGTCTTCAAAACAGCCCGAGCTCTGAAAGACCATTACAACTGACATCACGATAGCGTATTTTAGAATGTTCCACATCTGTAGATTTAAAATTTTGCTACAGCGGTGTTTATTTAAATGCTTAGATAACTCAATGCTACTTTCCAGCCTGGCAGCACGGCACCAGATTTACGTCTTAGTTTCCGATCTGTGGTGAAACATAGCACACTCAGAAGCCAGACGGGTTTTGTTCTGGTGTGCCAGTGATCACAGTTGAGTCCTCTGCAGCTTCTGGTGGCAATCTTCTAATGTGTGGCCCCCAAGGAGTGACATCACATGATTTAGAGGTCAGGCTAAAATATTTGAAAGCTATTCTTCAGCGGAGCTCGTCTGGATTTTTTAAACTTTGTTTTCTTAAATCATTGACCTCAGACCAACAAGTGGATAATTTATATTTTTTTCCGATGTCGACTGTTATCAGAGGAAATGTCCTCAGAGTCAGGACTCACTGTTTTTGTGTTTTATCTGTGCAGCAAATTCCATTAAGTGAAATTTAATGCCAAAGCTGTAAAATCTGCATTCCTGGAGAATGACTGTTTGGAGGCATTGTCTTTGAATCAGCAGCAAACATGAGCTGATAAAGCACTTGTTGTGTTAGTCATGCCATCTTGTGCTGGACAGCAATACACAAATTGCTGGAAGCAAAATTATTTCCTCCAGGGGACCATAACGCCACTTGTAGGCCATAGCCATGCTGAGATGCAAGCAAGCTGGTAAAGTCACCCATTGATTTGCTCCTGACTTATACAGAGGTCGTGAGATCTCTCTTTCCTCCGTCAGTCATGTGGAGTGAAATCAAAGTTTAGAATGGAGTGGCCAGATGTTCTGCATTAGTGTCTGGAGAGAGGAAGATGTCAGCCTACCTCCAAGATGTGATTGTTTTGCATCTTGCAAATGCTACCATGGGGGAATCCACCTATCAAGCTAGAACTGTAGAAATAAACAGAGGGACAGAGTTCTCCATTTTCCATGCCCCCTAGGCACAGTTTCCAAAGACTACTGCTAAATCTGCCTTTTATACTCACTGTGCACAGTGGAAGTAACCGTACACGGTGCGAGGGAAACACAGAAGCAGACCCCAAACAACTAACAGCACCATCAGGTCCCTTCGAATCGGGAAGGGAACATTTCCAGCGTGGCAACCCACATGAACAACTGGGTGTGTGATTAGAGTACATGGGTACGTGCCTCCAGATTCAAGGAATGGATGAATTCTCCTTGTACGAAGGGGAGCCTCAGAAGGAAAAATAATGTCCACAGTGCTGTGCACCTCTCTCTGCATGCTCTGGAAGGGCTGGCAAATCTGGGAGAGCAGCTTAGAAACAGACCCAAGCAAGAGCGATAGGTGTGTTCAACTCTCATGGTGCCGATTCTGGGCTGCATTGACAGCTGCGTGAAATGCACTCAGCTTCAGTGAAATGGCATTGACTAAAGTCCAGCATGGGATTTGCTCAGGTCTGCTCTGGCTGCTCAAAGCTCTTTAACGTCAAAGGCCGTGGAGGGCGGAAGAGGACAAGGGGAGGTCTTTCTCCGGCCATATAGCCAGCTCCAATTTCTGGGTTTCCAAAAGGGATCAGCACTTACTTCTCTGAAGCCAAATCAGAAGAGAGGGCTACCCATGAGGTGCCCTCAATTCATGCTGCATTGCTTAGTCTCTTTTGTCCAGAACGCTCACCTTAGAAAGCCTTCAGTGTTTGGAGGAGTTGGGACAGTAGGTTCTCAAAAAGGGGATTGCAAAAAGGGTTGTGAACAGGAGACTGGGAGAGGGGGCTGTAGCCACTTGGCCTTGCCCCTATTGCTAATGGGAAGGGGAAGCTAGAGGAGAGGGGAGGGACTCGTCCCAGCAGGGCATTGTGCGATGGAAAAGCTCAAGAAGCGCTGCAGCATACATGATTATCCAGTTCGTTGTTCATTTCTACCCTACAAATTACACAGAGAGGGCCCTCTCCTTCACTAAGGGTGTGTCTACCCAGCACCCTAAACTTGAAATAAGATATGCAATTTGCACTATGCAAATTGCGTATCTTACTTCAACTGAATTTCAAAATAGCTTATTTCAAAATGTGGTGCTATTTAGAGACATCCCTTAACCCTCGTGGAACGATGGATACAGGGATGCTGAAATAGGTCTTGAAATAGCGGATGCGCTATCTCGAAATAGTGGGCATGTTCAAAAGATGCAGGGCAGCTGTTTCGGGATATTTCCGGTATCCTGACATAGCCCCACTGTGTAGGCATACCCTAACACTAAACCAGCTTTTATAAAGCAAGAGAACAAAAAGAATCTGTCCCTACAGGAATTCCAGGGAACCAAATAACATTTCCCTCTAACCAGAACAATAACTTTACAAAGGTTCCCTATTTCAGTAAGCAAAGCCCAAGCACTGTGCAGGGCCACCTAGTGAAACTGAGGCTGTGTCTGCACTAAAGGGTTTATACAGGAGGAGTTTTTCCTACAAATCTGGGGCCACTTCCTCCTCAAACAGGCTAGCTAAGCTGACAAACTTTCATCTGGGGGTGTAGCTGCAGCTACACTGGGGGTTTTCTTGGAGTAGCTATGTCATGGGGGTGGCGTTCCCCCCACATCCCTGACCTCTGTAGCTAGGCCAATATCAAATTTACGGTGGGATGAATGTCTACACTGGAAACACGACAGCGGTGTAGATTCAGGCACTTACGCCAGCAACAGAAGAGGTTCGTCTGGTGCGCCGTAAATCCAGACCCGTCAGACAGCAGCTAGGTGGATGGAAGAATTCTTCCATTAACCAAGCGGTATCCACACTGGGGCTTAGGTTGACTTAAATTACTTCTCTCAGGAGCATCCTGTTAGGTCAAGCCAAGTCTGAGGTGCACGCTGCTCGGGTTTGGGTTTGGTCTACATCAGAAGTAAGGGGGTCTAAAGATGTAGAGTCTTCCGCAGGCGCCTATCCAAAGCAGTGACTCGGAATTAGGAGCTCTTGAAAAACTCATTAGGTGCTTACCTCTAATGAGGTAAGAAATAGGAGCACTGCCTGTCCAGTCCTCTCTCCCACCTCCACAGGCTCTTCTAGCCTCCTTCTTTGCCTATCCCTTGCCCCATGGGTCTGTTGGCACTGTACTCTAGAGTACCCCCTTCTCTTCCTCTGCTCCAGAAGTCCTGCTCTCCAGTAGACCTGGATGCCCCCAGCTTCTTCCCTTTACCCAGCCTCTAAGAAAATCGCGAAGAGGCCTGAGAGAAGGGCTCGGCTCAGCAACCGACAGCCACGAGCAGTTTCAGCCGTGGGTTCCAGCCTGCTCAGTGGCAGCAAGAACCCCTACAGCAGGGCTGGGGAACCTTTTTTGGGTCAGGGGCCCCTGACCCACAGAAAAATCAGTCGGGACCGCACACAAGTGAGAAGCGGAAAAGCCCCCCTCACTGACGTGGCCCCAGATTGAGAAGCAGAAAGACCCTCCCCCATTTCCCTTGCACACCAGAGCCTAGGGGGGCCCAGCCTAGTAGATTGTGTGCTCCGGCCCCAGGGAGGTGGGGGGGGGGGCTGGAGCACCAGTGCGGGCTCCCCAATGCTGGGGGGGAGGAGGGCTGAGCCTTGGGAGCTGGATCCAGGCAAGCCAAGGGCCGCATCCAGCCTCCAGGCTTGAGGTTCCCCGCCCTTGCCCTACAGGCAAGAGGCTCCAGTGAGGCCTTTTCCTCACTGTTCCTTTGCTTCTGCTCTGGAGCTGACTAACAACTACCGAGGCAGGCTGGAGTGTTAGGCTGAGTGCCACTGCACAAAGCAGGACCAAACATTCTCCCAGTGCCCACCCTGCAGCCCTTCTACCAGCCGACTGAAAACCAGAATGGGTATCAGCTGTTCCTTAGTTGGTAGGATGGAGGGGCCTCGCCTCCCTGGAGGCACCTAAAATTATGCCCAAGTCAGCAAGGAACATTTTTTTGTTCTGATGCTAGAGCATTATGCCTATTATTGCTTGATTTGCCTGGCAGCTCCTTTTGCCTGGGTTACGTCATAGTACTCCGACTCTTCTCCATATGTTATCAGCTGTTAGAAAGACTAATCCAAAAAAATATGACACCAAAAACTGTCCCTGTAAGTGCTGAAATAGTTTAAACAGATTGCTAATTGAACCACTGACTCTCTCCAAGACAAGGCTTCTTAGCAAATACTCATCACACAAACATTACATATGCTTTCATATTTCTTAAACTAAACTGTGCCCAATACAAACTAAGGACACTGCCTTGACATATGGAATCGGGGCCTGACTTAAACAAGAGGCATTTGTTACAGAAAACAGCTACAACCAGAGACACCAATAAATATCCTTCACACAGCTCCAGTCCTAGCTTTGTCTTCCTTGTTTACCAGGCACCACATCCTGTCTGGAATTCTATGAAGCATCCGGAGACATCTAGTGGCTGGATAATACACTGCATGCGAACATATCTTTAGAGATCCTATCCTGTAAGATGCCAATACTCTCAGCTCCCAGTCTACTCCAGACCTTACTGTGGTATGAGGACAAAGATGTCTCAAACTCTGTGACCTGATCCACTTCTCACTCAATGAGTTTGACTCATGAACAAGACCTTTCTCTCCCTGCTTTGTTCAGGAAGATAACCAGAAATGTGGATGACTAGTCTGGGAATAGTTTTGACTAATTCCCAGGGTTTTTGCTTCGTCTCAATTTGTCCCACCAACCTGCTTTTTCAGTTTCAATCTTACCAGATCTCTTCATCCCTGTGCTAGGTCTGGTTGGTTCCTGCCTAGACAGGAGAACACGGGGCAATGTCTCAGATGTTGGCCTGGCATAACAAACATTCCTACTCATGTTAATAATATAACCATATGACTGAATTTGGCCATCTCAGCTTAAGATAAACACCTCCACCCTTCAGAATGAGGAGGGGTTTGATAGCAGCCTTCAAGCTCCTGCAGGGGGGTTCCAAAAGGAATGAAGCTCGGCTGTTCTCAGGAGTGACAGATGAAGAAGCAGTCTCAAGGTCCCAAGTTGCAGTGGGGAAGGTCTAGGTTGGATCTTAGGAAAACCTGTTTCCCTAGGAGGGTGGGGAAGCACTGGGCTGGGTTCCCTAGGGAGGGGGTGGAATCTCCATCCCTGGAGGTTTCTAAGTCCTGGCTTGACAAAGCCCTGGCTGGGATGATTTAGTTGTGATTGGTTCTGCTTTGGGTAGGGGATTGGACTCGATGGCCTCCTGAGGACTCTTCTCACCCTTGTCTTCTGTATGATTCTGTGACACTTCATCAGCAGCTCCACGCTGGGCTGACAGAGTCTTCAGGGGAGGGGAAAGGAGGGGAAGGACAACATTCCCTCCCTCCCCTCTTTCACTCTTCTGTTAAAAGAGTTTGGCAGACCTTGCGTGTCAGAGCTATTATTGTCCATTGAAAGGCAGTGGAAAGACTCCCACTGATTTCAGTGGGCTTTGGGTCAGGGCCGTAGGGAGAAGCGACATGGAGAGAAACAGAACGCGGCAGGAAAAAGGCAGATGGAGACCCCCCCATCACATCTGGGGAACGGGAGGGTAACAAATAGGAAAATACACTGAATTCAGTCTTGTGACCCACACAGAGGATCCCCCTCTGGGAACCTGGCGACTCTACCTAAACTAATTCCGCTCAACACCAAGTCCCTTTCCTAAGATCATTTTTCCAGTCAGTTGTACAAGAGTCTGATAGGAGACACCAAGGAGAGCAGGTTTATGTATGTGAACTCCCCACCCTGTTTCCTATGTAACATTCTGGGAAATAAGCACTTTTCCATCCCACAGATACCTTGGTTTCTGGCCTAGTAAGAGGCTGGGACAAATGCAAAAATATTTGTTCTGTCTTCAACCCCCTTCCAGCGTATTCCTCTCTGACTTTTGTTCCATGCCAGGGTTGCACTTTTTAGTGCAGATGGCTCCACCGAGAAACGTCCTACAAAAGGGATGGCTTGGGAGGAAACCAGGTTCGTTTACCAGGTGCATCAAATCTTTTCGTCCCAAAATCCCTATGCTTTGGAACTGCTTGCCTGGCCACTGTCAGATGCCTGCCTTTATAGGGCATGTCTTCAGGCAGGATAAATCAGCAAAATCAGCAACATTGATTTACCGCAGCTGGGGCGCTGACTCTGTTCTCAGGGTCACTCTTCTAGGGACCTTTCCCTTCTTTCATTTCCTTGATTTGAATTTTATTTTACCTCTTCCCCTCTTCAGACGATCCCGACTGAGGTCTGGCGCGTCATCTGTTTCTTACCTTTTTAAACACAAAGAGCACTTACTGGTGTCGAGGAGCATTAAAAAGATGAATGGACTGAAAAAAAAAAACCCCATAATTTGCAGTGAGCTCCCTGCCTTTTCTTAGTTCCTATAGCAACCCCTCCAAATGTCCATAAAACCTGAACTCTGAAGCACAGCCTCATGAAAAGTTAGCCCAGGCGTGTAAGTAACCTGCATGGCCTCTTTAAATTCTATTTTTCACTAGCAGCTCTTTCATCTCCCTTCTGATGAAATAAGGCCCAGAATGCAGCAGGGTTCTATCAGCCTGCCTATTAAGTCACTCTTCAGCAATAAAGATTAGAAGGCAAGATGAAAAAAAAATAATAAGGGAAATATTCCTGTTTATTGAACCGTGCCTCTCCAGCCTGAAATGTATATTGCATAGTGAGAAAGCCTGAACACTGTCGTTTTTATACATCCATCAAGCTAAGCCAGGAAGGGTATTTTGAACTGGCAAGACCATATTTAGTGCAACATTCTAGTGCACAAGCCCAAAGGACCACCCAAAGAAGTCAGTCATCTTCCTTAGATGCATAGCCCAGAGGGTCTTGTTGTTAACCATAAAATACATAACCCATATAAATATAGCTAAGGTTGCTGGCCAGTCAGAAAGCGCCAGCTATTCATGAAAGTCAGACGCCATCACATAGCATTGTTTAATGAGCTAAATAGTTCTTAGCTTTATATCTGTCCATCCATCCAGCCATACATGGCTGAGCCTTGCCCATTGGAGGCTTTCTGAAATGGAAAACCAGAACACAGATTTTCCCCTCCCTCATGCAGTAAGAACAGTCCAGAAAACTTCACACATGGTAAGTCTATGTGGAGAGTGTATTGACGGAAAGTCCAGGGCCTGTCTACCGACATAAGTTGTACCTCTTTCACTCTACTTGCATGACAGGCCGGAACAGGAAACAGTTTTCCTCACCCCCACAAAAACTGGAGAGGGAAAGGCAGTCTTTCAAAGCACGTTTTTGATTGGTTCATTCAGAAAATATGGGTCCCAGACTTTTGGAAAATTTCACATCCAGCTTGACCTTTATATTTTAAATAACCAACTTAAAAAAAAAATCCCAATCCAGAAAAGTTCTCTTTAAACTGAGAAAAGTTCTCTTTAAACAAAAAAAAAAAGGAATTTTGTTGCGACAGTTTCTAAGCTTTTCCTTTTTTTTTTTTTTAAACTGGAAGATGGGTCAAAAATGCCTCTTGCCCATGAACTCTGCTGGCATTTTCCAATGGAAAGGCCTTGCCTCACAAAATTCCTTGCTTGTTCCACTTATGATCTAAATCGATCGAGTAAGAGGGGGAGCAGATACAGAGAGATTAACTGAATTACCCAGGGTTCCTCAGCAAGTCAGCATCCGAGCTGGAAAGAGAATTCAGAGTACAGCTATGCTGCAGCTGAGGGCAGGAATGGCAGTGCATGGAGATATGTACGCAAGCTGTGCTCTAGGGACCTCAGCAGTTCTCAAAGGTTTCAGGTCGTAGCCCACCCTGACCTTTCCGCGGCTCACCAGCCAATCACTCTTGATGACAAAATGGGTGCAGGAGGGGGTGTGGGATCTGGCTGGGAGGTAGAGTGCAGGAACAGGGTGGGGTGGGATTCTGGGAGGGAGGGTGCAGGAGCAGGGTATTGATGGGAGAGAGGGTGCAGGACTGGGGTGGGGATGCGAGGTCTGGGCATAAGTGGAATGGGGATCCCTTTCCTGGCTCCGCGCCCCCCTGCCACTCCCGGGCACTGTCCCCTGCTCTGCTGTTCCCATTGGCCATCGTTCTGCGCGGAGCTGCTTTCTTCCCCCACAAGTCAGATCCGGCTCACAAGGCTCACCCCCCACCCTGCAGCAGCAAGCTGGTGCTGGCTCTCCAATCTTGTGGGGGGAGGGCCACGGGGCTAGAGCGCCAGAGCACGCTCCCCACTGCAGGAGGGGCAAGCCCTAAGCCCGCAACCCACCTGCAAGATGGTCACAGCCCACTAGTGGTCTGCAGACCACACTTTGAGAACCACTGAGATAACTTGTTAAAGTTAGCAGGCAGGATGCAGCAGAGTTGCCTCCATCACTGGCTGTCCAAGTGAGTACATACACAGGTGTCACCAAATGAAATGAATAAGTAGCAGGTTTAAAACAAACTAAAGGAAGTTTTTCTTAATGCAGCTCACAGTCAACCTGTGGAACTCCTTGCCAGAGGATGTTGTGAAGACCAGGACTTTAACAGGGATAAAAAAAGAACTAGATAAATTCATGGAGGTTAGGTCCGTCAATACTTATTAGACAGGGTGGGTAGGAATGGTGTCCCTAGCTTCTGTTTGTCAGAGGCTGAAAATGGATGACAGGAGAGGGATTACTTGAGGATTCCCTGTTCTGTTCACTCACCCTCTGGGGCACCTGGCATTGGCCACTGTCGGCAGACAGGACACTGGGCTAGATGGACCTTTGATCTGACCAAGTATGGCTGTTTTATGTTCTTATGTAGGGGGATCAGATGGTTTTATGCAGTCAGCACTGGTGCCTCACTTCTATTTTCAGCATGTTCGCTCAAGGACAGCTAGTGTAGGTCTGTCTCCATGAGCTGCCAGTCACATTCCTGGCTGCAGCGTAGACGTACCTTTCGTCTAATTCCTAGGCCATTGGGCCACTCTGGTCTTCGTGGAGTGCAAGGAAAGGCCAATATGTCTGAAAGTGTAATGGTATGTGTGGAAATCCATCACCTCTTCCTTTTCCTTTGCTCGGAGAACTACGTGCTGCTCGTACAAAAGCACCCCCCATCCCTTTTCTCCTCTGGAATTGTAATGGAGTCTGCGCCGTACAGCGGTCTTGTCTATTGATCAACCAGCATGGGCAGTCGCTCTTCATTTCATGCTGCTTGTCCTCCAATCCGCCTCACGCGGAGGTAATCTCGACACGAGCTGCTCTCTCACACGGGGGCCCCATTGCGTGAAATGGAAGCGTCAACAGTTGGTTTTTAATTCAGCCTCGCTCGGTTGCTTTATTGACCGGTAGGGTTGAGGAGCACAGTTGCCGTTTGCCTCCTAGTCATGGAAATTATTTGCTAGGCAGATAGAGAAAGGATGCTGGTTTGGAACTGGTCTCTGGAATCACCATAGCAACACACGGGCCTGCCAACAGGGGGGTAATGGGAGCAATTGGGCCGGGGCCTGGTGCTCCAAAAGGGTCCAGACATCAGGCCTCTGCTGCTGGCTACTGCCCTTTACTAAGCCGTGCGCCTTTTAAATTGCTGCTGGAAGGAAAGGTCCTGGGCGGTGTGGGTGGCATGGGGGGTGGGCTGTTTGCCTAGAATTTGGGGGGCAGGATTTGGAGTGGGCATGTGCAGTCACTAGATGGTAGAAGACTCCCCCACCACAGAGGCTAACAGGCTAGCTCACCTCACCTCTGGGCTCCCTTTCCCCTGCCCGCGTGAGACCCATGCTGTGATAACGCAGGGCCAAGGTGAGTTTGGGTAACACACAAGGGGCCACTGCTGAACTCAGGTTGGCAACCAGCCCCACCGAGTGCATTTGCTTTGAAACGTACAGCAGCCTGTTCAACGCTAACAATTTCCATGCAGCTATGGCAGCATCCTGAAAGCCTGTCCCGGTGAAGGAAGTGTGTGATTACAAAGCAACAGTAGAAATGTCCCAATGGTGGCTAGTGATTTTGAGATTACTTGAAGTGCAGAGCAGACTTCGTAAGCTGGTAACCCTGAATCCCTAGGCACCTCAGAAAATCTAGACCGTTTGTTTATTGCTATTTGCAGACAAGATCACAGACTTCTTCAGTGGAAGAGGACCTACGAGGAGAAGGCCCTTCAGAGCTCCATGCTTTATTCAAAATTCAACTCTTTCAAGATAAATGCCGTGTAATTATCATTCACTAAAACTTCATTTACTCAAGGTCTCCTGGAAGGTTCGCCTGACTCTTATATCCTTGATGTTTCCCCCCTCTCTTGCTGTGCCAGTATACTGAATGGCTGCTGATCAGTCAGAATTGCAGAAGCAGCCGGGTGAATCTGTATGCTGTGTACTATGCCATTTCTCTTAACAATCACCAAGGTATCTTTAAAAGCACTTTACAGACTGTAAGTGTGTTTTTATCTCCAAGGAAGGGTATACCCAGCCCATTTGGAAATGGGGCTTATGTGAAAGATGTAAAAACACAGCTGTGAAACATTTGTAAAACTGTTCTCTCTCTGCTTGCATGGGAGAATTACTGTACAGCAGCCTGTTCAGTGCTAACAATTTCCACGGAGCTCTGGCAGCATCCTGAAAGCCTGTCCCAGTGAAGGAAGTGTTTGATCACGAAACAACAGTAGAACGTCCCAGTGGTGGCTAGTGATTTTGGGCACCTGATTTCTGAGGGGTTTTTTTCAAAACAAGTCTAAAACAGGCACACTTCAATCTTAAGAAATGCTTTAGAAATAGCAACATTGGTATTCAGGAACTCACACTATTGTGGGCACACAAGAAGATATGGGATTTTGGTGAAAGCATCCACCGAGCGCAAGTAAACAGAATGTATATACCTCCGCAAAAGTTGAAATTACTTTGATGCATGAGGGGAAGCGGCATTGGCTGAGATTACAAAGCACTGGAGACCAGTGAGAGGAAAAAGATGGATATGAAGCATGGGGCAGTGAGGGGGTTCATGCTGATGTTCAAATGAAGACATGCAATGCCAGGATGGTGTGTAGCATGAGTCTGGATACATATCACTAGGCTACAGAGTGACGGTGGGTGCTAGTTATTATGGTTTTGGTATTTAATCAGGTGTTAGGTATAGTATTTAACAAAATTAGTGCTATTTAAAAGTAAAAAGCTATCTAGTAGTTTTTGGACCTACTGTCACAAACTAAGTACTTAGTAGAAGTAGATTTTTTTTTTAAAAGGCCAGTTTGAGGCTACTTCTTCCCCCCCCACACACACACACGTTTGGCTAAAACTTGAGCACTGGGGCTGGTAACACTGCCTTTCTTTTTTTGCCTTGCCCCCATATCTCATGCTAAGGGCATATCTTCCCTACGGGCTGGATCGACAAAGTAGTGCTCGATCCAATGGGGGTTGATTTATCATAACTAGTTTAGACATGATAAATCGATCGCTGATCACTCTTCCGTGAATTCGGATACTCCACCAGAATGAGAAGAGTAAGGGGAGTCAATAGGAGCAATTTTTCTGTCAACCCAGTGTGGTGTGGACCCTTAAGTAGATTTAAGCACCATTGATTTGAGTTATGTTACTAACCTAACTCAAATTGAGTAGCTTAGATCAACCTGTCCCTGTGATGTAGACATCCCCTGAGTCTCTACTTCCCCAGATGTGTCTATTCACACCTGCTATCCACCTGGCTCCTCCACCTTATGTTGCATATAAGTTTCTTGGGTATTCACTCTCATCTTCCCCCACTTATGGCCCACCCCAAAATGCTTCCCAAAGTTGTAAAAATGCTCCAGCTGAGAATAACGGGTTACAAGGGGACACATTAGGCCAACAATTAGATGTCACTCACTATACCAGTGGTCTTCAATGCCCACAGACAGGAGAAAAAGCATTCACCATACAGGCTTAATCCTTTTGGCTATGTCTACACTACGAGTTTTCTTGGCAAAAAATATGCTAATGAGGGACTC
>JANRFK010004149.1:115929446-115951972 GCA_030068395.1 Apalone spinifera | reverse complement strand
ACACAGCATGTAGTCAGCCTGTGGAACTCCTTGCCAGAGGAGGCTGTGAAAGCTGGGACTATCTAGCTTCTCTTTAAACTCTGTTATAATTTCATGGAGGTTAGGTCCATAAAAGGCTATTAGCCAGGGGATAAAATGGTGTCCGTGGCCTCTGTTTGTCAGAGGCTGGAGAGGGATGGCAAGAGACAAATTGCTTGATCATTGTCTTCGGTCCACCCCCTTTGGGGCACCTGGTGCTGGCCACTGTCAGCAGACAGGATACTGGGCTAGATGGATCTTTGGTCTGACCCGGTACGGCCGTTTTTATGCTCTTTAGAGCTTGTTAGTCCTCACCACACCAGGTAGAATCAATACTAGAACCTGTGGCAGGCTCTCAGCTCAGGTCAGGACTTACTGGGTCCTATAAAGCAGCTTCCTCCCCAACTTGAGCTGCTGTTTCAAGGGAATTTCCCCTCGCATTATTGCCCTCCTCCCCCACTTTAACCCAAGATGGTCACAGGAACCTATTTGCTCCTGCAGATCTCCCTCTGCAGGCTACTTTATAATAGCAGCGCACTCACTTGCCACAGAAACCTCCACCTGCGTAATTCTTGCTGGCTTTTATAGAGACCAGGGTCCCTTAAGCTTATCTCATTGCTCGTCAGCCTCTGCAGAGAGGCAGCCGCTTAGTCACAGGTGGGAATGGGCCCTCCCCTTAAAAGGGGCCAATCAGTGTGACAGGTCCAATTTTGATACTCTTCTAGGGGCTCAAAGTCATCCAAGTGTACGGGAGTAGGGTTATCAGATGGATTAACCAAAGATACCGAACACTGAACCCCCCCCCCCCCAAAAAAAAAAGACAGGGAAAAAATTCTGTTGAGAAAAAAGGGGGAGACCGAAATTGTTAAGAAAAAAAAAAGGACCCCAAGAGTTGTTAAACAAAAAAGAAGCATGGCTCCTTTTAAGAAATGCTTTTGAGACTTTTGGCCCTAACAGGCTGCCAACAGCTGCCCACCATCTTGCCTCCCTGCACCAGGGCGGACAGCTCCCCTACGGAACCCGGTAAGCACCCGGGATTTTTGCCTCCTGGCCGGAAGGGGGGGAGGGGAAATCAGAAGACATTTAGGTGTCCGGTATTTTCTGATTTTTTTTTTAAACCAGACAGGAGGCAAAAATACTGGACTGTCCAGTTCAATACCAGACACCTGGCAACCCTATACAAGAGCCTTTCCAGTGATATTGCTAGGTTTTAGATCCTGCCAGGACTGAGCAGTGCTGTACTCCACAGGGATTCCCATGGGTTTGCCTCTGCTATGGCATTCATGGATAGCATCTGAGTAACATCCAGCCTGACTTATCTTTTCCTTTTACTGCTAGCATAACTGCCACCAGGAGAATTTGAACCTGGGACCTCAGCCTGGGAGCCCCTACAGCATGAGCTATAAAGCCAGCTGACTCTGAGGCTGTAGAGTTCCCTTGTTCTTATCTTTCCTGCCTTCAGTGGTCTAAGTGCATGGGACAGTGAACCACACCCATTAGGTGAGGGGGTTATACTATGGCTTAGTGTGATGGGGGGAAAAAAAATACACAAGCAGCTTTTTTACACGATGGCTGTGTCTAGACTAGCAAGTTTTTCCAGAAAATCAGCCGCTTTTCCGGAAAAACTTGCCAGCTGTCTACACTGGCCGCTTGAATTTCCGCAAGAACACTGACGATCTCCTGTAAGATTGTCAGTGTTCTTGCGGACATACTATGCTGCTCCCGTTCGGGCAAAAGTGCTTTTTGCGCAAAGCTTTTGCGCAAAAGGGCCAGTGTAGACAGCTTAGATTTGTTTTGAGCAAAAGAGCCCCGATCGCGAAAATGGCAATCGGGGCTTTTTTTGCGCAAAAGCACGTCTAGATTGGCACTGATGCTTTTCTGCAAAAAGTGCTTTTGCGGAAAAGTGTCCATGCCAATCTAGACGCTCTTTTCCACAAATGCATTTAACGGAAGACTTTTCCATTAAAAGCATTTGCGGAAAATCATGCCAGTCTAGACATAGCCATGCAGAATATGGTGCACAAGCCGGAACACAAACTCACTCCGGGCCTGATCCTGGTTTGGATTCATATTTTGTAAGTCCACATTGCCAAGGAAGAGCCACAAGTTTCAGGATTAGTCTGAGTAGCAGCAATGTTATTTGGTCTTTTTGCAAAGAAGGAAAACCCATCTCTAGCATCTAGAGACTACTGGAGCAGTTTAGGGGCAAACTTGGGAGCACTGCAGTGCAGTCCTGCTGATGAGCCAATAGACAATTTTTCAATTAAATGAAGCCATTAATTTCCTAATCTGCTAACACTTTGATAATGTGCCAGACAGCAACATCCTAAAAAAGGACAAAGTCAGCATCCAGAGTCCTAGAATGGAAGTGGTAATTATTTACGAGAGGCATGCAAAAGTGGAAATCGTAATTATTTACGAGAGGCTGGAAAACACCGCCCAGACAATGAAGGAGTGTGTGGGTGGGTGGGGAGGGAGGGGGCACATAACATGGCCTTGAAATCTAAATTAACTTGTGCTAATTGGATGTAAGGGAGTGCCGTTTCCAATTTGAGGTTTGTAATGCTGGTTTCTTCTCGCCAGCCCCCATTCTAGCAGCACGTGTTCTCTTGTAATTCCAGGAAGAGATCCTCTTTTCTGGTAGCTCCATCAACTAACTAGATTACAGGCATTGATTTAGTACCACAGCAAGCAAGTCACTGAATACATATAGCAATAGCCATCCTTAGAAATAAGTTTGCTGTGGTCTGGCCAGCTAAAGTTTTATTAGCTCGTATCTTTATTTTATGGGCTGCTAGAAAGCATGGAAATATTGCAGTTGTGAAATATGGAACCACTTTGGCACATCTGTTTGCCTCCATCCCCCCGTGCAAACACCTCTTTTCCTGTTGGCCCTCTGCTAGACACCTGAGAGGAGTTCCTTTCTAGGGGAGGCATCCGGTTACATGGGACACCTGCAGCGTGCCCTTGTAGGACTACACATGTCGTGTGGGCGTTGGGCCAGGAGTCAGCTCTGACCTAGCTCTACTCCAGGGAGGCGGCGGATCCCGTTTTTCCATTCGAGTGGCCAAGGGGGAGCGCTTTTGAAAGTCCCACCCCGTCCTCCGCTTGGCTGTGCCACAGGCCTGTACTGCTCTCCATGGTGGGCGAGCTGTCCCCTGCTTTCCCACATGGCTACCCAAGTGGCCCTTGGAGCAGTTCCTCAGAAGGTATTAGACAGCTGGGATATATTTCTGAGAGCACCTCAGGATGAGCAGTGGGTGTGGTGGTATAGGCAGACAGGGTGTGTTGTGATGTAGGCAGAGTAGGCCCTGATTTAGGGATGAGCAAGGCTAGAAGGGCAGGGCAGGAACCATGAGGGCCACCTCTCCCTCCAGCACCCTGGGCAAAGGGGATGAAGAAAAGTGCAACGCCCCCGGGCACTGTCCTCCCCCACACAGAACTACAGGTGGGGGTCTTTCCTCTTGTTTTAGCAGGTTTTATGTTGTCCTCCTTCGGACGGACGGGCACGCACACAGTTATAAAAATGTGGTAAGCTGCCTCGAATATTTTAAATAGAGAATTGGGGTAAAATATTTTAAATAAATAATACAGCCAGGGAGTGGAAGCTTGCCCCAACCCACCCAGCACTCCCTCTGGGGAACAAGGGTGAAGCACAGAGGCTTGTCCAGCTCCTGTGTGTGTGGGGTGAGGTGGGGGGGGGGTCCAAGCTGCAGGGACTTCAGCTGTTCCCCCTAGCTGATACCCCTGTCAGGGAGCAGGGCTCCGGGGCTTACAAGGCCCCCATCCCTCAATTCCTCCTGTCCCAAGGAAGACTCACCCTCATAGCACTCCCAGTCAGCAGTCCTGCAAATTAGCTTGTTTAGCTCATTGGATGCCTCCCTCTAGCTGGTGTCTCCCCATGTTTCTCTTTGACCACAGCAGCCTCCTCCAGCCACGGCTCTCCGGTAATGCCCATGCCAGTCTCTCTGCATCCCCTTCTGGGGGAGGGGGTTTACTCCACTGCACACGCCAGCATCCTCCCCTCTCCAGTTCTTCTCCCAGGGAACACCCAGTTCCCCTGTACCCGCTTTGCCTCAGTGACCCACGGCCAGTCTCCATCCAGCCCCTGCCTCAGGGGCAAACCGCAGTCTGACATGGCCACTCATCACTGGCAAGGGGGTGTGGACCTGCTGCCTTTGCCTGCCCCCCTCACACCTTGCTTCAGGCCTGCAGCTGGGAGCTTGCTTGACCAGAGCTGCTTCTCCTTCTCCTTCTCCTTCTCTGGCAGTCAGGTCCCTCCTACTCTCTCTCCAGAGCAGCAGTCAGTTCTCTTCTCCCTCCAGGAGTCCTCCTTTATATTGCCCCCAGCTGGGCCCTCATCAGCCAGAACTGCCTCAGCTGGCGCTTTGCTCGCAGCCCTTGCTCAGGGCTGGGGTTTTGCCCTTAAAGGGCCAGTGCAGGGCAAATGCCCTGTCACACCGCCCCTCACCAAGGCTATGTCTACCCTCGTGGCTTCTTGCACAAGAACTTTCTTGCACAAGAGCTTTCACACTGCCCGCTCGCTCTTGCGCAAGTAAATTTACAGTACGGCGTGGTAAGAGAGGGCTCCTTGTGCAAGAGCTATGCTCTTTTTTAACAGGTGTAAGCTCTCTTGGACAGGAGCTCTCGCACAAGAGGGCAGTGTGGATGCTGGGCAGGGATTTCTTGCGCAAGAAAGCCCTATGGCTAAAATGGCCACCAGAGCTTTCTTGTGCAACAGAGCGTCCACACTGGCATGGGCGCTCTTGCACAAAAGCACAGCTTGCACATGGCAGTGTAGATGTTTTCTTGTGCAAGACTTTTTGCACAAGAACACTTGTGCAAGATGTTCTTGCGCAAGAAGTTGCGAGTGTAGACAGAGCCCAAGAGTGCCGGGCAGGAGGAGTCTGTGGCAATAATACATTTCCTTTGTCCTTCCTCGCCTTGGCATTATTAATCAGCATCAACAGAAACAGCTACCTTAAGGCCCCTGCCAACCCTTGCAGCTTAGTGAAGCTAATATGGAGGGGGCCGGTGGGGGTACCCCATTTAGCAATTACAATTCTGGTGGGGACGCCTCCCTGTCACCTAGGATTAACAGTACAGGTTTCACTGAAAACCGGTGAAGATACAGCGCTGCCACCTCTCAGTATAGCAGCCTGGATTGGTCGCCTTAGGGTGACCCTGCTGAAATAAATGGACCGTTAACATTGTCAATGGGAGAGGGGCAGGATTTTACCCTTGGGGTAAATGAGGCTCGGCTTCAAAATCCCCTTGGTCTGTGCAAAAGGGGAGTAGTGTCTTTACATTCCCTGTAAGGTCCCTTTGCACTGGGAGGACACTGAAAGGAAACCTTCAAGTAAATGAAGTCCTGGCCCTGTGGCCCTAATGCGTAAGCACAGCGGGATGGTGCTAATGATGCATGAGTTATTCTGGCATCGCCTAACATTCATGGGCTTGATTTTGCAACCGCAGTAATGTTCTTGTGAGGCAGTTCTGTGGTGTGCACCAGATTAGCAGGAGAGAACATTATTTGGGTCGGGGGAGGGGGGGATGAACTGCAAGGGGGGGGGGTAAAATGACTGGTGGTGTAATTGAGGCCCTTCATTCAGGCTGCAAGGACCCAAGGAGCTGAAGCAGTCGGAGCCACCACCCAAAACGCAGGCACATGGCAAGGTTTGAGTGCAAGGTGCATCATGTAACCTTAGGGGTTTCTCTGGTGACTGAGGTAGCAAAGGCTGGGGTGAGGGCCTTAATTGGGAGCGTGACGTGTGTCTGTGTGTGTGAGAGAGAAGCAGCAGCAGAAATACACAAAGAAACCCCACATGCAGACATAGAATCCCTAGGTGTGACCCAGAGACAAAGGCTGAGAGAGCCCTTTTGGGCTGGGTGTGGGCCAAACGAGGCTTGGAACTATGAGCAAAGAAACGCCTCCCTGTAATTTGATTCCTGTACAAATAAACAGGATTGCATCAACAAACTCCCTGAGTCGGACAATCCGTTTCTGCTCCTAATGGAAACAACCTGCTAGAGCCCTCCCCAAACTGGCCAACTGCTCAGGTAAAAGGGGACAATATAATTTACTTGTTAGCGGAAACTATGGTTAAGGCTGCAACACGGCTCCGATGCTTAACCCTTTCATTTCATTTGTTCATTGCTTTTCTCCCACCTGAGTGGTTCCCCCCGCCCCCCCCAATAGCTGGTTTGAAGCCAAAGTGTGTTTTTATTTGTAACCAAAGTTATTAACCAGTCAGAAGCTTTTTACTTTATTAACCAGTTGATAAAACAATCATACGTGGTCATTAGTGTTGCCTGGATCTGTGTGCTCGTGCGGCCGCTGAGGAGAAATTCAAATGCCACCCAGCTGATTAGTAGAGCACCTACAGCAAAGTATGTGTTTCTACTGGTGGTGCACAGTCACACATGCCTAAGTGCACAAAAATATTATTCCGCACATGGATGGCAAAGATTAGAGGGAACATTGGTGGCCAGTCATTTTGCTGTGAGAATTACATTAATAGTCAATGAAACAATTAATAGTCAACGAGCCACCCGACTGTGGCTCATCGGGGGAATGTTAATTGCTAACTTGGCTCCTGAATCACAGAGGTCTGAGGACCACCAAGGAGTTCTCATTCATGCTGTCGGACAATATTAAGAAGAACCACCAAAAGTCGAGCTTTTAGAAAATCCAGCACTGACTGTGTGCACTTTGAAAATGGCTCGAATGCATCAGCAACACAGTTCAATGTGGAGAAAAAGCCTGCCACAAAAATCAGCTTTCTTTAGAAGACTGATAAAAGCAGCCCAGGAATCACTATTAAACAAGCAATCTATTGATGCAGGAGTGTCTTAAATTTCATATCCAAAATCTTTCCATGAGTCTGTATATTATTTTGTTGCTCCACCCCAATGCACCTGCTTGTCTGTCAGTGTGGCCATTAAGGACCTGCAAGACATGCCACTGGAGTATTTCTTTCTTCCTTTTAAAATTATTATTGAATCCTGGTCAATGCCAAACTGCTTAGCAGCAATTAGTCCTGCAATCTCTATGAACACAGTTATCAGACAGCAGACTGGGTGGCAAACTCCACTCCAGAAAGGAGAACAAAAAGAAAGATCAGGCTAAATGACAGTAAAAGAAATTAAGATCGTAACGGCCACACTGGGTCAGAACAAAGGTCCGTCTAGCCCAGTGTCCTGTCTTCTGACAGTGGCCAGTGCCAGGTGCCCCAGAGGGAGTGAACAGAACAGGGAATCCTCAAGCGATCCCTCTCCTATCATCCATTTCCAGTCTCTGACAAACAGAGGCTAAGGACACCATCCCTACCCACCCTGGCTACTAGCCTTTGATGGACCTATCCTCCAAGAATGTATCTTTTCTTATTTGAACCCTGTTAAAGTCCTGGTCTTCACAACATTCTCTGGCAGGGAGTTCCACAGGTTGACTCTGCATTGTGTGAAAAAATACTTCATTTTTTAAAAAAACCTGCCTATTAATTTCATTTGGTGACCCTTAGTTCTTGAGTTATGGGAAGGAGTAAATCACTTTTCCTTATTTACCTTTTCCACACCAGTCATGATTTTATAGACCTCTATCATATCCCCTTAGTCTCCTCTTTTCTAAGCTGAAAAGTTCCAATGTTTTTAATCTCTCTTCATATGATACCTGTTCCAAACCCCTCATCATTTTTGTTGCCCTTTTCTGAACCTTTTCCAAGACCAAGATCTCTTTTTGGAGATGAGGTGACCACATCTGTATGCAGCATTCAAGATGTGGGCGTATCATGGATTTAACTCACCGACTGGAGCTAGACAACATTGTTACTGTACTGTCGAATTTGGGCTAGGGAGCCAGACAGGTGAGATCTAATGGACTGAAGGAGTCTGCTAAGCAACTGTGTCAGTATTACACAGTAGCAATTTATTCCAGCACCTCTTTTACTGAAAATGAACAACAAAACCTTAAATAAAATAAATCAACCATTGCTTATTGCTTCAGAATCGGGGATAATAAATTCTTTAGTTTATCAGTACCTTATGGCCTTCCAGGATGCATTCTTTGAACAGTTTGCATTACAGATACAATCCTCTCTTTTGAACAATAAATTATTTTAAAAAAAAGAGAAAAAAGAGGATACGTTACAATTTAAAGCAAAAGGAAAACAAGGTCTATTTTTGACATATATCTTAAAATAATATGAAGCTCGCGCTCTCTGTGTTAAATGCTGAAGTATAAATAATGAAGGATATTCTATTATTTACAGCGTGACACAAGGAATCGAGAGAGCATCATTGACACGTACGTAACTCAGAAAGACAATAAACGATGGAGGAAAACATTCAAGTATGTACACAATGTATTTACAACAGAATAGATCATTACAATCATGATGACATGCGGCCATTTTCTTGGTCTGCATTTCTCTGCAGCATTTCATGGGTGCTCTTCCCACTGGAAGTCAGGGTGGCGGATGGAACGTAGTCAGTAGAGAATAGGTTTTGCTTATGTTTGCTGTGCCTTTTAGCAGGCACGGGGCTTGCTCTTCCGAATGCACGCGGCCTGTTTCGTAATCAGCGCAAAGCCAGAGCAGCGGGAGGAAAAGAGGAGACGAAGCTTCGGTGTCAGGAAACGGGAGAAAGGAAAGAAAGTTGCAGGGTTTTTGTGGCAAAGCAACATGATGGTCCTATCACACCCGATGTAGGGGAGTCGGGAGATGGGGGGGGGGGGAGAGGGAGGGGAACACAAACGTGAGGCTCCAGGGGCAGATTCTCAGCTAGTGTAAATCAGAGGCCATAGGGTTGTACTGATTTGCACCAGGCGAAGATCAGGCCCTTGACATGTTTTACGTATCACTTTCCATCATCCAACCCTGATGGGATCCTCTAATCATGCAGAATTGCCCCAAATGCACAGCAGCTTTGTATAAATACGTAAGAACATAAGAGCGGCCAGACTGGGTCAGAGCAAAGGTCCATGTAGCCCAGTATTTGACAGTGGCCAATGCCAGGTGCCCCAGAGGGAGGGAACAGAACAGGCAGTCATCAAGTGATTCCTACCGTCACCCATTTCCATTCTGTGACAAACAGAGGCGAGGGACACCATTCCTACCCATCCTGGCTAATAAGTACTGACAGTCCTAACGTCCATGAATTTATCTAGTTCTTTTTTGATCCCTGTTAAAGTCCTGGTCTTCACATCCTCTGGCAAGGAGTTCCACAGGTTGACTGTGCACGGCATGAAGAAAAACTTCCTTTTGTTAGTTTGAAACCTGCTGCCTATTCATTTCATTTGGTGACCCCTAGTTCTTATATTATGGGAACAAGTAAATAACTTTTCATTATTCACTTTTGCCACACCAATCATGATTTTACAGACCTCTATCATAACCCCCTTATTCTCCTCTTTTCTAAGCTGAAAAGTCCCCATCTTTTTAATCTCTCTTCATTTGACGCCCGTTCATAGTGATGGAACACAGGGTCATTTTACACACTCACAGTCTTTGGTCCCCCGGGATGCTTTTTGCTCTCACTGTTTTAGCAGAGGGTTGGTGCGCTGACTGGAGAGGTTAGATAGTGTTAAAGAGACCTCTGTAGCATGTAGCCTGTTTGCTCCAATGCTGTGGATGCAGAGCGCTAAGTTTCCTCTCTCCCAGCCAGTCCTGCAAGGTGAGAAATGGGTTCAGGGACAGCCCAGCACCTCTTGCAGCATCAAGCTCCTCTCTGCAAAGCAGCAGGCTGCAGCTGTATCAGGACTGGTCATGTGACTAGTTGGTTGCCCTCGTCTTAGACTGGGTCCTGCCATCCTCATTGCGTGTTACTAATACGGCTCATGTCAGGGGTCACATTCTGCTGGGTTATGCTGGGGTAAAACCAGGATCACTCTACTGACTGGACACAGGTTTGGCTTTAGGTGGGATTCCCTAAGGCCCACTGACACTCACTGGGCACACGCATCACTGAAACCCCCACCCGACAGCTCTCCGGGCTCGCACGCTGTGGTGCGTTACTCCACCTTTGGCTTGGGAGCTTGCCAATGCCCTCAGAAGAATGCCACGTCTTCCCCCGGGCGTCCCAGGGGCACGAGGGACAGATTTTTTTGTCGTGCTCCTCTGTAATCTTGGATACTACTTTGAATGTTGCAAGTGGCTTGCTCTGCTTTCATGTGGTTCCCTCCACCCCCCGCATTAATCTCAGGCAAGCCAGAAAGGTCACCAAGACATAGCGTAGGTCAGCAGATGGAGCACTGAATGTGGACCTGGGAGATTTCTTTTCCCAGGTATGAGGTCTTGGGTACGACCCTTCCCCTCTGTTTCCTCTCTCACCAGGGGGCCTCTGGGTCAGGTGCAGGGAGTGGGCTCTGTGCTCCCAGCAAGGGTGGGGTCTCAGGCAGAAGGGGTGAGGTCTCAGAAGGAAGGGGCAGCCAGCCCTCCGTGCTAGCTGGAGCATGGTGCACCACCCTCAGCCACACAGAGTGCGCAGCGTTCTGGTGGCCATTTTAAAGGGCCTGCAGCTCCAGCCATTACTCTCACAGTAGCGGCGGCCACAGCTAGGGGCCCCGGGCTCCTTTGAATCACTGGGCTCAGGGCAATTACCCCCTTTGCCCACCCTGTCGGCGGGCCTGCATTCCCACCCTTTGCCCCTCTTTGTCTATTTAGTAAACTCACCGGGACTGGGCCGAATTTTCAAAAGCACCTATGTGACTTGAGAGCACAAGTCCCCTTGACAGGCAATAAGGCCTGCGTTCCTAAATCACTTAGGCCTTCTAAAAATCCCAGCCACTTCGTCTTACTATGTGGTTTTTTTTTCAGTTCCCTAGCACAATGAGGCCTGGTCTCTGTGGAGACCAATAGCACTTCCGCACTGCCAACAAAAATAGCGAGTAAGGGTTTGTCTACGCAACAAAGTTATTTCAGAATAACGGCTGTTCTTCCGAAATAGTTATGCGAGTGTCTGCACAGCCATTTGGTTATTTTGAAATAATTTCGAAATAACGGACGGCTTATTCCGACTTCTGTAAACCTCACTCTACGAAGAATAATGCCTATTCTGAAATAGCTATTTCGGAATAAGGGCCGTGTAGACGCTCCACATCTGCTATTTCGAAATAGCCCCTCACCAGGGCCATTCTAAGTTATTCCTCCTGGGGCTCTAAATCGAGATAGCACATCTACATTAGGAAAGCCTGCCTCCGACTCATTTTGAGGCTTCCCTGCAGTGTAGACGCACTGTTTTGAAATAAGCTATTTTGGAATAACTATTTCAGAGCAGCTTATTCCGAAATAGCCATACAGTGTAGATGTAGCCTAAGAGAGGAAACAAGCACATGGAAGGCCCCCACTACAGAAAGGATGTGGACACATTGGAGAGGGTCCAGCAGAGCACAACCAAAATGATTTGTGAAGAACATGACCTATGAGGAGAGGCTGAGGGAGTTGGGTCTGTTTAGTCTGCAGAAGAGAAGAGTGAGGGGGGATTTGATAGCAGCCTTCAGCTTCCTGAAGGGAGGTTCCAAAAAGGATGGAGAGAGGCTGTTCTCAGTAGTGACAGATGGCAGAACAAGGAGCAATGGTCTCAAGTTGTGGTGGGAGAGGTCCAGGTTGGATATTAGGAAAAACTATTTCACTAGGAGGGTGGTGAAGCACTGGAATGGGTTACTTAGGGAAGTAGTGGAGTCGCCATCCCTAGAGGTGTTTAAGTCTCGGCTTGACCAAGCCCTGGCTGGATTGATTTAGTTGGGATTGGTCCTGCCTAGAGCAGGGGGCTGGACTTGACCTTCTGAGGTCTCTTCCAGCTCTATGGTTCTATGATTCTAAGCCAGGGCCTCCCAGGCTGTGTGTGGAGATGAAGATGCTGTAAAGCGCAGTGACAATACAGCAAGGAATGCAAAAGATGAGAGAAAACTGGGAGGACATAGGCGTGTCGGTGACACAGCCAATGAAAATGCGACAGGCTCCCCAGGCCATCCATTTGGATGGTACCGACCCGCAATAGGCCCAATTTGGCTGTTGGACCGGGAAGGAGCAGTCCAACCCCACTGGGCAAAGCACTTCACTGCATGCTGAACATTCCTCCGGTCAGCGGGACCTGAGCACATGCGAAAGAGAAGCGTGTGCTTAGCGCTTTGCTGACCTGCGCCCTCAGCTCCCCTGGTGCATATCTGGCATAACCACCTCGATATAATAGAATGACACCCGCGCAACTGGAATCACAATGCGGCCCCAAGAGTAGAGAAAGGCTGAAATTTTTGTTCTGCAAGGGCTCCTATTTAGCATCGATAATACTCATAGCACGGCTGTTCTCCTAGTCGTAATGCTAGAGGTCCATGCAGCACTGCAGTGTGCCAGCTGGACGTCAAACCAAAGGGAGGTCATCACTCCACTATACTGATCAGAATTGGGTGCCAAAGAGGTGATTTGCTTCTGTCTGAAAGGGTGCGCTCACTCCAGTCTCAGAACACTTGGCTAGTACCAGTCAAAGATTCTAATGCCACAGCGGCCACCAGCCCAAACAGCCATGCACATCCCCCGTGCAGCCTGCGTATCTACCAACGCGGGCTTTTCACAGAGCTAGGAACAACCAGGTCACAAACGCAATGCTTCCTCGGAGCTGTCTTTCCCACCGCGCTTCTTTTTAACTAGCCAACAAATTGATCGGTCTGCAAGTCATTTCTGAGCAAGGAGGACTCTCATTCTAACACAGCAATGGGCAAGATGTGGCCCTGGGGCCAGATCCGGCCTAACTAACGCTGTGAGCCAGCCTGCGGACGGCATCTGGCCGCTTTCTATTTATATTCTGCTGCCTGTGCCACCAAATTTTCAGGCAGTGGGCTCAGACAACAGGATCCTATTTGAATGGTTCCTGCTCACGGTGCTATCCCGGCAGGTGTCTGTCAGGCAATGCAGTAGTGGAACAGCTAGAAGCCACGAGCCCTTTGCTGTGTTTTTAATTCAAAGCCTCTGGCCTACACAGCTCCGGGGGAGGCTAGTCCACAGACCCGCCCCTTCCATCAGGCCCTGCCCCTTCTGGGGTGGAGCCGGCCCGTGACATCTGTACCAAAATTCATTAAGTGGTCCCCCTGTGAAATTTATTGTCCACCCCTGTTCTAACAGCAACTCCAGCTAGTCACAGTGTAGTTATCAGGTTTGCTATTTCCCGCCCCCCTCACTGGGTCCCTCTAGAAACAAACAATAACTTGTCTATTAAAAATCAGCATTAAAAATCCAGGTAAAAATGGCTGCACTTTTATTAGTGGCATTTTTTTCCAGCTAGTTCTTTTCCTTGTCTGGTTACAGAGTCCTGGTATATTTTCCTTAGTAACAGAAATCTTGTTCTTTTGTAAAGTATGGGGGTTCGCAGCCTCTGGCACTCTGAACCCATTTTCTAAGGGATAACTAGGACAATTAATATCTGGAAAAAAATGTAATGACAGTTCCTAGTGAGTGCAAGCTGATTCCTGATTAATAATATATTCAGTTTAAAATCACAGCATTATTCTCTTTCTAATATGTAACATTATTTAACGCAGTTTTTGTTATCCTGCTGTCATTAATAGTAGCATGCTCTTGGATGTGCCCAATGAAGCAAACCTTTTGGCTGGCCGAGAGCAGACAAAATTCGTTTCAGATACGAAAAGCAAATAAAACCTCTTCTCGAAGAAAACAGTATTGTTTTGTCGGTGGGTATGCCAGTAGAGGGTATTTTGATTGGGAGGGGGGCGTTCTAGAAGCAAACATCGGGACTTTTGCAATTCTTGCAAATCATACAGCCAGTTACCATAATGCAATGCACAAAAAAAAAAAAAAAAAAAGCCAGGAAAACTGAAGGTTGGAAGATTCTGCAAAATACCGTGGAACAGCAATTACTGTGACAGTACAAAACTTGCTCTCAACATAACGTAACAGAAAGGCACCATTGATATCTTTCTCATTTTTGAAATACTGTAAAAAATTGCTACATATGGCACATAACACATTTGTACATACATATATTTAATTTATAAAAGTTTTTCCCCCCCTCCTGTTTTCTATTAGTGGAATTTGCTAAAATAAAATAAATTGTTTAATTTAAAGGTGGAATACTTCATTATATAAAATAAAGTTTTACATGTGAATCTATGCGTTTGGTTTATGGTTTATACAGCAATCGGGTCTTGATTAGCTATTACACTGGACAACCTTGCTTGTAATTCTTCCTGCGTGGAGAACCGGCTAGTTGGGTTAGTCCTGCTGTCCGCCAGTCGGTATGCAGGGGCTGGCTCTAGGCTGGTGGCCATGGGATTCTGTATGCTCAGGAACGGTGTATCCTCACCTATTCTCTCATCTTCTGTCTCACTCTCAGAGCTACTGCTCTCAGAGCTTGTGTCAGTGTCCGCTTCTAATCTGTTGGAAATGTGGCCATTGGGCTTTGTTCTTTTGGCCCTCCGGCTGTTGACTAGTTTCTTTGGAGGTTCCTGCGCTGGCTCGTACTCCTGTGTGGTCTCGTATTCCTCATCCTCCACTATCCTCAGAGGACTAGGTGGCGGACTGTTGCTTTCGTGGGCGGGGTTGTGGTGGAAGGAGTTGAACTGCTGAAGGTGGGAGTCATATTTCTCCCGTAACCGAGGGGGGGTCACCAAAAGCAGAGGCCTCTCTTCTTCCATAAAGGGACTGACCGCCACGGATGGGACAGAGACCGTTAAGCTGGACACTGGTGGAGACATTTCGGAAGGGGGGGACTTTGGAGAACTTGGAGTGTGGAAATCGACAGGCGACATGCGAGCCGGTGTGGTCATAGCTGATACATACCTGAAGAAGGACACATACAAAAAGGCCCCATGAAGATGGAAAAGGAACAAACATACGCAGAAACATTAAGAAAAAGACACCTTGGAGAGGAACAAATCAATGCTGCATTAGCCATGTCCCGCATACTTATGAGGTCGAGCGCGATACCCTTGGGAATAAAGGAATTTATTTTCTGACGCATGCAATAGTCTAGCGGTATTTTTGCACGTGCTTGTCTTGCATATGCTCATTGGATGTTGCGTGCCGGCATGCAAGCGGTGGATTTGGCCTGTGCATATGGCTACGTGTAGACCTAATTAGAGTCCAGCACAGATACAAAATTTGTGTCTGCAAAAATGAGCCACAGCTCTCCACAGATATTCATGGATTTGCAGGATTCTAGGCATAATCCTATCCATAGGGCATGCATAGTGCTTTTAATATGGGCCTCACTGACAAATGAAGCAGCCGCTATCAATACTCCCATGATCAATGCACCTGACAGATATTCTCAGTGTTATTAGCCACGTGGTATGTTAGCCTAGCATGCTTCTGTGCGTATGGGGCAAATTGAGGGGTGAAAGCAGAGAGCCATGGCTCTGAGCAGAATGGGGGAAGTATTGTCAGTTCTTTAATGAGTCCAGTGTGGGGAGTTTGGGAGATGAAAGAACCACACTACAGTTGCAAGTTGTTTATAAAAACGACCGTGCTTGCTGTTCTAAGCAACATTTGCCCAGGACCGGAAGGAGTGAGGAAGGATTAGATCTAAAATGAGCAGAGCTCAGGCTATTTGAAGCTTGAGTCTGCATCCCTCTGGGAAAAACAGAAGGGGCAGATTTTCGCCACCTTTACTCATGTGGAGTAAGTTGGGGTTTTTATTGTAATCGTTCCAGGGATGTGAGAATTGGAACCAGAGTCCTCAGGTGGACCCCGAAAGTGAAAAGCAACCAGGCCAGGTTTTGGAATCTCCATGTTGTTCAGCAAAAGAGCCCGGGCGCTGAGCCCCGGAAAACCCATTTCACACTGTCATTACGGTCTTATAGCACCGAGCTGGCTTCTAAACACGTAAAACATCGTTTGAAAACGGCAGCTTTTCCTCAAGTGGAAGAGGGACACACCTGCCCTCCTCCATCTCCTTGCCAGTTCTGAGGGGGTGGAGGAGGGACAGAGAATGATCTGGCAACAGCTTCATACAACAAAACAGGTCGCATTTCCTGTCTCCTCTGTGGAAACAAGAGCCGGCACAAAGGATAGTTCGGCTGCCTGCTAATGGCCCCTCTAGAGAATTTACTCAGAGTCCCTTGATATCTTTCCGGGGAAGGTCAGCAATTGAAGGTGATTTTTATAAATGGAGCTAAGCTGCCAGGTAGGCAGCATTCCCTTAAAACGAAAGTCCTACTGACTTTCAAACAAGACAAAGGGCCAGGTGGATTCTCAGCCAATGTAAATCAACATAGCTTCCCAGTACTCAGGAAAGCCAGACTAAATCACCCCATCCGAGGATCCAGCTCAAAGATCTGATCAAAGGCACAGTGGCCAGTGTGACATTTTACATGGTTAAGTTTTGCCTGTTTCTCTTTTCCCTGCTTGGATTTCAGTGGTATCCAAATTTAAAACCTATCTGGGCAGACCTGTCTCTCAAAAATCCACTCACACAAGTTCTGTGGCCACTACTGCGAAGGGCATTTTAGTTTTAATTGGCAAGCCTGAAATGAACAAAATCAATCAGGATCCAAACATCTCACCCAAAGCACAACTACATTCTGCGTATTCCCCTGGATGAAACACACAGCAGGTTAGTTGGAAGGAGGGAAAACTGGGTTAGATTCTCCACTGCTGTAAACTGGTGTAACTCTATTGATTTCAGTGGCCCTCTGTGATTTATACCCACCCTTCGGTTCCAGGAAAAAAAAGACAGTGGTAACCATTTGCGGCAATGAATCAAACTGGCCACCGAGAGCACAGAGAGGAACAAATAGGTAAGTGTGTCAGATAAAAGGAATAAGTTCATCCCCGTTTCCTTATAGTCACAAACTTTCTGTTCCAGTCAAATCTTTCTATAGCTGGTGCTCGAGGGAGTGAACCTTCTGCCCAACAACCGCTGCTGACAGGAAGTTTCACCTCATTTGGTTTAGTTAAACTGGTGTGACGTTGTGTATTGACTTGCATACAGAGACACACCTGGACGGAGTGTGATATGTTTGTGAATGGATTATACGATGGGATTTCCTGTGATAGCAGGAGTCTGGCCCCAATATTTCCAGCCCTATGTAATATGTTCCCTTGACACTTGGGCCTTGTCTATACTTATAGGGTTGCCTAAAAAAGAAAAAAAAGGACCCCGAGAGTTATTAAGCTAAAAAAATAAAAAAATAAAAAAACTAGCATGGAAATGCTTTGAGGCTTTTTTGGCTTTAGCAGGCTGCCCGTGGCCATATTGTTTTCCTTCTCCAAGACAGAAGACAGTTCCCCTGCAGGACCAGGTAAGCTGGGGGCTGGGGAGGGGGAAGAAGGGCTGGGCCCAGTTGCTGAGTGTATATAGGGTTGCCAGGTGTCTGGTATTTTTGCCTCCTAGCAGGGAAAAAAATCATCAGAAAATACCAGACATTTTAGGTGTCCGGTATTTTCTGAAATCTTTTTTACTGGACAGGAGGCAAAAATACTGGACTGTCCGGGTCAATACCGGGCACCTGGCAACCCTATATACTTACCTGGAGATCGACACTCTGGAGATTAATCTTCTGGTGTTCGATTTAGTGGGTCTAGTAAGGACCTGCTAAATCAATCACCAGTGCTCCATGGAGTTGTGAGGAGTCAGGCCACGTCTTCACGGAAGAGTGACATTGCCACAATCAATCTTCCAGAGTTTGACTTAGCGAATCTAGTTAAGGCTCTGTAAAATGAACTCAGAGGGCACCTCCATCGGCATCCGGTACTCCTCCTTTTGCGAGGAGTAAGGGAAGTCGATGGGATCGTTTACTCCCACAGGCTCCCGCTGTTCAGATGCTGCCAAGCTCGGCCTGAGGTAAGCTGACTTCAGTATGTACATAGCTGAAGTTGTGTACTGTAAGCCAAGCTGCTGGGTCTAGCATATATCTGGCCTGAGGGAAGTCGACGGGAGAGTTTCTCCCCCTCACCTCCTGCAATGGGGACACTGCGGAAATTTGAGTTACGTTTTTTTTACTCCAACTACACTATCTTAAGTCAACTTTCTTCCTAACTCTATATCTGGCCTTATGTGAGTTTTAATTGGATATATCAGTTCAGCATGCACCTATACATTTTCCGACATACACTAAATGGATGTAATCCAGGTTTAAACTGAGCATCCATACACAGCGTTGCACTGGTTTAATGAAACCAATATAAATCACTTTATGGGTAAGACCCATATCTTAGGTCAGCCACAGAGATCGTTCTTATAAGCTTCTCTGGTGTGAGCTGCAGTGAGTTATTTCTACTGAGTATTTGGTGGGTGCCTAGCAGATGTAAACTGATGTCGCTCCGTGGACTCCAATGGAGCCAAGCCAACATGGATTATCTGAGGAGCTGGTCCTCAACCTTTATTTAGCTTCTAAAGGAAAATTAAGATAAGACTCAGGTTAACTGTAGAGATCAAAGCGCGGAAGGAACCGATTCTTGACTCATTAACTCCCTGAGCAGCAAAGTCTGAGAAGAGAAGGGAATCTTCATTTTCATTTTAACAGGCTCCTTTACGGTTCCAATTCCATTTTAATCTAGACTCTCCCTCTCTCTCCCCATCTCCCGGAAATAAGTTGCTATTTATTTCCTGCAGGCTGAAGATAGATGAGGCCTAGTTTAACACCCAGGGAAATGTCACTCATCTTCAGGGCTCACGGCTGGGAATTCACGGTAGAAATGCAGCCTGTATTTCCCCTGGGAACGCTGTTTTCAGGAGATGAAATATTTGGAGGCGTGATGCCCTCTTTCTCCTCATTAGAATAAAGAGATGCATGCCTGAAAAGCCTGCTAATGTGCCAGTATGCTGCTGGGAGTACCTTACATCAGGGGTTTTCAAACGATAGGGCACGACCTAGCACTGGGGCGTGGGATGTTGGGTCCTGGGTCTTGGTGCTGCAGGGGGATCAGGTGAGCAGTGGGGGTGGTAAGGCAGCTCCCTGCCTGTCCCAGCACCGCAGATGGCGCTGCACCCCAGAAGCAGCTGGCAACAGGATCAGTTCCTGGGGGGAGAGGGCTCCGTGTACTGCCCCTGCTCTGAGCACTCGCGCTGCACTCCCATTGGCTGGGGACCTGCTGCTGGCTGCTTTTGGGGCGCAGCCTGGTCTGTGGTGCCAGGAGAGGCAGGGATGCCTTAGAATCTCCACTGCACTGCTGACCGGGAGCCGCTTAAGGTTAAGCCCTCCTGCCCCAGCCCTGCCTCCCCCCAAAGCCGGAGCCCCCTCCTGCACCCCAAAGCTCATATCTTCAGCCTCACCCCGGAGCCCACACTCCAGTCACATGATGTTGGGGCGCGGCATCAACAATTTTCTTGAACTGGGTCATGAGAAAAAAGAGTTTGAAAACCGCTGGCCAAGCCACGCCAGACAGGCTGGGAAAACGCATCCTCACGTCTCACCCAGAAGACCAAATATGCTACACTAATGATACGTTTTATCTGCACACACCTGGGAGTACAATGCATATGGCCTGCAGGCAGTACAGAATGCACTATTGTCTGCGACAGGCCCTGATCCAGCAACGCACTGAAGCACGTGCTTAACTCTGCCCACGAGCGATCCCCTCAGTACGAACAGATTTACTCACACGACGGCAGTGAAGTATGGGCTTGAGTGCTCTGCTGGATCAGGGTGTGGGAGCTGCTTACACGCTGCATTTCTTGAAAGCTAAATTCCAGGGTAAAACAACCGGCTGTTTTCCCATAACAATTCAACAACTAGTAATGACCCAGCACTAGCTGTGTTCTGCATCCCTGTGTGCTACATTCGTAGACCTCACGGCCATTATCCAAGCTCCCCTATCTTAACCCACTTCTCTCAGTGCAGGATGTAAAGCTTCTCTGGTCATTGCACATTCTGCTTTTTCTATCATGGCAGTGGCTCCTTGCACAATTCAAGAGCTTCTTTGATGATGCTTATTTGGTGATCTTTATACTACCACAGCTAGGCAGTTAAAATCTCCCCTGCGAATTCGCAGCACTTAGAGAGTTGGTCTAGGAACATTTTGTTCTCACTTTTGAGAAAGTAAGAGCAGCCAGACAGGGTCAGACCAAAGGTCCATCTAGCCCAGTGTCCTGTCTGCCGACAGTGGCCAATGCCAGGTGCCCCAGAGGGAGTCAACAGAACAGGGAATCTTCAAGTAATCCCTCCCCTGTTACCCCTTTCCAGCCTCGAACACCATCCCTACCCACCCTGGCTAATAGCCATTGACGGATCTAGCCTCCATGAATTTATCTAACTCTTTTTTGAACCCTTCTACATCCTAACCAACAGAACACTATGGCCACACTCAGCATTAAATCAGAACCATCAGCAAGGGATTGCAGAGCGGATGGGGATAACGGGTGCATTATTTATAAGAGCTGCACACAGAACCGACAATGGAACGGTGCGTCTTTGACGGTATGCCCCTTGCCACTTCTTTCTACAGCACTTTGAGGCAGGGAGCCTGATTCTGTGCATGTCTGTACAGCACAATGCCTCACATGACAGATTTATTTAACAATAACAGCATGATAAATAGGTATTCGCTTTTCCCTTTTGCCTGTATCTCTCCTGCCCCATCTGAATCAACATAAGAATGTAAGAATGGCCATACTGGGTCAGACCAATGGTCCATCCAGGCCAGAATCTTGTCTGCCAACAGTGGCCAATGCCAGGTGCCCCAGAGAGAGGGAATACAACAGGTAATCCTCATGTGATCCCTCCCCTGTTACCCATTTCCAGAGAAACAGACAGTTAGGGACACTATTCCTACTCATCTTGGCTAACAGCCATTGATGGATCTAAACACCATGAATCTATCTAGTTCTTTTTTGAACCCTGTTAAAGTCCTAGCCATCACCATATCCTTTGGCAGGGAGTTCCACAGGTTGACTAAGCAAAGAAAAACTTCCTTTTGTTTGTTTTAAATCTGCTGCCTTAATAACTTTTCCTTATTCACTTTTTCCACACCAGTCATGATTTTATTGACCTCTATCATACTCTACACTTTTCTAAGCTGAAAAGTCCAAGTCTTTTTAATCCCTCTTCACATGAGACCAGTTCCAAACCCCTCATCATTTTTGTTGCCCTTTTCTGAATGTTTTCCTATGGCAAGATATCTTTTTTGAGATGAGGCGACCACATCTGTACACAGAATGCAAGATGTGGGCATACCATCAACACTCCAGGAGAGTCAGTCATCTTACCCATTTTGATTCTAGCCTAGCTTTTACTTACAAACACACTTGGGGGAAATTTTCAAAACCACCTAAGGGGTTTAGAAGGAGAAATTTCATGGAAAGAGATAGGGGCTTGTGTTCCTAAAGTGCATGGGTGCTTTGAAAATCTCTCCCCGGGTGGATCGCTCAATCAATCCCCCCTCTTTATCGTCCCCTTTTGTCTCTGACAAATTCCATAGGCTGCCTTACTTGTATGCAGGAAGCAACCGAGAAATGGAGCGAAGCAAAATATTTCCCTTTGATCATCTTTCCTAGCTCCATAGGCAGTGGAAACCTCTGGCAAATTATTTCTAGGGGGTTTTGTCCATATATGAACTACCACCCAGTAGCTATTAGCCAGGACCAGAAGAGGGAGGAAGGGAAGAAAATTGTTTGAGAGATCAAAGGGATACTGCCCGGCACATTTCTGAATGAGGCGCATTTGCTAAGAAACAGAATTTTCTCTGTGCTCCCCGGGCAAGTCAGATTCACTTCTGTCTCTCTTCAAGCCCACCTCATGGTGCCGGTGAGAGGGTGCCAAAAAAAACATATGCGGTTGTAACTACCGCCAGGCAGATTTGAACCTGGGACCTCAGTAGAGGAGCCTCTACCTTCTGAGCTAAAAACTAGCTGGCTACCAGCTCCTGCTGTAGTGGTGTCTTGAGCTTAACTGTTGCTGTGGTCTAGGTACCACTTGCATTGCTCAGTAACCACACTAGTGTGGGTTACATGGTACCTTTCGCTGTGAGGAGAATCTCGGTAGGAGTCGGGCGTCTCTCTCGCGTGCCTCAGGAAGCTGTTGTACTCTCGAGGCCCTCCTATGCCGCTGAGGCGTCCTCTGGGTCCAGCCGGGCTCGCGTGCCTGCTGTTCTCCACTGAAGAACTCACAAGCACAGAGTGGCTTTCGGAGAGAATGCTTTCGGTCTGACCGTTACTCCAGCTGGTGAGGGGCAGGGCGGAAAGAGGAGAGGAAGAACGTCTCTTTTAAATTCAGAAGAGGAGAAAGCAAAGCAACCAAAGTGTAGCAATGGGAGAAGCCACGGTGCATGCCACTCAGGGTATGCCTGTCAGACTCCACACCATGGCCATCCAAGGCCCTAGTTCAGTGGTCACCAACAAGTAGATCTTGGAGCCTCTGACAGGGGATTCTAACTGGTTTGGTCAAGAAGTTATCAAGCCCAGCACTTCAGCTACCGCCCTCCCCCCGGACTGCTGCACATCTCCTGCCCATTGCCTTGGCGCTGTCCCCAAAGGAGTTTCTGCTTGCTGTGCAGGGCAGGGCAGGGAGTGGAGGGCGCTGATGTCAAGGTGCCCCCTCTCCCACCCTGTATTCAATCTCCACA
>JANRFK010004149.1:115901264-115929346 GCA_030068395.1 Apalone spinifera | reverse complement strand
CCTCTGCCCTTGCTTGGTGAAAGGGAGAGAGGATGCGGGAGGGAGGGAGGATGGAGTGAGCAGGGGCAGGGCCTCGAAGAAGGGCAGGGCCAGGGTATTTATATTTGAGGTAGAGCTTGGATGGCACTTAAATTCAAAAAGTGATCTCGTGCTTAAAAAGGTTGGAGACCCCTGTCCTAGCTGGTGTGAAGTCTCCCATCCGACAAACGAGAAGGTGTGGTTATTTCTGTGAGTACCAGAGGGTGGTTCTGTTAAGAGTGTCACAGGGCAATGCACTCATAAATGCCATACTAAGCGGTCTCACAGAATCTCCATCAATAAACAAAAGGCTTCTTGTCAGTTCAGCAATTTGTATGGAGATGTACCTACCCCATAGAACCAGAAGGGACCTTGAGAGGTCATCAAGTCCAGGCCCCTGCTCTCATAGCAGAACCATCCCTGACAGATTTATCCCAGATCCCTAAATGGCCCCCTCAAGGATTGAACTCAGAACCCTGGGTTTAGCAGGTCACTGCTCAAACCACTGAGCTATCCTTCCCTATGATATTAAAATTGATGGAAACCGTAATGGAATTCCACACAATCAACAGCCAAGGAAGAGAATTCGTTTCAGTCACAGGATGTCCACGCCCACACGTCCTTCGATGAAACCCCCGGGACCAGTGCATTTGCATACTTTTCCCCCTTCATGCAGTGGGGAGAGCCTGACATCCAACACCAGTTTCTCCTCAGGCAAGGAGATTTTTTTTCTCACTCTGGTACCTGTGGCTAGGCGTCTGAGTGACAGTGGTGGAGTGATGCGTCGTCGAGGTGTAGCGACTCGTGGAAAACGACGTCTCCATCTCCCTCTCAATGACGTGCTCACTGGCGATGATGTTTTTAGACACATGCTGCTGAGGAAACAGACGGCGCTCTGGGTTACATCGGGGACCGCACCGCGCACCCGCACGCACCCGCGTTTTGGTCAGCTGTCTGTTTTGGGGAGCGTTACCCCAGCAACGTTCGCCAGCCTTTGCTGGCGTGAGGGAATAGAAAATGGGTCTGTTTGTAACCTGGGACGGCAAAACAAAAAGCAATTAGGCTACTCCACACCAGGAAGGTCAAATAGCCACTTGGTACATTATTTGTAGAGCTCCATCTCCAAAGACATGCTTCCTCACAATACTGTGGCTATGAGGTAAGGTTGGTATGCTAACATCTCAGCCTCTGATACAGAGCAATCTACTGGCTGATATTCCATGTTCTTCTGAAATGGTTGCACATGAAAATGTTCTGAATTTACCGCACAGCAGCACCGATCCTTAAAATATTTCTAGTCATTTCCTGGGGGAAGAAAATCCCATATTCCTGGAAACCCTGATCCTTGATTTTTAGCAGCTAGTCATTGAAAAGCTCTCAGATAAATGCGACAGCTGCACTCACGGGTTAGAGTTCTGAACGGACATTAAAACCTACGTTTACCAGCTGGACGTTTTCGGGCGGCGGATTGGGATGGTGGGGCCCGTTAGCCACGTTCACCATGTTGTGCCGTTCAGAACGAAGGCTCTGCCTAAGACGATCATGCAACTTTTTCCGTTGCTTCCTGTATGGGAAAGAGACAGAAATGGTTTTAATCGGCGAACGAAAGACAGGTGCACTGCACGATAGAACCACTTTATCGCCAACCCATTCATTCCCATGGTCTCCGAGCCATTCCTAACACTGGGGTGCTAAGCTGGGATGGTGCAGTTGGGATATGCAGCACTGCGGAAGGTCTATGTGGGCGTGTATGGAGTTGCAGAGGGAAAGGTGGGAGAGGAGGCAATCCAACTTCCTAAAATGTACTCTATTTCACAGAATCATAGAAAGCTAGAACTGGAAGGGACCTCGAGAGGTCATCAAGTCCAGTGCCCTGCCCTCACGGCAGGACCAAGCACCATCTAGACCATCCCTGACAGGTGTCTGTCCAACCTGCTCTTTCCAGGGATGGAGATTCCACAACCTCCCTAGCAACTTATTCCAGCGTTTAGCCACCCTGACAGGTTGAGCAACCAAAGCTCAAAACCCAGCAGACTTGCTTCTGCCTTCCCTTGTGTGCGTGACTGCATAGTGGCACCGCACAGACTGATTAGGTGTTTGAGAACATTCTGCTATGGGCTGGGGGGACACTCAGGAAATTATTCATCTGTAACCCATTGGTCCTATGGGTCTAGGATCCGAGCCAGAGAGCACCCATGTTACAAACAACTGCTACTGCTTTGCTCAGAAGACCAGCAACATGCATCTGCCATAGTTGCTCATTAAGAGCTGGTTACTCTGATGACTTTTCTCAGTCATCATAAGGAGGTAGCCCAATGTTTCATACTGGGTGTTCTGTGACAGTGCAGCTACAGAATTTGCCATGGATTTCTGCCCCCCTACTAATGAATGGTGCTCCACAATCAAAGCTTTCACATAAAACGATATTTAGAGTCTTTATGTGTGCAGAGAAAATCTTGAAAATATTTACGAAATGCTAATTGACGAAGTGATGTTGGCCTCTGTGTGCAGACAGCCTGCCAGCTCTGAGAGGAATGAAGGGCCTCGTTCATGTAAATTGCATGTTAACTCTGAAACCTAGTGATCGCTGAGTCAATGTCAAGGCTGTTAAAAGGTTTGCTACTGATCATTTTGACAAAAACATCCAACTATTATGCTTCTGCCACAATCTCATAAGGCAAGGGATTCCTCAGACCACAACCTTAATGTTCCTGCTGATAAACTTTTCGGTTTCCCCCCATGAACACTTCTATGAGCTAATAACAAGCTGCTAGTACCAAAATGTACAGCACCCTGAGAACCGAAACTGCAATATAAAATACACTGAGTTTAATATCAAAACAAATAACATTGGGACTATCGTATTACAACTGTGTTATGCAATTTCATACTGAATCTATAAATGTCTTCCAGATTTGTTTGAAGGTACTGCAGAATTTCCACATTAGAGCTGCAGACCCCAGGGAATTGAGTGTAAAATTAGGTCCAACTTACTGCAGAGTACATAGGGCCTTGGCTATAGTAATAAACATTCAGAAGTGCAGATATTTTGGCAGGATAAGACACAGCATGACACAGCCATGTTATTTTCAAGGGAGACCTAAAGGGAGGATTCTCCATTTTTGCCAAACAGGGAAAATAAAAGGATGCTGGAAGCGTATTAAAAGATACTGCGATCAAGGAAGCTTCAGTGCAAAGAGTGAATTACTTGACACTGGGCATTTGACAATTGTTGCATGAATTGCTGGAGGCACATTTTGGTTTTTGTCGTAATTTAGTGCAGTGGGTTTTGATCCTTGCTCCTTTGCAGCCCCCTAAGCAAATTCCACTTGAGATGCAGACCCCTTTGGAAGCCTTAGACATAGGGGTCTGCGGATGATAGGCTGAAACGAGCGATTTAGTGATTCCGCCCATACAGTACATATACACAGGCAATGACAGGTGTGTGTGTGTGTGTGTGTGCTCTCTCTCTCGCTCTCTCTCTCTCACACACACACACAGTATTAAGGAAGGGCTATTGATGGTCTCCTTCAATGGCACAAAAAGGGACACAAGCAACTATGCCCCGGTGGTGTTCCATGATCTACACGGGTGGTAACTAAAGCCAGCACTGAGCAAGCTGCCATTACAGCAACACATTGTTCCTGATCACTGGGGCTGTGCCAAATTCTCCAGCACAGATTGCCAGGGTGCACTACAAATATAACCGAGTCAGGAGCAGTGTTCCTTGTAAGCTGAAGGCTTAGGCAGCCACCCGGAGAGATATTCAAATGCTGCTCAGCTGACTAGCAGAGCATCCCCAGCTGCCCACACCCAGCAGAAGTGTTTCTTGTGGTGGTGCACATCTGCACATTCCTCAGTGCATAGAACAAAATTTATTCTGCACATGGATGGGAACAAACAGAGGGAACATCCTTCAGGAGATATAATTACTACACAGTTCCACTGCACAATGCTTTTGGCAACTTATGGAACATGACTCAGGTTGCATCTACACTAGAACCAGGAACTACGTTAGTGGATAGCTGTGTGGTAGCCAGGAATCCTGACTCAGCTGTATCTGTGGGTATGTAGACTCTAAATTGGCTTAGATTCAGAATCGATGGGCCAGATTTTTAGCTGGTATAAATGGCATAGCTCCACTGAAGTCCATGCAGTTCTGCCAATTTGCACCATGTGGGGCTATGAGCCTGTAAGTCTGCACTGCTTTTCACCTTCAGCGCTGTAGCTGGATGCATTTTGCAAATGTGCCTTTCTTCCTGCATTTAAAAGACATTAACTAACTAAAAAGACTTTACAAAAGGAAGCTGAGAGGAAGGGGAACCGTTCTGCGACATGTCTTTGTGAATTTATTTGCCATGCCGAGAGAACACGTTGGGATTAAAGATTCAGTGTTAGATGTCATCTTCACCCTCCATCAGCAATGTCATTTGCAAAGGTGCCCATGCATTCCTAGAGATTTCTATTTTTCTTTTACGTATTCTTTTCAAACCTATGTGGGTTTCCCTTGGGTTTTCCAACAGACAGGATGGGGAGAGGGAATAGGGGAGAATACACTGAGCATGCCCCAAATGCCAACATAACCCCTCTGTCGGATTTTGAGGGTTTAACTGATCAGTCCCCTTTTCACACTCATCAAGCGCTTTAAATACATTTCACAGGCTTCTGGCATCAATTCTCAGTATCTCTTGTTCCTTCCGATGATCAAGGTCTAAATGGCATTCCAGACTACTTTAGGTGACTCCTATAGAGATATTTTAGGAGGTGCCTGCTTAAAGAGTAGTCGGTCAGAAGCCTGATCCAAATCCGTTGGTTTCAGGGAGCTTTGGATCAAGCCCTAGAACAGTAAGTCGAATAGAACATCTGCCTGGGGCAAACAGGCTGAACTTACAATACTTTATTTTGATGTTTGGTAGGTACAATTAGAAGAGGTTTATAAAAGCAGCTAAAGAATTTGACAGTGCTAATCCTACCGACTTCCATTGGGACTTGCTCCTAAATGCCTTGCATTAACCGCGTCATTTAGAGACATTACCGAATTTAACAGCTCAAGTGTATTTTTACCACAATTTCAAATTCAATCCTTTCGTTTTTTGGATTTCCAAGCCCTTACTGATGTCGATCTTGCTCTCAAATTCTTCCAAACCAGTCTGATGTTTTTCCTTCTAGTCTCCAAAGTCCACACCAGATACTGAGTGCGATCTGTATCGGCCGTATTTAATCTTAGGCCACGTCTACACTACAGAGGAAGGTTGAATTAAGATACGCAACTCCAGTGACGTTAATTATGTAGCTGGAGTCGACGTCCCTCAATTCAAGTTTCTGCGTGGTCTCTACAGCAGGAGCTCGATAGGAGCAAACAATTCCATCCGTTTCCATACTCCTCATGGGGAGCACCGGCCTGACACGGGCACCCTCTGAGTTCGATTTAGTGGGTCTTTTCTAGACCATCTAAATCGAATCCAGTAGATCAACCACAGCAGCAGCAACTGCAGCAGTGTCTACTTTCTGCTTAGTGAAAACAAGCTTCCAGTGTGCTGATTCCTGTTTGTCACTGACATTCAAATTTAGAGAAACACAGATTCTGACTTTGTGCCATGAAATTGCCATGCCTACATACATGCAAGCCTATGGCAGGTTCCAATCAGACCCTGTCACCCACAATTGTCCAGCGGTGGAAGTGGGGTGACAGTGTTTGTCATTTGTCATGGGGTGGAAGGGTTCTGTTCAGCTGTGAGAGTCTGCAGCACAAAGCCCCTTAGGGAAAACCACAGAGATAAAAAGGAAGAGAAAAGTTTACTTGGTTTTGCAGTAGGCCACAACACACATGATGCCAACTACTAGGAGGGCAATGCAGATGCCAGTTATGGTCAAGACCCTTTTCTGGTACAGTTCCTCTGCTTCTAGAAAGGGACAAAAACAGACAAGATTACAAGATGCAGGCTCACACCAGACAGTAAAACAAGCCCACAATTACCGCACACATTGGGCAAAATTCTATTGCAGGATCGGAACGTAAGCTCTTAACACAATATCAACGGCTAGTGGGGGCCAATAAAACAGAACAAGTCAAATAAAAAGCAATATTCTACTATGAACAAGAACAAATCTCCAAAATGAGACTGTTAAAACTGACAAAATGCCAGCAGTTGCTGAAATTCAAAACACAATGAACTTCGGTACTTAAGTGATTTGAAAATGCTTTGGATGTTTTGCTTTTGCAAAGACAGCTGGAATAAAGGTTACTTCCCAGTTCCAGAAAGCAAATTCATCATCTTTTCTTTTGTTTTAATATTCAGGGTTGTCCCTTCCCTCCCCCAACCCTCCCTCCCAAATCAAATGTATAAATCTCAGTGGTCTTTACAGGAGAAATTTCAGAATATCCTTTCACATTCCTAACATGAGGTTGGCTTGAAATTGTAGCACCAATGAAAAAGAGACAAATGCTCTAAGGACGCTCAGCATGCTGAGCCCCTTGTCCCAAAATATGACATTAGCAACTATTAGTGACGCACTGTATCAAAGAAACACGGTGTGATTCCTTACCTATCCAGACTGGGATTAAAAGAACAGTCCTAGCTAGAGTGTAGTCTTGCCCTCTGAAGAAAACCTAGTCTACTTCACTGATCTCATTTGCAGAGATATTTCCCTGTTCTAAAGAACTCGTTAGCACCAGCCATGTTTGGGTTGGCTCAGCCTTCAGATACCGTCACAATTGGCAAAGCACCCTTGTCTAGTGCAGTAGGGAAATGTTATGCTTGGAACTTTGACCTAGAGAAACATAGGCCCAGATCCTCAAAGGCATTTTCAGTGCTTCACTCCCATGGAGTGGTGCATCGGGGCCTCTCTGAGGTTGATTCAAGACACATCATTGGGAATCTGGCCTGCTTCCCTCTCTTTGCGACTGACATGGTCACGGAGATTGGGCTTTTTATTTAAAAAAAAAAAAAAGGATACTGCAGGACAAATTAGTCAGAATTCTCCGTGGCAGTTGAGAAAAGCGGCCATGGCAGGGATGCCAGTTGGAACTTGGCAGGGCTTCATCGGGACACCAAGTGGGAAACAGCCGTAAGAGAGATTTACAAGCCAAAAGAAATGCAGCTCCCCGCCGTGGTGGGGACCGAGCTGTCACAGAAAGGACGGGGGTATTTGTGTGTGTGTGTGAGAAATCAGCTGGCCTGAATCCTGAGGGGGCAGTACTGATTGGTACAGTCTGCCTCAGACTCACAGGAGTAATCCAGTGGCACAGAAGGTAGGCACAGAGATACATTTACTGTTGACTTGACACAGACCTATGATCTGATCCTCTCAAAGGGGTTCCAGTCAGAGAAGTTACATTTTGATTAATCAGCTAATCGAGTAGTCGATGGAATTTCAAACTGAAATTCTGGGCAATGGAATTTCCATCGACTACTCGATTAATTGGTACGGGAGGGGGGCCTCGCTATCCCGCTGCGCCTTTGCTGTTGAAATGTACAAGAGCCACTTGCAGCTCCTGTACATTTCAAAGGGAGAGACCCAGGGGGTTTGCTGCCCCTCTCCCTTTGAAATGTACAGGAGCTGCCTGCGGCTCTTGTATATTTCAAAGAGAGAGAGGCAGCGGGAACCCAGCCAGCCAGCCCAAACAGTCCCTGCTGGAACAGTTCCCCTCTGTGCCTCTTCCTTTGAAATGTACAGGAGCTGCCTGCGGCTCTTGTATATTTCAAAGAGAGAGAGGCAGCGGGAACCCACCCAGCCAGCCCAAACAGTCCCTGCTGGAACAGTTCCCCTCTGTGCCTCTTCCTTTGAAATGTACAAGAGCTGCAGACGTCTCTTGTACATTTCAAAGGGAGAGGAGAAGCAGTTGGGACCAGCGCGAGCGGGACCATTTCATGCCCTGCTCGTGCCATTTCCCCACTGCCCTCTGCCTCCCCCAAAGCACCAGCTCATGCTCCCATCCCTTGCTGCCTCTCTCTGATAAAGGCAGCAAGCGGGGGCAGGGGAGGGGGAGTGACTAGTCCATTTGTCGCTTACATCCCTAGTTCCGGGCAATACAAGTCTCCATTAGTGTCTCTTTAAAATCAGGAGCTAAATGATTCTCTACCTCAGGCCAGGTCTATGCTAGACATGAAAGGTTGGTTTAAGGTACGCAACTCCAGCTACGTAAATAGCTGGAGGGCCCCCATCAGCAGCCAGTACTGCTCCTGCGAGGAATAAGGGAAGCTGACCCTCTGTGTGACGGCAGGGAAACATGAATGAAGGTATATCGACTCCAGCTCTGTAATCAATGTAGCTGGAGTTGCGTATCTTGATTCGACCTTCCCCTTTAGCGTAGATGTGGCCTTAAAAAAAAAAAAGTATCTTCGTTTCTATGATGCAGTGCACCTTATCATGAGTCAAATACTTCCTGCAAGCCAACCCCATAGTAAATCAAAACACCGGTAAAGAGATCACGAACACCGTCAGACAAAATTAATAGCACTGAGTAGTAACAGAGGGGAGGAAGAAGTCAGTGTGGTAAAACTAAAATGCTGCAAAATTTATTAAACAACTCAAAATCCAAGAACAGGAAGTCAAAAGGAAAGAGAGCCCAAAACAAACATGACAGACAGGAAAAGACAGAAGGTGAAATTCAGGGAAAGACAAGGTTATAAGTTGAAGAGTCAACTGCAGGCCTGGCACAGCATGCTTGATACTAGAAAAAACAGAGTGAAGAAATGCTTGAAAAAAAGGTTGAAGCGGGATCAGAAGGGATTTCTCATACAGCATAACTGCTAGCCTAGGCTAGTTAGAGGCTTCCATGAAAGTGCTGAATAGTTAGCCAAGCAAAAGGTGTATTGTGACGGCACAATAAACACACAGGAGAATAGTGTTGACTACAACATATTAAATGTCCATTCCAAATGATTTTAATTGACATTTTGGCTTCATGTCGTCATATATATGCTCGATAACATGAAAAAACCCACCGTTTTAAATCAGTGGAAAAATTCTGCTCTCGGTTATATCAGGGTCAATTCTTTTAACTCCAAAGGTACCACTGAGGTTACTCCCAGTTGACACAGAAGCTAGATTCTCTTTGCGTGGGACGGGAGAGGCCTTTAGGCTTGTGATAGGTCCCTGGGTGTGTCCTGCGGTGTCCGCCACGCACGAGATGTAAACGGACACTGTGATTTGTGTGTGTTTATGGGGGGAGTGTGGCACTGACAGTCCACAATCACTACATGAGTGTGGAGCACAGTGCTGTGCAAGCACCGGAGGACAAGGCCTAAGAAACTGATTTGGAGTGGTGGAAAGGGACGTTGGGGTACATGAGACCCAGACCCTAATTAAAAGTGGAGGGTACTCAAATACTGCCACAGGGCTTACCCAAGCAGGTCTGATGGCTGGGAGCTGCTCCTTTAGTGAAAAGATTCTTGCCTAGTGAACTAATTACCTTTCTTATCTGGGGCACTTCACCATGATTTCTAGCAAATAATTCACCGTATATTACTGCCGTAATAGGATTTCTCCTACTGCAGAACTGGACTTCTACAACCAAGTGCCCGACTTTTCAAGGCAGTTAGTTGCAAGCAAGGGTTAGCCCTCCAACTACCTTTACAAGTCTGGCCCTTGCAGAATATTTTGTTTGTCATTTTTGTCTTCCCATTTATAATGGCGAGTGCTCCAGAAACTATTCCTGAGTGAATTCCATTTAAATCTGCAATTTTATTCGTCATCTAAATTAAACCTCTTTGCAAATAATGGAAAAAACCACCCCTCTTTATTTGCCTAGCTCCTATTTTTGTTAAGAATTGTAGGAATTTCCAAATGAGAATGAATGACTTCAAATTTAGCTTTGTTTTAATCATTCTGCTCGTTCAAGAGACGTTTCATCTCCCGCCAAACGTTAGGCACACGAGCAAGGACTACTCCGATGAATGTGTGTAAGATCAGGCTTATATTTGCCTATGAAATGATGCTTATATTTACCGCACCATAGTGAAAATGATGCTTATTGCCAGCGTTTTGCTCGTGCACAGTTTGGATTTATTAAGGGATAGATTGAGCCCATTTTGTAGACTTGAGTATTTGAAATGAGGCTTGTAAACTCTTACTCATCTACATAGCTACTGCAGGTAATTAAGTGCTGGCTTAGGCACCTAAATATAGATTTAGTCACTCAAGTTTACTTTGAAAATGGAGCTCAATATTGTTTATTTTGTTGTAGCATTTACCTGACAATATTATCTTTTTGTCTTTTTTTTTTAAATATAGGCCATTAGCCTCTGCTTAATTAATTCAGTGGGCTTTTCTTAAACCTAAAGATCATAACTAATGCCAATGTATCAAGTGTTCAAAGCCATCTGGCAGAAAAGTCTAGCTGGACAACTTGAAGGCTAATGTATATGAAAGTGTGGAGATTTAAAATATCCTATGTTATTTAACAGTCTAGTGAGTTAATCCCCAACTAGAAAGTTGACAAAGTTTATTGTTATAGCTGTATGATCCCTTCTAAAGCATAAAGAAATTGGTTAGAAATTGAAGGAGGGGGGAAAAAGGTTTTAATCTCTCAGGCTCTAAAATCTGCAGGCTAAAAGGAATGATTGGTCCATACCCATAAATTCAATCCCAAGATGCTCTGCCAATGCAGAAAGTTGACAAAAAAAGAAAGAAAAGGGAAAAAGTTTCAGAAAAGAGCAATACACTGTACTCAAAAACAAATTACACACGAATATTACGGCTGCTCTGTGTCGGCACACGGAAACAGGACAAGCGACGTGAGGTTACGGGGGCAGTGCTCAGATAAGTGTCTTTAAGCGCACGCATCCGTAATGGTGGCATTCAAGGCGTGACACACCAAAATGGGAATTTGGCATTGGCACCAGCGCAATGCGGTAAATGTAGCAGTTAACCCTTAAAGATCTGACTGAGAGGTAAGGGGAGTGTGGCGAGGCTTGAAATAGATTATAATTGTCAGCTGGGAAAAATAAATGATCTATGGAGACCTTCCAATGAGCGGAATTACCTACCCCTGCTGGAGAGGGGGTCTAGGAGGTGCTAAAATCCAGTTTCTGAAAATCATAGAATCATAGAACACTAGGACTGGAAGGGACCTCGAGAGGTCATCAAGTCCAGTCCCCTGCTCTCATGGCAGGACCAAGCACCATCTAGATTATCCCTGATAGATGTCTTTCCAACCTGATTCTGGTGGGATATGCAGCGTCATCCTAGCATTACTATTCTGTTTGATGGGAACAGCTGAAACAGAAATCTGCAGCAAAACTGGCCCTCGTCAGCTTCTCAGATGACTTGAATTAGCAGAGCGCCACTGACGGTTCCACACCCATTTCCACTAGCTGACAATCTGACTTTGCTCCAGCAAAACCCTCCCATGGTGACCCGCCGTTTGTCCAAAGGAAACACCCAATTTTGCAGGAGGATGTCTACTAGGGGGAGCACTGTCCCTGATAAAAATCAATAGTCTAATCTGGCACCCCACAGCCAGCCTCTGTAGGGAATACAGATTGCCCCCCTGGCTGCATTTTTGGGATGGAAGAGATTGTTTTCCTCCAGGCAGAGGCCACTTCTCTTTGTAGAAGTAAAAAAAGGCCGGATAAAAAGCCTCCGTTGGCATCAATGGCAAAATTCCAGTAGGACCAAGATTTCACTCCTCTGCCCTTCAGCTAACGGGGTTGCATAACAAAGTTCTCCTCCATCCAAATCCAACAAAATATAGGCTTCTCTTCCCATTGGGCGACTCTTAAACCAGATTGGCTCTCGCTTATTATGTTTTTATTATGAAGATTGGAACGGAACCCTATTTTTTTCTAAGGAAGTAGGCATTCAATTAGCTTCCACAGTTTGGCGAGACTATGATGCACAAGCCTTCCCTTGCCAATCAGTAACACTTTAAGGGTTAACTAAATTGGACTCCAGCCAGATTTCTTTCTTGGGAGCCAGTACGACATGTCTACATGAACACTGCTAACGATACCCACGTTAGTTGCACAGAAAGCTTGGTTAAATCTTCAGTCAAATTAGTGACATGCCCATGCATACATATTACTTCATTTATGTGATTTTAGAGGTAAGACTAACAGCCTGGCTGTAATTTAATTTCATCAGAAGTTATTCGTCTCATGCAGCTTCTTTTTCACACAAGTCAGTGGAAATCGGTACTTAAAAAGGGAATATACTCTGGCTGGAAGCCCAAAAAAGAAAACATGCTGAGGAAACATGCGGTGCTCCTCCTGAACCTAGACAGCGTACGACACTAATTTATCTTTGCTATTCAGAGCGCCAGTCTCTTATTTTGATTAAAAGAAAGCAGAGAAATCCCAACACTTTTCATTTTATAAAGCACTTATTATGTTGTGTCTGTTCCCATTTAATGGTGTTGTCTCACTGTCATTATATGCAATATGTTTCCTATCGAACGCCTCTCCCCGTGCTTTGAAAACAAACACAACAATTATTTTAAACAGTTCCATTTCACTGGAGATGTGATTTCATTTTGGGCAAACTTTAAACCACATAGTTGAAGGGTGAAATTTTTAAAAGTGACAAAGGAGGCTAAGACCTATTTTCAAAAGTGGATTACGGCCAGATTATTATAGGTATTGAAAGGTACTTCTACACAGCAGGGCTAAAGTAGAATTAAGCTACACAACTTCAGCTACATCAATTGCGTAGCTGAAGTCAAAATAGCTTAATTCAGCTTTTGGCGCTGTCTATGCAGCAGGAAGTGAAAGGAAGAACACTCTTCCTTCGACTTCCCTTACTCCTCGTGAAATGAGGGTTACAGGAGTCGGCGTAAGAAGCTTGACATTTTTCAAAATAAAGGCTTGTAGTGTAGACGTGTACTAAATTATTTCAGAATAACATCAGTAACGCTGCTGTGTAGACGTACCCAAAATGACTAGCTCCCATGGAGGTAGATGCCTAAACACCTTTAAAAATCTGAGCCATAGGTAATTAATTACCTTGATCCCTTGAATCTCAGTGGGACAGTCTCCTAAATGGCTTTTGAAAACTGAATTTATGTTCTTAAGACATTTTTTAAAATGTTCAAGTCTGCTTTAAATTTGAGAAGACAGTAAATGTTTATTTTTGAGTGATCCTTCCCATTACAGAAATGTCATATAGTTTTATACTCTCCAGAGCATTGGTTAGGCAATTTATATTGAAAAACAATGCAGCCTTTGATGTTAATCTTGAGATGAGATGAAAGAGAAAATTTCCAAATGCGCCTAAATACTTAGCAACCTGAGTTCCATGAAATGCCAGTAGGACATAGGCACCTAAGGAACCTAACTGCTTTTGAAAAATTTACCTGAAAACTTCTAATGCAGCTGAGGCCAGGGGTCTAGTTTGAAAATTTGTAAGCTCTTAGAGAGACTCTGCCCATTGTAAATTTCAAAATCTAAAATATAGTTTATATGTAAAAACTGAAAAGTGAAGGAATTACAGGGCAGCAATCAATTTCAGTGAGAGCCGGAGCTGTCATTATAGCGTGGCAGAAGTTAATCAAACCTTGCCTATCATTCCCTGTAATTTATTGGCCAGACAATTCTCAAGGTTACACGACAGAAGATTCTCATAAGTTTCATGGTAAATTATTCAACTATGAAAGATTATTCAACCACGGGAAAAAAATCGCTTGGGTTGGTAGGGTTAACCAACAAGTCATGTGTATTGCAAGGTCTTGCCTTCAGGAATGCAGGTTTCTTCCCCACATTTAGTCCCATCCGCTCCTCGAATGCATTTTATGTGAGGGTGGGCGTGCGTATGTATGTGCATATATTTTTATTTTAATAAAATAGACTCCCCAGGCAGGTGTAGCATACAAACTACCGAGAGACTCCTCATTAAAATGGCAGCCATGCTTTTAACTATCCTGTTAAATATCCCACTCTTTAAAGCTGAATACTAATGACATTAGGAGTTTAATAGCTAATCCATAGGTTTTTGTATGGAGCCACTGTTGAACCATCTGTTTCAAAGCTTCTCTTGAAATCAATGAGGCGTTCTGCTTGAAATCGTATGGCACACTCTAGCTCTTATACTTTTCTTTTTTTCTATTGGCCCTGGCTTTATTTAGCATCTGATTTGCTTCATGAGCTTGCCTGGCTAAACTAAATTAAATCAATTGCTTAGTATGTGAGGTACAGCACAAGCCCTTGTCTTTCAGCCTCAGTTATAATGTGAGACCGATCCTTCAGCCTGGGCGAGGGTCTCTTTTTAATTGCATGGCCTGCCTGGTACTTGGTGGTAAAACACAAATGAAAGAAATGCTTCTTTATTGATTTTTCTGGTTAAACAGTAATGTGGCCCCCCGGATGCTTTCCAGAAGTCTCCTTTTAACATGGGCACTTTATGCTTCAGATCTATTGTATATAGCAAGTGCTAGAATAAAATAGAATAGGCTGCATTTTCAAAGTAGCCCACGGTAGGAGGATGGGCTGCTCTGTACCCACTGAATTTCAATGGGATTGTCAAAAATACCTAAGCAATTTAAAGACTGGCATCTCACTGACTTCTAATAGGCTTGTGCTCCTTACTTCCTGGGAATATGTCTGCACAGCAACCCTCCCCCCCCCCCATACACAACAGTGTGTCTCAGAGTCCGGCGAATTGACTTGCACTCAAGTTGTGGGGCTAAAATTGTAGTGTAGTATAGTTTGGGTACCAAGATCTTCCTCCGTTGCCAGATTTCAGAATTTCAGCCTGACTGAGAAGTCAACATTGCTATTTTCAACTCTGGAAATATTTCTTCACACAACTCACAGTCAACTTGTGGAACTCCTAGCCAGAGGATGTTGCAAAGACCAGGACTTTAACGGGGTTGAAAAAAGGAACACATTAAATTCATAGTGGATAGGTCCACCAATAGTTATTACCAGGATGGGCAGCAATGGCGTCCCTAGCCTCTGTTTGTCAGAGGCTGGGAATGGATGACAAAGGAGGGATCTCTAAGTAATTACCTGTTCTGTTCACTCCCTCTGGGGCACCTGGTATTGGCCCACTGTCGGCAGACAGGATACTGGTCTGGATGGACCTTTGATCTAACCCAGTGTGGCCGTTCTGGTGTTCTTATGAGTGCAAGCTCTACTAGGGCAAGTCAGTTGACCTGGCTCTGAGACCTATCTTCTTTTTTTTGGCACTATAGATGTACTGTACCCATAGGTGTCTAACCCCTCTAGGCAGTTTGGAGGATCTGGATCCTAGGTGTTTTGAAAACCATGGTCAGGATACCTACCACCCAAAGACTTGTTTAACAATCCCAAGTGCCGTTAGAAACAAATTTAAAACATGAGCAAACCCCTAAATATATATTTGTTCTGGGTGGAAAAAAAACACTCATGGTTCATGTCTGAGTCTCCATTTGAATTTATTTGGGAAAAGCATAACTTAGCCTCTGCGCGAGATTTTGAAAAATAAATCTTCTTCTAACACCTGTTAAAAGCACAGAACATTTGTTTTTTCAAAATAATAAATTCATATTCATCATTACAAATCCAATACTCAGGTAACAAAAGCACTGTGCAGCATAGGAAGGTATTTTAGCTTTTTGGCCTATGCAAGTAAGAGGCATTTAAAAAACTAACACTCCTAATAAACCTTTTAAAACTCAGGATAAAATAAATTCTAGAATGCTGCGCAGTCTCATTTCCTGCTATTGCCAGGGTAACTCCCATGAGAGATAATATGAATTATGTATGTACATTCTTTGTTCACTGATGTAAAAGAAGACCTATGCTTCTATTAGGGCTCCAAAATGTCCAGCGTGTGCTAACAGCTTCTTAGCCTAGGTACTAATGGAAAGCTAAACTGAGCGTTCATGCAGTCTCTGAAATCTTTCAATGCTAGTGAGCGATCCATCAAAAATAGCCCAGCTAGAATTGCTTTTACATCATAGTGTAGGGGGATGCCAGCAAAAATTAATTATGAATAGTGAATGTGCATTCAAATTGTAAACCCCGGGCAATTTCCCTCTGTTTTACATCTGACTTTGTTACATCGGAAGGAACCAAATAAGGCACCAAGCGTGCAATGTACTTTATACTTTTTCACCATTAAATAATAATGGTAAGAGTTAGCAATATCCTCCACAAGGAAGTTTATGAAACTAAGGCCTCTCAGACCCCAATCCTGTTCTCTGTGTGTGTGTGTGTGTGTGTGTAGCACTCCAACAGAACCTAAACGGCACATCTCATCAGCCATGTAATCTGCCTCTGAAATACTTGTTTTTTTGCACCTGCCCCGATCAATAAGAAATGTCAAGCAGCATCTTTTATATCCCCTTCCTCCTTCTCTTTATGTAATTTTCTTCCTACTGAAATGTAAAATGTTTGGATAATAAAGGGGAAAAAAAGCCCTCACCCCTATTTGAGTGTGTTCATTTGAGACACAGTGAGTACATAAATTGTCTTAGGGCATGTCTGTACTGGGAAATTATTTTGAAATAGCTAAATTTGAAATAATAACTCCCGAAATAACAAAATCGAAATAGCACGTCCCCGCTATGGGGGATCCTCAAAATGAACCTGAGGCAGGCTCAGTTCATGTGGACACACTACCTCAACTTAGGGGAGTAGTGATTTTGAAATAGCAGCACCAAAGCGGCCACATTGCCGCTATTTCGAAATCACTCTTTTGAAATAAGCGTCATTCCCCGAGGAAAGCAGGAATACCGATTTTGAAATAACCGGCCTGTTGTTTCAAAATAACGGGCTTAGTAGTGTGCACGCTCCGCATGGCATTTTGAAATAAGGGGGGTTATTTCGAAATAACTGCTTAGCGTAGACCAGGGCTTTGACTTTTATTTTCCAGGGTAACTTATGTCTATCCCTTTATTTGGAAGGTGACTCTCTTCATAAAGATTTTACAAACTGATTTCTGTTTTAGCGCTGGGATTTTATTTCTTTTAGCAAATACAAAATCAGACTTTTAAATAGAGTTTGGCACTTCTTGGCAGCGATTGCGCCGTAATGCGTCATTCACTCAATTTCAGAACACTCCCGAGTCTCCAATGTCCCACACCTCAACGTCAGTACACCCCACCGAGTTCTGCTATTGTTTTTGTTATCATTTTCATGCAACAGGCAGAGGCAATCAATATTAGGCCTCAGGCAATACATCCAGTTACAGGTAAAAAAAAAATCTGCGGAAAGATGCAGCGACAAGAAAGCAGCACTGACTGAGCATGCTCCTACTGAAGCAGAGGCGGAAAGGAAGTGGACGTACTGTAGAAACTGGCCATTACGTAGTTTTGGCAGCGATCACCAGTAAATTCATTTGGGCACCTGAGAGGAAAAACAAAAAAAATGGTAGAGAAAACAGAGAAAAGAGAAGAGGTGAATATACACTAAGAAAGAAGCTTCTCCAGCGTGAACTGATTGGACTTGGTGAGTTCACCTTCAGAAACAGAAGCTTGGTTTATTTCAGGGATGCGATCAATTCACCATTCCCAATTTCCAGATCGCTTTGGCAAAATGCAGTTTGCAAGGCAGCTAGAAATGAAATCTGTACAACAGTCATCTCAGTCTACATCTCCCGTTAGGGTAACAATTTGCAGCATTTCACCAACCAAGCATGTTGGCCAAGTGAAACAAACAAACAAAACCATTCTCTTGAGAATGAAAAGGCGCCAGTTTAAAAAAATAATCAGACAAATTGGTCCAATTTTTGATACTGATAATGCCATGGTGTACAGATTAAAGATTAAGAGAATCAAGCCATAATCAGAATCAAAGGATGCCAATTCCAGCTGAACTGTGAAAACACCAAGTAGCAGTGATTTTTGTTGCTGTAGTTGGGGAGAAAGCAAAGTTCAGATTATTTTAACATACTTTCTTGGTTTTGGATTTTCATGGGCAGAGTGTCAGTACATCTTGCTCCAGTGAATCCAGGTTGGCACCTAAAGAGCAAAAATGTGATAAGCAATAGAACTCCAAGACCACTCGACTATCAGACCGATATTTGCTTTCCTATGGAACACGCCCAGTGACTCTTTAAATATCAGTAGGGATACGGGAGGCAGAAGCTAATGAAAAAGTATCAGGAAAGAAAAACGTGTCCTTGGAGAATTACCATTGTGTGAATTTAAAAAAAAATGTTATTTCAAAAAATCTGCGTAGTTTTTTAAAAAAAGTCGTCTGTTGTAAAAATGGGTCAGAGAGCCACCGCGAGGTCTTTCAATTAACGACATGGTGTTGGCCAATAACTGATGTCCTTCAGTTCAAAAACCAACGTACACTGCAGAACCTAGGGAAATGCTATAGACTCTGCTATTTCTTTATGAGCACGTTCCACCTTCAAGTTCATGATTGGATTTAATTGTTTTAAAACAAAGCTTTGTTCTGGGCAGCAATTATGGCAAAAGGTATCAGAGAAATGGAAAAGTGGCAGCAGTGGGGTAGAAATAAGTTGCCTCCTTTCATCTCTCCAGGCACATGGTGCACATATGGTCATCCTTGGAAAACCACAATATGAGCTCCACTTTGGTTGTAATAAGGCTCGTCTCTCCCTCATGTTGACCATGACCTCTGCTCTGGTGGCAGCCAGCTTTTCCTTCTTCCTCATTCTCCTTGACCTCAATGCAGCTTTGGACATGATGCAGGACGTCATTCTGTGTGGTCACTGTAGCTACGCAGGTTTCTCTGGTTTCCTCAGAACATGATTCTGACAGTCCTCCTATGGGTTAAATTCTTGTCCATCTGCTTTCCTCCGAACTACCTACTGCACCTCAGTGCTCTGTTAATTTATCTACCTTTTACCTTCATGCCTAATCAAGTTACACAGGAACCCCCTGCTATTTTCAGTGGCTGCGTTCCTGGCACCACTGTGAATGGCAAAATTCGTGAATACTAGAAACTGCAGCTCCCGGCTCCCCCATGGTGAGTTCCTTGCAGCTCCCGAACTCATTGCAGCTGCTGGGAGCTGTGGGGAACTCACTGTGGGGGCCAGGGTGAATTCTCCACAGCTCCTGGCCCCCGCAGCCCCATATTCCTAGCCCCCTTGGCTGAGAATACTGAGAACTGCAAATAGCGATTCTGCGATTTCATGAATTGTGATGGTCCCCTGTATTGACATATTTAAAAGGTTCTATTTACATCAGTTATGTTGTCTTCTGTTTGTTTCTCAAGCACTCCATCGACTTGCTCCAGCCTGTTTCTTTTAACCTAGGTCTACTTTACAGGCGAAGGTCAAATTAAAATGCACAACTCCAGCTACGTTAATTATGTAGTTGGAGTTGAGGTACCTTAATTCGAGTTTCCCCACCATCCCCACAACAGATTGATCGGAGCAAACGCTCCCATCGGCTTCCCTTACTACTTGTGAGGAGCAGGAATACCAGCACAGAGGGGGGCGACATCTGAGTACAATTTAATGGGTCTTTACTAGACCTGCTAAATGGAACTCTGGACGATCGATCGCGGTAGTGTCAATCATCTGCATAGTAAAAACAAGCTCTAGAATCTTGTCTCATAGAGTACGTTTAAACTACATGGCTCCGTTGAAAGAGCCATGTAGATTAGCGTACACAAAAAAGGGAAATGAAGCGGTGATTTAAATAATCGCTGCTTCATTTACATCAAAATGGCTGTCGCGCTGTGCTGATCAGCTGTTTGGCGGTACAGCGCGGTAGTCTGGATACTCTGCAGTCGACAAGGGAGACCCTTCTCAACCGCCCTGGTAAATCTCATTCCACGAGGCATAACGGGGTGGTCGAAAAGGGCTTCCCTTGTCGACAGCTGATCGGCACAGAGCGGCGACCAATTTGATGTAAATGAAGCGGCGATTATTTAAATCGCTGCTTCATTTCCCTATGTCTAGAAACCTCATCTAGCCATGTAGTCTAGACATACCCATAGTCTCTAATGCTGGCCTCCCATTTGTGCCTTCTTGCAATCTAACCACTCTTAAATTCAAGAACATTTTGATCCGGAACTGCATTCATCCAAAACAGTCTTCTTGCACTTCTACAACCCACAGCAAGATCCTCCCTGGCCTAGCTTTCTAAAATCCTCTCTCCCTCTGTGTAGCATTATCTCTAGTGTTAATTAACAATAAGGACATTAACACTCAACACTTATACAACAGTTGTATTTTTTAGCCTGGTAAAGTGTTTGGAATACCATACAAAACACACTATACAAGATAAGCCGCATGGGGATTTACTTTCTTTCAATGTTGGCACATTTTGGGTGTCTGAAGAGATTTCTGATAAACTGATTGTTGCAGGGATGTATCTGGGCCTGGATCCTAAGAAGGATCCCTTGGTAGTAGCATAGATGCACAAAAATAAAGAGCAAAATAATAAGGACAAATCTCTTGAAATATCACAGAGGAAGGTTATGCCGCCGGGCAGGGAAAGGGGTTAAATTTGGATATGTCTGAGCAAGCTAGAAGAAACAAAACAGCTATATAGTGTTGTTGTTTTTTAATTCTTATTTTATACTTGATTTATAGTGTTAAGTACAGGTTGAACCTCTCTAGTCTGGCACCCTTAGGACCTAACCGGTGCCGAACTTGAGAATTTGCCGAACCACGAGAAGTCAGTATTGTCTAGGAGCGTTACCAACACTTCCACTACTTCTGTGGTCTTAGAAGACATGTAGGGGTAAATTAGAGCTAAACAGCAGCACAGAACACTGAGCGCCAGGACTGGTGGCTGTGAACAAATTTTTTGGGACCGTGGGAAGCTCGGCCACACACATAAGTGGACATTTGGCTAACTAAAATCACGCCGGACCACAGAGGTTGCTGGACCACAGACTGCTGGACCACAGAGGTTCAACCTGTCTTCATTCTCACAGTAGTAATGATGATACCTTGCTCTTCTCTAGTGCTTTTCATCACTCTGTCTGAGACATGGTGTTCATACCTTCTCTGGATTCCAATCTTCTCACTCAGGCCACAGGTCAAATGAAGTTTATGAGCATTTTGCTGCTTAAAAGGCTGAAGATCGGGCCCATAGGCTCCTGGGTTCTATTCCTGTTGTCAGCAGTAGGAGCAGCTGCCTTGAGGTTGGCAACAATTTACATGCTAGTGCAGATGGCACTCAATCCTTTCCAGTGCGACTGGGGTTAGGCTTCCTGACACAGCGCTGAAAACAGCGTAGCCATGTTTACACTGACACAAACATTTGTCAGCCCTGGTGCGGCTGCCACCCACTGCGGACAAGGGATGCAGACTCAGCCAGTGTAGACAGGGGCAGGATGTACATTCCGCCTCTGAGTATTTGCTCATGAGAAAAGCGTTTTATGGCTGAGAAGCAGAATTCAGTGTGGGTGACAATTCTGCTGGTCAGAATGTCTCCTCTGCATTTTACATGCATGAACAGGCAACATTTGAAAACACCTTCTTATCCTGTCGTTTCTCCAACACTGTCACTAGCCTTCTCAATCTTTGGGGGTTACTCACATTGCATTTTCAAATCTTTCCTTGCCTATAGCGCAGGCCACTTTCTGCTCTTTGTTACACCCGTGTAAATCAGAATAAGGCCAATGAAGATTGCTGTGGGTTTACACTGGAGTAATTGAACAATTAATCTGGGTTGCTATCTTCTCAGCTAATTAGTGGCCACCCACACTATTTAGTAAAGAAATTAGATAGCTTAAATCATCAGGACCACAACTCTTTCTTTCATCAGATAAAAGAATGTCTAAAACACATCCTAATCCTGATGATTTCTGTGTTTTGTGGGTTTTAATTTTATGAAAAGGCTAGTCTCTATGTAACAATGCATTCAACTAGTAAAGATTCACAACAAGTCCTTTCACTGAAAGCAAATATGAAGTACAGGTAAGTGGCATGGGGATGTTTTACCCTCGTTTACATGAATCACTGTAAGAATTCACTTTTATTGCACTGCTTAGTTTAGAACTGTTAAGACTTCGGCTGAAGGACTGGTGGGAGAGAGGCTAACTCCAGCCCTGCCTCTCCCACTCAAGGCCCCGCCCCTCCACCCAAGGCCCGCCCTTTCTGGAAGTGCACCACCAGGCCCCTCCCACTTAGTGGAGGGGCCTGGAAAATCTGTTGCCTCTCCCGCCTGCTCTTGACTTTTTCAGACTTGACAAACCTTTCCGTTAGCACTGTAGCTAGCTTCTCATTTTTCCCCTCAATTAACTGTTTCCTGGATCCTCCCCATTAATTAATTCCTATGCTGCCTGTTCCATTTCCAAACAAGGATATGGACAATTGTAAAAACACGAAATTCATTCTTTCCCAAGGTTAAGGAATGCCTGCCATCTGGAAAGAAAACATTGTTTTCAGCTGCCGAAGCTGTGGCATCAAACCACTCTCAGGGAATAACCCCAGCAAAGGCAAGACAAATGATGTAGTGCAGATATCACCCGCTTTAATTGAGCTCGCACGCTACCAAGAGCGGCCAAGACTTAGCAGCACAGTGCCAGCACAAGGCTGCCGGGGGCGGGAGGTATGTACTCGCATTGCTAGCCTATGCCAAGGTCTGTATTTAGCCGTGCTGCCTAGGTTGAAGGTAGTGAGGGTATGGCTATTCCCGCTGCAATCACATCTCCCATTGCCGTGCAGGCATACCCTCAGGCGTACTGGGAGCAAATGGGGATGTCTACCGTGGAATACAAGATCCATGGCATGGATGTGGCTGGCTCGTGCTGTGGGGCTGTGTAGATATTTGGACACAGGTTGGATCCCGAGCTCTGGGATCCTTGCGCTTTGTGGACGCCCAGAGTTGGGCTCCAGCCCCCGTGAGCTCAAAGCAGATGGCTCTGGCCAGCCATGTGTGTCAGCTGCTGTGGAGACACATCCAATGACATGTAGCCTTCTGAGGTATATAGGCACCTAGCTCCCACGCACCTAAATATCTCTTTGGATCTAGGCCCAAGCGCCTAAATCACTTTTCAAAATGGGACACAGACTCCTCTCTCATTTAGTCACTTCTAAAAGTTTTACCTAATGTCTCGGGAAAAAACCACCAAATCCTCCATCCTCTCTTTTTTACACTGAGACTATTCTGTTTAATCCAGGATTGTAATTAAATTCTACTAAAGAGAAATGTATACAGCACGGTGCCACTGTACAGGTTACATTTCAGGCACAGTCCCTTGTGGATAAATGCACATTTCAGAAGTGAATCCAGGTGACTAGCACCCATCTCTCAAACAGTCAGCTTGCTCAAAACATATACCAGTATCAGTGAAAGCAAAACATGGCACAGTGTTCATTGTGACACCTTCAGGTTTTTTGGACCTCACTTTTGATCACAAAGCTTCTAACATTAGCAATAAGAGGCCGATTCACCAGGCATTCATGGGGGCGTTGGTGATTAGAGACCTTGCCTGGAACGTTCCCTGGTTATTGTGCATCTGAGTCATGCTTTTTGATTAGCAATAAAAACAGCTTAGAACAACGAGGCTCATGCTTTGAACATTTTGGTTTTGTGCTCAACAGATGGAGCATATGGAAAATGTGAACTTGCTACAAAAGCAGAACATGAAGAGCAAGTACCATCTTTCAAGTTTTCTGATGCCATGGACACGTTCTGGAAAAAGATTTGTTTTCACAGGAGATGGAAGCAATGTGTCCTTCCCAGATATTTGTTTTAATTCACACTTAAAAATAAACATCTGTGTCTTTAGCCATGCAAGAAAATAATGCTTTTGTTGTTTCCTCAGGTTTGCAGTGTGTGCCCATTAAAAACAATTCAGATTCTCATGTCATGGATGGCAGAGACATTTGTCTTGTTTTGTTACAGTATAAATAGCTTCAGTGCTGGTAAATAACAAGAGACATAGCAGAAGCACTGCAAACTACATGTGAGCTTAGCTCTCCTTTAGAGAGAGACCTGTTTCCACAGCTTTAGTATAAATAAGAATCAAGCCCTGTGATTTTACATTGTAATGATGTCTCCGGGTATTTTTTATGCTGCCCCAAAAATGCCCTGCATAGAAGCCTGGGAAGTTATTTTTCTTTTCTCTCAGATTCTAGATTTAACAGTGATTTCTTGTCTACATGAAAAAAATATTCATTTAAGAGGGCCTGGGACATTTAACATAAAAGTAAAATTATAATATAGGGTGTCCCCACTATAAGTCACCCTGGCATACATCTATTCTACACTAAAGTTGTTGACGCTTGTAGGAACTGGTGTTAAGTCTTGCTCTTAAGTCGCACAAAAATTATTTTTTGCACAAATGGAAGTCAGCCACAGTGAAAAAAATTCCCCGCTTTAAGTTGTCGTGCAATATGGTTTTTGGAATGTATCTTGGCTTTATAGCAAGGACAGCCTGAAATAAAGTGCAAACAGGGTCAGACCTGGCCATTAAAAAAACAAAAAAGTCGTGAGATACAGTGAAAAAGAGATGACACAGAAATCAACAGTGCAATGCCAATGAATAGTCAAAACGTGACGCATACAGCACAACAAACATGTCATGTACACGGCCGTTGGGCTGCTCGGAGGATGAAGTGAAGACGGGGAAGCCCAGGAGCTGGTTTCTGGTAGGTTCACCTGGGTGCAATCTCAAAATTGGGTCGTCTTGCTCTGCACAGTGATGATTGTATACTTTCAGCACGGTTGTCAAAAAGCCAAAGCAGGTATTTGGACATTAACGAAAATGGCAATGAACAGCCATAGAAGAGCCATGATTCCAACATCAGAGGGATTTGTGAAAAAAACACACCCAAATCTGGCTAATTGCAGGTAAGAGCCACAGAAAAAGGCCAAGCTGGAGTGAATAGAAAGTGTTTCACAAGAGCGCTGCCAGCATTTCCTGGAAGCAATTTCGGTCCCTTCCTTTCCATGTGAGAACCAGGTCTCTCTCCACCCTTTTACATCATGTTGCAGAGAAGCCCTTTTTGCTATTACTGGGTTTTTGTTTTTAGCGTTTATACGACTGAAAATTCATGTGATTCCACCAGATTGTTCATCTTGCTGAGTAGCTTCTGCTGCCTCTTCCGAAAATGCCAATATTCTCATAGAGAACAATTCCCTTAAGGTTCAGTTCGGCACAATGCCATCTGCCCTGTGCCCCCTCAAGTCGGGGAGAGTTTAGAGCACTCCATGGTACCCGGTTCTGGTCTGTTTTCAGAACCACTACAGCTCCAAAGGTACAATGGTGCATCCACTGTATTTATACTGGTTCTTTGGCAGAAGACTGGACTGTTGTGTCTGCATGTGGGCTAGGATTTGGGTTTGATTGTGATAAGAATACGAAACCTCGATTTGCTCAGGTATACTCTTAAAGTTAAGCTTGTGCTGGAGTGAATTCCTGAATACGGCTCCACTTCAGCACATCCCTAAGAGCTTCCCTGAATCAAGGCCTTCCATCTAAAACAGACACCCCCTGGGGAGTTCGGATGGCAATTTACTGATTACAAAACGGTGGAAAATGGTGATTTGTAATTTACTGATTACAAAACAGTGCAGTTAACACCGTAATAACTCCTGAGATTCATTTGACCTCATTAGGCACAGTGACTTTGTAGTCACCTAACTCGAAACAGAGCATCTTGTGGCGGCACTACATTTTCCAGGCACTTTAACTGATCTTTAATAAGTCATTTATTTTACTACAACGTGTTAATAAAAACTAACGGCTGCATGTGCTCTGTGGTATACATGCGGCATTCTGACACAATTATTCCACTTGGTCTCTTTTCATTATCTGGGGCATATTTCACCAGTGATGCTTGTCTTAAAAGATCTAACAGCCTAGATGTCAAACAATAGTTATCTCAGAGTATCCAAAAGCCAGTTGGGCACGCAGCCCTATCTCTGTAATGAAACCATCTGGGGCGTTTGAATAACTGTTGTGTGAGCTTTCTAAAGGCTTGGCTTCATTGCAACAGTGAGTACACTTGAGTTAGTCCACCAGTCTAGACCAGCCTCCCAAATGAGAGCAACCACCCAGCAAAACAACACTCCACCTATTCAGAGTGATGGTAATAGCAGCACTCAATGAGTTGTTATAATTTGAGTTATTGCACCCCCCCTGCATTATTAGGTCAAGGATGTTGAGCGGCTTCTCTCCTCTGGGCTAAGGGGGGAGGAGGGGAGGAAGAAGAATTGCCCAGGGTCTGGGGCTACAGCAGTGGCAGCTGGAGCCCTGAGTCCTTTAAACTGATGCCAGAGAGCCAGGCCATGCACTCTGGACAGCGCTAACGGCTGAGTTGGCTCCGCCCCTTCCACCCTCAGCCCCGCCCCTTCTGGGAATGCAGAGCCACCCTCTCTGTCTTGCCCAGGAATGGCTGTCTGTTCTGCTGGCTGGAGCTAGCGAGATTAAAGCTAGCTTGGGTATGTTTACATGAGCTGCTATCCCACTCCATGAGGGCAGTATCGAGAAACCCCAAGTGTCAGGAGCTCTCAAGCATCAAAATCTTCCCTCATCTGTCCCCCCACCTCCTCAATGAGCATCACTTAACTGGAGTTAGAGATTTTTGTATGGGAGTTGGGTTAGGGTTGAAACTCAAGTTATCCTTCAAGTTAACGTTGCAACGAACACAAGCCCTGTTACACAGGCCTCATTCTCAATAGCTAGATTCAGACGCACACTGCCACACAAAGCAGAAGAGGTGTCTGATGAGTCTATCAAGTATTTGCGGGGCCGTTGGTGGCAAAAAGAACTGTTCAGATACTGAAGAATTACTTGGAGAAAAAGTACATGAGAAACACGGTGGCTACACTGAAATAAACCAAAACATTTCTTACCTGCACAAATATCTGGGGGGGTTTGGAAGGTCTTTGACCATGTAACACTCTCCCCCATTGACACAGAAGGCTTTCTGCTTGATGTCACATTTTGTGAGGTGACTTGTCCCAGTAGTAGATGTAGAAGTGGCTGAAGGAGAGAAGAGAGAAAATACAATTCAGAATGGTTTGGTTCTTTCCTGACCAGGATTTGGATTTCAATACAATTTATGCGCTTGTGTGGAAGAGATATGGGGTAGGGGAGAATTGGTGATTCTTAGGAGCTATTTGCCTGTAGCCTCCTAGAATTAATCTGAGTCATGGAAAACAATAGTTTGCTTATGCGGTATTGTGCTGATCAGAATAAAGAGCACAAAATGGCTTACAGTCCTCAGACATGCTCCATGCACACAAATGAGGAGAGTTTAAAATTCCATACTGTATCCAACTAGGCCTGCTAAATCAAACTCCAAAGGATCCATCACGAAAGCTTTGATCCTCTGGCAAGTGGACACATGGCTTAAGAAGCTCAATATACAACAGTTTGCCACCCTAAATGGAGTTACCCACACAGCTTGCAGCACTGGATTAGTGCAATTAAAGAATAAAAGCAGTTTATTTAACTACAAGGAGAGGTTTCAAGTGAGTATGAGTATAAGGTGCTCATGTCAGAAATGGTGACGAGAAACTAGGCTGAATTCAAGAGATAGTCCTTTACCAAAGGTACCCATTGCACTGTGGAGAAAACTCACTGGTCGGAACTGGCTTCCAAAGTCTAAAAGCCATTTCGACTTTGGAAGCTGCTAGGCAGGCAGGATTTCTAAGGTTTCTCTTATTCATTCATTTATATTTTACAATTTAGTTTGAGCGTTAAGTGATCTGAATCCATCTACCTGGGCACAAAGCTTGCTCCTTTGTATAAGCCTCAGTTCCTAATGTTGCTTTCCAGGTCCTCTATCTGTTTGCAACCACTTGTTACATCTTGCCTTACTGGGTCCTGATTGGTGCCCCGAGGGGCTCATGTGATGTCAACAATTAATAGTAATAAATCCTGATAATAATCCCGTCTTTTCCCTGAGCGAGACTCAGTTAAACAAAGACCATGTCTAGCCCCAGTAAACAGGCCACGCTTTAAAAGAAAGTTTTAACAGACTGTTTCGCCAACGGTCCACAGTGCATCATGGGGAAACCTAGTTTAGGCATGGCGATGGTAGCCCAAATATAAAGTTATGTGTGCATTGCACAGCCTAACTCAGCAAAGCCCTCTCTTCAGCACACACCAGCAGGAGTTTTTCTGTTTATGTAGGAACATCGCTCCTCCCGATAATATTAGCTATCCTGACAGAAATGCTCACACCCTTGACTGCAATAGATATACTGGTATAAAAGCAATGCGTAGTCTTGTGGTATCTTAAAGATGATAGAT
>JANRFK010004149.1:115828686-115901164 GCA_030068395.1 Apalone spinifera | reverse complement strand
AAAAACCCTGGAGTCTAGACACACCCAGTGTCCTGATCTTTTGTGGGCAAAACACATGTCATCAGATGAGCATGCATCTGAGGAAGTGGGTTTTCCCCATAAAGGCTCATGATCCTATATATTTTTGTTAGTCTCTAAGGGAATGTCTACACTAGGAAATTATTTCGAAAGAACTAAATTCGAAATAATAACCCTGAAATAACTATTTCAAAATGAGTGCTATTCCCCGAGGAAAACAGGAGTACCGATTTCGAAATAATCAGCCCGTTATTTCGAAATAACAGGCTTCGTAGCATGAACGCTCCCCTTATTATTTCGAAATAAGAGCAGTTAATTGGAAATAACTCCCGAGTGTAGACCAGGGCTAAGGTGCCACAGGACTACTCACTGTTTTTAAAGTTACAAACTAACATGGCTACCCCCTGAGACTTTTTATATTGGTATTGGTTTTACATGTAGACCATGCCTACATTGAAGGTGGGTCTCAGTACATACATACATGATGAAGGGGCTGGAAGGTGTAACTTAACACTAGCTTAGACTCCCCTCTGAATTTAGTTCAACCTACATAGCTAGAGTGCATATTGCCTTTTAGTCCCTTTAAAACACTTCTTCCTGAAAGTACGGCCATTGTTCTGAAGATATTCTCTGGCTCAAAAACCTAAAGCATTCATTTTAAATGAAAAGCAAAATTATCTGCCTGAACTCCTGCCGGCAAAGCTTATTACTATCACGAAGGCTAATGGAAAGTCTGAAATTGAATTATAATAGAAAGTTGTCGAGAACGTGACTGTAGCTATCTAGAACTGCACTGGTCATCCTGCTCGGCACTTTTTCTTTAAGCAGCAGCTCGATCAAAATTGTTCCTCATGGAGTTTCAAAGTTACCGGTCGTGCCCTGCTGATGTAAAGTGATGGCTGCAGTTGTGCTGAACAAATCGCTAGCGATGGGAATACGTCGCCCTTCTCAGACTAACCCCAGAATAAAAGGGATTTACATAGCTTTGCCAGGAGTTTTTTCCCCCCTCTCCTCTCCCTCTTGAGTTTGGCATTGTGTGTCCCATAAATTGCAACACATATTTTTTCCCCTGGTGTTACTGATAGATTCACACTGTAGTCTCAATCGGCCTCTGTCCTTGATGACTTAGCTCTGGAGACAGCTTGTCTTTGATGCACCATTTCTGGTGGCCAAAGCAGCGTTCGCTCTATCCGCTGCATGCCTCTTTTGCAAATTAAATTTAAAAAGCACCAATGTCGTGGTGTCAGATTTCTCTGAAATTCACATGGCGGAAGAAATGGTAAGTCTTGGAGCAGGTGGTTCTCGGAGCACATTTCACTCAGTCCGTAACTAGCCCCCTTGTGCTTGCCTTCCGTAACTCATAAAGTTCTCAGAGGGGGCCTTGAGGGATTGAGTTATTTTACAATGTATTGACAATGAGCATTGAGGAGAGACATACCACAGCAGCAGATACCATATTTCTTTGTTACCTATTTATTTATCTGGCCAATTTTTACTCCTATTTTCTTAATGCACATTAAATATGGATGAATGGCATGCAAATAATTTTACATTTCCACTTGCCCCTAATTTATTGACTTAAAAAGGATAAATCACAAATCATAAAATACTTTGTAAACGCCAGGCGTAAACAGACACTTAAAAAACCCCTGGACGCTTCATTTTCTTTGCTAAGCAGCTGGCCGTGGCATAAATGACACATAGCATTCTCACTAATGCAAATATCTGCACGGCAATGAAGGACAATGAAATCTTTTCCTAGGAACTACTTGAGTGCAAACGGAAGACGAGAGAGGTATGCTAGATACTACCGCTCTCAAAATCATAGCTGTTCTAGGCTCATTTAATAGCTATTCTCTACAATATTTTTCATACTCCATTCCAAAACCTCTGGGTAGCTAAATCTCTTAATTAAACCTCAGCACAATTTCACATCAATTAGTCATTGCAAAGTCATGGCAATTTTTTGCTTACCTGGGAGATCGCTAAACTTTCTGTGTCTCGGAACAAGGAAACGCATGCTAGTTTAGATTCTTTTTCCAAAACAGAATTCTACAGTAAGTAATAAAGTTGCTACAGCTTTCAGACATGCAGATCCTTTACAATGCCTGTGAATCAATCCACTACCACCAACAGAATCTAAGGCAGCTCTGTGTTCTCATCGCTGGGGAACATCCGTGCTAGCAAAGCACAATAGATGCCAACGCCTATTTTAATCTAGTTTCTGCAGGCATCGGTATAATGTCGGAGGACATGCTCTCAGCCGCCCAAGGTGACAGGTAAGACGTCAATGCTCAAGTGAAGAGAAAATAAAGTGCCAGACTCGGTGCACAGAAAGGATCATGCTTCTGTCTGAAGGCAGCTTAGAGGCCATGAATAAGATTCGTGGCTGAATTGTAAGCAGACAGCTTTGTCTCCTTTGGTGAAGGAGAGACAAGAGAAAAAACTCACTATATCATAGGTTTCTGTGACTAACCACCACTGTCAAATGTGGCGTCGCTATGACTCACTCCAGCGAGAGACAGGGAAAGAGATGGAAAGAGAGTAAACTCTGAGACGACATATTCAGAAACAATAATACCACTATGCCTGAATGGACTCAGCCTTAGTGTTCTCACATTTTGCCTGTTGGATCGCAACCATCCTGTTCCTTACACAAACCCAACTCCTGATCATAAGCAACTGAAAGAGCTGCAGGGTGGATTAATTTCTCCTGTGGTCTTGGACAAAATCGCTCTGTCCTTGTACGTCTCAGACTGACCATCTGATGGGTCATCCTGCCAGGCAACAAACACCTTGAACTCCCAGGCCATGTCGAATTATGGGGAAGATTGACGCTACTGTGGTCGATCTTCCCTGGTTTGATTTAGAGGGCCTAGTGAAGACCCGCTAAATCAAACTCAGAGGGTGCCCCCGTCGGCACCGGTATTCCTGCTCCTCACAAGGAGTAAGGGAAGCCAATGGGCGTGTTTGCTCCTGTTGACTTCCCGCTGTGTGGACAGCGATTTAAGATACGTCAACCCAGCTACACAATTAACATAGCTGGAGTTGCGTATCTTAGGTCAACCTTCAGCTCCAGTGTAAACCAGGCCCCACTGCCTTCTTTTCTGAGCACCTGCGATCCCCCTAAAACAAAGTTAATAATATTTAATTGTCTGCCCAACTCCAAGGCACGTTGTTAAGACTCAGTTATGCTCATATGAATCCTCCACAGAGGTATTTGCAGGCAGCTGCTAATGTGTAAAGTTCCCAATATAAATGCCGAACAAACAAGAAGCAAGCGGGGTTGATTTTCCTCTGAAGTCAACAGAAGCTTTTCCATCCACTGGACTGGATCCATCCACTGGGATATTTAGGCTGACAGCAAGTTCTTTGGAAAATTCTAGCCTCTGTGATTTGGAACCCAGGAGAATTTTAGCTTCACCAAAACTATGGATGGATATGTTCCAGCTTCCTTATGCTGAATGTTTTTCAAAAAGGAAACGCTAGCCAGGTAGCTTAAGACTACACACTGACATTTCAATTTCATCATGTAAGACTGACCTCAGGACAAGAAAAAAGCAGAGACAAATGATTGGTGTATTGCTCTTAGGCACTTTGGCTCAAAGGGTCAGATTTATTAGTACATTCTGGGTGCTTTCCCTCACTGCGGTGATGCAATGTAGCCAAAAATCCAGCTTCACTGGCCAATTACTATGGTTGTAAGGCCTTTAAAAAGCCAGCTGCTTTGCATCACAGGCATAGCATAAAGCAGCCAGAGCATACTTACGAATCTGGCCTGTTTTCATCAACTGCAAAGCTGCAGCACATAGAGATGCAACTTTTCAAATGGGCAACTTGTGATTGCCCAAGCTTTAAAATCTCATAATTTACATGCACAAAGCAGTATTGTGCATGCACGTGTTTGTGAGAAAATCTTGCCCCACATATACAAGGATCCTCATACAGGTAGAATAAGTACTGCTGGGAAAATTCAAACAGGGAAAGACACAACGAACCACAAAAAGCACAAGTTTCACCAAATGCATTTGTCATCATAGTTTGAAGACGCAGAACGGGAGTACCTACCTCAGGGCAGCTTGTGAAAAACAGGGCAGATCCCCCCAAATTGGGAGTATGTTCTATAATTAGATTTCACCAACGCATAACAAATGGGAACTTCTGCATTAGTGTATGTCTTACCACAGGCTCACAGACAATCCATCTTGTCACCCAAGCAAGCTGGACTTAGTGATAAAGGGTCACTTACACCAAAAATCACAAAATATCCAGGCTACTGCCAGTCCCAAGAGATCAGTCACAGGTCAACCGGTATCGTCAATCTCACCCCAAAGACAACACTTGTAGCCAATTCTACAGTAAAGAAATTAAGGACTTACTAACTTAAAAAAAAATTGAGTTAAAGCAGGCAATGTATATGCACGTATGAGTTGAGTCTATGGTTCCAAAAGATGACAGAGATGTAGTCATCTGTCAGCACTGATTGTTTTTAGGGTGAACCCAGACTGACCCTGAGTTTCTTTGCTGTTTGTTTCTTAGCTCCAGTTCTTCTAAGCATCCAGACAGCAAAGAGATGAAAAATCTTCAGCGAAGAGATGAAAAATCTTCATGCCAACTATTTTCATTTCTCTCTTTCAGCACTCCAAACGATGGACAAGCCCTTCTGCAAGTACTTCTCCATACGCGGATGGGGCAATCAACAATGCTTTTGTCCTCCAATGGCCCACTTAAATTTGAACGCCCTCTTAGATGGGCAGGGGAAACCCCTCTTCCCATCAGAATTCACAAGTTCACAGCCAGCATTTTTACAATTATAACACAAGCTTTTTCTCTTGTAGCGTAAGATGCAGACATTGCAAGTAAGATTAATGCAAGCAGCAACGTACAAGCATTTTGTAGAGCCGAAATACTAAACAGAGTCTTACAAATGTAACACCTATCTTGAACAATATTAACTGATTAGATGAGCTGCTCTGATTTCCAGCTATGGCTTTGTCAAAGCTTAGTGGATGCCTAAATTGTTGGCAAGAGCTGGCATCTGGTTTACCAGTGTCACACATGCAATCTGAGCTCTTTCAGCCACTAACCTGCTGGCAAGACCACGCATCTCTTAGGCTGTTTCTACACTGGAAAAGTTTGGTGACAAAAATGCTGTCAACAAGCAAATGTCACCAAAAGTGAAAACGGGTCAAACCTTGTCTCCGACTGTCGACATTTTCTGGCCACATTGCTAGATCCCCTGTCGAGAGATAAGAGCAAAGCTATGTGGGTAAGCATCCCACAGAACAGTGTTGTGGGAAGGCAGAGCTGATCTCCTGCACTTCGTGGGATTCCCTTGTAGCTCTGGGAGCTCCCCGTGCTGAGGAATGTCAAAGCAGCACAGCAGTGTCTCCAGCCCTCCCCCTGCAACAGCAGAACAGAAGCAGTCCAATGAATTGCTCTTTGTTTGTTCCCCAAATGGAGCAGCTCACTCAGCTGTCAGACTCTTCCTGGAGCTTTGAAAGGGGAGGGGGAGGGAGGGCGCATGCCTGCAGGGCAGCAGAGATCACAAAACACTGAGCACAGCCATCAGTGCAGGCATTGTGGGATACCACTGGCAGAAGCCAGTTCTCTTGAGAAAACAGAGTCCGCACTGGCTCTTTGTCGACACTAAAGTCTCTTGCAGGGATGGAAGGTTTGTGTTACCAAAACTGGGTGTTTTTCCTGACAAAAGTGCCATTGTAGTGTAAATGCTCTCACTGTTTTGTCGACAAAAGGCAGGTTTTGGAGACAAAACATGCCAGTGTAGACAAGGCCTTAAAGTGACAAGATGGGTGAGGTAATACCTTTTATTGGACTAACTCAGGGGTGGGGAATCTTTTTTGGGGGACCACATACAAGTGAGAAGCAAAAAAACACAAACAAACCTTCACCGAGGAGGCCCCCAACTGAGAAGAAGACACTCCCCACATTCCCCTCATACACCAGAGCCTAGGAGGGCCGAGGCTAGTAGATTTTGTGTGCTCCAGCCCCTCAGGAGGCGTTGGGGACTGGAGCACCAGTGTGGGCTCCCCAATGGTGAGGGGGGGAGCCCTGAGCCCCGGGAGCCAGATCCAAACAAGCCAGGGGCCACATCCGGCCCCCAGGACTTAGTTTCCCTACCCCTGGACTAACTTCTGCTGATGAAAGAGAGAAGCTTTTGAGCTCACACAGTGATCCTCTTCAGAGGCTGTAGCCGGAAGAGTTACAAGATCTTTGATGTTCAAAAACTTCAGGGAGGTAGCCAAGTTAGTCTGTAACTGGAAAAACTTAAAAAACAACAAATAGTCTTGCATCACCTTAAAGACTAACAAAACTTGTGGATGGTATCGTGAGCTTTCATGGGCACAACCCACTTCTTCAGCTCATGATACCATCTACATGTTTTGTTAGTCTGTAAGGTGCTGCTAGATTATTTGTTGTTTTTTAAGATCTTTAATGTCGAATGGCACATTTCTAGAAGACACTGTCTGGGATAATCCATAGGAAATTACATTTTTAAATTATATATATATATTGCTTGAATCTTCAGGAAAGACATATTATGTTAATCACAGTCTGAATGATAGTCTATGTGAATTCATAGGAGCTCTTTTAAGGAGCCAGTTCCACCATCTGAAGCCAGAATCAAGCATCGCAACAGTCAGAGATTGATTCTGTAGCTCTCTTACTCGGGCACTATCTCTTTGAAGATCAGGGCCAGCTAAAAGGAAACAGGAAATCACTGGGCCTGGGAGATAGAAACTTCAGGAAAGCTTGAGAGAATGTAAACTGTTATTGAACCCAGTGCAGCTTGTCCCTCTTGCCTCCAATGACACAGAGTCAGAAGCGACTTCCCTTCAAGAGTGCAAACGGAGAAAAGAAAAGCAAAAAAACAAAAGACTAAGTCTTCAACTCCTTGTGCCAGGTCGCTTCCTCCCTGATAGGCCGACAGACTGACCCAATGGGCAGCAGCCTCTCCGGCAGGACCTGCACAGCATCTCAGCTCGCTGCGGAGGGCTGAGAGGAGACGTATGCTCTAGGCAGCAGAACCAGGAACATTTTTGTTTTGTTTACTTTTGAGATAGGAAGGGAAATTTAAGGAAGTCTGATTAGTATTTCCTACCAAAACACGAGATGAGACGCGAACCCCAACGGCACATACCACAGGCGAAATCTGTGATTCGGCAAGTTGACCACCGAGAGACCTGGCTTGTGATTGGGATTTCAGACAAGGAATTCTTTACAAAGCTACCAACGATGTTGACTTTAACTTCAGGGCAACTGGGAGAGGTGAACCAACACAGCAAAAGACTGAATGCACTGGTTAAGGGGGCTTAAATGCTCCCAATCCAGAGGACAGATGGACTGCAAAACAGACTGTAATGCTGGGTTATTTGGTACAGATAGAAAAAAATGCACAAGATGTGGCCAAGAGGGAGGTTGTGGGATTTCCATCACTGGCGATATTTAAAAGCAGGTTAGACAGACATCTGATCTAGATGGTACTTGGCCCTGCCGTGAGGGCAGGGGACTGGACTTGATGACCTCTCGAGGTCCCTTCCACTTCTAGTGTTCTATGATTCTATGGTTCTATGTATCTAGGGGTGTGTCTAGACTACATGGCTCCGTCAACGGAGCCATGTAAAGTAGTTTACCTGACATAGTCAATGAAGCGGGGATTTAAATAATCCCCACTTCATTAAAATAAAAATGGCCGCCACGCTGTGCTGACAATCAGCTGATCCAGCATAGTGTGGCAGTCTAGACATGGATCGGTTGACAAGGGAAGCCTTTGTCGACCGCTCCTGTAAACCTCGTTTCACAAGGCATAAGGGAGCAGTCGATAAAGGCTTCCCTTGTCGACTGATATGCATCTAGACTGCCGCGCGGTGCCGGATGAGCTGATTGTCAGCATAGCGCGGCGGCCATTTTTATTTTGATGAAGCGGGGATTTTTTTAAATCCCCGCTTCATTGACTGTGTCGGGTAAACTACTTTACATGACTCTGTCGATGGAGCCATGTAGTCTAGACACCCCCTCGGAGACCAGGTTATGAAAACGTGCCTGGGGAACCAACAATCAAATAGGCACGTCTTACTATTTGCCTCCCGTGTCCAGCACTTGGAGGAAAACCCAACTGCCACTATAGAAGGAACACTCCAATTGTTGAACTCCACCCCGAGCTGGAGAATCCACATTGGCCTGAACAATCTGGTTGACCAAGTAAACAAGGCTGGGGAGTTTGTGGCGCATCACTAGAAATGACATGGCTCATTCATGGGAAGTCTTTGCAGACTGGAGGCTAATGTAAATGATTTACCGAGTGAAACTTCAGAATATAAATGAACGGCGAAGTATGGAGGCCTGCAAAGTTGGATAAGAGCGGTTTCCTACACCGAGGGCCATGCACTCATTTAGATTAGGGCCCTGCACCCAGCTTTGGCAGTGTAAAGGCATTTTAAAGCAGGTGCGAGTGTAATTTATACTCACTTGGAGGGGCCTTGGTGTAAATGAAAATCAGACCCTGAGAGTCCATGAAAATAGATTTAAAAGAAGGGGCCAAGGCTCACACTCTGAATACTATCAGAAGGCCTCGTTCCTCCTTCTGTAGGAGAGTAAAACAGAATTAAGGAGACAAGAAAGAAATCAGATGACGGACAGTGGAGAACCAGTCTCTTTCCATGAATCGGGGATTGATCACTTATCCCAGGTGAACTGACTGAACTAAGCCACCTGTGCTGATGTTGTATTGTATACCCTTGTCCAGTGTTTATTATGTCACCCTCATTTACATGGTCTGCCTACATCACAAATGGCATCTGCACAAGCTATTGATATGACTGAGTTATAACTCAAGTTGCTAAGAGAGGCTCCAATCAGCAGCAGCAATCAAGTGGATATATATATCCCTTCTTTTTCTGTGTACCACTTCTTCTGGTGTAAGGCAGATAAATCCCTAGTGGAAAACGAGTCAGACAGATGCACAGTAAATCCTTATGCACTCTAGATGCTGGCAGGAAACCTCGAAGGCAAATGCCGACAACTTTCCTACCACACTCGTGCTCTGATCATGCTTATATCGTTGCTTCTGTTCAACACACTGGGGTGAGCTTACACAATACCGGCTGGCCTTTCTGAAAAGGAAACAATCTCTCATAAAAGTGCTTCATTCGAGGCACTGCTCTATAGTAACAATCTTGACACATTTCAGGTGCACTACGGAGAAGACAAGCATGCGGGGAAGGCTTCTGATGATACTCCATAAAAGAGACAGGTAATATGAAATAGGGTAACTGAGCTAGTTCGGGGAAAGAAGCTGACAGGGCAGCCACAGCCGAGTCATGGGCTCCCCACCCCAACAGGGCCAGGTAAAATTGAGAAGAGCGATGTGTACGTGTGAAGGGCCAGGACTGAGAACTCTATAGGAACCATATCCAGAGCACTGTAAAGAATCAAGATGTTGCCCTTTCAATACAGCCTGGCCCAGGCTGCATTTTACACACAAATTTCACTGTTCCCCAAACTCTCTCCATGGAACTACACCCAGATCTGAAAAGAGTTTCCTCCCTTGGCTTCCCTGACTGCCGAAAAGGGACCCCTGGAATGATGGTTTTGTAATTGGGAAGTTGGCAGACATCCCGAGAGCACCAGGAGACCTGTTTCATACAGTTAACGAACAGTCCTCAGAAGTCATCTGAAGAAATGGGTTGTGTCCACATAAGCTCATGATACCATCTACAAGTTTTGATAGTCTCCAAGGTGCTGCTAGACTATTGGTTGTTTTTTACAGTTTTTCCAGTTACAGACTAACTCGGCTACCCCTCTGAAGTCCTCTGAAACATACGCTACTGTGGAAGTCACTGCAGTGACCTGGATTTGAACCAGCCAACTAGACATGAAAATGTCCTAGCCTTGCTCTTTATTGAGCCTTGGGAGTCTCTGGGTAGGGCTGTAATATAAACAATACCCCACCTGTGCAGTGTACAGTAAATAACGATACATGATGACTATACTTCCCAAAGCACGAATGAACACGTGCTCGTGATTCATTTTTGCAACGACGAAATCCCCAAGGGGAAACACTAACTTAGGCCGGTCCCAATCCTGTAGCTAGGTCTGCAGAGACACTCTCCTGAACCTGCCCCAAAGACTCCTGCGGACTGCTATAGTCTGCTTGTCTTAATCCGACTGCAGCATTGGTGCTGAAGTAAGTTAAGAACATCAGAACTGCTAGACTGGGTCAGACCAATCTTTTTAATATCTATGGCACCCGTTCCAAACCCCTAATCATTTTTGTTGCCCTTTTCCAATGCCAAGGTCTTTTTTTTTTAGATGAGGCAACCACATGTGTACGCAGTATTCAAGATGTGGGCATACCATGGATTTATAAAGAGGCAATAAGAAATTCTCTGTCTTATTCTCTATCCCCTTTTTAATGATTCCTAACATTGCTTTGTTTGACTGCCGCTGCACATTGAGTGGATGTTTTCAGGGAACTACCCACAATGACTCAAAGATCTCTCTCTGCAGTGGTTATAGCTAAATTAGCTCCCATCATCAAGTTCATTGAGCCAGCAAGTAAATATATGTAGAGCCCCACAAATCCGCAGATATGCCCTTTATATCCGCAGCTCATTATTGCAGATACAGACATGGCTACAAAATGCTGTTCCTGTGCCGGGGTTCTCTATATAAGTACACATATTGGACTTCTCATTCGCGGGTAAAGGCTCATTTTCTTCTCATGTCTAAGTTTTAGTCTTCCCAGAAGTGAAACGTTTTGCTCTTTGGGGGTATGTCTAGACTACAGGCTTTTGTCGACAGAAGTTTTGTCGACAGATACTATCGGCAAAGCTTCTGTCAACAAAGAGCGTCTAGACTACATCCAGTTCTGTCAACAAAGCAAGCCGCTTTTTCAACATGACAGTGTAGACGCAAAGGACAGTATAGATGCAATAATGCCTTCAGTTGACAGAACTCTGTCAACAAAAGGCGTTATTCCTCGTAGAATGAGGTTTACAGCCGTCGACAAAACTGCTGAGTTCTGTCGACGTTATGTTGACAGAACTCAGCGGCAGTGTAGACGCAGGTATAATTTTGTCGACAAAAGTCCACTTTTGTCGAAACACCCCGTGTGTCTCCCCTGTTTTAAGTAACATTGTATTATCAAAAAAAAAACAAAAAACAAAAAAACAAAACAACCCACAACAACAACAACAACAACAACAAAAAACCAACCCCTCAACCTCCTAATCATTGTGGCCTGAATTACGTTGAAATAAGTCAGCAGCATACTTCATAAAACATGCAGTCTAGAATCAGTGTTTCTCAACTTTTTTATAAAGTACCCCCCTTTAAAAAAAAATAAGTACCCCCACTACTTACAGTTTTCTGACACACAATTTTTTTTCCTACCATTGCAACACATTTGTTTAAAGAACTTAATCGTAGCCAGACAGGCAATGAAATTTTTGAGTGTAAAAAGGACAAAAATAATAAAGCGCTGTAAAACTTAAAACAAAAATTCAGTTTTCTCCAAATTTCAGTTGTGTTGACGTACCGCCCAGACTTCTCTCGAGTACCTCTAAGGGTACTCATACCACTGGTTGAGAAACACTGGTCTAGATAACTGTTGTTGCTTAGCCTGCCAAGCCGTTTTACTGCTCTTGCATTTTATTCTAGCAAGTGCTACATTAGTGGTCCAATCAAGTAATGCTTTGGTCTGGATTTATATGCTGGTGATATCTATCTCTTTGCTTATCAGATAGTCTAATGAAATAGCTCCATCCCATAGAGATGTGCTGCTTTTCTTCCCCTTTTAGCTAAATAATTTTTCTTATTAGTCCCTGGTGGGCACTCAAACTCTGTAGATGAACAGAAACATTCTCCCACTACTAATGTCTATTGGTCAACCCCGAGCTTCAGTTTAATCTTTTACCTTTTTCTTTCACTGTTCCTTTGCTAGGGCTCCAATACAGTGAACCACTTCAGTATGGGCTTAATTTTAAGCATGTTCCTAAGTCCACCCCATCCAAGAAAGCATATGTTTAACTTTTCCATTGACTTCAATGAGTCTTTAGTCTGTCCTAAAGAGCTTTGCTGAAAAAGGGTGGATTTAAACACATGCTTAAGCGCATTGCTGACTCGAAGCCTAAATCAGGGTCCAAGGTTATTTCTGCTTGTGTGAGCGATACCGGACAGTCCTCGTTCTAAAACGTCCAATCTCTGGTGCACTTCAGTATGAATCAATGGGTATGTTTACACTGCATCTGAGAGCAAGCTTCCTCCCTCCCCTGGGGAGCTAGCAGGGCTTATGCTAGCGCACTGAAAATAGCTACGTTGCTCGGACGTTGTGACTCAGGCTGGAGATCAGGGTCTCAAGCCAGGGGACATGCTTAAAGTTAAGCGCTTGCTGAAGAATTTTCCTATGCTGGGGTCCAAGCAACAGTGGAGTGAGAGGAAAAGGGGTTTTAGAGTTAGCAGATTGGATCTAGCTGAAATGTCCTTCTGTTGAAGGTTCACTACAATGAGAAATACTTTCTGAGGCCAGGTCTACAATACACCCGAAGGTCGACTTAATGTACGCAATTCCAGCTAAGTAAAAAATGCAGCTGGAGTTGACGGACCTTAAGCTGAGCTTTGGTGCAATCCTCACAGCAGGAGGTCAATGGGAGAAACGCTCCCATCGACTTCCCTTATGTCTTGCGAGAAGCAGGAGCTCCGGTGTCGACGTGGGCACCCTCAGCATTCGATTTAGAGGGTCTTTACCAGATCCGCTAAATCAAACGCCAGAAATTGGCCACCACAGTATCAATCTTCTCCATAGTCTAGATGGGGCTGAATTCTGACAGGAAATAGATTTCAATCAAAAACAAAATAAAATAAAAAAAAAATGCTTCTAAAAGTTATTCAGTGTATGGAAGGTACAAAGATTTTCTAAAATAATGACAATTCCTAATTCCCCCTATCCACCCTACTAACACAAGAGCAGCACCCAAATGATACTTGGGCATGGATACTTGACGGAGCTCAGGTGTTATGGCTTTTCTCATCCTTCAGACAACTTCAGTGGGCCTCTTTGGGTATCAAGGCAGTCTCTCTCTCAGTGTGTCATTCTAGCTCATGGGGACTCTAAGTAAAATCATAAATCAGTGGGGAATGATCCCTCAGATACCTATTGGAATTTATTGCACAAAGAATTTCACTTGGGAAGCAAAAAGCAAAGATGACTTGCAGGCTGTCAAGTGTCTCCTTGACGACTATGATAAAACAGCAGCACTTGGAAAGGTCTCCTAAGAGCGTCGTAGAAGGATTGTTGCGAGAGACGGCTTCCTTCATCTTGCACACAAAAGTCTGAATTTATTTGCCAATTTACTTTGATATTCATGTGCTCACTGCGGTTTTTCCAAGGCCTCCGAATATTTTTATGAAGTGCTTTGCAATTTAAAGCAAGTCTTTGAGAAATAACCTGCTGAAGAGAGACATTAATTGCCTCTCCCACTTCTTCAGGCCTGCCATGCACAACTCCCTACGGAAAAGGTTATCCGAGTCTGACAAACAGATCATTGCACCTAACAAAGCCACTGGGTCTGGCAGGTGGTTTCTCCTAGAGGAACCACCATGCGGCCTTGTCTGAGGGCTGCTCATCCAGACACAGAGACACATTTTTTTCTGGGTGGGCACTCATGGAAAATTCCACTCCAGTACTTCACCAATGCAGCCCTGTCCTCTGCCACTCCTATAAAGGAGAGAGAAGATGGGTAAGGCAATATCTTCTACCTGATCAACTTCTGCTGGTGAGAAAGAAAAGCTTCCCAGTTTACACAGAACTCTTCTTCAGGTGAGCTCCTCTCTTGAAGAATGCAGACTTTCATTTCTATTTCCCTTCAGAGAAGTTATCACAGCAGAAGAGAAGAGTGGAGAATGACCTTATTAGGCGTTTTGCTTTTAGTCAAATCCCATAGCTTTTGTACACAAGGTCTTTTCACAGAGAATGGTCAAGGCACTTGAAACTGAGTACTTTATATATTAGAGAAACGTTTCCCTTCCCCTTCATTTCCAACCCAACAGGAGAACACTACTTAAAAACGAATGTGTGTGTGAAATGATACACCCGTCAAATGAGGTTGTGCCATTCAAACCGAACTATGCTGTAATTTTTTACACAAAGCAAATTATTCCTTCCTAGTGATCTCTTCTTACTTGAGTACTTCTAGAGATAAAGTCTACTGATTTTAAACTGGATTCATTGAAAATATAATGGTCCGGGATCAGTGTCCCTGCTAATGTTTTCCATGTGCGAGCAGAATAAATTTTGTTCTGTGCACCAGGGCATGTGCAGATGTGTACCACCAATAAAAACACATGCTGCTGGCTGTGGGCGCTCTGCTAATCAGTTGGACAGCACCTGAATCTCTGCTGGGTGGCCATCCAAGCGTTCAGCTTACAGGGAACACTGCCCGGGATGGTTTTCTGGGGCTTTTCAGAGAGTTGTACTTTCAAAGATTTGTTGTTCCAAACATGGTAAGAGGAAATCAACTTTAACAAGTGGCAGTCGCATTTGCTAGTGTTTAATATCTGCCTTGCCATTTTACTGAGCTGTATATTTCAAAGGCTTGGTCTATATCCCTAGATTTCTTTCAGTCAGCACAGCTAAGTCAGTAAGAGGTGTGAAAAGATGAGATCTTGAACAACGGAGCCATGCTGGTCAAAGTCCCTAGCTTAGGGAATGTGTTTTTTACACTGCAATAGCTTGGTTTAGCCATGTCTGGTGGTTTTGCTAAACCAGTATAAAGCACTGCTTTTACAGGATCACTGCATTTACACTCGGAGCGCTTGGCTAAGATAGTATACTGGTATTCCGGCCGATACAGTGCTCCTGATGTAGACATAGCCCTACAGCAAGAAGCTGATACAGAAAGCGAACGATTGCTCATCTTATTATGCATTGTTAGAAAATATATGAAAGGCACCATAATACCAGTCTTCCCATGCTTCTAAAAAAAGTGATCTAATTTCTCGCAATAAACCCCCCCCCCCCACCTCGTAGAAAAATAAAATGGTTTCAGTGGCACATTGGAGCTGGCAGATAATTCCTACAGTCTAGTTATAAACCTGTCAAAAAGCTGATTTATAATGAAATGCCGACAGACTCCTAACTATAGCTGTGCTAATGGAGCCGCTGTAATAAACGCGTCTCTCCCCCCCTAAATCTACCTCCTTAGCACATAAATCAGTTATAAATAAAAGCAGCTAAAATTCAGCTATGTAATTTGGCTGCTCTAGAGATGGTAGCTCTGCCTGCGCATGTTTCCTTGCTGGTGCAGATTAAGAGAAGGCCCTTGGTATCCAGCCTCGGTGGGGCCATATGAAATTATGGGGAAGCTCTGCCCCCATGTAGTCTTAATCTGCCCCTATGTTGTCAGACAGAGTGGATTTCTCTTGACTGTTCATTCATAGAATCCTAGAACACTAGAACTGGAAGGGACCTCGAGAGGTCATTGAGTCCAGTCCCCTGCCCTCACGGCAGGGCCAAGCACCACGATCATCCCTGATAGACATCTATCCAACCTGCTCTTAAATATTTCCAAAGATGGAGATTCCACAACCTCCCTAGGTAATTTATTCCAGTGTTTAACCACCCTAACAGTTAGGAAGTTTTCCCTAATGTCCAACCTAAATCTCCCTTGCTGCAGTTTAAGCCCCATCATACAAACTGGGGGCAAAATAAAGTCTTGTGCAGTTCAGCTGAAGTGGGTGTGGCTAAACTGATGTAAGACCTCATGCTGGCACGCTGGTTTCAGTTTGCAGGGGTTAATTATAAGGATCCCACAGAGCCCTAGTAATGAATCAAGGTCCCACTGCGCTAGAGGCTGGATGAACACAGACAGTTCCTGTCTCAAAGAGCTCCCAATCTAAATATAAGATAAACAACAGATGGAGAGAAACAGACAGATGGGAGGTACAAGGAATAGCGCCACAATATTGGTCAGCTGGGCAGCCTGAGCTGTCAGCCCACTCCTGGCCTAACCGCTGTCAGAGGTTTTGCAAGCATCGTGGCAAAGGAGACTTTGAAAGAGGGTTTTGAAGGGAGATAATAAGGTCATGTTGTGGATGTTTATGTGGCGCGCCTCCCCAGAGTGCAGGGCAACATGGACAAAGCACGAAGGTGCTTGTTTGAAAACCTAATAAGGTGGAGACTTCATCACAGGCAGATCAGAGGCAGGAGCCGCTGCTAAACCTCCCTAGTCCGGCACTCTCGGGACCTGACTGGTGCCAAACCAGAGAACTTGCCGGACCACAAAAGGTCAATATTATCTAGCAGCATTACCAACACTGCCACTGCTTACTGGGTGTTTAGAAGACATTTAGGGGTAAATTAGAGCTAAATCACACGACAGAAAGACCATGGATATTTCTGTGGTGCTGGAGAGGCTCGCCAGAGGCACCTGCAGCCTTTCCTAGATCCCTGACAAACGGATCGATAGGTTGAGGGGGAATATGACCCGCCATGTGGAAGGAGCATCAGCTGGGGACCCTCAACTGGAGGAGGAGGCAGTAGATGAAGGGCATGCCCTCGTAAATCAAATGGACTCCTGCACAGAATTGATCCTAGTCGAGTTACGGTTGAATGGGCAGAACGTGAAAAACAGAGCATGACACAGTGGAAGCAGTGATGGTGTTGGTGCAAGAGACTGAGACATGTATCGCTAATATGTGCCTCCCTTGACTTTGTCATCTACCTGAGTCACACTCAAATCCTTCAGGGGGGAGACAACTCCCAAAGTGGGACCGGAGGAAGATGAGGTGAGGTATCAGTCCGAGAGGGCTTTTCTCCCTCTCTGTGTGTAGGGGTAGGGCCAAACATTTTTGGATAGTATTGGCTTTCCACCTTGAAGCTAGACTGGAAAAGACCTTTGTCTCACATAAGCATAGGCTTGACCAATGTGTTTTCAGAAAAATATGAGCAAGTATTTAGAGCTGGGAGAACTCCACAATCTGAGGGTGAAAAAAATCTGTAGATTCCATTTCACACCCTTGATTTTTCAAGGTCTGCCCTGTTTCTTATGCTCTACAAGCCAGCTTAGAAGAGGAACTCTGGTATTTAGGGCTTGTCTACACTGCAGAGAAGATCGACCCTCCAGAGGTCGATTTTCTAGAATTCGAATTAGCAGGTCCAGTGTAGACCCACTAACTGGAACTAAGAGGACCGCCCCCATTGATGCAGGTAGTCCTACTTGTCACAAGGAGTAAGGGAAGTTGATGGGAAAGCTTGCTCCCGTCGACCTCCCACTGTGTGGATGGCCCCAAAATACCATTTAAGATATGTCAACTCCAGTTACATAATTTATGTAGCTGGAGTTTGTGTATCTTAAGTTGACTTTCCTCTTTAGCGTAGACCAGGCCTTAGGGACCACAGAGATTATCCAGCCAGTAAAGTTACTGAGGGAACTATTTGTCTCTGTTCTTGGGTAATTATAGAACAACCTCTCATTCTACAATACGGGTGCTGCTTGCAGAACTACTGATGAGGCAGCAGATGCATCCCCACTAGAGTTTCTTGAAACCTCGTCTGGAGAAACAAGCGCATCAACACCAACAAAATATGAAACAGTATCGTGACCATCAACAGAGCAGGTGCTTTGGGTCTCCCGGAGTACTTGTTTGGGTTCACAGTTTGGTGGGCATGCCCAAGTAGTTGCCTGGGATACTCATAAAAGCTACAGGCCCACTTTCCTATTACACTGCTGTAGGAGAGTACCTTGTGAGACGGCACAGAGATCATCTACTTGCCTGAGGAAGAGGTGAGGAACCTGAGTTAGGTTCCAGGACTCACCAGTCTCCAACTGGTGGTAATGGCTCAGTGGACGCTAGTGTTCCTGTGGCAAACCCAAGTTCATGGGTTTTCTCCTGCTGGAGCCGGTACTAGAATGGAGCTCTTGACGGATTCTCTATCTCTTAATACTGGGGTGCTAGTGGAATTACCGCCAGTCCTGGCTATGCTGGGGCCATCTACACCAGTTCTGATGCCCTGTCAGATAACACAACCCCTCTGTCTGCTTGGATGTGTAGACAGCATGTGGGTGATTTGTGGAAGAATCTGTAGAGTGGGGATGCACAGAGGCAAAATAATCCCCCTTTTACTTTTTAAAACCTGAAGTCAGATCGTCTACCCCTAGTTAGTGTTCCAGTTACTACACTGAGCTGTTGGTTTTCCTTTCAGTGAACTTTGCTGAACTTGGAGGGGGAGGGATATTGTACCCTGCGGGTTTAGGATAGTCCCTAAACATATATTTGGAGTTTATAGATAGGAGTTTTGCTTGGAGGCCATTTTGGAAGGTGATAAAGAAACAGCTGTTGAAAACATATCCCCCACAGGAAGCTGGAGGAGAAACATCCTCCAAAGGGTGTGATGAAAGAGTGATTCGAGAGAGAGAAGGAGTTTACACTTTAGCTTAAACCTAATCTCAGTCAACGTAAACCAAAATAAACCTGATGTAAACAGAAAGAATAGTGTCCACACTGCTTTCCGCACTGGTTTAACTGAACTGGTTTAGAATCGCACCTTAGATTAAAGCAGTGTTACTTACTGCAGTAGATAAGGCCAACATTTTGGGCTTTCATGACCATTTCATTCAAATGAGAGCAGACCAGAGTCCTTTTAAACTCTCTGCCTCCTCCAAAATCATTGTTTCCCTGTAACCGATAAGCAAGCATTTGTATTATTAAGCCTTTTAGTGTTTGGTTTTTTTCGTATTTCTTGCCACAGGCTGATTTCAGAAGGTCTCTCAACCACAGCATCAATCTTACAATGCCACTGAAGGTGCCCCGAGGCACCGACGAGCACCTTGCATCTTGACGTATCAACACTTCTTGAAGGTGACCTAGCAACTGATTTTCCACCACCCTGTAAAACTGCCCATGGAACTTGGCCAAAATGATCTTTCCAGCCAGATAACATTATTTCCTGAGTTTCAGTTAGTAATTCAATAAAGCCCAAATGACAATCCAAAGGCTGGATGAGAGAGCTGTCCGTTTTAGCTCAACGATGCTCGCCCTGGCCGTGGGCCAGATGCTGAATTTGTCTCACAAGCAGCAATTACTAGAGAGGGTGTGATCTTTTTCAGGTGCACCGTAAAGTTGGGAACAGAAGATTTCTAGCAGTCGACAGGAGAAGATCAGAGTTTAAAACAAACCATAGAAAGGAGCAACATCAAGCGTTTTCCATGCAAATATTAGATTATAAAAAAAGAGGGGGGGGAATTTTATAAAAATTTATACATTCAAAGGGTACGTTTAGACTGCAAGCTTCTCTTTTGAAAGAGAGCGTCCAGACCTCAAAACCGGATTGAAAAAGCGATTTGCTTTTTCGAAAGAGAGCATCCAGACTGGATGGAGGCTCTCTCAAAAGAAAGCCCTGATTGCTATTCACAGAATGGCCACCAGGGCACTTGTGCTTTTTTTGATTGCCTCTTCTTTCGAAAAATGTCCCTGTTCTGCATCCACACACGCCTTTTTTCAAAAGAGCTCTTCGAAAAAGGCGCTCTTCCTCATAATTTGAAGTTTACCAATGTCGAAACCCTCCCCCCCTGCATTCTTTTGATTTAATTTAGAAAGAACGCGATTGCAGTGTGGACGCAGGTGAAGTTTTTTCGAAAAAAGGGCAGTGTTTTCAAAAAAACAATGTAGTCTAGACATGCCCCAAATGTTTTCATGTGTTGGGATTTTTAAAACCAGGAATAGTCACCTAGAATGTGATATAAAACAGCAGCTGCTGGATGTTGGAACTCAAGAGTTCCAAGACCAGGAGTTAGGCTCAAAAACAAAAACAACAACAAAAAAATTTGAGAAACACAAGATTTAAAGAAAAATAATAACTGTGGAGTTCTTGTATTTGGCCTGCTGCTTTTAAGCCCTTGAGACTGGCCATTTTCAAGCTTTTTCCCCCACTGCCACGAGAGCTAGCCATTTTTTCTTTTACATCAGCATTTCTCAGACAGGGGTCTGCTAGCCCCACTGATCAAGGCCTTTTCCTTCCTCCCAGTGCCTCCTGCACATTGTGAAACAGCTGTTCAGTGGTGTGCAGGATGGGAGGGAAAGGAGTGGGAATGGGGCACATTCGGGGGAGAGAGCAGAAAGAGGTTCGGAAGAGGAGGAGTGGGGTACAACAGGGGTGGGAAGAGGTGACTTGGAGGGACCATGGCGGAAAGCATGGAGTGGGGGCTAGGCCTAGGGCTGAGCAGGGGGTTTGGAGATCCATGAACAAATTTTAAATCAAAACAAGGGTGCTTGGGGTGCTAAAGTCTGAAAACTGCTGCTTTCAATGAAAGCTGGAATAACATAACAGGGTAGAGGCTTTAAGAAAGATATGGAATATTGCAAGATTAGCAACAAAATTCGGAGGGTTGACACTGTGGTGACAGCACCGTTCCTACTGTCTGGGAACCAACGCTCAAACTGCTTAGAAGCTGCCTGTAAACAAAAGGGAAAGCCAAACGGCCTCTATGCACTGTCCAAACAGAGTGAAATGCCACAGGGAAACTCACAGCTTACATGCTGAGAAGGACATAATTGCTTTGACGTCCTAGAAATGTTTGGACCAGACTACGTCCCCTGTGTGGAAACAACAGCCTGAACTCCCCTAGCGGACTGCCTCTGAGCTCTCCTGTCAGCTTCCTCAATCGCACCTCATCTGCAAGAGAGAACGGGTGTCTGGCCTACCATATGCACGCCATGTCTCTACTCCCAGGGCGGCCATTTTCTTCCTCACCGCCCGCCGGTCAGAGGACGGGGAGAAGTGGGAAAGGAGGAGGAGAGGAAGTCTGGCTGCTTATCTCCCAGGCCCCAGAGAGCATAGACTGAGAAGGACAGAACCAGGTGCCGGAGCCGGGACGCCATCTTTGTCTTGCCGCACTGCCCCCAGTTGGTCACTGCAAGGAGCCTGCCAAGGAGCTCCCCGTGACGAGGAGGCAGCGCGGTGGAGGATTCCCTACTGCTGGCCTTCAACTGGCATTCACGCACTGCATTCCAGAGCATGACTGTCACATGAGATGTGCCACACTTGGCGATCTTACTCACAGCACGGCTATTTCGCCTGAATGGCCTTGAAGGAGGCTACCCCACCTGGAGGGAGCTCCAAAGGATTATGAACACAGTCCCTGGATTAACTTTCCATTCCTTACATCATTTGGTACTGATATGGGGGCAGGAGAGGGGAAAGTGCCCCCTTGCCGATCCTTTCCCCATGGACAGCCCTCCAGAGGTAAGGGGAGCATGTGTCAGCCGTGTAAGGGCTACTCGTGTGAATCCAGTAGGCAGGGTTAAGCCCCAGGCGAATAGAAACTAATTGCACTGACTCAGGTATATCTATAGATGCTCCACAAGAATGTATTTCTCCAGGGGAAAATATTTCAAGGTCAGCTAAGACCAGACTGAGTTTGACTAACTAAGGGCAAACCCAGAAACGAAGATGCCTTTCCTCAGGCTATTCAGTTACAGTCAAGCAGAGCTGACTTCAGGACTTTTTTACTCTTTCCCCAGAAAGAGATCCAGATCAATTGTGTGTGTCTTATATGCTGGAGTCGAAGGACGTGACATCTCAATGACATGGCCACCGTAAGACTGCTGTGTCGCTGACTTTCTTTGCCTTTCCGTTTGGAGAGAACACAATGTTCTCTTCCTCCCCTTTCCCTGACTTTGCTGGTCAGTCAACTCTATTTTTAAAGGTTTTATTTATAACGGCCAGACAAATAAAATGAATTTTCACCTAAACTACTCTTTTGTAACAGTAGCTCCCCCCCCCCCCCAAATATTACAGCGCTAAAGCTTTCTTATGTTAATCTTTGAAAACCTAGGCTGAATTATAACAAACATTTAACGGAACAAACACGTATGGACGTATGCCATTCATTTTCCAGCAGAAATCAATAGGGAGCTTGTCTTAAATTTGACTCAATATTGCTAGTCAGCAATATGCCGACACCACGCTAAGCCATAGTGGCTCGACCTTCTAGGATGTCTTAGAAATTGGCCAAAAGGTTCAATTAATTATGGATGTCAGTGGTTAATGTTACCGGGTAATGCTTACCGGTTACCCGGTTTGGAGCAGCCCTCCCCTCTGGCTGGGCCCGCCGAACCACACTGTGGACAGGGGGGGTGCTCCAGGTTGGACTTGCTCCAACCTGGCTAGGCTGGAACAGCTCCCTGCCCACCTGTGGCATGGTGAGCCTGGCCCAGCCAGAGCAGCGTGGTGCAGTGGGCCCAGCAAGGCCCAAGCAGCCCCTGCCTGTAGAGGGCCCGGCCTCGCTGAAGCCACACACAGCGCGGTGGGCCTAGCTGGGCTGGAGTAACCCCCCGCCTGTGACACAGCCTGAGGACACTTCAGCCTGGCCAGGCCCCCCGCCTGTGGGACCCAGTTTAAGGGGTTAACTGGTTAAACGTAACATTTAACTGATTAACTGTGATTTTACATCCCTACAATTAATTTCTCAGAACTTTTTGGAACTCACTGAGTAGATTGCTACTGTGTGGCATGGTACGATAAGGTAGCTATGAGAGAAAGGGGAATATTTTGTCTGCTAGAGTCGCGTAAGAATAGACTCAAACGAGAAAGTGATCCCAGGGACTCCGATGGAGAATGTTCTTCTCCTGTCTGGCACTGGAGTCCATCTAATCTGCTTTCATTTACATGGACCATTGGCGAGTAATCCCCAGAATGGAGTCCCCAAATGGATTCTGATAATGTCCCGAAGGCTGAAGTCACATTCTGCAGCTAAATTTTTGAATGACCATATGCAAATGAACCGTTTCAAGCAGCTATATAAAGCTACTCCCCTCTGGTTCGGATTGTAAACAAAGATCATTTAATCAGACTTGCTTAAAATATTCCAATGAGCGGAAAATAATGATCTAAAATCAGTAGATGCAGCTCTGATTAAAGCGTTTACTAATGGCAAAATGGCGTGGCTGATAACAAAATTGGAATAAGAATGTATAACACAGAATTTATTTGCTTAATTTCTAGCAGCCACATCGCGTGCTCTCCAGATTATTATATTTTTTGCTCTGGTGGGTTTGCTCAGCATTTCAGAAAGTGTATCACTGAAGAGATACTTTGCTTACATTCACCATATGGATAAAAAGAAATGCGGGTTAACCCTCTCCCCCCAAACAGTTGCTACAAAAGAAATGAAAAATCTTTCACACAATGTATCAAGCTAGAAATGAGTGCAAGAAGCATGACTAAAATACTGAACAACTTTTTGCCTTCAAAAGCACTATCAACATTTTTAGCTCAGCATCTTTTGTTTCCTAAAAACAAGCGGTCAACGCTAGACAGAAACGTCAGGAGATCAATAAAAAGTAATTAAGAAGAGTGTTTAATGTCCTTGAGAAGGGTTTGAAGGAAAACTAGCAGGAAATAAAAAGATAATTCACTATAGCTAGAATCTAGAATAATTGTTTTGCTCTGACAAAAAGGGACCAAAATGGCTAACAGTCAATATTTTCTATTTAAGGAAATAGTAAGATATATTTTTTGCCCAAAATTGTGGTTAACTTTTTATTTAAATTATTAAACAAAAGAAACAGATTTGAAGATGAATTATTACTGAAAACCACTTGCCATTTTTCAACTAATGGTTCTTGTCTTCTGCATATCCTTTATTAATCTATTACTGCTATGGTACACTGTGTATTTGTCATCAATTCTGTTTTCTAATTAGGGGACAGGACAATTTTCCTAATGTGAAGAATGACGGTACCAATTTTCCAAACGAGAAACTACCTGATGCATCCTTTTGACTCCACTGGTCTATTTATAGGCTTCTAGAGCAATGTACCCTCTAATTCGTTGCACCCATGTACAGAATAAATTTTGTTACGTGCACTGAAGCATATGGGGATGTGCACCACCAGTAGATACACAGGCTGCCAGCTGTGGGTGCTGTGCTAATCAGATGGGTGGCATTTTAATCTCTCCTGGTTGGCTGCCCAAGTGCTCAGTGTTCAGGAAACGCTGTCTAGAGCACTGAGTCCTACGGTGACTGGGACAATAAGAGCATGGTCGTTCCTAAAGACAACAGGCCTTAACTGGGTGATTTTGGAGGGCCAATTTGAGACCCCTTAATGGGTCTGATTTTCAGAAAATACTAAGGATCCATACTCTAAAATCTGGTTCCTGTAACTTATTGCAAGGTAGCCTTGACAGTGAAGAAACCCAAAATCTCTTTTGAAAATTGCATCTCCTTTGAAAATGTAGCCACGGCACTGTGAATTCCCCTAGCTTTAGTGGAATAATCCCCGAGCTGTCTTCCAGCAACTGAGATCAGAATGTTGCCTGAAGTCAATAGCAGACACGTTTTATAAATGAGCTAGAACAGGCTGCTGTTCGTCCCCTCCCATAATTCACACATATTCGTGTGTGATCAGGCAGCGTGGGGCACACCACAGTCATACAGTGAAGGGGGTTATCACATTGAAATACAATAGGAGAAAGCAAGCCACGGAGATTTACCCATTACCTTATTCTAGGTAAGCAGAATTGTTGCTGTTCACGTATATTGAGACAAGGCAGGGAAAGTATTATCTTTTATTGGACCAACTTCTGTTGTGAAAGTTCCAGATTGTACACCAGGGACTCCATCACAAGTGGGCAATTTTGCCTCCTTATAAAGGCCCTTGAAAGAGTTTGTCCAGAGCAGTGGTCGCCAACGAGTCAATCGGGATCTACTGGTAGATCTTGGAGCCTCTGACAGGTGATGCTGACTGGGTTGGCCAAGGGGCTATCAAGCACAGCACTTCAACTGTCTCTCCCCCCACTGCTGCACCTCTCCTGCCCTTTGCCTTTGAGCTGCCCAAGCAGGGTGCTGATGTCAGGGTGCCCCCTCCCACCTTGTATCCTATCTCCACAGAGCGGGGGGGTAGAGGGGAGGGCACAACAGGGTTTGGGATGGAGGGAATTTTCCGGCTGCTTTGGAGAGTGGTGCAGGGCCAGGGCCAGGGCAGGAGTGACCTTAGCCCCACTGTACCACCACCCAGGAGCCACCTGAGGTAAGCAATGTCTAGCTGGAGCCAGCTCTGAACCCCTGCCCCAGTCATGACCCCCCTCCTACACCTCAAGGCCCTGCCCCAGCCCTGAGCCCCCTGGACCGAAACTCCCTTACAGAGCCTGCACCCTGAAGCCCCTCTGGCACGCCAACTCCCTGCCCAGGCTCAGCTCAGAGGCCCCCTTGCACTCCAAATCCCTTAGCCCAAGGCCAGAGCCTGCACCCCAACCCTCTGCCCTTGCCTGGTGAAAGCAAGGCAAGATGAGGGAGGACGGAGTGAAGGGGGCGGGGCCTCGGAGAAGGGGGATGGAGGAGGCGGAACAAGGGTATTTGGGTTTGAGGTAGACCTTACATTGCACTTAAATTCAAATAGTGATCTTGTGGTTGAAAAGGTTGGAGACCCCTGGCCCAGAGGGTTCTTAATGCATCAGCCAAGCCCATCACTAAGTGTGTTCTGTGCCTGTTCTAATGCACGTGGCCACCTCTTTTAGCCTGCAAACTAATGGGGGGGAGAGGTTAGCTTGTGTCTTGGCACAAAACACATTGGTGATAAACAATAAGTAAAATTATAATAGTTATAAATGCAATGTTTGCACCCCTTGAAAATATATCCCACTGCAAGTCTTTCCAAACATTTGGGGGGCTCATACCACTGCAATTTTAGCAACTCTGGCTTCATAGACACAGCTTAATTCCAAATACCTGAAATTAAAGACAACCTGCCTTTTTATTATTCCCAAACAATTAGGCCAGTGGGCTTTTTGCATGATGAGTGCCAAGTGCATAAGAAACAGATGAGTGGTCCGGATGAAGAGTAGCTACCAAGGAATGAATGGATAAAATGTGTGGAAATTAGCTGTGTTAATTCCAGCCAACAAAGATATGAGACGGCTGCTGAAGTAGGAAAACGTCTTTCATATCATGTTAAATAGTAAAATGGGTTTCACAGAGGACAATCTGCTTGAAGTTCCAATGTGTCAGAATGAGTATGCATTGCATTCAAGTAGCGTCTGCATGTCCTCAAAGACATACCGACGATGGGTGGACTTTCAAAGGGCCAGGCACCCAAGCACTTCTGAAATTCAATTCCCATAGGCTCCTTTGAGAAACCCAGTTTACAGAGGCACTATAATGGAAATCTACCATATATACTCCAACATAAGCCCGTTCGTTTGTAAGCCAACCCCCCAAACTTGCAGAAAAAAACACGGTAAAAAGTCACTGACCCATTTATAAGCTGACTCCAGAGTACAGTGGTCTGGGACCTTATAAACAGGCCAGGGACTTTTTATCATTTTGCTCTGTAAATTTGGGGGGTTGGGTCCCAGATCGCTGCAGCTCTGCCTTTTAAATGTAGTCAGAGCCACTCTTACTACATTTAAAAGGCAGAGCAGCAGAGGGGGACCCGGCGTGAGCTGGGACACAGCAATCCCAGCTCGCCCCAGCTCCCAGACGCTGTGGCTCTTACTACATTTAAAAAGCAGAGCCGCAGAGTCTGGGACCTGGCGCGAGCCGGGACTGCTGTGTCCTGGCTTGCACCGGGCCTCCGGTGCCGTTCTGCCTTTTAAGAACCTGTTCATAAGCCACTCATCACAGCGGGATTTTTTTCCAAGAAAAGTTAGCTTATGAACAAGTGTATACGGTATGTAGAAAAGAATTGCTATCGGCACTCCCACAGAAATCAACAGCGAACTTTACTGTGAGAAATTTCCAGCCTAGGGCTATTTAACATGGACATTTTCTACGGACCCAGGACCACACTGACCGCTATACTCCAGCTGTTTTGGGCAATGTGAAGTCCCCCAAAACCTGGCTTAGATGGTGGGTTAAACTCTGTTTAGCTTGGTCCTTGATTTTATATACGTTAAAACGACATTGCTCAGTTCTACTACTCTGCTGAGCCACTCCTGTTTCTGGCCCCACCCCTTTGCCAGCTGAATTCCATTGCTCTGCTAAACCCCTCCTCCTCCTCCTGGCTCCTCCCCTCTCATTGACAGCTTCATGCCACGGTTCTGCTAAGCCACACCTCCCTTTGGCCCTGCCCCGTCACTAAGTGCTCGGTTCTATTGCTCTGCACATAAACTTCTCTGAGACAGCTAAGTTCTCTGCCCTCCACTTCCACTGTCTCTCAGCCACCTTCCCCTGTGACAGCTGTGTTAGATATCATTCAACCTAGTGTTCTTCCCTTGCACGCAGAAAACCTGATGCTTTGGCTTGTCCAAATAACACATCTACTTGCCCTGGACTTCTATCAACAAAAACCAGTAGTCTAGACGTACCCTTAGAGACTAACAAATATATATATATAGTATGAGCTTTTGTGGGTACAACCTGCTTCCTCAGATGGTGGAGAAAAAAGGGGGAACCTTCCAATTTATGACAGAAAAAAGAAGGAAAAGGGGGTTTTCTCCACTCATCTGAAGAAGTGTTTTTGCCCACGAAACTCATGATATATATAAGTATATATATGTATATATTTTGTTAGTCTCTAAGGTGCTACAGGACTACTTGTTTCTTTAAAGTTACAGACTAACACGGCTTCCCCTCTGAGACACTTAGGGCCAAAGGAGAACTCGACCGGGAAATAAAAATCAGTCTTTCACCCATTTAAAAATCAATGACAGATGAAACGCTATTTTTCTTTTCCCTTGCCTCCACATTTTCATACAGTGCTTTGGAGACACGCTCGGTGCTAAATAAACAAGGAGGAGAAGGAAAAGAGATCGACATTAGGTCTCTTTTAAGTGCAGTGAAACAACTTGTATAATCACTCAGCACAAAATGAGAAGCAAACATCTTTGTTCATGGTGGGCTGTGCTCGATCACAGGAAGCAAATGTTCAACTTTGCCCCTAACTCTTGGGAAAATCAATGGTAGGACCCCAAAGAACCCAGGCAGCAGCAGCATCTCAGTTAGGCTCCGTCTGCACTGCAGTGTTATTTCGGGTTACCGGAAGGATCCCAAAATAGCGACCCCATGTCTTCACAGCAAGCCTGTTATTTCAGATTATAACAGGCTCGCTATTCCGACGGCCCTGTAAACCTCATTCCACAAGGAGTAAGGGATGTTTTGGAATAGCAGGTTATTTCGAAATTTGGCGCTGTGCAGACACAAGCTATTTGGAGATTGACTCGAAATAAGCTACGCAATTTGCATAGCTCAAATTGCGTAGCTTATTTTGAGCTCCGGATGCAGTGTATACACACCCTTGAAGGGGGATAGCCTGTCTTGTTCCCTAAATGCTCCCCGTGGTGACAGTGCTTGAGAAACTGGAACTTCGGCCCCAGCATTCAGCACTTCCACAATGAAAGGGAGGGGACTGCGAAGATGTGTGGGTAGCTGCCATAGGAGGAGAGATTTATAAGACTGTGACTCTTCAGCTTGAAAAAGAGAGGACTGGGGGGGAGGGGACATGATATAGGTCTATAAAATCATGACTGGTGTGGAGAAAGAGTGATTTACTCCTTCCCATAATACAAGAACTAGGGGGTCGCCAACTGAAATGAATAAGCAGCAGGTTGAAAACAAACAAAAGGAATTACTTCTCTGCTCAACACACAGTCAACTTGTGGAACTCCTTGCCAGAGGATGTTGTGAAGACCAGGACTTTAAAAAAAGAACTAGATACATTCACAGAGGTTAGGTCTCTTAATGCTAATTAACCAGGATGGGTAGAAATGGTGTCCCTAGCCTCTGTTTGTCAAAGGCTGGAAATGGGCAATAGGGCTGGGATTACTTGATTCCCTGTTCTATTCACTTCCTCTGGGGCATCTGTCATTGGCCATTGTGGGCAGACAGGACACTGGACTAGATGGACCTTTGGTCTGACCCAGTCTGGCTGTTCTTATAATCACTATGAATCTGCTGCTGGTGAACACCACCTAGCATTCTGTTCTCTTACTCCCTCAGCCTTTCAAGAACAGGCAAAGAACAGCAAGGCATCCAAACACCTGGACGATGTGTCAGCTAAAGGTGGTAGAATACAGTGTGAATGTGAAAATATGGGCTAGTGTCTTAGGAGAGTAACTGAAACACAGTTGTTTTGTAGCGACTCTTAGTCACTGTTTCATTTGTTCATCTTGGAAAAGCACGAGGATTTTAAAAAGCCACATTAAAGAGAGAGAGCAGACCTTTTGCAACAAAAACAAATGGAAGTGCCTCTGGGTGTGAATTCTGCAACTGATCTGTTGTGTTACAAACCGGTGCTGGGGATTTAACTGTCCTCTTCATTCTGCTGAGTGCCTGAGGCACAGCCTCTTTCCCCCAGCATATGGAAGTGTCTGTATAATGACAGAATTTTTTGTTGTTGTTACAAGAGCACATATGCATCAGTGCACGCACGTGCCAATAATTCTCGAGGCGACGAGGAAGGCAGCAGGAGAACTACAAATCTGCACCAACTGGCATTAATTGCGTCTCATCCCCCCCCAGAAGAAAGGACAAGTCACTAATTTCATTGATGCGGCTTCCTCTGGCTTTTACTGGCCATCTGCAGATGCACCCAGAGAAGAAACAAACACGCTGAGTTTTCTGTGCGGTTAACCGCTTGCCAATGAGAAGATCTGTGTGTCCCTGTCTCACACACCACTCGCCCTGCTCCCCCACTATGTTCTACAGCATATCGTGCTTGTATGCATCAAAAATTAGAGCTAATAACGTAGAAAACGTCCAGCATCTATGATGACCTTCACGTCATATCTCTTTTCCTCTTAATCTCTACTTGACTTCTCCAGATCAGATGTTTCCCACCAAGCTTATGGTCACATAAAACTTGTCAGAGCTCCCCTGTTTGATCTGACAAACCCACTAGAAACGCAAGAACAGGTTGGTACGAAGTGAAAAGTAACCTCTTTTTCTAATCCTCTGGAATGGCTGATTTTAATGGGAATTACACTAGGGCAGAGGCACCTACAGGCAATTGTGATCATCCGGTTCCCGCAATTAAAATCTATGGGGCACATGATCCCCCCACATCCCTCCCATGCATCACCTATGCACTAGGGGTAAACTTGGCCCCAGAGTCATGAAATGAGTTTAAACATCTGAGGCTGAGATTTGCAAACCTCCATGCTTAAAGGCAGGCTTCTAAATCCCGAATCAAGCATCAACATAAAGGTGTAAAAGCTGTAAACCTCATTTTTTGAGGGATAAGGGATCTTGCACAAAAGGTGGGTTTTTTTGCACAAAATGACCTCGTCTATACTGCATTTTTTTGCTCAAAAACCTCTTCTTCAGAAAGAATTGGAAGAGACTATGTAAATCAGAGCATGAGAAATGCTAATGAGCGCTTCATTTCCATTTCCTCTTCTGCAAAAATAGTGCAGGGTAGACGTAGCCTTAGAATGTGAGGTTTTGTCTATGCTACAAATGTTTTGCCGATACAGCTATCCATACGGGCAGAATCCGAAGTCAACTTATGGGGACAGAAAGAGTTTTTCTGTTGGCCTAGCAACACTGTCTCCCTGAGCAACATTAGCTCAGCTGTCAGAAGCATTCCTCAGTTGGCATTGCTGCATCTACACTGCAGGTTTTTCTGGCAGAACTATGCCACTAGGGGTTGTGGTTTTCTCAGACCCCTGACTGCCACAGCTGTACCAACAAAACTTTGTAGCATAGATCTGGGCTGAAAGTCACGGTAGATTAATCACCATTCAGAAAAACCCTGCAATGTGGATCTAGTTAAGAGTTCTAGTCAGGCATCAGCAAGAATCCAATTCACTCTCCCATAGCTGCGTTGGCTCCTTAGTATTAACAAGGGCTAAAAGCACCAATATCTTCTGTTAAATTGGCAGAGTGAGCCTCCATGAGTAAGAATGCCACATTGCAGAGAAGAATCACATTTCAAGTCGCTTTGGGATTTGTCTCATGGCAATGTGGCTCTTTTCTGAGAAGCAAGTTCTGGTGTGGTGGTAGTCTGCAGAGGATCCGAACCACTTCCATTCCACCCTTGTTCAGGTTACACAAGGATCGTTTGTCCGATTGCCAGCCCTACCATAACATGTTCCTCTCCATTTGTCGGGCTTTGTAGGCTGACTGCTAAATGGGGTTCCCCAACTGTAATTTTAAGGTGGCTTTTTATAGTCATTCCTCAATATAGTACAGGTTGAACCTTTCTAGTCTGGCACTCTCTGGTCTGGCAACCTCCACGGTCTGGCATGTTTTTAGTTAGCCGGATGTCCACTTATCATGGGTGTGGCCAAATTTCCCGCAGTCCCATAAAGTTTGTTTACAGCCACCAGTCTTGGCTCTCAGTGTTCTGTGCTGTTATTTAGCTCTAAATTTACCCCAAATGTCTTCTAAGAGCCCAGTAAGCAGTGGAAGTGCTAGTAATGCTATTAAACCATATTGACCTCCCATGGTTCGGCAAATTCTCTGATTTGGCACCGGTCAGTCCCAAAGGTGCCCGTAAATAACTATATTTAATCAGATCCATGTACAAATGTAGTTTGATCTTGAAGAACATTTCTAGGACCACATGAATCAGACCAAAGGACCATCTCACCCAACATCCTGTCTCTGACAGTGGCTAGCAAGAGCTGTTAGAGAGGGTACAGCATGGAGATATGGGATAATCTGATTCATACATTAGGTCTCATCTTGATCTACCAGTCAGAGTTCAACTTATCCCTTCCAATACATAACTCTGTAGGTATACTCAACATATAACTCTGTATGTTCTTGACATCCCTATAATGTCCAATCTCCCTTTCTTGAGTTCTTGGCCCCAATAATTTCCTGTGGCGAGGAGTCCCACTGTCTAATTGTATGTGATATAAAAATATTTTTTTAATTGGCTTTGAATTTCCCATCTTTTATTTTCACTGAGGGCATGTCTACACTAGGAAACTATTTCAAAATAACTAAAATTGATGTAATAACTCCTGATTTAACAAAATCAAAATAGCTTGTCCACGCTATGGGGAAACCTCAACATTAGTCTGAGGCAGGCTCCGTTAATGTGGATGTGCTACCTCGACTTACTCCCACTGATTCCTGGGGCTCTAATTAGTCTGAATTACTCTGGGGAATAGTTATTTGAAATACCGGCACCGGAGCATCCACATTACCACTATTTTGAAATAACTATTTCAAAATTAGCATTATTCCCTGAGGAAAGCAGTACAGATTTCAAAATAAGCAGCCCGTTATTTCAAAATATTGGGCTTAGTGGTGTGGAGGGTCTGCTTATTATTTCAAAATAAGGGGGGTTACTTCAAAATAACTCCCTAGTGTAGACCATGGCTGAATGCCCGCCTTGTGTTAAAAGGCAGAGAGGCACCTGACTTAGCTGAATCCCGCCTTGTGTTAAAATGCAGAGAGGCACCCGACTTAGCTACCTAGACAACTCACTATTTTGTATACTTCTGTCATGTCCGTTCTTATTTATATCAGTCCTAAGGTAACAATCCCAATCTTTTCCAATTGTCTTCATAAAAGAGTTTTTCCAGGCTCTTGAACAGTTTAATCATTTTTCTCCAAATTCCTTCTAGTTCTACACAATCTTCTTTAAGGCGGGATGACCAGTATTGAGTGCAACATCCCAGAGAAGACCTAACCAGCCTTTTATAGAAAGGCATTGTAATATTTTCCATATTATTCACTTTCCCCATTCTTTATGCATCTTAACCGTGAGGGATTTTTTGACCACAGCTGCACACGGATCAGGGGTCTTCGTTGAGTTGTCTACAATGATATGCAGGTTGTTTTCTTGAGCTTTCTCAGTACAACTAATGAACCACACTCTCAGGTGATAACTATTTTTTCTTTTTGCTTTCCTGATGACAGTTCCTGAGTTTAGCACAACATCATGGGCAAATGTTTTTTTAAAACTCCTATCTACACTGAAGGGGGTGGGGCAGAAGACACTGAACTATTGGCAGACCCTGGAGCCATACTTCATGAGAAGACAACGAAAAAATGATCTCCAAGGTCACGGGAGGCATGGGGGGTGGGGGAGGAGGAGTGCGCACCTAAGTGCCAACTGCTATGCTGGCCTTAGTCTGCCTGTTGATGTGCCATGTCTACTTTGGGTTGTCCAGCTGACAACCCCATGGCTTCCTCCTCCACGGGGTGCTGCCTGCCTGCTAGTGTGTGGTGTGGGAGGGATGAGGGAAGGCACAAGGGAAGTGCCTTTTTATACTTATATAAAACTCCTTTTACACTCCTTTACTTATATCGTGGTAGTATCAATAGGCCCCCGTTCACACTGGGAACCCATCGTCGAAACACATAGTCAGAGATGGCGCCTATCCCAAAGAGCAAATAGACAGACACACAAAGGGCAAGAGGAGAAACTGAGATTGGATGTAGCTCATCTAAAGTCACACAGATGATTAGGGACAATTGCCCTATCTCATGCATCTGTGTAGGAGGAACTAACCTCTGGCCCTATCTGAAATATAAATAGCCCCTGAAATATAAATGGCTGAGATAATCAGACCATTCTCTGTATCCACCCAAATAAATCAAATAAAAAGAAACAAAGCCACCAAAAGCTGTGATCTATTTACCTTTAATCAAGCCCTACTCTATTGCTCCCCTTCTTTTTTGCACTGTTTTTTACTCTCCAGATGGTTAATACGAAGCATGAAAAGCAGTTCCACTCCACGGTGTGTAGTCTTACAAATGCGTGCACTTTGATTTACCCAAGAGACAACTAAACTTGGACTGACCCAGTTTTAACCAGTGCTTCACTTTCAACAGGGAAAGAAGAAAGGCGTTTGATCCACACATTTCAAGGAGGAAAACAGGAGAAAATAAAAAATGAAAGCCACCTAGTCACCCTGAAAGACATCACATAGCCGAGAGAGTATATTTTTCAAGAGAGAGGGGGAAAAGCAACTCCTCTTTCAGCCCTGTCTTCCAAATATTACAATCGATGTCTCAGGGGTCTTTAAACCTACAGCTGGCCCAAGATATAAATCCTGGCAGTTCTTTTCCCTACCATTGTCTTATTGGCATATATCTGGTATAAGAAGGGCTGGATCAAGACATATTTTTCATGCTTTAGTGAACTTCCTAACTGGCATGACAATTTGCCAGTAATCAATCCCATGCTGCTGATTCACACGTGCCATTAAACGAAGAAGAGACTCTCCATTTGCCTCATTGATTTTTCTGATTTATTTTCAACCTCCTGCCTCGTTTCAGGATGAAAAGTTTCCACCATCAACAAAATCCTCTCTCAGAATTTTATCTGCTGATTGTTTTGCCACTCCATAGCAAAATGGAAGTACCAGGCAGAGGATGGTGGTTCAGAGTTGAGGGGGTGGGAAGAATAAATAAAAGGTCCTAACAGAATAAACAGAGGTAGGATTTCTACACAGCTCCAGGCCAGATTTTTAAGTGTTCAGCAGCCACGACTGGGTCCTAGTTTTCAAAAGAGCTCCTCTTCCATTTATGTACCTAAATAAGGGCCAGCGTTTATAAAGAGTTCGGCTCCCAGCTGGTCACGTAGGATCAGATCTTCCAAAAAGTCCTGCTCCCAAGATGCTGAGTTCTTTTTTAAATAACTTGCTCAGTTATTTCAGCATCTAAACAGGCACTGAAATCTTTGGAGCAGGGGTGAGCAATCGGAGCCTGTGGCCCACATGCAACCCCATCAGGGTTCTTCGTGTGGCCCGTGAGACATTTTGTTTATTGTTGCCCAAGCACAGAGTTGACAGATTTGGCTGGTTTCCATCCGTATTGTGTTTTTCCCTACTGATATTACTAAAGTGATGTGAAGCAAGGGCACGAGAAGGGAGGTCCATACCGAGCGCACACAACGTTGACGAGGAGAGCCGTGTATGTTCGCTGCGTCCAATTGAAGTGCTGCTCCGATTTAATCACTACACCCCACAAATTCTAGGTACACGAGTGCAGTGAGCAAAATGACCCTATTCTGGGAGACCTTCTTTGTGATGCCAATCTCGAAGCCCACTGAGATGAAGGAGAGTCACTTATGCGGCCCATTCCATAGTCCATCGCTGTACGGCAGGCGCTGACTCGTGCCGACCACGTTTCAAAAGCTGCTTGCTGCTCCAAGCTTTGAACAAAAGGTTGGAGATTTTTTCATTGGCAGTGCATTTGAGTGGCATTTCTGGCAGTCAAAGCATGTGGCTGTGAATATTGGGGTGAGGGGAGTAGGGTTATGTCTATACCACAGAGTAACCTTTAGAAAATAAGTGAATAGCATGTCTGGTTTGGTTGGGCAGGAAAAAATATTAGAGCTTGAAAAAAAAAGAAAAGAGAGTCTGAGAGCTCAACCTTTCCCTTTCATTACATTCAATCGCAGTTACCAGCTAAACCTCAGGTTTTCTCCAATTCGTCCTGCTAATCAATCATTTCTGCAATTCACAATAATTTAATCTGATTTTCAAATAGGTCAGGATCCTCAGATGTCATTAATGATGACTCTTAGGTAATCCACCTCCTTGGTCTCTACTATAATGTCTCAAATCTCCTCTCCTCCTTGGACTAGCCTCTTCTGGGCTTTCTGGTATGTCTGAATTTTCAAGGTTCCTTCTACGTTTTCATCCATCTCCTTAATTCCATCATCCCATCATTGTGATTTTACATTGACTGCCCATCCAGGCTGTGAACACCCTACTTCACTTGCCTACAGCAGGAGCAGGTGTAAAAAAACCCCAAACACAGCCCCAATATTTTGATGCAAATACCCTAGGTTTTTGTGGGCATCTTTAAAAGCAGTCCGTAGGTTTTGAAGGTGTGCCACACGCCGTCTGCTTAGTAGGTAAGATGTACAATTGCCACTGCTCTTAGTATGGGCAGAACGTTCCAATGGAAACGCCTTGCACTGAAAACTGCAGGCTATATTGGTCCTGCCCCATATTGTGCATGGAAAGGATGGTTTGGCCCAGCATATGGACAATTATAAAGGCATTTAATACGGCCATGTCCAGCCTTCAGATGCACACTGATAGATCCCACTGAAGTCACCAGAACGGGGTGAACATTTGAGGACGGAAATTAGCCCTGTGAATGGGGATGGTCTAATGCTATATTTTTGCTAATAATTGATGATACTCCAAAACTTGTTTTTTCACCAAGGCATCTGATGGTGTTTTAATCTTGAATCCACATTTACGTTGGAACATAGGAACTGACAGAAAGGATCAGACCCAAGATCCATAAAGTCTTGTATCCCATCTCCTGCCATAGGCCAAGAGCAGACGCTTCAGAGGAAGATCGGGAAACTCTGTTAATACCCAGTGATGGAATAAACAGCCTCCAGAGAAACTCTTACTAGAGTTTGACTTATATCCTGAAGCTTGAGGGTTCATATTTCTTCCAAAAACCCTAGTTTATTTTTAAGTCTTCATAACGATTACAACAACTCTATTGCTCTCCATATAATATCTAATCCTTTATTGAATTTTCTTGTAAACTATTGGCCTCAATAACATTCTTTGGCAGGGAAATCCACAAGCTAATTGTGCATTGTATAAAAAGTATTTCCATTTATGAGGGGTTTTTGGAGGGAGGAGGGCTTAATAGAAATCCTTTTGCTATTTTAGCTTTTCTCGCATTTTTCTGTTCTCACACTGGGCAGATCTCCAACTCAGAACTGCCGCAGAAGCAACAGGCATCTACTTTCGATATAGTGGGTGCCAATAATTCAAATGCTTTTAACAGGGGGATAAGATGCTGCCTAATGGTTGTGAGTGGTTCATTTCTAAAGCACCTGTGAAGTTTCAACTTGTGAATGCAGGGAAAAATGGAGTGCAAACGATAGATTTCTCAACTTTCATCTCAGCTTGGAACAGAATCTGGGCTGCTTATTACACTGGACCTGTTTGAAAACATGCTTGTTACGGACACTTTAACCCAATAATTTGTTTCATCTGTTTAAATCATTTTTTTCGTTGTTCTATTACAGAGCTGCAATCCTCAGAGTCAGATTCATTAGAGCTTACACCAACAGGTATAAAATATATCTTTAAATGCCATCTGCCCCCTTGTGCTCTGAAGAGAAGAGAGATGGGGGATTTTTTGATGGGGCAATTCTCTGTCAAATTAAGAGCAGATCTTTTCATGACTCCATCAGGGGAAGGCTGAAACAGAGACCCCTCTGTTGCTTTTTCCAGACTTTATGCTGGCTAGTGATGCCTGCTTTTTAGGTGGAATTGGCCCTCTCCTCCTGTCAAGAAAAAGGGAGGTCAAAATTATTTTCTTCTGCTCCCACTGCACGCCATGAAGACTGAAAGTCAAGCAGCCAGGTTCCTGTTGGACAAAGCCAGCATAATCTCCCGCTTCCAGAACACTTCAACTGAGTTCTAACAGGAAACAATAAACCCCAAAGCTTGTAACACAAAAAATCCGGGGGAACGGGAAGAAATAGGGTGCAATCCCATCAAAAACTAATAAACAGCTTCCAGAGTATTATGAGAGGCAGCAGGAAGGAGTTTACAAATATGGGAATCACAACATGGCCATGATTGACTGTTGATTAAACAGAAATCAGAGGTTCCCTTCACATGTTCTGCAGCAATCATTCCATAATACGACTTCCACTTGCAATATTGCGTTATACCTAACAACGACTTTGCTCACTGTTCCAATAACTGGATGTGTGCCACAGACTGTATTTCATAAAAGATTGTCTTCTTTATCTTTGAGGAAAGCAGATTTGACTCTTGCAGCCACATTAATCACTAACCAAAGCAAGCTGTTTAGTTAATCAGAATCCGGGGTCTTACAACTGCTCTAATTTAATGATTCAATTTCTTTGCCATCACGGGCATCCAGGTCCCTTCAATCACTGTCAGCCACTGAACTGGAGGAAATGAAACAGTTTCATTTTTAATGGCTACTTAATTAAAGGCACAGTAACAATGGCATGGCAGTTCCATTCATGAGCTGCCACATCACTCCAGGGGTGTAGAGTAGAGGGCTCTCATACCGTTGGATCAATGGGCAACACAATGGCAGATGAAATTTCACACTGACCAGCGCGAAATAATGCACATTGGGAAACATAATCCCAGCTCTATATGTACCGCAGTGGGTTCTGAACTAGCTGTCCCCACCCACGGAGGAGATCTTGAAGTCACCGTTGAGAACGATGACTCTGAAAAGCTTCTGCTCAACATGCAACAGTGGTCAAAAAAGCTAACAGTATATTCAAGTACTATTAGGAAGAGGATAGAACAAAAGATAGACAATATCATAATGCCACTAAAATACATCAGTGGTCACCTACATCTTGAATACTGTATCCAGCTGTGGTTGCTCCACCGGAGAAAAGACAGAGTGGAGCTAGAAAACATTCAGAGAAAGGCAATAGAGGGATCGAAGAGTACAGAACAGCTTCTAGATGAGAGAATAAGATTAGGGCTGTTCATCTTAGGAAAGAGGTATTATCTCTCCCTTCTTGCATGCTTGTATAGCAAAGTATTATTTACCCTTTCACACAATACAAAAACCTAGGGTCACCTGATGAAATTAACGATCAGTCAGTTTAGAATACAAGCACTGGAAGGGACCTCCAGAGGTCATCAAGGCCAGTTCAGTTTTGTACAAACAAGATGCATTTTTCACACAATGCGCAACTAATCTGTGGAACTCCTCGCCGTGAGATGTTATGAAGGTCAAAAGTATAAGTGGGTTCAAAAAGGACTAGATAAGTTCACAGAGAATAGGTCCATCACTGGCAATTAGCCAAGATGGTCAGGGTGACCCTAAATCTTTGACTACCAGAAGCCAGGAGTGGGAGACATGGGGTAGATCACTCTATAATTGCCTTGCTTAGTACATTTCCCCTGAAGCTCTGCTATGCACCACTGCTGAAGCATGATGGACTATGGGTCTTACCCTGCATGGCAGCTCTTCTGTTCATAGATTTGCAAGAAAGAAGCTCTGTGAAGAAAACAGGCATTGCTGGACTTCGTATCCAAAATCATGAGCCTGATCTTGAGATGTATGAGCATATCTTTAGGCTACTGAGTAATGCTAGGTCCCACTGCCTCCAGAAAGCATGTTATCATTAACTTCCAGGATCAAGTTCCTAGAGAATGTCTAGACAACCAGGTGGACTTTAAAACACACTGCACTTCAACAGAACACACTGAATTTTGCATGTGCCACCGCACATTTTCCCTTAGCATTTATTGCTAGACCTTAAACACCTTCCCATTTCAGAGCAGAATTCTCTCTTGTGAGGTACCCTGAGCTCAGCTGATCTGACCCCCCCACGTGAAGGTCTAATACTAATTTTCTGATGTCCCTCTTACTTCCATGGCAACAGTCTCTGATAGCATAAACAGGTCCATGCCTTTGCTGCAAGACTAAAGAAAAGAACTTTGTGGCTTTCTCAGGGACCGGGTGTTACTAAGCAGTAAAAAAATAAAAACAACACAATGTAAGCAGAGAAGGTGGGAACAGGATCGCTCTTGTTCAGATCCTTAATCATATTCCATGACAGCCAGGATACTACAAATGACAAGAAAGGCAAATTGACTTTTGCGCAACGCTTTTCTTTTCAAATGAGACCTGCATGAAATTCCTCTTCTCCCTTTGAGCAGAGAACAAATCAAATCCATACAACCCCTCTTCAAAAGCTTATCAATCTCTTTGCCTCTCCCTGTACTGAAGCGTCTTAAGGTTTACTTATATTCCATTCCTCATTTGTTTAAAGGAAGACATCGGTTCTCTGAAGGAACGTCTTGCTCCCAGTCTAGCTTTCTTTGGCCAAAAAGCGTCACCTCTCCTACCCCCCCAAACAACTCTGCGTGAGTTGGTTCCAGCATGTGAACGGAGTCCCATTACCTGTGCACCTGCAGAGAGTGGCATATAGGATCAAGGTCTTGAACTGGTCATGGGGATCACTGCAGAAAAACTGGAGGCATTCCCTCATACCAGTGCAGGCTGAGGGAGATGTCTCAATAGTGTTACCAGACCCTACAACCCTAAAACATCGGTTCTCAAATTGTGTGCTGGGACCACAAAGTGGGTTGCGCCTCCAATTTAATGGGGTTGCCAGAGCTGGAATTAGATTTGCTGCCCAAGGCTGAAGCCCTTAAGCTTTTATACCCCCCCAGAATGGCAGAGGTTTATGTTTGGCCCCCTGTCTGGGATGGTGGATTGAGACTTCGGTCCTCCTTTCCTGGGGTCATGTAGTAATTTTTATTGTCAGAAGGGGGTGGCAGTACAATGAGGTTTGAGAAACCCTGGTGTAAAGAACAAGAGACCAAAAGACAGCAAAGCATCCCTTAATCACAGCCTGCATCCCAACCATCTCATCACGGCACCAGAAAATGTAAAGAAAGTGAAGATGCACAGTGGCTCCATATTCTTTATAAAATATGCTTATGATATGAATATGTCATAACTGAGATGTACTTTATGCAAGATAACTCTTGTAAGGTACCACTGGAAACGGTTATGATTTATTCACTATGATTATCCTATTTGCATGTATATATCATTTTTGTATCTGAACTTAGGAATAATCACTAGTGTATCTGTATTTCAACTATGCTTCTGTGGGTGACGCCCACTGTTGACACTTCAGGTGTAACAGAGGAAAAGCCAGACAGGGACTGTGAAAAAGCTGGGCCTTCCTGTACACACTCCCTATTGCTACTGACTCATGGATGCGAGGGTTCTATGGTCAGGTGACAGGTCACCTGACACTAATCTGCCTCTGGGATTGCTGAACTTTTTCACTGGGAAGGGGAGAATCAAATAAAGGATTCCTGCCTTATGGGCATTTGAAATAAGATGAGGGAGGAAAATAATCAAGGTCTCCAGTTTGCTTCTCCTCTGTCTCCATACCCAAAAAGATACTTCAAAATACCTGGAAACAAGAGGGCTGAAATTGAGGGTGTGTGTGGAAGAACTGCTGGACTCAGGCTGAAAGATACTTAGCCTGTGAAGGAATCTACTTAAAATAATACCTAGGGTGAGGAATTATTATTTGTAATCTTTTTTTTTTTTTTAGTGACTCAAGGTTAGTTTGCATGCTTTGCTTTATTTTCTTAATAATCTGCTTTGTTCGGTTTGCTACCTCTTTAGCCAATTTAAATACACCTTTTCTTATTTTTTGTTTATAATGTAACCCAGTTTATGTAATTTCTAACTGAGTGGGAGGAGGGAGCTGAGGATACCTTCTTCTACATTGTGGGATGATGCGAATGACTCGTGGGTGCTGTGGCAAGTCTCTTAAACAGAGGCTTCCCAGAGCTGATCTCGGAGTCTGTATTATTCTACAGCTGAGCACGGCCCTACCTGTTGTGTGCTGGAGGAGGCTGAAGAGCCTGGTTCAGCAAGACAGAGTTAAAGGGAGCCCAGGCTGGCAGAAAAGACAAGCTCAGTGACATCTCAGCACATCAAGTGCCACCCCAAGGGGCCCAAGCTGTCACACACTAATCAGTCCTCCGCTGAGACCAGCCATATTGAAAACACTTCCCTTTTATTGCATCTCACTAAATGCATCCAAAGGATGCACTGACAGCCAGTGTGGGCCCCTGGGTAAGGTGTGGGCAGCTCCGGCTCCGCACTCCCAGAAAGGGCGGGCCTTTGGCAGAAGGGAAGTGGCAGCCGTCCTGGAGCATGGTGTGTTCCCCCTCAGCCCTTAGCGCCGCTTGGAGTATGCCCCCACCATGCTAAAAGCCATACGGATTGCGCGGAGTGGCACTCCGGGGGAGATTTAAAGGGCCCAGCATTCCAGCTGCCGCTGCTGTAGCAGCAGTGATAGCCAGGAGCACCAGCCCCTTTGAATCACTAGGCTCCAGGTCAACTGCCCCCTTTGCCTCCCTCCCACCCCCTGCTGGCAGGCCTGCAAATGATCTCCTGTATGGAGAACTAAAGGTCTCTGGGTCGACTAAGGCTCAAGTTCAAGGACATTTGCAAGAGGGACTAGAATAAGCTGGGAAGATGCAGCCAGCGACAGTCTATGCTTCATCTCTCTCTCACACACACACACATACACTGTAATTTTCCTACACTCACACAACACCCTCTCCCCCAATTCATTACTAACACTGTCTTCAATGATCTCAATTGTTATTTTCTCTCTCACGTTGCAGGTGTTTCTTGAGCTCCATACAAAAATGCAATTACACTGGGGATGGGGGGAAGACGAGAAAAGTGTTTTCCTGATGTGCTTCATTGTTTACAATTACGGCTGTCCTGACTACACCAATGCTGAACAGATCGTCTTGCCCACAAAGGAACCATTTTCAGCACTAAAGAGATTGCCTTTGGCGAGCCGCTGAACAAAGGCAGTATGCAGAAGCTATTACAAGTAATCTAATGGGAAAATATTGCAAACTATTTATCAGGTCAATAGCCTGTGTTACTTTGCCAGGGATGTCCCTGGATGTGATAACAGTGAGGTTTCAGTCTCCGTTATTTAGGAGATTACTAGTCTGAAATGAGCGCATGGTGATACGGATCCCAGTTGCTATTGCTAGACTGTCCCCCTCGTTACACTTCCGATTCCTGCTCCTAGGGCTATTTTCCATAGTAAAGCAAACCAACAGGCGTCTGTTCCTTCTGTCTGCAGAAGAACCCACACCCTTCTTCCTTTATTGGTTCATGGCTGCGTGGCACAATGTCAAGTTCAAATTTTCTCTTCTGCCTCGTGGGTTTTCTGGCCTCAGATAACAGTCTGGTGCAGTTTGTGCAAGTTGCGGGGGGTCATCTGGATTTGGAAGTGAGCAGCAGGGGCTTGTCTGGGTTTGGAAGCGAGCCATGGGGGTCGTCTGGGTTTGGGAGCGAGCCGTGGGGATCGTCTGGGTTTGGGAGCGAGCCGTGGGGGTCGTCTGGGTTTGGGAGAGAGCCACGGGGACTCATCTGGGTTTGGGAGCGAGCCTCAGAGGCAAGTCTGGGGTTGGGAGTGAGCCGCGGTGGGTCGCCTGGGTTTGGGAGCAAGCTGCAGGGGCTCGTCTGGGTTTGGGAGCGAGCTGTGAGGGTCGTCTGGGTTTGGGAGCGAGCTGCGGGGGCTCAGAATTCATGATGCACAAAGGCGGATACTGCGGTCTAAACTAATTTATGGCTTTCAAAGGTGCTTTGTGCGGACAGAAGAGGCGAGACTCCCCGTGGTGGATTAGGATTACTGTGGTCTCCCAGCCCCACAGGGATTGGGAGATGAGTTCTCCTATGGATTAGGCATCAATCTAGCTATCTCGATGATGGAGGACAGGTCCACAGGGGCGATCAATCTCTTATTGCGGGACCCTGCAGCAGCCAAGAGATGCCGGTCTTACATCTGCCAGTCTATCAAGGCACTGGGTTTAAATGGGTGAGGGAGGCCTTGAACAACTGGGCTGCCTAGATTTTGAGTAGGAAAAAGAGAAATAAGCAGAGGACAGCACCTTTTCCCATATGCTGATGCCTTTGTGTGTTAAGTTGCTCTGTCTTTTACATTAGTCTTACAAAAACAGCAGCCAGGATGCAATTAATTAAAGGAACCAGTACCAACTGAGATCCAATCAAAATCTAGTAGCTGAATCTCAGCACAGCAAGTTCTATCCTAATCCTGCCGCTACAGAAACAACACAAAACCAAACAAACTCAGTAATTAAATCACAAACCTCAGCTAATGCCAAAAGCACTGTACACTTGTTACAATACCGGCCAGGATGAAATCCTGGACTATTAATAACAACACAATTTATTATTGAGCCTGCCTATTGAGGGTCTGCTTTTGGAACAAAAACTGTACACGAGGAGATGAAGGAGACCAAGGATAAGCAGATAGGTGGGTCAAGCAGATAGGTGGGTCAACACTGTGGAAGACACTTCTCCTAGAAGCCAGTGCAGACCAACCTAAATAAGTTAAGGAGTAGCAGTTGCAAGGAAATCTCCAACAAAAGCAGTTATCTTTGACAGAGTGTCATTCTGGAATCATGGAATACTAGAACTGAAAGAGACTGAGAGAGGTCCTTCTAGTCCAGTCCCCGGCCCTCACGTCAGGGCCAAGCACCATCTACACCATCCCCGAGAGATGTCTATCCAACCTGCTCTTCAATATCTCCAGAGACGGAGATTCCACAACCACCCTATGCAATTTATTCCAGTGTTTAACTGCTCTGACAGCTAGGAATTTTTTCTTTGTCCATTATGGATAGGCAAAGAAATCAGTGGCGTCTGTAGGAAGAGAAGCAGCATAAACTATTTAACATTGCATACATCCTCCCAGAGGAGAGCAACGGGGAAGAGAGAAACATGGCTTGCATTGCATTCCTTCCACACAACTGCAAGGATTATGTTGGCTGTTGGTCCTGATTGCTAGTGGTGTTAATTTTTAATCCCCCCCCCATCCTTTTGTAATTTAAACCCGTGAGTCAGCCAACATGTATCTTTCATCTAAATGGAAAACAGACCATTCATAAAAAACAATGCTTCGGGGCAAGATGGTACCCAGGCACAATCTCTGTTGGTTATTCATCCAAATAATAAGGAACTCATCTCCCAGTTTACCGGACAGCTTTGACTCACTCCAAGAGTCACTGCACACCCACCCCTCTTGTATTTTCTCCATCAAATACCAATCAAAAGTGCCTTCAATATTTTCTCAAATATTCTCATCTGATCTATAGCATCTACGGCTGTATTCTTTGAACCACTTGGAGAGAACAGAATGTAACTTTCCGAGCAGGCATTGACTAGAACCTTCCTTATGCTTCTGTCACCCCCCTTTACATTTAGATGAAAGATACACATGGGCTGACTCACTTACAGGCTTAAATTATAAAAGGACGGGCAATTAAAAATTAACACTAGCACCACTAGCAATCAGCTACTGCCCCTCCCGCCCTCGAGCCTGGAAACTCACTTGTTACCTACCACCGTACAATTTCTGCAATATGCTTGTCACAGCAGTGCTGCTGGACAAATTGACTTTGCTAGGAGGCTGAATGAAACTGACTCACTCAAGATCCATTATGCAGCTGGCAGGAATCCAACTGGCTAGTAAATAGCTACGCAGAATAGGTCTTCAGGGCCAACAATTTAATACAGAATGTTCCAACATTGGGTGACACATGCCGTATTGCCCCAATCTGTTCAGGGTTTCAAGAAACAAACTAACAAAAGGCAACAGAAAGGCAACCAGAGGTGGGAAGTTAACATTCACACTAGTATTAAGGGCCAGCTTTTGATTATGATTGTGAAAACAGAATATATATTAACATTAGCCACCAACATGCACCATGTAACCAGGACAGCTAGATCAGGTTTTGGCCTGCATACTAAATTGCCAACAATATAACTTCCTGCCTATATTGCAGATGCACAATTCCCATTGACTACAACACACTATATTCTAAAGAAGAACCAAAATATGGATATGGATGTGTATATATTCTCTCTCGCTTGCTCTCTCTTTCTCTCTCTCTCTCTCTCTCTGAACATTAGCAAAACTACTTATTTCCCCCAAAACCTTATTCTTGGAACCAGCTGAATCTTTTTGTCTGAAATTTTCCAGACCAATTATTTTGGGGTAGACCTGGCATGGAAAATTGGCCTGAATGGCTACAGTTTATCAAAGTTGTAAGCAAATGAAAACAGAGGTTTTTAATGGAAAATGTCACACAACCTTAATTACTGACATTGCTACCTGCTCCACCTACAATCCATTTTGAAAATTAAATAGTAAAAAAACAAAAATCATTTCCATTTTTAGCCACATCCCAGGACGCGTCGCCAGTGTTTTGTGTTGCTCCTGCAACACTGGATGGCTTCTCTCACACTTACGAGAGTGTCAGCCAGTGGTAATGATGTCATCCAGGACTGCAGAGGAAACAGAGAGCGCTGAGCTTAGATTTTGGCAGGAAAAAATAATTTTGCACCTAATCTCTAATCAAGTGTTTAAATAAAGTTTGTTTTACTTAGATGCTGCTTAGTGTCTAACAAGGATGTTAGTAAACCTCCCCCTTCTCCGTCCCCCCAGCAGCTAGTCCCTGTACAGCACAGATCTAGAGAGATGAAAGGTGAAGGCAGCACAGGGGAAGGACAGGGCCAATATGGCCTCCCTTTAACCAGGTTAGCAATACAAACATCCACCACACACCACTGCTCTTGGCCGGTGTTCTTCCAGTGATTGCGACGTTCCTTTATCATTTAGGCCAGGGCTACTCAACTTTGGAAGCCCCGGGGGGCCACAATGACGCAGCACATGCCGAGGGCCACATCTTAAGTGTGGTTGCATATACATGCAAATATATGCAAATAGCTTCTTTCACACTGATGGGCATGAATACAAAGATTAAGTCGTGGCACCGGACCCAAACGTGGCCTGTGGGAGCCAGTCAGCACCTCTCAGGCTCTGCCCACAAGGCTAAGCAGCCAGCACTTCCCACAATGCCCCAGGGCTCCCAGCACCTCCTCCTGGGGGGCTAGAAACCCAACACCCTGTACCCTTCTGTTCCAGCCAGCCCATCCGCTTGCATCTTTCAGTGCTCGCCCCGTCTGGGAGATGCCTCCCCGTTGTGCAGTGTGTTCCCAGTGGAGGCCATGTTCAAAGGATCCCATCCGTGGGCTGCACATAAACCCAAACCGCACCATGGGCCACAGACAAATGGGCCATGGGCCACATGCAGCCCACGGGCTGCGTGTTGAGTAACCCTGATTTAGTCTATGCCTACCCTGCACACTTGCGAAATAACAGAGTGTGCATCTACACAGCAAGTCCATTATTTCGAAATGATTTCGAAATAACGGGCTTCTTCCTCCGACTCCTGCAACCCTCATTTCACGAGGAGGAAGAGAAGTCGATGGAAGAGTGTTCTTCCTTCCACTTCCTGCTGCGTAGACAGCGTCAAAAGCTGAGTTAAGCTATTTCGACTTCAGCTATGTAGCTGACGTAGCTGCAGTTGTGTAGCTTCACTCGACTTTCTCCTGCAGCGTAGATGAACCCTTAGATGGCTGCTATCTTTACAACTGAATATTTCGAGACAGAAGCTTACCTTTAAACAAATGATTCCCTCAGTGACTCCCCAGTCCGGGGCAGCTTGAAGGGGCCTGATTTAGCACTGAGCACATGCACTCTGAAAATCAGGGACCCTCGAAGTGTATCAAGTTGGGCACCACAAATCACGTGGCCCTTTGGAAAATTTGGGCCAAATCCTCAGCACTTTCTCTCATCAACTACCAACCTTTTCATAGGAGTTATGACCCAGGGTCACAGTGGGTGGTACAAACACAGTAAGTACGTTTAAATTATTTAAATAATTCATACTTCTATACTGTAATTTATCATTACATTTCCAATTAGTAGGCATGCTGGTGAGGTTGTATGTACACCCACTGAGAAGTGGTAATTATCTGTACAAAGCCTATTTAAGGAGAAAGTCTGCAGGAACATTGGATGCAAGCAATGTGCTACCCCTAACAAATAGCTAAAGGCAAATACCACACAGAAGTAAGGTTTTTTTTAGCTGTTAACCATTGTCAACAATAGACAATTATCATAATTTTGACAACTCTGGAGTTGGGAGAGAGAGTACATATGGTAGTAGTCATGTTTCTCCTTACATGTTCTACATGAAGCTATGATTTTAGGCATGTAGCTGAATAATAGTTTAACTAGTATAAGGTAGTAGTAAAATAATTATGGGAGATTTTCCTTACTACACCACACACACATGCAGTATCTGCCGAAAGAAGATTTGGTCAAGAACTAGCTCATAGTAAGACCAGACCTAGACGCAATTGCTGTTCTGATTTTGTGCTGTTTCCAGGCAGAAATCAAATGTAATTTACATCTCATTGAGCTAATGCAACCAACAAGAGAACAGGCCATGAACATCTTTGTTTCTTTTTCTTTCCATAAAATAAGGTTTATCAGCAAAATGATAAAACCGGTAAGAAATTGAACCATTTACAAAACTCGGGGAGATTCAAGATCTTATCACAGAGAAGTATTTAAAAAACCACACACTTTACAAATAGCATGTTCACATTTTGTTGGCCTGTCTGTGCAGATGTTTTCAGTAATATCAGGTCCCTGTGTGTATTCAAGATCTGATCTTGCTTTCTTTGGCTGCAGAAAGCTTTCTTCGAAGACATCTGGGACACCATGCATATGTTGTGTTTCAGATTCGGGTGTTATAACCCTGCGATGATGAATGCAATTTAAAGACAAACTACGAATGGAGTAAAAAGCAGAGATGCTTTTTTTTGAGGATAGAGGGTGGACAAACAACTTGTTATTAATTTGTGCACCCTGCGCTTTGTCGCAATAGAGAACAGAATCTTTCATGCATATGGATACTCATTCTTTTTAGTATGCAAAAAATCAAAGGATACACACAAATTCTAAATGTAAGAATGTCAGTAGCCACAGTGTAGTGTTACGATGTATCCAACACAATGCTACACAGCTGCATATAATTCAAGTCAATCTTCTAAGTTCTCCTTTTCTCTGACCTACAATCCCCTCTCTAACCTATTTTCACTTCTTGGTGTTTTTTTGCAATATTCTCTTCCCTTGGTGAGCCCTTAACATTTGCGTTTTTCGGTTTACAGCCACTGTCCACGCTTGCAGCAGTCAGGGGTTACGGGAGGTAAAAAAGTTGTCTAACACATGGCATCGTGCTTTGCTGTCAATCCATTGATGACTGAGAAGCTGGCCGATTTGCTGTATGGGACTCTTAAATAACTGGTGTCCAGATTAAGCTTCTGTCCTTCTTCTCCACATCTGGCGACAGTCCCTTCTTTCCCGTATTACTCATGGCCTCTCCCCTGTCTTAGAACCCGATCCAAGGCTCACTGAACTCAAACGCATCAGGCATTTCCCTGCACTTCCAGAGGACTGGTGCATTCCCATTCGGCCACGTCCTGTCCCCCAGGCTTTCCGAACCAAGAGCTGAAGCTGTCTGACACTGCTCCACAGGTGCATGGTGTGTTCAGTTTCATCAGCTCCCAAGAGCACAGAATTCCCTCCTGGCTTGTGTCCTTTCTGATCTTGGACTAGTGCCATTTTTTACCATGAGAACCAGTCTATTCCTCCTTTTTTAATTGGCGTAAAATCCTTTGGCTTTTGCTGAATGTGGGTCACCTGCTGCCTTTATCCTTCTCTAAATAGCTTTTTTCCCCTCATTATTTCCCAGGTGGTTGCAAACAGTCGCTCACCCCTGGGAATCACATTGTCTCTCGCTCACTTTTTTTTTTTTTTTAATGATCAAGCTTTTCTGCTAGGATGCTGCCCTTGCAAATGTGTCACCATCCCAACCAAACGGGGAACCCTGCCTTGGTTTTTGTAGGCTTTCTAATTCATATTTTGACAGTTATTGCTGTCAAATAATAGTGGGCCTATAATTCTGTGAGTGTTCACAGAAGGACAAAGTGCTCTGTCTCCCATTTTTCTCCAAGCTGCTTTAATTCTGATCAGTTTTTCTCCTCGTGGGCATGTCTACATGTAGTGGGGCGGAGTGGCCTCCCACTGACCCAGAGGGGGAGGAGCCCCTCCAGAAGCTTTGGGGGGCTGCAGCTGGCCCTAGCAACACACCTGACAGGAAGCCAGGAGGTGAGGCCAGGGATATAAAAGGCCTGCCAGAGAGGCCAGTCAGGCGCCAGCGACCAGAGGAGCCAGAAGCCTCCCCCATGTACCCAAATGAGGAGCTGGACCCAGGGGAAGCTGAGAACTGGCCTGGGCCACTGGGCCCACAACTGGACGACTGCCTGGAGGGACTGCTTACCTGGCCGGAAGTTCCAGAGCGACAGAGCTCAGAAGACTTGCACTGGACCCAGGTACAGCCCGAGGGGGAAAACGGAAAGAGCCCAGAGGTAGCAAGTGGCAGTGGGCATGTCAGCACTAAGGGAGGCACCCCCAAGGGGTTTTCTGTGACCTCACCCCGTCACACGACCCTCCTGATTGCTATAGAGCAGCTCTGTTTGCATCCTTCGCCCGCTGAGAGAGCCGCCGCTCATAAAGAAGGTGTCAGAACAAATTCTTAAATAAAAGAGCCAAGCAAAGCAAAACAAACCCTTTCCCAATCTACCCTGACCTGAGCACTAAAGCAACGCAGACCTGCCTTCCTAAAGCTCTGCCTACCCTCTCTTTTCAATCCCTTAAAAATACCTTATTTCCATAAAAACCCTCATGGGCAAAGAGTCTGAGGGCCCATCTAGGAAAAGCAGCTTTGTCTAACTGACCACGCCAAGTTTCCCCTCAGAGGAAAATGTTCATAATTAACCACGGCAAGTTTCCCCTCAGATGAAAATGCTCACAACTGATATGAGCTGACAAGAGAAGAATCAATACGGGGCCTTCCTTTTCCCCTTATCTAGGACACAAATTGACCACAGCAGGAATTTTCAAAAAAGTTCTCACTTTGCTCGCTCAGGACTAAATTGGGATATTGCCACCAGACCTGGCAATGCACTCAGACCTCCACCCCTCAAGGTGGTGACGCCTGGCAATGCACTTTGCCCCCACCCCTCAAGGTGGTGGCCCCCTGTCACCATCAGGGCAACCCAATGGAAGAGCGTGTGACGTTTAGTCCAATAGGGGACGAATGCCACTGACCACGCCAGGGAGGAGGAAGGGTATGCGAAGTCCCTCCCTTCAGTTACAGAGCAGCATGACTGCAATTTGGAAGCCATCTTCTCTGCTTTTCACTGAGTGTGCATGGGGCCGAAGTTATAACACCTGATGACGACCAATGCAGCGGTTTCAAAGTACAACATGACAGCTGTGGGCACGGAGTTACTCTGCATGAGCTATTACAAGTGACATAGCAAAAGAAGAGCCGATGGACAAAGTGGCTTTTTTTTTTCATTAGAGAAACATCATCTCTCTGTAAAACAAACGGCAGGGGATAGTCTGTGAAAGCTGAGAAGAACAGAAACGGGCTATCAATCGACTCAATCAGAGGGGCCGGTAGCCTTGATGGCCCCCTGGGCAAGGTGGGTGTGGATGTGGCTCCACACCTGGAAGGGGCGGGGACTCTGGTGGAAGGGGTAGGGCTGGGGCAGCCGGCCCAGAGCGTGCTGTGACTCCGCCCCTTCTTCCTCCCACAGTCCTCACAGCCACCGGGAGCATGTCATGGTGGTGCTGCTCCGGCAGCAATTTAAAGGGCCTGGGGGCCTAGCTGCTGCTGCAGCTGCAGTAGCAGTGACAGATGGGAGCCTGGGGCCTTTCAAATGGCCAGGCCCTGGGGCAACAGCTCCCTTCCTGCCCCCCATCAACAGGTCTGTTCTCAATTCCCCAGTACCCTAAAACAGCCAGCTTTTGCAGCAGGTTACCTGTGGGAAAGCCATTAGTTAGAGACTGGTGAGGATGCCAGGTTCTTCTGCCTCAGCCCTATTCTCTCCATGTTTAACAGAGGACTTTGCAGGAGGGAAAGTTAGATGTCAGTGTATTTTCAAATGACATTCATCCGCTCTCACTGCTGCAGCAAGCGGTGAGTCAGCAGCAGACAATATGGCCCAGACGTTTAGCCGACGTCAGGCCCGCTCCATTAACTTCCGGGAGGGAGGATACAAGACTATAAATCTCTGGCGCTGGCACAGACATGATTGTACAGTATCGACTCTGTTCAGGTTTCTTACTATAAAGGCAGATTCTCATTTACCCACAGGCTTCTTTACACAGCCAACGTGCCATGAAGGGACCTCAGTCTACACTGAGAATCAGGCTCTTAGTCTGGACTGGGTGCAGGTTGCTTCTAGCAAAGTCTAATCAGAGGCAAAGAAACATCTGAAGAATGGTGTGTGTGTGTGTGTGTGTGTGTGTGTGTGTGTGTGTGTGTTTTGGGAGGCTGGAACAGGACAGATGGGAACAGAGGGGAACCAGGCTGAGTAGATTAAAGTAGGCTTCTCTTCTCTTAGGAAAAGCAGGTCACTGCACCGCTGATGGAGTAAAACTGCCAACGATGTGCCATTTTGCTTCTCAATTTCAGCGGACATTTGGACCAACACTATGTGTGCTTCTGACTCAATATACAGATGCAAACACACACACGTCTCTCCATTGTACTAAGATTTTGCAAAGTGCTGAATGTGGTGGCCTTCATCTTGACATAATTATAGAAACGACATTTGGTCAAGTTCTAATAATATTCCTGCTTTATTTATTGCATCTAGGAGCTTTAGGCCTGGGCAGGACTCCACTGTGTTAGGTGCTGTACAAAACACAGTTCCTGCCCCAAAGTGCTCACAATAGGATAAGGCAAAACACAACAGGGGATGACAGACTGATGTGGGACACAAGGAAACAATGCCTCAATACTGGCCAATATAATAGGCACCCCTACTGCCTATCCATAGAGCTCTGTGTGGATACAAAACGTTGTATCCGCAAAAATGAGCTGCAGATAGCCACATCCACATCCATGGATGCGGATTCCCATGGATATAAAGCGGATAGCAGCAGATTTGCAGGGCTCCGCCGATCCACCGTCAAGTTTTTTGTAGGCATCGCAGCAACGCAGAATTGATATCATACTATTTTGCTGGTCTAACAACAACAGTGGTCCAACCTGCGAGATAGTACTTGCTGTCACCCCATGACAAATGTTATTGAAAAACTCTGAGTGGCAACACAGCCTTTGGCAAGTAGGTATCTCTGCAGTGTATCAGCCTCCATTTAGGAAAATAAATAAATAAATAAATAAAAAACCAAGACAGCACAATCGGAAAGAATAGAGTTGCACATCAGAAACAGGGCATTAGACAACTAATGGAGTGTTAAAAGACTATTTCACTCCTGACTAAGCTGGTTTTGACTTACGTGGTCTTTCAAACACTTTGCCATAAATATTCATGAACTATTTCTTCAGTCATGCTCTGCGTTAAGTCACTGTGCTCCAAAATACAAGGCCACAAACATCGCCAGGGAAGAACATACAATAACATGATGATTATAGTATCTGATTTTTACAACTAATGTGGCTATTCAATTTCCTAGTTTCCTTTCCATGTGAGTCTGTATTTAGCCCACTGCAGAAAACAGCAGGAAATCCACCCTGACACGAGCAACTACAAGTCACCCTACAACTAGCAGACCATTGGTAGGGCCACGGGCTTATAAACAGGCCCCGTCCTGTTGTCTTTACCTAAAAGGTTAACTTGACACAGGGCAAAGTGAGTAGGGTGGCCGGCTCTGTGCTGCCGGAAGGGATGTGGCCTTGGTTGGAAGGGGGGTGGCCTAGGGATGTAATAGTGTAGTCGATTAACTGATGAAGGGATAAGCCAAAGCGTATCAGTTAATGCTGTAGACTACACACATTTCCCCCACCCCCACCCCCTTGCCAGTCAATTTTTTAGGAGTCTGGTCAGCAGCCCAGCTCAGTCCTGGCTTGCAACAGGTCCAGGACCTACCCCTGCTGCGGCTCTGCAATTAAAGTGTATGAAGAGCCGGGCGGGCAGCCAGCCCGGCTCTGTTCCAGCTCACACTGGGTCCAGGAGCTCAGACTCTCTGCAAGACAGGGGCTTCTGCCAACCTGCACTGCTGTCTCTATCAGAGGCAGCAGCCCAGGGTGGCAGGCAGCCGGTCTGTGAGGGGAGCTGGTGAACCAGCTCCTGCCTGGCACCCCTGCAGCTGCCTCTGATACAGAAGCAGCAGCGCAGGGTGGCTGGGGGCTCCTGAGGACAGGGGCCGTAGTGCACTGGCTGCCGTCCCTGTCCTTGGGGACTATCAAATATTTGAGTAACCGACACGAATTCATGAGGTTAATCGACTATTCAATTAACCGATATTTCACATAGAGAGAGTGGCCTTGGATGGAAGAGGTGTTGCCAGGCAACGCCCAGAGCATAGCGTGTCCCTCCTGCCCCACAGTAGTAGCAGTGGTAGTGGCCAGAGCCCTGGGCCCCTTTGAATCAACGGGCCCCAAGTTATCTGCCCCTTTTGCCCCCTCCTGTTGTCAGGACTGATCTGACATGAAGGCGGGGGTGGCTTCACACTACATGCTGTGCTGGAGCACTGAAATAAGGACAAATGCTCTATAAATATGACGAAGGCATCTACGCTCTCATATGGTCACCTTAGTCCTAGAATAAAATGAACTGCAAAACAAGAGCGCCCCAAAGCAATTTCTGCAGGACTATTTTGCAGGCCGACGGGCTTGTTTCTGAATAGCACACAACCTTTTGCAGCAAAATGGGTTAACGCACAGGAAGCATTACTGTGCAATTCTGAAGTACTCTTAGCGCCTCCCTACTCCCTCCCCCACTCCTGCCTTGCTCGTGAGACTTCAGTGCATCGACTGCCAGGCAACACACAACACTGACTGTCAGCAAACAGCCCAAAACCTTCAGATGAAACACAAAAACTGCTTGCTTTGCTTGATTGGGTTTTCACGGGGAAAGTCTGGAATCCATGTTCTTGGCATGCGGTCGTGGGGATGTGCATAGGGAGGGAGGGAACTGAAAGGATGCTAAATCTTTCTCCACCATTACAGCTGTGCAACTCCTCTCCCCTCATATCCCCCCTTCACAATGAAAGCCAGGGGATACTAAGGGTATGGCTAGACTGTGGGGTTTTTTTGGGCTACCAGATGTATCCCGAAAAAACTCCATGGCATCCAGGGAACACGTTTGCTCTTCTGCTTTTTTTTGTAGAAGGGCAAACGTGCTCTTTCAGAAGCCCCTGTCTTCCTTGTTCTACAGGGAAGAAGGGGGCTTCTGAAAGAGGGTTTTTTTTCCCAACATTTGGCCCTGTCTAGATGGGCCAAATGTCGGAAAAGCCTCCTCCAACAAAAGAATCGGAAAAAGGCACGCAAAATGCGGATGTTTCCCACAAAAATGTTTTTGTTTTTGACAAAAACACGTAGTCTAGCCTAACCCTAAGAGAGTGGTATATCATCCTTACTCCCCTATTCTTTTCTCCCAGTTCCAGTCCCCTTTAAAGCAGAGTTCCTTTCTCTGTACTGGAACATCCCACTCCATATTTCTCCTCTTACAGCTCCACTGTACCACACTGGAGCCTCAAGGTATTGCTTATTCCTGGCTCTTCTCCTTCTCTTACACCTAGGAAGGCTGCTCCAGTGTTTTCTATGCATTTGTCCTCTCCCGCCACCATCCTTAGGTCTCTGACATTCGATTCTGACTCCATGCCACGGATGTGGTGGGAGCAAGGAGGTTGGCACACAGGCCCCAGAGGGGTAGGCCGCCGGCTGGGAAGATCCGGATGGCAACGGGTGACAGGACTGGAGGAGGGGGCCATGCATTTGTGCTCACCCAGCCTGTCACCGGCATTGTCAGCTCAGCTGGCCAATCTCTGAGGCAGATTAAGGCAAGCTGAAGCCTTAGATGATACCACAACACATGGGCCCAGTTTGGTGCCATAGGTACACCCTGCTTGAGGTGGTGGCAGTGGCAACCTCTCCCCCTTCCCAGAATGCCAGGGGCAGCAGCAAGAGGCCCGCTTCCTCCATCAGGCCTCTTCAGAGCAGCAGGTCTTGGAGTTAACACCCCACTTAGAGTCATGAGGCAGTTCACCCTCTCAGAGCCGTTTTCCAGATTCTCTGCAGACATCATTACAGCCATTTCCATTCAAGCCACATTTGCAAGTTTTTCTTCAAAACCATGAGGATTAGAAATCTACTTATTTGTTTCACTGAAAGCTGGGACTCTGATGTAATCCCACGACTCCAGAAGCTGAGGCCCTAGGTATTGGCCAACAGAGCCTATGCCTGAATCTAACTTTGGCCAGCTGGTTGGTCCAAATACTAGAGAATTTTTTGTAAAGCCAGCAGATTAATTCCCCAGAACAAGTCTACATTTGAAAAAACTCTTTGCTGATGTAGCAAGAGCTCCTGCCACGTACATCGAGCCAAAAATAACGGAATGGAGCTGCCCTGCAAAAGTACCTTAACTGCATTTGACACTGCACACTAATTGCTTAACTTCATTAGGCTCAAGGCAGATGACTCAGAACGATGTGCAACAGTAATGAAGGGAACATAGCGGGACGCAAAGAGGGGGAGGAGGAATTTCTGAAGTAATTAGTGACACTCTCAGTTGTGAGCAGTCCCGTTTCATGTTTCTTCTTCAGCTAACCTCTTACTGCAAGCACACAGGCCATTTCCTCTGCAGCCGCCCACTGAAGGGAAAGAAGATTACAATTTTCAGGACCAAGAGGTTTTCAAAGTGTTCTAACCAATTTGATTGCGATCAGAGACTACGGTGTCCTCTCCTTAAGAGGCCCTGATTTGCTAAACTAAATACTGCTTTAACTATTACGAACAATTTGCTCCTACAGTCAGATTAGTAGCCAGGAATCTTAGTAATCAACTTTCCTCAGCTGTCCAGCAAAAAGCTGTGTAACTCACTAGTAAAGAAGTAATAAGCTATGCAGTGAATGAGGCAGGGACCTTCAGGAAGAGAAAGGATTGTCTTGTGATCACCTTAACATGCTCTTAACCAGATGAGGACAAAATGTATGCTGATGTAGTTATTAGGGTTGTCAAGTGATTAAAAAAATGAATCACGATTAATCGCGCTGTTAAACAATAATAAGAATGCTATCTATTTAAATATTTTTGGATGTTTTCTACATCTTCAAATATATTGATTTCATTTACAACACAGAATACAAAGTGTATAGTGCTCACTTCATTTTTTATTACAAAACATTTACACTGTAAAAAAAACTCCAGTTCACCTCACTGAAGTATTGGAGGTGGGGAGCCCGGGATCAGCTGTGCGGAATTCCCCCTCTGAAATGCCCAGCGGCAGCGTTTCAAAGGGGCAGCACCGCACAGCTGATCCAGGGCTCTACGCTAACGCCTGCGATTATCGCGTGTTAATTTTTTTAACGCATTAATTCTGCCCTGAGTTAATCGCAGGCATTAACACACGTTAATTGATAGCCCTAGCAGTTATGAGTGTGGGTTACTCTAAACAATGGATACTTATGGGAGCATTGCATGCTCATTATACCTGAAAAATCAGGCCCTAGTTCTCAATTCCCCACTCTACTTAGGTACGATTTGAGGGGCCACTACCTCCAATCCCCAAAATGCCAAACAGGTCACAAAACAGGTTTTATCTGATTCACACAGAGTGGAAACATCCTTAAAACCAGTTTAATATAATCTGTCAATGGTGGCAGGATGTATGACAGACTCACAGTGGGTCTGACTGTTGAGAACACTAGTTATGGTCTGTGCAAGTGTGCATGGGAAGCTGTGCTTTACACCATGAAAGGTTCAGAACCTGTTTTCCCATTTATACAGCACTGCAGTTTGACCACCAAAAGCACTTACGCACAACAGAATAACTTATGGATGAATTTTAGCTCCCCACTCTTGTTTATGGACATCATATTGTGACATATTGCATCGTTCATTATTGTAATGGCCATTAAGGTCCACTCAGATCTTGGTATACATGCAGAGTCACTCCACTGAGGGCATGTCTACACTTACTAGGTGATCGGTACTGTGGTGATCAATCTCTCGGGGGTCAATTTAGCAGGTCTAGTGCAGACCCACTAAATCAACCACCGATCTTCTCTCATCGACTCTGGTACTCCACCGGAATAAGAAGCATAAGGCAAGTCGACAGGAGAGTTTCTCCCACCAACCCCTTGAAGTGGAGACCCAGCGGCGGCAACTCAACCTACGTCGACTCTAGCTATGGTATTCACATGGCTAGAATTGTGTAAATTAGGTCGACATTGTCCCATAGTGTAGACCTGCCCTGAAATCAGTTGGGTTACTCTGTATTTACACAAACGTAATTCACATGTGAATCTGCCTTGGGGGGAGGGAAGTTAATTGGATGTAATTTCCCTTACCATTCACAATCCTTCCTTCATGTCCCTTCTGGGTGCGAGATATTTACTTAACTGAGTCAAGACCCAAGAGCTCTAGGAAAGCTTTTAGCTCTCATACTAGAAGAGCTGAAGATAAAACAATTGAACAAAAAGAGTATGTTTATAATGAGAGCTTGGCTTAAGTTTAATCAGAAATGACCACTACCCAATGTTTAACTGGGGGAGTGGAAAAAGCTCTTTGGATCATTAAGGCCAGAAGGACCCATCCTGACAGCTAGCCTGACTTGCACAGAATAGTTCAGACACATCTGGAAACCGAGGAATTGAGGAGGAGAGAGAAACCTCTCTGTGCGGCGACTGGCACATCACATTTGTGTATGCGAGAGAGATAAAAATGGAAAAACAAAATTCATAAGTCAGCAACTTGGAGTCATTTTGGGAGCTGTTTATTGCTAGATTCCATGGGGGGGGAATCTATTTTTGGAAAAGCTCCAGCAGGCTGGAATAATTTTTGAATTATCTTAAATGTTTTGGAAATGTTCTAGAGGTTTTTTAGACATTTGTAACATTATCCAGGTCTTCCATCAGTACCAAGGATGTTTGTGTGTAATATCTATGGAGGTTTATATTTTCCTCCAATCCAAGCGAAGGCTTCTTAGAAATAAAGAAGGATATTTAAAGAAAATACTCAGGCCTGGGAAATTTCCTAGACAATAAGATCAATAAATATCTTACAGAAATTAACAAAATCGTGTCCATTAAAATCCAAGGACAGGGAAATGCTAAGTGCTTTGAGCCTCAGGTTCCAAAAATGGTTGGTTGTTCAGTCTGCATTTTGGATCCCACATATTTAAAAACCATGATATTGGCATAAACTTAATGAGATTTAAAAAAAAAATTTAAGTTCTTTGTGTTTGCTATTAGGGTGTGGGTTGGGGTGGCGTTTTTTTGAGCCTTTACTCTTCACATTTTCAAGCTTTTGTCTGCTACCATGAAGGCTAGACACTAACTTGTACTTTTTAAATGAAAGTTCAGATTTTCATGTAAGAACAGGACTCTAGCTGCTGGGGCTTTAGGATAAAACAACACCTAATCGGAACGTCATGATACAATTGTAAAAGTTGGCCAGATTCCAAGTTCTGGGGCTAAATTTGGCCAGAATTTAGGATCCAATTTTCATTGCGTATTGTTCAAGGGCTGCTAGAAACAAAAGCCTGCTGTGGCTATAAAAGATTTTTGCCATCGTTCATCAGACCATTTATTTTTTAACAGCTTTTTTTTTTTTAAACGCACAAAAAAGACAGCTCTTCTTGGAAGCAATCTTAATTAAATGTCCGAGGAGGACTGTTAATCAATAGTCATTAGTAATTTTCAAGAACAGCAGAACAAATCATGAGCCAGAACATACCGAGGACTAAACTGCACAAACGGCTAAGCTGCTTTCAATTCCCTCTGAGGTCAGGAACGCTGAGGGTACTTGGTTTGACTGAGCCAAAACGCTGACGCAACGTTATGGGAAAAACGCAGCGACCTGCTTCCGAGGGAAGAATTATGACTCCAATCATCTTCTTGTGGCAGGGAGAAAGGACCCAGCTGGAGAGGGAAAACCTTGCTGGGAAACAATGGGGAGGTCCCTTGACTTACTACCTCTTCCCAAAACGGAGAGGTCTTTTGTAGGCTCAGACCCCCTCCCTTGCAGCATGGCTAATACAGTAGCAAGGCAACCACTGGCCCTTTCCACCATGCACTAAGGGCCACATTTGTTTAAAGGTTTGAGGTGTCTCAGGAGGCAGATAGGCACCTAGTGTGGTTTTCAAAATTGCCTGGACACCTAACTCCCCTTGGTGTTTATAACCACCTTTAATAACCTGCCTGTGCTGCCCAGCATGACTCTGAAGGGGCAGAAGGTGCAGAGAGCAAGCATTAATGCTCCCTGAAGCAGTATTATTCACAGAAGGTAGCATACTCTGTGCTTTAACTGATGCACCAGTCACACACACCCCCACACACACCCTCTGCTGCCATACTCCTGGACATAAAACCCAGCAGCCATTGCTCACCTGAATATCATGCCCTTGGAGCCAGTTGTACCGGCTCGCACCATCCCATGCCGAAGAAAGAGGAAGAAGGATTTGGATCCATGCATTTAAAATTCTGTGGAAACCCCCCCCCCCTTCCTCTCTGATGATGATCTGAGAGCAGATTGCAAACCTGAGCAGAGATTTATTTGTGATACAGACCTTCGGGCCCGGGCGCAGATGTGTCACGTCACAGAATCGTAGGATTAGAAGGGCCTGCAAAGGTCTCGGTGAACCTTCAAGTCTGAGCAGGACACGTTGTAAAGAAACGGAGGAACCCTAGACATTTACATCGCCATGACTCGGAGCTGAATTCATCCTGTGCTAAAGGCAACTCCATCCAAAGAAACTCTCATGCATACCCTGCTAAATCTGACCCTATCCCTCACCCCCCAAGCCATGCAATGCAGGCTCTACATTTGGGAGGACACGAAGAAGAGCGGTGCTATGCAAGGGTGCTGAGAGCGGTTGTACCAAACGGGACACCCTGTATATAAAGGAAACCACTTCAAGCTAGGGGGTGCTGCAGCACCCCATGTCCCAGCACCTCTGGGTGTTGATGTGGAGACTTTTGCATGTTACGTTGCCTTCACTAAGAGCTGTTGCACAAAATGCGTTTACACCTGTTCCTCCGTTCTGTTTTATATGGGCACAGACTCTGCAGAGCCCGAGGAGGGAGGCTGCTCTGAGCCATTCCATTCCAGGGCATGTCACACTCATCCCCTGGCCCATTCTATTCCTCACATGCATTGGCATTGGGGCCACTCACCAGCGGGGCCGAAACACACCACAGGCTACCAGGCAAGGTGTGTGGGGGAGGGCAGCTCCGCACCCCCAGAAGGGGAGAGGCCTCGAGCAGAAGGGTGGGGCTGGTGGGGCAGCCAGCCCTCAGTGCCGCGCAGAGCTTAGAGCTCCCCCCATAAGGCCTCAGAGCCACGCAGAGCGCCCGGCGCAGCACGCGGATCATTTAAAAGGCCCAGGGCTCTGGCTGCTGCCTCTCTGAATTGCCAGAGGCAACTGCCCCTTTTGCCCCTCCTGTCGGTGGCCTGTCAAACACAATCTACCCCTCCTACCTCAGGTGTAGTCACTTCTTCGCTTACAGCGATAGCCCGTTCCGAACACACCATCACCTCCCAACACAAGCTGGTGAGTGCTTGCTTACTGCTGAGCACCCAAGCGCCCAGTGTTCTGCCAGGACCTTGTACCCTCCATTCTTCTCAGCCTGGCTCTCAGAGACTTTTTACCCAGGAAGTAGCGTTTCCTATAAACTGTGCGCCTGTGCGGCCACTCAGGAGAGATTCAAATGCCGCCCAGCTGAAAAGCAGAGTGTCCACTGCTGCGCTTGTTTTTCTAGTGGTGGTGCACATTTGCACGTGCCTCAGTGCACATAAAATGTATTCCACACATGGATGGAAAAGATTATAGGAAACATTTCCAGTAAGTGTTTTTTTATATGTTCTCTTCAGATATTTGCTTCATTAAGTTTCTCTCTCAGTTTTTAACAACAGGAAAAAAAAACCCTATTAATGCTGGTTTGTCTCTCTTCCCCTCCTAAGAGGGAGAGATGGTTTATCATTGTCTCTCTCCCCCCTCCCTTTAAAATTAAGGGAAAGTGGCAGGTTTCAAATTCCTCAGGAAAATGGTCCCTTTAAAACACGATAGTCCAGAATTAGTGTACATCTTTGAGGAAACCCAGAGCGCAAAGGAACTGGTTCTAACACGGGACGGTCCAGACATTTTGTTTATCTGAGCACCTGCAGGCACAGCCACCATTGGCTGCGGATTGCTGCTCCTGGCCAATGGAAGCTGCGGGCAGGGGTGTAGGCTGAGTTACTGATTCCTACAGCTCCCATTGGCTGGGAATGGCAAACCAGAGCCAACAGGAGCTGTGAGCAGCCATACCTGCGGATGCTCAGGTAAACAAAGTGTCTGGTGACCTGCCAGAGGCTAACCCTAGCGAGCCTCACAACTGGTTATTGACCACCTCTGTTCTAATGGGAAGTGACACGTTTTTGCTATGGAAGCAACCGCATTGGCAAATCAATACTTGAAGGTCTTGGAGGAACCACCAGCAGCATAGCCCCATGTCTTAGGGCTCTCAACCTGGTTGCATCCCCGGTCCTTTAAGAAAACACTCCCACCTTTTGTCTCTCTCAAATACAAGCACTTTAGGGCACTTTTCTCTCTCTTCAACCAGCGTTGGTATGGCTGGTTGAAGGCTCTAGGCACGATTGCAATGCTAACAATAAACACTTGCTAGTGGATTATTAACTGAGCCTGAAAATATTGAGCTGTATTGTAAGAGAAGCTAAAAATCACTGCTTTCCTGTCTACCATTCCAAATCCTGGTCCCGCTGAAACTGACACTTTCTCAGGCCTACGTGAGATTTGCGTTGACTTTAGTGGCAGTTGGATGGCATCTTAGGGTGTGTCTAGACTACAGGGTTTTGTCGACAAAACTATACCTGCGTCTACCCTGCCGCTGAGTTCTGTCGACATAACGTCGACAGAACTCGGCAGTTTTGTCGACAGCGGTAAACCTCATTCTGCGAGGAATAACGCTGTCTGTCGACATAGTTCTGTCGACAGAAGGCGTTATTGCATCTACACTGTCCTTTGCGTCTACACTCCCGTGTCGACAAAGTGGCTTGCTTTGTCGACAGAACTGGATGTAGTCTAGATACTCTTTGTCGACAGGAGCTTTGTCGATAGATACTGTCGACAAAGCCTCTGTAGACAAAAGCCTGTAGTCTAGATGTGCCCAAAGTCAAGGCTAGAGAAAACTTTCTTCTGAGGGCACCTTCACTATTTTTGGACTGTGTCCTCGCCTGCCTATAACTCTATAAGGGCCATCACTATGGCAGTGCACATATAATTTCCCCCCTGAGTATTAGACTGCTCCACTTCCTGAACATGTGGGTGGGGTGAAACTTTAACTCCGCCCCTTTCTCAATCTGTCAGCCCGTTCAGTCCTGCTGGAGAGACCAGGGAGTGGTTGGGAGGAGAGCCAGGAAATTAAATTGTGATTCCTTTGAGCTCCTGGGACAATGCAATTACACTTGCAAAGGGCTTGTGGCAGCCCTGCAATTAGCCCTAATGAGACCCACCATTGCAGGAATGCCAAAGCAGGAGTTTTAGACATAAGTGTGTTTTATCCTTGCAATTATAAATCTGGACAGACTGGTAAGATATGAGTTGAGTAAAACATTAAAAAGAAAGGCCTGTTTAAACTGAATTTTTAAAATAAATGGCAGCCCTTCTGCTTCTTTTTCAAAAAATTGGCAATCAACTGGAAAAAATACAGAAGGCGCAGTAGAATTCTCATTTACCAGAAAGCTCTCCCTCTTATCCCTGGAGATTTATGAAACCTTATGGCTTGCCCTCTGCTAATGTCTTATTCTTTTGGATTGGCCATTTTTGGCCAGACGAAGCGACGGCATAACTTTTCTAAGTCCAACGCACTGGAGAAAGATTGTTTTCTAGCTCTCCAAAGAGTTTAACTGAATCATGCTGCAAAACATGAAACAGCAGCAAATTGCTTCTGAAGCAAAAGTAAAACTAGTCACATTCGGTATCTGTGGGCTTTCCTCTAGCGGAGGAAACAGATGAATAATAGATGTTCCCTTGGAAATACTATTCTGTTCAGTCTTAGTGGAAATCAGGCAAGGGTAATACATTAAGCATAGTCAAGATTATTCTATTTAATCTTCATAGTGATACAGTAATTTTAGTCTTGTAGAAAGCATCAAGAGCTTTTTTTTGTTGTTGTCGCACAGAAGACCTTAAATCTGCAAATGAAAGGAGGCCTTCTCCGTGTCCCGTGGCAATAGCTAACGAGGCTAACTTCAGTGTCTTCCCTGGAAATGTCAGATAACCAGGACATGATATGAGGCATCCTGATTATGAAACAATATATCTCCAACTACATTTCATGATGCAGGGAACCTCCTCAAAAAAGCTGTCAACGCACTAAGTGGATTAGGGTAGGAGAGAGACAGGCCAATCAATCACAGGGATCAGTGACAGCAGCAGGACGATAAATTGTTGTTTACAGCCCATGTTTTCAGGTCTGGTTGCCAGATCCCCAGGTGAAGGCTGGGAATGTGGGTCGTAGGGGGGAAAACGGAGCTACAGCATGCAACATTAGTCTGCAGCGTTCTCTCTCTCTTTCCGATATTAAGTTTTAATAGCTGTAAAACGCCACCCCAGGCTGTAAGGTCACAGTAGTGATGACAAAACAGTAGCAGGTGTTTGCTGGCCAGAGTATGTGTTAGAAGGTTTTTATTCTGCTCTACAACTGCCGCTACATTACAGAGGCCTTATCCTGCTCCCAAACAAGTAGCCTCTAGAGCAGGGGTGGACAAAAGCCTCTCAGAAGGCTGGATCCGGCCCGCCGAGGGCTTTGACCCGGCCCGCAAGGCAGTTCCAGATCCCACCCCTTCTGGCGTTGCCTGGGAGCCGGAGACGCGCGAGCCCTTTCAACTGTTTCTATTTAAAGGGCTCACCCTTGTGGGGCAGCTGAGTTGCCAGGCAGCATCCCGGCAGGCACAAGCCCTTTAAACAGAAGTAATTGAAAGGGCTCGAAGCGGTCTGTCCCACTGGCCTGTTGCCTGGTAAGGGGTTGTGCCTGCCGGGCAGCTGCCAGGCAACAGGTTAGCAGCAGGACCAGGAGCTGCCAGCCCTGTTATGTGAATTCTAAGCCTCCACCCCAGATAACTCTGGGAGGAGACTAGCCCTCAGCACCCCCCTTTGGGTTCTCATTGTTTATTTAAAACAAACAAAAGGAAGTTAGTCTTTACACAGCGCATAGTCAATCTGTGGAACTCCTTGCCCGTTTGTGGAGGCTGTGGAGGTTGTGAAGGGTAGGACTATAACAGGGTTTAAAAGAGAACTAGATACATTCATGGAGGTTAGGTCCATAAATGGCTCTTAGCCAGGATGGGTAAGGAATGGTGGCCCTAGCCTCTGTTTGTCAGAGGGTGGAGATGGATGGCAGGAGAGAGATCGCTTGATCATTATCTGTTTGATTCACTCCCTCTGAGACACTTGGCATTGGCCACTGTCGGCAGACAGGATAGTGGGCTGGATGGATCTTTGGTCTGACCCAGTATGGCCTTTCTTATGTTCTTATTGGTCAGAAGTCAGGGGGCAGGAATCCCAGGCCAAGCAAAGGATAGCTCAAACCCCGCCCCTTCCACCCGAGGCCATGCCCTTCTGGGTCATCCCATGGCCACTTCTGAAATTTGTGAAGTGGCCCCCCCTTCAAAAAGTATTGCCCAGACTTTGTGCTAGAGTCCACTTTTTATTGTCCTATGATGTCTTCCTTCCTCTGTATCTTCTCCCCACCAAAAGATACCACCAATTCACCTGAAAAGTTCAAGAAGGCCCAGAGGCTTGTGACCGTGTGATCTGAATCCCAACCAGATATGTGGGATGGCAAAGCGAAGGGGTGGGAGTGGCTGTTCTAGCCCGGCGGGCTGGAATGTCTCCCCTGCCCCCAGCCAGTCCCGGCCAATCAGTTAAAGGGTTAAACTTAACATTTAACCGGTGAGCTAATTAAATGGGATTTTACCGAACACCCGTGTTGCTCTGCTCCAATCCCTCCCCACCGCCGAGGTGCTGTCTTGCACCCAGGAAGCCCATCAGAGAGCGGCACAGGTTTAAAACGGGGTAGGGGTGCTGCTGTGCCCTGCTCTCCCTATGAGCCTGGATTACATATCTGAGCATGCTCAGAAGAGCCATCATTTCGGCCTTGGCACACAATCTAAACAGGAGCACAGGACATCCCAGCAGTTGATCAGGTGCTCGGCCCTGCCGTGAGGGCGGGGGACTGGACTCGATGACCTATCAAGGTCCCTTCCGGTTTTAGTGCTCTAGGATTCTATGATCACATACATAGTTTGTGCGCTGAGTTTCTTTTTAAATGCCCACACTTATGTGTCTGCTGTCCTCCTGAAGGGCTTGGCCTGGAGATGTTGCTCTGTCTCACCAGCTACGTTCAGTCCTAAACTACCTCTTTCCAGAGGGCAGCATTGGTTGGAACCTAGCACTGATCTGTGATTGATTAGCAATCCTCCTGCATACCACTCCCCACCAGCTGGGGCTAAGACCTCCTACCACATCCCCTACCAGCTGAGCCAGCTCTGAAAGGCTCTGCAGGCACTCCAGGGGACAACCGACCCTTACATGAGCCTTAAATACATCTTACCAAAATGTCAATAGGTTGCAACTCTCCCCCCACCATTAAACAATCTATTGCCTTAAAAAGCCAATGAGGTGACAACCGAAAACAGCTCAACTCAAAATGTTAGGGTCTGATTTTGCCCTCCTTCATTTAATCCATTGTTGAGTCATTTGGGTCTGTCAGAGCATTTCCCTAACACTAGAGTGAGGCCCTGCTTCCCAGCGAGTTACTAAAAATCAACAACTGTCGACCAATTAAGACAATGTCAGAGTTCAGAAAAAATGTAGAAGGATTTCTCTTCATTTTCTGAGCTTTTTGGCAAAAAGTTACGAATATTTATGACTGGCAATGGGGGGGGGGGGGGGGGGGGAGGGAGCATTTATTTTGCATGTTCAACTCATAAAAGTCATGTTGCAAAGGGTGGAAAGCTGGTTTTAAGGTTCAGGCATAGATCTGTGCTCCAAGAAATATGGGATCATTCTCCCGATCTGTAGCAGAGGGAGGATGGTAACAACGTTTAGGGACCTCATCGGGTTGTTATGAGGCTCACCTCACTAATAATACAAATATTTAAAATCCTTTTCATCCTGAACCCTGCTCTCCCTTCTAGTTGCACCCTTTATCTTGGTACGAAACTGACAAGAAAAGCGGTCAGAGATTGGAACATGGCATGTGATTCCTTCAAACAAAGGTTCAGCAGGAGGTTCTTTGTAATGCTATAGAAATCACCAGTAATTTGTCATATTAATTAAAAATCATAGTTATTTGTTTTAAAATAAATTTGGACATTAGTCAGCAGCATTACGGAAATTCTACGAGGTGGGAACAGTCTTTTTGTTTGGGTTGTACAGCACCTGGCACCACCAGGCCCTGGTTCATGAGTAGGCTCCCACTCGCTAACACAGCACAAACAGTAACATAATGCTCTGAATGCCACAAGAACTAGCAAAGTGAGATGCAAGATACAGCTTCATAAAAGCTGCAGCAAGCGCCTTCGCCTTTTCCCGGCTCTTTTCAAGGAGAAAGAAAAAAAGCATTTACATCGCAATGCCTTTCGGCAGATAGTGAGCAGCTCAAGAACATCTGCAGCAAGAACAATCTCTCCAGGAACTCAGTACCATTTAGCACACCGCCCAGAGGGCCAACGCTACTGTGACATTTCAATCAGTCACTAATTTTTTCCAGACTGAAGCCCATTAAAGGACTAAGCCAGGCTGCTTCCCAATGGTCGAGTGAAGGAAGCACTTTGCTGACAGTTTGGAGCCTAATAAATCTTCCCGCAAAACTCTGGCTGGTGCTCTCCCAGGTGATTAAATAGGCAGGCAGGGGAAAAAAATGGCACAATTCAAGGCTTGCTTTTAACCCAGCGAACACATAAAAAATGAAAAGTGGCACTATATTACTTTCCCTCCCCTTCCACCCATCATCACCTCAAATAGGAGCTAGGGAGTGTTGTTCCCTATCTATGGTCTTATGCATAATTCAGAAATCCTGTACTGTATTCAACTGTATTAAGGAGCAGATCACTCGGTCTGCGTACACTGAGAATATCAAGTGGCATGCATTTGAAGCAGAGAAGAATGTGGACAAGTACAGGGCGTGAAAACGATGTACCCTCTGTACTGCACCCTCATAGCTGGGAATTTGTGTGATCAGAACAGAAACTCACGAAGGGACGGGTTGCTCTAAAACTTGGCATGCAAATTAACTTATTGTATTGGGCCATTTCTTAGCTCCCTTCTGACAAAAGGGTCTTTTTTGCTCCCCTTTGTCAATACCCCTTTCGTAATGGCTGTTGCTTTCATCAGCTTTTTCCACAGGCTGCTCCCTGATCAGTTACCAAATTTTAAAAGGTGACCAAATTTTCTTCCACTTTCCATTTCTTAATAGGGGGCAGGAAGAAGAGCAGATGGTGATTCTAAAAGGAAAAAAAAAATCTAAGCTGCGGTCTCCCATTGCATTTCCTCGACATGCCATTTCTTAGATCTTCATAGGGTGCGTCTACAGAGCAGGGCAAAAGTCGAATTAAGCTATGCAACTTCAGCTACGTCAATTGCGCAGCTGACGTCAAAATACTAGCTTAATTAGGCTTTGGCACTGTCTACACAGCAGGAAGTCGAAGGAAGAACACCTTTCCTTTGACTTCCCTTACTCCTCGTACAATGAGGGTTACAGGAGTCAGAGTAAGAAGTCCTCCAGCTTGACATTTTTTCGAAATAATGGCTTGCTGCGTAGATGCGCTCTTTGTTATTTCGAAATAACGTTATTCTGAAATAACGCTGTGGTGTAGACGTGCCCTCAAGAACACCCCTCTGATATGCCATATGCATTTAGCCTGGAAACCACTGATCTGAAAGAAACTCACTGTACTTTCCATTTGCAAAACAAGTAGACTCCGGGTGGTATCGTGGGGGTCCTGCTTATCCCCCACTATCCAAAGCCCTGCTATGACTGGAAAGGTAGAGGACAATTTGAACGCTAAGCTCCCACCTAGTGGGAAAAAGACTGGTTGGGTGCTGAAGTGTGTTGTTTTACAATGTAATTACAATGTAATTTTACAGTCAGTATCAAATTATTCAGAATTAAAAAGTCAGCATTTGCCTGCGGTTATCAGAGAGAGCAGTTGGAGTTTACCACAGTATAGAAAATGTGTGGTATTCATGTGGCGACAGTTTACTAATTCTGGCTTTTCAATGGCTTCTTATAAGCTATATTACTGTATTAATCCTCTTTACATGGGTAGATAAAATTCACATGGGTAGGATGGTGGGCCATTTTAATTAAATCCCATTGGGATATCCATTACCATCATCACTGATTATCCATCCTTCCCCCTCCGGCGAGAAAAGGGCATTATCAAACAGACTGTTAAAAGTGCCTGTGTTCCATCCTCAAATCCCCCTGCCTCTCAATTTCACAAAACTCTCCTACTGCTCTGCCGGTTCTTCACGGAAAATGCTGAACCATATTCAATGTATCTATCGCCTTCGCTGGAGATAGCCATGGGCAACGTTCGCCTGTGCTGTAAACGGCTGTGTAACACCCTCCACACCAGCTAAGCTCTGCCCACGGGGGCCCAGCAGCGCATGGATCATTCCAGAAAGGGTCTCCATGCTAGCTCGATAGAGCCCGTCAGAGGTGTAAATGGAGCGAGAGACTCTAGAGTCCACACTGACCTAGGCTACAGCAGTGACCGCAGATGAGCCATGCTTCCATACTGTGCTCTGCACCAAAGCTGAGAATGGGGAATTTCACCGTCTCCTCATACCACCTTCATTTGGCCCACTCAGCCCAGCTCTCAGACTCTACGTGGGTGATGTGGCTCTCACTCCACATGCAGCCGTAACTCTCCACTGATGACCTCACCATCACGGCTGCAGCATGCAACCGCCAAGTTACGGGAAGAGGATTGGCACTTCAGGCAAGGAAAGAGACGCCAAGGAAGCTGAAGACAAGAAGAACCTGTTCTTGTGCAAAATGTCACTAATAATGAAAAGCAAGAGAAGGAATAAATTGCCTAGCGAGGTTGTGGAATCTCCATCTCTGGAGATACTGAAGAGCAGGATGGACAGAAATCTATCAGAATAGTGCTTGGTGCTGCCGTGAGGGCAGGGGACTGGACTTGATGACCTCTCAAGGTTCCTTCCAGTTCTAGCATTCTATTATTCTATGAAAAGCTTGGTCCAGGGGATATGGGAGTCAGCACTCTCGGCTCTAGTCCCATCTCTGACAATGATTTACTGGGTGGCCTTGGGCAAATCATGTCGCTTGTTTCTCCTCCCACCTATTTGTGTGGCTTGTCTGTTTATTTAGATTCTAATCCCTTTGGGGGAAAGGAGTCTCTCTCATTATTTAAGCTATATAAGAAAGAGCTATTATTGTTACAGAGCCTCATGTGTTAGGGCTCTGATTACATCTGTTGCTACTTCAAGATGCTACTGTATTACTACAAGCTGAACCTCTCTAGTCCGGCACTCTCTGGTCCAGCAACCTCCATGGTCTGGCATGATTTGAGTTAGCTGGATGTCCACTTATCATGGGTGTGGCCAAGTTTCCCCGCGGTCCCATAAAGTTTGTTCACAGCCACCATCCTGGCTGTCAGTGCTCTGTGCTGTTCTTTAGCTCTAATTTACCCCTCAGTGTCTTCTAAAAGCCCAGTGAGCAGTGGGAGTGTTGGTGATGCTGCTAGACAATATTGACCTCCTGTGGTTTGGCAAAGTTTCTGGTTTGGCACTGGTCAGATCCTGAGGGTGCCGGGCTAGAGAAGTTCATCCTGTATTACTGACATTACTAGTGTAAAGAGGAAATGTGTTTCCCTGCTCCACCCATTCTCCACATGCTGCCTTTTTAATTTAGCCTACAACTTAACACATATCGGGGGATCACAGTCAGTCCCAAACCAAGCCACTCCTACGGTCCACTCACATTTGGAAAACATTGCTTGCACGGTTTAGGTTCTGATGACTGTTACTAGCTAATGAAAAGCATCCCCAGCCACCACCATCATCAAATCTACATGGTCTGAAATATCAGTGCCAAGGAGAGAAAACAACTCCAAAAAGGCCATTGTAGATACATAGTTTTCAAGGCCAGATGGGACCCTTATAATAACCTAATCTGACTGCGGCACAACACAGGCAGGAGAATTTCACACAGTCATTCCCACATCAAGACCATATTTTACGGTTGAACTGCACCATCCTTTTTAGAAAGGCCTTCTGCCTTGACTCCAATATTCCAAGTACTAAAAAGTCTACCGTGTCCGTGAGTAAATTGTTCCAAGAGTTAATAACTTTCCCTGTGAGAAGTTTGTGGCCTACTTCTAGCTCATTTTTTTTAGCTTCAGCTTTCAGACACTGGATCTTGTTATGCCACTTGAAATCTTGTACTCGTGGGTTGTAAGTAATGGCATGTTTATACTGGGAAATTATTTTGAAATAACTAGATTTGAAATAATAATACCCGAAATAATAAAAGAGAAATAGTGTGTCCCCACTACAGAGGAGCCTCAAAATTAGGCCGAGGCAGACTCTGTTATTGTGAACACACTACCTCGACAGAGCCCCAGGAAGCACGGGGGAATAATTAGTTTGAATTACTCTGGGAAGTAGTTATTTTGAAATAGCAGCACCAGAGCGTCCACACGACTGTTATTTCAAAATAACTATTTTGAAATTAGTGTTCTTCCTCAAGAAAAGCAGGAGTACAGATTTCAAAATAAGTGGCCTGTTATTTTGAAATAAAGGGTGTGGTAGTGTGGACACTCTATTTATTAATTCAAAATAAGGGGGTTATTTCGAAATAATTCTCTAGTGTAGACCAGGGCTACATCACCTCTTAATTTTCTCTTTGATAAACTAGATTGAACTTCTCAAGTCTTTCCCTTAAGACAGGGTTTCTAGGCCTTGTATTTTTCTTGTAGCTCTTTTCTGACCCCATTCTTATTTTTCAACTAGTCTATAATTTGCTATCACGAGCACTGTCTTCATCTGATCCTTGTAAAAAAAAAAATCTCTCAGCAAATAACCAGTGTACCTTTCTTTCTGTAATAAAAGCTGAGTTCACTACTATGCAGGGGTCCCAGAAAAGCAACGCTGGGCCCCCACTGGATATCCAATACAAAAAGTTTACAGCCAAAGTAGTACACAAGATAACTGGCAAAATAACGGTCAATAGACCATATTTCACTATCCAGTCAAAGTGGAGAACTACATAAAAATAAAACATAGGAAATTAAATTAATAGCAGAAAAAATGGCAGGCGCTTAGCACTAATGAGTCAATATTTACCAACATCCTGAATGTGTCAGAATCCACTTGTATTCACCACGCTGAGGTACCCGAAATGCCACGATTATTTTCTAAGAGGTGGGCATAGGTGGATATTAGTAGGTGGCAACTGTTGGAAGATACTAACTTTTTAATAGCGACAGCTATATTGACAAGCTAACTGGCTTTTTGAACCATGGCTTATTGAGGTTTCACATTTGTCAAAACTCAGCAGAGTGTATAAGGCAAATGAATGTTTCTTTTCTTTCTCTCCTATACCCGAGTCCTTCCAAGACCAGCTAACTGTCCCCCTTAGGAACCTAAGTGCCTTTATATTTCATCTGAAGACAGAGTTTAGAATCCTACGGGGTTTTACATCCTGAGCGTGTTGCCACGTGTCTGCCTCCCCTCACAGCAGACAGAAAGGGAAATACTGCTTCCAGATTCCACAGGGCCAGAGAGGGGAATGGCGCAAATGGAAAACTGCCGATTACCAGCAATGAGTAAAATGATAATGTCACTGAGGCACCTACAGAAAGAAAGAAACCTCCTCTCATCTCCAGAGCAGGGCCCATTTAAAAGCTTGATGCCAGCAAGGAAGAATAGCTGGAGAAGTTGCCAGCCACAGGCCATGTCTAGATGACACCTCTCTGTCAACAGAGAGATGTACATTAGGCACATCGAAATTGCTAATGAAGTGGGGATTTAAA
>JANRFK010004149.1:115775199-115827103 GCA_030068395.1 Apalone spinifera | reverse complement strand
CCCCTAATCATTTTAGTTGCCCTTTTCTGAACCCTTTCTAAGGCCAAAATATCACAAACTTATCACAGCCAAAATAACAAATGTGCTTGGAGGTGTTAGGCGCTCTCCTACTGAATCTGATTCTCTAGAACCTTCCAGTTGACTTCAGTCAACACCTTAGAAGAGTCAAATCATATTTTTTAATAAGCTTGGTGGTTTCTTTTGCATGCAGAGAGGCTTTTGAATGCACCTGTCGTCTTTCCCCCCTTTGATGTGTCTCATGCTAAGAATTAATTGACTGGTAAAAGTATAAAATCCCACTCTTTTTTTCAGGAACTCCAGAGCAAACCTGAAGCATGTCAGTAATGAGACTGAAGATTGTAGCTTCATATGCATTATCTGACATCATGCAACTACCTAGTCATGACCGACTTCCTTTCATCTTAAAAACTGAAGAAAAACATGCACTGCCAAAAGTGCAACACCCATCTGAGCCCTCAGAACCCTCTGCCAGCCTGTTTCAGGACGGAGTATATTAAGAAAAAAGAGTCATACGTGAACAAGTTTTATTTAATTGAACTAGGAAATATTATGAAAGGGTGGTTAGCAATAATATACAACCGAACTCAAAGAGGAGGTGGTAGCTTTTCGGCACCTTTCCGCTACCCTTATTCTGGGTTGGCTCGGGGACTGAAATTGCATCTAGTGCAATTTAGAGCACCCTTGGGCTGCTCTAAGTTATGTCAGAGGCAGCCAGACCCTGTGCCACGCATCCCAGCTTGTCTCAGTACCCCCTTCTGCGTCCCTGGCATAGCTCCTGCATGGAGTGGGGAAGGAAGCACAGGTCAGCTACCTACCATCACAGCCAAAAAATCCAGAAAGCCCTTGTGCCAAACGCATCTAAGTCCCTGACAAAATGCGCTTTTCCTTCATCCTCTGCTGTGCTATTTTATCAGGCCTCACAGAGTGGTCTCTGCTCAGGTGCTGTTTGCTGCAGCCTGCTATCAGATGATCTTTCCCTGAGCCAGCTCACTGAATTGATATTGACCCAGACGGGTTTCTGCAGCAAATCCATTGCGTTTCCACTAGCAGGACTGCAAATTTATATCACTCTAGTGTCTGCGTCTAGTGCATATCCCTTTCTAGACCCTGCAATGCCAACTGTAAATATAGTAGTGGACTTAAAAGTACAATGGGTGCAGAAAGATAGTAATTCAAGTCCCATGAAGTGAAAATCCAAACTTTGGGCCTTGTCATGCCAATTATTAAGCAGTTCTCCCCACCAATCAAAAATGTGATATGGCCCCAGATGCCATTTTTATAAGGATATCATGACGAACATCACACTCACATATATGTACACCTTACAGATTTATATACGCATTAATATAAGAAATACACACTATATACATATACAATGGGAAAGATTTACTGTGGAAAACTTCAATAAAGCCAATACTTAATTCTCAATTACAAATGAGGCTTACAAAGAAATATTCAGACCAAGCAGCCCAAATAAACTAAAAGCAGTCCAAACAAACTAAAAAGGGTTAATTGCAATCACTTCAGAGCTCTTTCGAAGCAAGGCTTTAGAAATTACTAGATGCAACTAATGATAATGTTACGAGCTTTATTTAACCCAATATGGAGCCAAGTACTGCCCCGAGTTATTAGGGTTCAGTTCACTGACTTTTTGAGGGGGTTGTACCAATGTGAGCGAATGTACAATATGACCCATTGGTTTTAGAGCAATTTAGCCTTCTACACATACAAACCAAATAACCGTTATAAAATAAATTAATTTAGTGAAAAGGGGAAAAACAGGAACAAGAAAGAAAGAAAGAAAGAAAGAAAGAAAGAAAGAAAGAAAGAAAGAAAGAAAACCCACAAAATTAATAAAATATGTGACCCTATAGGAGGTGACAAGGGATTTATTATAACATGTTTAGGAAAAAGTGAATACGTCAATCATGATCTGCGGTAAATAGGATGAAGTTTAATAAGGACAAATTAAGTGCCCCACTTAGGAAGGAATAATCTGTGTCACACATACAGAATGGGAAGTGACTGTCTAGGAAGGAGTCCTGCAGAAAGGGATCTAGGGGTCATAGCGGACCAAAAGTTAAACATGAGCCAACAGTGTGACACTGTTGCAAAAACAGCAAACCTGATTCTGGGATGCATTAACAGGAGTGCTATGAGCAAGACATGAGAAGTCATTCTTCTGCTCTACTCTGCGCTGATTAGGCCTCAACTGGAGTATTGTGTCCAGTTCTGGGCACCACATTTGAAGAGTGCTGTGGAGAAATTGGAGAGGATCCAGGGAAGAGCAACAAAAATGGTTAATGGTCTAAAAGACATGACCTGTAAGGGAAGACTGAAAGAACTGGGTTTATTTGTTTGGAAAAGAGAAGACTGAGCGGGGACATGATAGCAGTTTTCAAGCACCTAAAATGGTGTTAATAAGAAGGAGGGAGAAAAACTGTTCTCCTTTACCTCTGACGACACGACAAGAAGCAATGGGCTTAAATTACAGCAAGGGAGGTTTAGGTTGGACATTAGGAAAAACTTCCGAACTGTCAGGGTGGTTAAACACTGGAATACATTGCTTAGGGAAGTTGTGGAATCTCCATCACTGGAGATATTTAAGAGAAGGTTAGGGAAACATCTGTCCAGGATGGCCTAGACGGTGCTTGGTCCTGCTGGGAGGGCAGGGGACTGGATTTGATAACCTTTCGAGGTCCCTTCAGTTCTAGTGTACTATGATTCTATGACTCTGCTACTTGTGACTAATATGAATAGTCCACATGTATGACACTCCACCTGTTTCTCTCTCTCTCTCTCTCTCTCTCTCTCTCTCTTTCTCTTATACATGCACACACACACCAGCCCAGCTTTATTCTGGGTATATTACCCTTATTATACATGTCTAAAGCTCCTCTCAGCACTTGCATGCTAACATGTCAGTGTTTAAGAAAACACAGAGACTGGAGGGCTCTGTATCTGGGCCTATTTTTAACCAAGACTGCTTAACAGAGACGCAGTGACATGTGTCAGGATTCACAATTCTACACAGCCAGCCAGCATCTCTATATCGCACTGTGGGCTTGGGGCCCCTTTTTGGCTGGTTCTCTTGGTCATTTGTGGCCTCATTTTCCCAAAGATGTAGGGTGTAACTTGTTACAGATAACTGGGGCAGTCCCACGTAAACGTACACACGGACACACAAAAACCGCCATCCATCAGCAGTAGCAGCTGGAGTCATGGAGGCCAGTCAAAACTCCATGCCCATGTTTGACACGGCACCATCAGAGTCAACGGGAGCCTTGCCTTTGGCTTCATTGGGCATGAGTTCAAGACCCATGGTTTGGGAATGAGAAGCCATCTCTTGCTCTCACTTCCTCTATCTCTAACCTTCAGGAAACAAACCCCTATACTGTTCCTCCTTCCCATCCCCCCTACCAACCACAGCTCTGTGCATGACCTCTGAGGGCATGGCTCTGCCACAATGGCAAACCCGTGACTGGCCCATGCCAGCTGTCTTGGGTTCACAGAGCTCGAACGAAGGGACCAATCAATTGCAATGTAGATGTTTGGGTTCTACTTCAGGTGGGTAACTGCAATGTAGACGTACCCCCTAAGAGGCATTTCCCAGTATGCACTAGCACAGAGAGAGAAAGGAATAGTACATCCAGGCCTGCCAGATTCCATAATCCCTGCACGGTGGTGAAAACCATTACATAAGGGAAGCGGGGACTGGAGGGTGGATGTTGAGATGGACAATAGAGAGGAGGTAAAGAAGAAAATCAGATGCAGAGGTAGCAGAGCCAATAAGGAAAATGAGAAGAGATAAAGGAGGCAGAAAAAATAGAAGAGTTAAGGGGACAGAAATGTGGAAAATATCGACGCTGTGATGTAAAGCCACTTAAAAGTCAAGTTTTCCCTTCATTTTTTTCCAAACCCTAAAATAGGCCCATTTAGATTCGAAATTATGCCATGGCGCATCGATTATTTTGAGTGGATTGGTTTTGTGCTAAATGGCCCTGTTCTCAAGTCTGAAAGGGCTTTTTTTAAATGGCCTGAACACTGAAAACAATCATTTGCTGACACTGCTCGTGAAGAAAGGAAGAAAAAAAGGGAGACAAGTAAAATATGAGGCAGAAATCAGAGAAACGAAAATCAAAAGAGCTGTCAAAACCAAGGGAGCTGAATTAACAACATTTCCATCTTTAATGCACAGTCCAAGCAATGGTTAACCCCTGGGAGAGAGGGACATGTTATCCTCATTTTAAAATGGAGAAACTGAGGAAGCAAAGGGTCACTGGCCACAGTGATAGTCACTTGCAGAGCCAGCATCAGAATTCATGAGACTTAGGGCATGTCTTCACTATTCCCTCAATCAACAGGGCAGCGAAGTCAATTTATGGTGTCGAATGTAGATGCGCTAAATCTACTACCAGTAACTACCAGTTACTCTCCCGTTGACTCCAGTACTATTGACTACACTATTGCATCCCTACTACAAAGCCACAGGCCAGTGTCTAAGGAAGTGGGGAATCAAACTCTTTGACTGCCCAGATGAGCTATACAACCCACAGCTGTAACTCCCCCATGTTACCGAGAACTGGAAGACAGCATCATAGCTTTCTGGCTACTATTCATCCTTTCCCTTCATTAGCATATTATCACTTTTGCTCACATGAATAGGTTTAAGAGCTTAATTGGTTTGGGCGCCAATCCATTTAAATGGAAAGTGAACACCGTTTACAGACCTATCGGGAGGCAGGAACAGTCTAGATATTATGCAGCTATAACCAAAACAACGATTATGAAAAAAGACCCATCAGAGGACTATGGAAACAATCATTAGAGCACTTGATGTGTTGCTACAGCAGTGGTTCCCAAACTTTTCGGCATCATGCCCCCTTTTAGATTTTTGAAAAACCCTCACGCTCCCTCCACCCCCAAAATAGCAGCAAAACTTGTTGAGGAAAAAAAAAAAAAGGAACTGACCGGGGCAGCAAAACTTGATGGGGGGAGGAGACTGGGTCGCCTTGCACGCTTCCCTTCCCCCCCCCCGGAATTTCTTCACACACCCCCAGTTTGGGAACCCATGTGATATAGTGATGCATTTAAAGAGAAAAACATGTAATTTAGCTCCTGCACTGTACTCCTATAATGTAGGAGTAGTTCCATCTGTACGTCCTTCATGGACAGACACTGTAGGTTAAGGCATAATATCATACAGGCCCATGCAAATTAAACATGCACACATGTAATTTACCTCAGACTGACACGCCTCATACATGTGGACACTTCAAAACATGAGCTTCTCTTTTCTGTTTAAGCAAAGGACAAAGGGCCATTTGAAAAGGGAAGCCACAAAGGAAGGAAAAAGCATTGTTTCTGTCCGGGGGAGGGGGGGGACACAAAGTATAATCATACAAGGTAGACTGCTCATGGGTCTAACGCAACTCCCGCAATTCCTAGGACTGTCTCTCTTCTGCATGCTCCTAGATTCCAGGAGAAAGAAGAATCAATTAGCCCTCCACAGACCGTGACCTTGAAGGGTTGAGCTCTAAACAGAACATGCTGAGGTAGGTAGAACAGGGAAGAGGAGCAAGGGATTCGAAAGTGCACTGACAGGTCTGATTCTGAAATAAATGTGTCAATCACAGAACAGGAGCCATGCCAACCCTTTCTGAGTTCAGGTGAAAAATTATCAAGGCAAAGGGAAAAAACATGCACACGCATTGTGTGAATAAATTACCGTGTCATGCCCAGAGTGGGCGAAATGCCAAAAGGCCAATCCAATTTACAGATGGGACTTCCCGAGACATCAGTCCCAGAATTTTATACTTGATGCAAGTGCTCATGAATAGCCCAGGTTTGGTGCCGTTTCCTGTTTATCCCTCTAACTTTTGCCTCTTTGAACTCTGCAATGGATATTTTGCCACCTGCGTTCCCACTCATATCTCCACAGGGATTCAAAGGCACAGCAGCTGCCTGAAGTGGCAGAACGTGCCGGGCTGGTACGGTGAGGCAGTAGTAAATCTTTTCCCGTCCCGTGCAAACCAAACCAGCCCCTCCTTTACCTTCTACCAAGATCTATGTGCAAGGCAGATCCCTTAAAATGCTTAGTCGATATTTAGCTACAAAATTAATTCCTGGACAGCCATTTATCTCCCAGACGCGAGGAAATCTGAATGCAGATAATGGCTTTTGTGGATGTGCAACAGCTAGTCCTTTTTCATCTACTCCAGAGTCAGAGGGATCAAGAGACGGAAAACCACCTCGTTCCTGTTGAATTTTTCAGGTTGCTCTATTTTGCAAACGCTGCTCCCAGTCCCTCCCCAAGCCGTGTCAGCTAGATGGTGTTAAAGGTGCAAAGATGTGGCGACTGCAGTGATAGCTGCCGTACCTTTAATGATGCTGACGAGGTTTGCGGCGGACAAGGAGTTTCAGTGCTAATTACTACTGGGAGGAAATAACCCTTTGTCAGCGTTACTGCCAAGGTTGGTCTCAATGACTAAACCAATCATCTCCCAACTGATCTCAAAGTAGGCAAAGAAAGCGTCTGTTTGTCTGCACACCACTGTTTTCTTATCAGTTATCATCCAAAAAGTTACTCTTCATCCAACAGCTGGCCATGACGCACTACTGAAGCAAAAGGCCGCACAGGGCTGTACATAAAATCTCCTTTCAAAATCATTTCACCTGACGCTAAGCTAATTGGACGTGGGTGCAGCTGCATTGAATGGCGGCAGATCTACATAAGTGGCTCACAATATATCCCAATATAAACTATAACCCAGTTGACCCAAGAGGATGACTGAAAGAGTAAATGCCACTCATGAGGTCTGCACTGAATCTGAGCTTCAAGCAGAGTTCCGGGGCAACGCTCACATTGATTTCCATGACATCGGGGTGAGGCCCAGCATGTAGGGACCACCAAGCCCTCAGCCTGCGGTGGTTTAGGAATGGTACAAAGGAGGGAGGCTAGATGCTCTCATGAGCAAACTTACAACAACATGTGCTGCCCGGATTAACCACTGGAGACCTCGCCTGTGGACACCAGACCTGTGCACAATGGCAGGCTGTCTTTTCCTTTCCAAGAATTACAGAGCTCACCTCTGATCTGCTCCCATCTGACAGGTTAGAACGACGTGTCACAGACATTATATTCCAGCAACAAATTACTTGGATGCTTTAGGATGAACCCAGAGAAAATTCTCCAGGAGTTTTGATTTTTAAAAAGGCAATTTGGGGTCCCCCATCTATGCCTCCTTGTTCACGTATGAGCTCCTTAATTAAGTCATCATCACTAAGCCAGGGAGACAACATTAATGAGCAAGGTTTTGCAGAGTCAAATCTTTGAGGGGGGGGACCCACCAGTAAGGACCCTTGAATGAAAGAAAAAAGCCATAACTGTAATTGCTGTATTAACAACTCTGAAATATCGGCAGCTCAACAGACGGACTGTCGCCCTTCGCTGACTGCTTCAGGAAGACGGCAGGGGCATTTATCCGCAATGCAATACAGGAAAGAGGAAACAGAAATGCTTCGTAAGACAGGGCAATGAAATTAACAAATACAGGAGACTCAAAGCAACATAATCTAATCAAGCTAATCCCTGAAACGGCTGGCCTGATTATGAGGAAAAGGTACCAGTCAACATGTAAATCAATTCATTTCTCCTTTTCGATAATGAAGGAACTTGTAAAGACTTGCCTCTTGAAAACTGGCCAGGATCTACCTCTGTAAAAATATCCTGTCTGGTACAATCACCATGTCTATTTAGCAACCCTTTCAGAGACCTCGTGATCCATCCCTGTGGCTCACTCAGCTTGTGCAAACTTTGCATGCAATGTCAGAGGCAAGGAAAAGCTACAGAGCAATCAAAGTCTTCTGCAGAGGGTGGGGGGAGGGAATTAGCGGATACTTACAAAGTTTTGGAGCGGTTTGGAGATTGGTTTCGACGGTTTGTGCCGGAGGTGCGGTAGTAGCCTCTCTCATCTCAGGCTCCAGAGTGGGTGGAGGGAAGAAGGGTGCGGCAGAGGACAACAATGGAAAATCTAAGACCCGGTTATGGGGGGAAGGGAAGAGAAAAGGCTCGGAGGGCACTAGCGAACTATCAGCTTGCACTGTCACTTCAAGCTTGGCTTCGGGGCTCGGCACCGGGAACGGCGAGGTACGCGCGGCCGAAGGCACCCAAGCAGACAGAGCAGTAGGCTCCACAGATATCACGGGGTCTTGCCCGATTCTCCCTGGGTCAAGGTGGGTAGGAGAGTCATACTCAAAAATTTTATCTACAAACACCCACTTGAGGCCAGCAATGCAGAGGCAGAGGCTGAGCAGGCAAGCCAGGATGGGGAGGATACAGATCTTTTCAGAGTTGAGGCAGCCCCTCCATCGCTCTGCCTCCAAGCACACGCAGCAAGTAGCAGCGAGGCCTGCCATTCCCTGGACCCGCCTGTCCTCTGGGTGCATCCCTGGCATGCCGTCCTCCGCGGGGAGCCCGTCGAGAGACGCCGCCGGGCTCAGTGGAGCGGAGGAGTGGGGGAAAGTCTCGGCAGCTCCTTCAGACATATTCAGGCATAAAAATCAGAACCGGCTCACGCCCAAAAGGCCAGTCGGTTATGACGAAACAGGCAAAAAAAAAAATCAAATCCCCCAACTCTGGAAAGAAATCACACTGCGGGAGTCGGTCGAGAGTCCAAGTTGGAGAACCTCCTCTGGCCTGGGAGAGGATTAAAAAAAAAACCCCCCCTGTCCTATTAAACTAGCACGAAAAGCTGCTTAGTAACTATTTCGCTCCCCTTCCCTGGCCACTTTTCCAATTCCTTCCGTGCCTCTCAAGCCATGCCAGCTCCTCCGAGGGCGGCGGCAGCACAGCGCAGGGGGAACCCCACCAGACAAAGAACACACCGTCGGCTTAAGTGAGCCAGCAGTCCAGGGTGAAAGGCTGGCTCCTCACCTTGAGCGTCGGAGGCTGGGGGCTGCTCGGAACAAGGAAACACCCGGCAGGCAGCAAGCGCAATAGCAAAACCGGGACCAGCAGCAACGGCGGCGGCAGAGCGGACAGTGACAGTAGCAACAGCATCCTGGGGTGTGAGAGCGACGGCTGAAAGAGGCTGAATCATGCCCGAGCAGCAGGTGCCTGCTCTCCGAGCATCACTGCAAACAATATCATTACACAGAGGGTTGAAAGGCAGAGCAATGCCAGAAGGGTGGTAACTCCCTTCCACTCCCCCTCCCCTTTTGTCCTTCTTGAGCACTCGCTCACTTTGCTACTCCCCCCCCCCCCCCCCCCCCCCCCACCCCGCAGTCTCTCTGATCTACGGACACGCTCTCGGCTTTCTTTCCCCACCCCACCCCTCTGCAGGGCTGGCTGGAGCAAAATCAGTACACCCAGCAACACAGGACTGCTAGTGACTTCCTATGTTATCCAATTAGAAGGAATAAAGGCCATCAAATCAAAGAGAGGCAGGCAGGCAGCAGTTCTGTGTGTTCTCTCTCCTCCTTCCACTGTTTGGTCAGGAGAAGACGGTAATCGATTACAGCAATCTAACAGAGCTGAGATGGGGGGGGTAGGTGGCAGCTGATGGGTTGAACCCACTGCTCTGCAAGTCTGATATCCGAGCTCTCCCCAAGGAACCAGGCTTTTCTGCTGCAGTTTCTTCCTGCCTGACGCCTAGAGATAGCATTCCTTTTCCATCACTCTAATAAGTTTAATGCACTAACAATGGGGAGGGAATTTATCTTTGAGAAAAGAACATTTCTTAGTAAAAAAAAAAATCATGTTAATATTTTACACATTTGCCATCAAGTTTGTAAGGGGAGGGGGCCGGCGGCAGTTTTTTCAATTGTGTTTTGGAAAGAAAGGTAGCGCTCTGAAATGCAAGTCGGTCATTCACGCCCACCTGCGTACCCTGAGCGAGTTTGGAATGGACACAGGGAACGCAATGTGGAGGTCCGGCCTGAAATGGACAAAGAGCACGTAAATCCATCATTGCTAAAGCTCCTTTTTGGTCCTTAACTTGGCCCATTGTTCCTCTGTGCTGCACAGATCTGTTCCATCCTCTTGTGCTGATTCATGCCTCTCAAATTAGCATCAATCAGGGAGTCGTTTCGTTGACGTCAACAGAGTTCCAATTCTGTAGTGGAGCTGAGACTCGGGCCGGGGCGGGTTACAATACACTGGGCTAATAGTCACACAGAGAGTGAGGAAAGGGGCTCTGATTTTCAGATCCCCTCCTCCACCTGGTGCCATCACCAGGTGAACTGGCAGGCACTTACCCCCATTTTATACCAGTGTGAATGATGGCACAAGAAAACAAAGAATTAGTCCCTCTGAACAGTTACAAATAACTCCCACCAAGATTTCCGTATACTGATAAGTAGCCGCTGTACAAACCAGGTTTATTGACATGGAGGTAGCTCTGCATATCACCTGCTATTTTGTGATACTGACCGTGACCCCCAGTAGCTTCTTTGGTACCACTGGGCCACATTTATTCCTGGTGAAAAAATCTACCAGTGTCAGAAGAATTACACCAGAAATGGCTGTGACCTATTATATTAAATGAAGCCAATAAGGGTCTGCACTTAGCTATGGTGTATCAAATACTTCCTCTTCAATGCAAACAAACTGAGCATTAAGCCTCAGAAATCAAGTTCTCACAAGCTCGACAATGCCAGAAAGTTAGTCGTAGGTAATGGGAGTCCAAATGACTCAGCATCTTCCAGAAACAGCCCTTCGCCGAATATCTTGGTTTGACCAACTACAATGCTGGTTCTCAACCTATTTACCACTGTGGGCTGCATCTGCAGCAATCTCTGTGTTAATCGGACTACATCCACACAATATATATACTATTCGGGTGTCTCATGGGCCGCAAGTGACAATAGACAACGACATTAATGGCTCCCTTAAAAATAAGAACAGCTGACAGCAACATTCTTTATAAAAATGTAAACACAATACAGCACAATCCAAGGCTACAATTTTTTTAAGGGGTTCCGGTCTTAAGGTTGATGATGGCATCAGAAATCGAGGCCTGAATAGCTGCCTTTGATTACATACTGGCTTATCTGGTTACCTGTGCATTAGGTAGCTGATAATACTTTGCATCAATGCTGCATCTTGCAAACAAGTATCACAAAATACATCATAGATCTCAATGAATCACACACTTTACTTTGCCACTGCAAGGGTGGGCAGGATTATACCCATTCTACAGATGAGGACTATGACGTTTGAGTGCCATGTACATGTCTTCTAATGCCTCTCACCCTTGCGATTATTTTTTATGCGTCCTAACTTTTTATTTTTCAAATCTTGCTTTCTTCTTACTCTTAACTGTGACCCTTCTACATTCTTGGATCCCTCCAAATACATGTAACCTGTTACCATATTCCCTCCACCCATCACTGCCTTTTGGGAAAGCTACATATATTTTGTTTCCTGAATCAGCCCCTCCATTTCATTCATCATTTTGAACACTCTTCTCTCAGTTGCCTCCTTTGGGTTGACATCACCCAGGGTGGAGATGAACAGATGTGAATGTGCCAGCGATGGGCTCGCAAGTGCCTGGTGATCAATTAATAACTAACGGCCAGTTCTACGGAGGGGGCTGAAAGGCACAATCAGCTCCCTCGATCATCTCTGCCTCTGCAGCCCAAGAGCCTGCTTTTCATTTACCACCACACCGCAGGCTGAAGATCGCAAGGGCCTTGCTGTACTTGGAGCTCTAATTCAGTATACTGGGCCTGGCTTTTTCTTTTCAGCCCTTCGACCGTGTTTTCAATCCACATCACATGTCCACCCTTTGGGAGACTCTGTCATGCATGTCAAGGAGAACACACCTTCTTACGCACGGCGGGTGAACCCCACTGCCCGCATCAGCCATGACGCTGCTGAAGAGGGTCGTGACGTGGACACAACCACACACGGCTCCCTCCTGCTCACTAGGCCACCTACCGGGGAACGGGGCACTGGCCTCTCTGCCCTTGTTCTCCGTCCCTGGTTGCAGGGCGGTGTGAGCGTGGGAGGGGCAGGCTGAGAGCCTAGCCAGGCAGGTGATACTCAGCATGCATTGCAGCGCTGCTGCTGCTGCTGAACTCGACTGCCAAAACCCAGAGTGACTTACCCGAGTGCCTCGTTTGTTTCAGCGACTCCTCCACATGCGCAGCCCAGCCGGTTGGCACTGTCTCAGCGCCTTGCTTGTCTCGACGCCAACCCCTCCTGCGGCCTGCTTCCTCAGCCTCAACACAGGCCTGGCTCCCCTCCAAGCTGCAGTAACTGCCTCCGTCGGTCCAGCCTTCTTCTCGCTCTGGACTGCGGGTCCCTGACACCTCCGCACCACTAGACCTGGCTCACCGGACTGCTCAGCATTAGCAGTGGCACCCCGCTCCTATCCCCCCTCAGACAGCTTTCACTCTCCACTCCCCGGGACTCCCTTCCCACCCAGCCAGCTGGGCTGCTCCTCTCCTCACCCACTCAACCCCTCTCCATCTGCCCCCCCCCACCGCCCCAGGTTTAGCAAACCCCTCTGCCCTCTCTTGCCACAGGGTGGATGGGACCACACCCCTGTTGTGGACTTTCAGGGCTCTATTAACTCCTTTACTGGCAAGAGTCTGCATCCTCTCCTCCTCTGCTTTTCTAACCCGGCTCCACGCACGGAACCGGGGCCAGGGCCCAGTCTGCCGGAGTGCTGTAATTTCTAGTTTGCAGAAGCCATTAGTCTGGCCCTGCTCTGAAAAAAGGAAGGTACTGGAAAAAGACTCGGAGAGGGAGCACTGTGACTTGAAAAAACAAGTAGTCCTGTGGCACCTTAAGAGACTAACAAAAATATATATAGTAGCATGAGCTTTCGTGGGCATCTTGGTTTGCTTCACGAGGGAGAGGGGGGGAATTTGCTGCAGTTAGGTGCTTTCTACCTTGAGGCTGGTTTTGCTAGCTACTGCAAGGGAAGGGTCTCTGGATTACAGTCTTTCTGTACATGCATAAGTTGGATTGCTCCTGAAATCACTGTTAGTGCCTTTTTCCCCACGTAGCTTGAAAGGTTTGGCCATTCATCCCTGCGTCATTATGAGAGTTGTAGATGTCATTTGACATGCGTGTTGTGCTGGGGGTCAAGCCAACAACTGGTAAATGGGAATGGAGACCCTGAAAGGGGAGGGGAAGTGGAGCTGGAGATTTGTCTATAGCTGTCTGGTGCAGAAATTAGTCTAACACACTGGTACCACCTAGCAAGAATAAACTAGGCCAGGGTTCCCCCAAGGTTAACTCCCTGGGCATAGCTTTACTTCGGAGTGGGCACATGACTTGGATCTCTGGCCATGAGGCCAGATTCTAGATTCTATGAATTCTATGAATCTAGGTTTCCAGATTCTATGTCAATGAACCTGTTTGGTGACAGTGACTGGGCTCCTGCCCTATAAGAAAGGGCGGACTTGAACACAGAGGTTTGCAAACTATTTTTTAAATGGGGTGGTACGTTTTGCCTGAACTGAACAAACCTGGGTGTGTGCAGAGTTGGGGTAAATCCACAGAATCAGAAACCTAGAGTTGGAAGGGACCTCAGGAGGTCACTGAGTCCAACCCCGCTCCCAAAGCAGGACCAACCCCAACTAACTCATCCCAGCCAGGGCTTTGTCAAGCCGGGACTCAAAAACCTCTAGGGATGGAGATACCACCCCCTCCCTAGGGAACCCATCCCAGTGCTTCCACACCCGCCTAGGGAAATAGTTTTCCCTAATATCCAACCTAGACCTCCCCCACTGCAACTTGAGGCCATTTCTCCTCATTCTGCCATCTGTCATCGCTGAGAACAGCCTCTTTCCATCCTCTTTGGAACCCCCTTCAGATAGTTGAAGGCTGCTACCAAATCCCCTCACTCTTCTCTTCTGCAGACTAAACAAGCCCAAATCCCTCAGCCTCTCTTCATAAGTCACATACTCCAGACCCCTCATCATTTTTGCTCCCCTCTGCTGGACTCTCTCCAATGCGTCTACATCCTTTCTGTAATGGGGGGCAAATTCAGTGCAAGTTCCTTCCCTGTGCTAAGTTCACAAGAAGAGAGAAAACATAATTATTCTTGGGACTGGATTGGGGAAGGCTGTATCTGTCCTTCTGGCTGAATAGGCATCTAATGTAGCTTTCCTACATCAAAGTCACCTTTCTGGTCTGATCTCCTGCCTGGCCCAGGACACAAAACATCACTCCAGCGAGCCACAAATGTGCAAACAAAAATCTCAGAATACAGTATAACGGGATATAGAATCATCCTGGAGAATGTCCACTGTCAGCAAAGAAACACCCTCCTCAAGTGGTCACACATCCGCGTACCCAAACCGGCCTCTGGCTTTCTAAATTAGGCCTGATAAGCATCTTATTACTCATAACACTAAGGTGATTTGAGGTTGGGGGTTGGACTTAGTGTCCTCCTGAGGTGAAAGAGCCAGCAGCTACCACCTCCACGTAACTCATCCTATTCTCCAGTGTTCTGGGAAGCCCCATGCCCCAAAGAGATGCCCTCATGGGTGCACAAGCTGTAAGTTACACTAGGGCAGGGGTGGGCAAAAGGGCCTCCGTGGGCTGGATCTGGCCTGCCGAGCCGGTTGACCCAGCCTGCAGCCGCTCTGCCACTCCCAGGCCAATTGAGACCTGGGTACGGGGGAGCGCGTGAAGTCTCCTCCCCCTGCTAAGGGCATGTGGCTCCAGAAGGAACCGCCAGCTGTTCAAAACGGCTCGCGGTTCTCTCTAGGTGCCACGCACCCCTGGCGAAGCGGGAGGCAAAGATGTCACTTGCTTCCCCACCCTGCAGGCCAATCGAGACCTGGGGATGGGGGAGTGCGCAAAATGGCCTCCTGTTCCCAGGGGTGCGTGGCGCCAGAGGGAATCGCCAGCTGTTCAAAAGAGCAGCAGAATGAGGAGGATTAAAAAGCGGCGCATTCATTAAGAAGAGATTGATGATTGCACTTAAAAGGGTCCCTCTGCTTGATTATGGGCCACTTTCTTCCAATTCAACAAATGCAGCATTTAAACATGGAGGTCAACAAAACCCACCAAGCTTGGCCCAATGCACCTCAACACAGACAGCCATTACCTCCTCTCCCTGAAGCGTATCACCGTGTGTACGTCTCAATCTGTACATTTATATTGTCCGGGGACTCATTCCAGCCATCTGAACCTCGGGGAATTTCAAAGCGCCGCCAAGACTTGCACAATACTTGCAGAAGACAAAAGCAGGCTCTCTCTAGACACTCTCCAGTGGAATGGCAGAAGCTAAACAGGAGACCAACCTCAGCCAGGCTGTCACTGACATGAGGCATTTTTCTGACTGGGTGTGTCACCAGAACTGTTGCCTCTCTCTGGCCCCAAAGCACGAGTGGCCACACCCGGCTCTGAACCTCTGTTGGGAAAGTACCAGCCAAGCAGGACATGGTCATCACTCAATCCTTGGGGACAGGCTTCATGGCCACCTGTCTCCAGGGTCTCTGGCCCTTCAGCTCCTGCAGGCTTCCCCACCTCAGCCAGCTCTGCTCCTCTGCTGCTTCCCTGAGCTCGGCCCCCTTGCCCTTTGGACCCACCACAGGTGCTAGCTCCGCCATAGTGTGGCTTCTCTTCTCTCATCCCTCCCTCTCCAGACACCTACTAGTAGCCCTTGAAAGGTCCAGCTTTAATTGGCTGGATTGGGCTCTGCTCCAGAGAGCTGGGTTTCAACCATCTACAGCCAATCACATTTTTTTCCCTGCCTCTACCTTGCTCTAGGGGCAAGGAAGGAATCTGGGCCTGCTCGTTAATCGGTACATATGACTTTTAGACAGTGCATGCTTGGGGGAGTGAAGGGTGTGTCTACTTCCTGCCAAGCTAGACAGAGAAAGAGAGAAAGAGAGAAATCCCATGAATCTCCTTTGTCCCATGTGCTTATAGCAGGTCACGCCCCTCCCTCTGCCATCTCCCCACGTTACCGGGAGGAGAGCTGTGCTGGAAATCGGTCCTTCGTTCTCACCTGTGGCTTTTGGTACACGCCTCTCCTTCAAGAAAGTGGCAGGAAAGCTTTAGCGCTAAAAACAGATAGGCTCTAATCTGACACAGCCCTTCAGTACGTGCTCAACTTCATCAGGAGCCCCCACACCGAATCGGGGCCACTCATTCTGAATATGAGCGCACTCGAATGGTTAATGTTCATTCCAGCATGCATCTGACTCGACTGTGGAATCGTCTACCCCTAGAGCTTGTCCCCACAGGTTATCCATGAGCATATTCTTTCAGGGCAATCATGGTGGCTTATAGAAATGTGCGTTAATACTGACGAACAACGGGTTCTCTCAGGAAACATTCATCATTTTAGTGCTTGGCTGCAGGAAATGGTAACGGAAAGATGCGACAAGAGGGGCTGCTATTTCGCGGCCTCAAAAGGGTCAGCTGTCGCTTTTCATCCTCCTGGGAAACGTGAGACACGGTGTCACTTTCCTCCTAATCAGAAGCAGCATTTGTGCCACTCCCTGTGACACGGGGACAGGGCATTCAACATGGATTTCAGGAGCTTTGATCAATGGCGATAAATTGCCTGGCTGGTAGCTAGACAGTCGCAAAGACGATGACGGATACCGGGACTGTCCAATGAGAAAGATAATGAGGTGAATGATATGCCCAAGTAGCATTCAGGAAATGAACCAGCAGCTCAATTCAATGCATCCAACTCATTTCTTCTGCATATGAGAGTAAACAGTAGGAGACAGATGCACCCACAGCTCGTGTTTTACTAGAGAACAGTATTCTTCTCAGGTACTGAGAAGGCTCCATTGATTGAGCATCTGAGGGGCTCTCAGTCTAATGTTTTTATACTCACAATGCACCTCTCTGAGTTGGGAAAATGCTGTGATCCCCAAGCCACAGCACAGGCACAGAAAAACCCTAAGGCTTCGTCTACACTGCAGCTTTTGCTGTGAGAGCCTATGCAAATGAAGCTTGGATTAGCATATCACCATGCTTCATTTGCATAATTTATTCAAGCTGTTTTTGTGCAAGGGGTTTTTGTGCAAAAACAAGCAGCGTGGACTCTCTTTTTTTTTTTTTTGCACAAAACCCCAGTTTTGCACAAGATCCTTATGCCTCTCCTGGGTTGGCTGCCCCCAGCGTTGACGTAGCTTAAGGGTGCATCCACACTGCACCCATGGGTCAAAATAAGATATGCAATTTGAGCTAGGCAAATTGCGTATCTTCTTTCGATCTAATTTCAAAATAGTTTATTTCTAGATTTGGCAATGTCTACACAGTGCCAAATTTTGAAATAAAGCACTATTCTGAAATGTCCCTTTACCCTCATGGAGCGAGGCTTACAGGGACGCCGGAATGGCGCGCCCGTTATTTTGAAATCTATTTTGATATAATGGGCCCATTTAAAGATGTAGAACAGCTATTTCAGGATACTTTTGCTATCCTGAAATAGCACTGCTGTCTCGATGTAGCCTAAGTGGCTTACCCAAGACAATATGGAAAGTGTGTGGCAAAGCAGGGATTTGACCCTAGGCTTCCCGAGTGCCACGCCAATGCTCTAACCACTGATCCTTCTTTCCCTTCTACCAAACATCAGACTCAGTTTGCACAAACAGCACTACAGTTGACTCAGCAGGCCAGACATTGTAGGCTTAATCCGCAAACTTGGTTCCAAACAGGGTTCTTGGCAAAGAACCCAACACCAAGCGTAAATACTTGTTTTTCTGCTCCTCCCTCCATATTTAGGGTCTGATTTACCACCATCCCCAGCTCAATTTGGAGTGGCCTGCAGAATGGATGTAAATAGGGTAAAGAGACTCAATCCTATATGGGGATATACAATATAGATACTACATAATAATTCCATGGGGGAAGTTAAATATAAATAAATCGAAGCATTGTAGTCAGTGCTAGCTGGAAGTATTTTTACTGTTTTCTCCCCTTCCAGGCCACCCAGCTGCCAGGTGCCTGTTCTCTTCCCCCTTAGCCTCCCTCCCAGCCAAGAGGCCTTTCCCCTGACATGGGATGGGAGGCGGGAAAAGATTGGGCTATATATCCATGTGTGGGCAGGCAAGATGGCAGAATCCCAGCCCCACTGGCCACGCCCTTGGTGGTGCGGCTCCCCCCTGTGAACACTGCAGAATAGCTCCCCTCTGCGGGCTTGCTGCCCCCAGTGGTCATTCTCATATCACATCCCTCCGAATAGTAGCCCCTCCCTCTGAATGTTATGGAAAACAGTCCTTTTCCTGGGGCTTCCAGTTGTCCTGGCACAACCAAACCCCAACCTTGCTTTAAGTTAGGAGAAGAGGAAGCTACATCCCAAATTTAGTGGCCCTGCTCTTACAATTTAGGAGACTTCTTGAACCAACAGACTAGCAGACAGCCACACACAGACAGACAGACACACTCTAAAATATCTATATAGACAAACATATTGCAGACTTGGATCTGCAGAGTAAACTTTGCAATACAATCCTGCATTCAGGATTTGTCAAACTTCAAAAGTTCTCTTGCAAAGCATAACCTTACTTGAGTCCAAAAGCTGGATCAATATACAGTTTTCTACAAATACCTCCCAATTTTGAATTTAATCTACAATATCCTGAATCAAGATATCCATTCAATGGTATTGTCTAGCCCAGCTGCTGACATGTCTCCCCCAGCCCAAATGCATCTTCTTGGTGTTTCAGGTAAGCAGCTGAATCCAGATTTTCTCTGCTTAAAATAAGATCACCAGTATTGTGCCTGTTTGCTGCAACAATTCCAAGGAGAACAGACATCAGCCTGTCTCATAGTCTCAGCATCATCTAGGAGATTTAATATTTAATACTCATCTCTTACTTTACCCACTAAGCCAAGCAATGCATGAATCACTCTTCTGGCATCGGATGGAAAGCTCTGTGGATTTCCAGCAAATAATTAAAATTCAGTCAAGTAAGAATGACAAAGGGGGATTTGATGCTTAGTCAGCACTCTTGTGTTTTAACCAATCTGGGGCTGTTGCAAGCTGATTCGCCCCTGCCGTGGGTCTTGCACAATCATTTACACCAGTGCAAAGTGCAGAACACTATAACACATGAGATGGAGTACAGGGAATAGATAAAATAATGGTGCAATGGAGTCTTACAGTTTAGAAAATGCTTTATTTTTTTTTTCCACAAGGCTTTCTCTGATCTCCGGCTGCATCACAGGAAGGATACAAGATAATCATTAGGAAGCAGCATAGACAGCCATCAGAGTGCACATGTCAAAGGGAGAACACAAACATGCAAATGAAATAGATCACATGCTAGATGCTGTATAAGACACACTCGGGATTCAGTGCACAGCTCCCCTAGCCCAGCTATAAGATACCCCGGGATTCCAAGGGGATGGGGATCTTTTCAGGACACATTGCTTCCACTTTTTCCAAGGCCCTTTACTCCCATGGGAAGTTGGATATGTCCCTATGTTCTTTACACTTACTTAGAAATGAAAGTACTAGTGTAACCTTATAGTGCCACTTAGACCACTTACAACTAGAAATTAAAAAAAAGGAGCTCTATAGCCTAAGCTGAGCGCTAGCTGGCTTTTAATTCAAGCAGTAGAGGCTCCTACACTAAGCTCTAGAGGTCCCAGGTTCAAATCTGCCCAGTGGCGGTTACAGTAGGATAACACGCCAGTCTCAAAGTTTGGGCTGAACAAATACGCTGGAGGCAATTTTCATAGTTTGAGAAATACTTTTACTCATTTACACAATAATCCCTTACAATGGAAAGATCTGCCGCAGAACAGAACTTGATTTCCTGCGTTACCACGGTGGTTAGCGGATTGAAGAGGAAAGCAAGGCTGCAAAGCTTTGTCGGTACGCAAAACAATCATGGCAGCTGCTTTTTCGAGCATCTAAAATGACCTCATTTAATCAAGACAATTAAGAAACAATCAAAAATAGAAGTTTGGAGCTGTGGTGCTGTATGAGTGTGCCTTTCCAGATTTTCAATAGCTAGCCCCAATAAAAGAATGCAGGGGATTTTGTGCATGCCAGAAGAGAATACAATTCATTTTTTAACCTCCCACACTTAACAAGCACTCTATTAGGGTTAGACACTGGTTAATTAAAACGCCCCATGCAGCTGGGGTCTAATCAGTAATAATAATTACTTGCAGCTGTTTCCACCACCTTGCATCCTTTTTCTCCTCCCCTCTCTCCCTCCCCCAATAAAAAACTCTGTGGATCCTTGTAGTTACAGGAAGCGGAATGCATTATTTATGTGGATGCAGAGGCAAGAAAGTCTAGGCAGGCTACTTATTACTATAGCGGTAAGTTACAGCTATTGGCAATAGAAAATTGCATTTGGTGACAGATTTCTAACTTGTCAAATGAAATAGCTAAGTAACAACCAGTATTGAAACCGCCACACACAAAACCAGAGCTAGGACCAGGAGGCAGGTCGGAATTCACTGCGGAGTCCACTAGACCAGCAACAGTACGAACGATCCAGTAACAATGAACCTGTAATAATGAGATTGGATCTTTCCTTTGATCTACAGCCGGTCCACGAGTTGCGAATGGTTGACTTACGACCGTTCGCAGTTATGACTGAAGCTGTCGTAAATGGCGGACCCTGAGTTATGAACACAATCCGCGCTTACAAACAGCACGGTCGCGTGTAACTCTATGGGATCCAACTTACAAACAAACCGAGTTATGACCAATTGCTTGGTCCGTAACCAATTCATAAGTCAGGAAGAGGTTGTATTGATAGGATTATGTTTAAATGCATTTGCTCAAGTTAGGGATGTCCAGAGGATGTGTGGAGGGAAACAACCCTAGATGGCACTATTTAATTTAGTGGCCAAGACGAAAAGTAAATTACGGTCTTTAGTGAGGAGTTTTATACTTGATCCTCTCCCACTAAAACAATGCGCTTTTTATTCAGAAAAATCATTACCTTTGTCTACGATGTCAAGGAATAGCAAACTGGCTTTCAGGCAAGCCAGAAACACTCATTTCCTGGCATACTAAGCAATGACCTAGCACGGCAGACATGTTTCTGTCCAGTTGACATCTGTGCATGCATTCTGCAACAATGTCTTTCAGATTTCCTTTCCAAGCTGGCCATGGTCAACACAGATCATGCCACCTGCATTGATGCAGAGGCCGTGTTCCTGAAGTGAAGGCTAAGGAGCAATGGCAGCCGGGGGAAATGATGTGACTTGAAGAAGGAATGGTGCATGTGTGCTTCCCAAAGCTACTCTCCGCCTTCTTTTTTCAAGCAGACGGATCTCTGACTTCTTGCAGATGAACAGGTGATGCTGGCAATTCCCCACTACACCTTGACATGTACCTTGAAAAGCCTTAGTAATTTCAGGGGGGCTCCAGATGATGGCTCCTTGCTTAGAGACCAGACAGGAGATTCATTAGGTTCATGGTGTGAGCCTGGGTCCTGCAGGATCTTAGTTCAATTCCCTGCTCTGTCACATGTTTGATCCTTCACACGTCACTTGGGCCAGATCCTCAAAAGGTATTTAGGTGCCTTTCTCCCATTAGGCACCTACATACTTTGAGGACCTGGGCCTTATTTGCTCCCTGCCTCGGTTTCCCATCTACACAATGAAGACAGCTGCACTTTCTTGTCTTACACTAACAAGTGTGAGGCGCTCATTACCTGGGACAGATGATGCTTGCTGAACCTCTCTGGTCCGGAAACATTGATCGTCTGGAACAATTTTAGCTAACCCGATGTCCACTTTTCATGGGTGTAGCCAAGTTTCCCGCAGTCCTGTAAAGTTTGTTTACAGCTCCCAGTCCTGACTCTCAGTGTTCTGTGCTGTTATTTAACTCTAATTTACCCCTAAGCCCTGGTCTACATTAGGGACTTATTTCTAAATAACCCCCCTTATTTCAAAATAATAAATGGAGCATCCGCACTACCAAAGCCCATTATTTTGAAATAAGGGGCTGGTTATTTTGAAATCTGTATTCCTGCTTTCCTCATTATTTTGAAATAGTTATTTCTGGAGTTATTATTTCAAATTTAGTTATTTTGAAATAATTTCCTAGTGTAAACATGCCCTAAATGTCCTCTAAGGTACGTCTACATAGCAGGTATTTTGGAATAACGTGCGTTATTCCGAAATAAAGTTATGTATTGTCTATGCAAGAAATAAATTCAAAATAACGGGCTTCTTACTCCAACTTCCTGTAAACCTCATTTTATGAGGATTAAGGAAGTCAGGGGAATAGCAATTTATTTTGAAATTAGTGCTGTGGAGACAGCACCAAATTTCGAAATAAGCTACTTCGAAATAAGCAAGCTACATAATTTGCGTAGCTCAAATTGTGTAGCTTATTTTGAGGTATGCACTACTGTGTAGCTGTAACCTCTCAGTCCAGTAAGCAGTGGAAGTGTTGGTAATGCCAGTAGACAATATTGACCTCCCTTGGTCTGGAAAATTCTCTGGTTTGGAACCTCTGGGCATATGTAGAAAGAGGTGGACAGGGGAGCATGTGAACACAGCTGGAACATCCTCTGTCAGTTCCGTGAGCTGCAATATGTCACAAACATTGCACTAGGTTGCAGAAAGTTTCTCTGAAACCCTAAGCCACCTAATTCTCACCAGGTGAACCTTACTACGTTGTGAGATGATGTGGTACCAGGTTAAACTCCCAATTTCTTCTTGCTCCTTGCTAATCACCAGCCCTTACCAACAATGCTTTAGTCATGCCATCAGTGGCTGGTGGTGTTTCTGAGGCTTAGGTTCTTAGCGCCGGTTCCTGCTGGCTATAGGCACTGGGGCTCATGGCAGGAAGAACTGCAGACCTCCATCTGAAGGTGGCTCCATCTCTCCCAAGTGGCCATGAATGAAATGCAACCTTTTCAGCCGTATGCTGACATTGAACCTGTGTCCTTGAGAGGCCCTTCAGCACCACTGTGGGAAACAGCGCAGGGATGGCGTGGAGAGTCTTTTGTAATTATTTGGTCTAATCCTATTAGGAGAAGAAAGACTTCCATTTGCTAATGTAGCAAATACGTTCCCTACCAGCAGCCCCCCTGCTTTTAAACTAAAAACTCAACAAAAACCTCAACCCAGCTGACGTTTATTGGGTGTGTGAAACATATGCTTGAAAGGAAAAGGTATTTATTAAAGAATGGCAAATTTGGAAGCTACAATTTTGCACTCCCCGTTATATAAGGGAGAACAATCTGAAGATGCCATTGCATGGTTAAAGGGGTATGCCATCTAAGCAGAAGATGCAACTCTTTATAGCAAAATATTCATATAGGGTCCCATTGGTGGCTGGCAAAGTTGCTGTTAATGTAATGCCGTTGTGATGGGATGAAGCAACCCCTCACTTCTGGGGAGCACGGGGAATCCCGGGAGGAGGGGCAGCCCGCCGGAGACAGTGGCTGGACAACCGCAGGGACGAATGTTCAGGTCCCGCGCGGGGGATTGGGCGGGGCCAAAGAGAATGCCGGCGCAGGCTCAGGAGGCGCGAAACGCGTCAGCCAGGAAGCGCCAAGTTATGATGTCACCTGCTGGTTCTACAGGGCGTCATGAAGCGCTCCAGCATGCGTCGGGCACGGAGGGCGCCGAGTGATGATGTCACCTGCCAGGTCGGCAGGACATCATAAAATTCATCGGCGCGACAAGGAGGGAAGGAGGAGGCAGGGGGAATGCGCTGAGGGAAGGACACCGTTTCTCCAGGGAGGTTCAAAAGGGCGGCTTATGCCCTAGAAAAGGGAGGCGTTGGACCTGGACGCGGAGATAGGAAGTGGCCCAGGGCGGGGTCGTGGAGACTGTGGGCGGATGCATTTAGGGGCAACTTCCCCATCCGCTAGGCGAGGGAGAAAACATCCCTGCCTTAGGGCCCTGGGCCGGGACCCGGGAGAGTGGATGGGCTCGGGTTCCCCTACCCTGCTGTCTGTGGCCAAGTGTTTGGTACTAGCCAGCGCTAACGCAGGCAGCGGCTCACCTCCATGGTATGGATGGTGCCGCGTATGTGTGTGAAGGGTAAAAATGGTGATGGGGAAATACCATAAATGGGGCAATAAGCTGAGATGCTAAGCGGGATCCCCTACAGCCGTGATAACGTTATATTGGTTTTTACGTCCTTGGTTGCAGAAATTAGCTCTTTCAAATGTTGGCCAGAAATTCAGGTAGAGGTTACATTTCTAGTGACCTGATTTATTTGGCAATAAACAACATTATGAGCCAAACATTTAATTCCATAACAGGTTTAGAGCATCTCCCTCATGCATCACTCAAAGAACAAGTTCTTTAAGACCATCAGATAATTTGAGAAACATGTTCCTGACCTGTGTAAGCAAGGGCATTTAAATTATATCTAAAACCACCTGTCTGTTGCTGTATGACATGCCTGCCTCCCCATAAGCCTGCGCCCGCTGACATCAGTGGTTAAACTGCCACGTACGCCACTGATACGTGATAGCGTCCATGCACGTGGTCTGGCACATGCTTAGCCAGATCGTGGTCCCACTGAAATGGAAGTCAAAAGTCTTCCTGACAAGAAATGGACCCCACTTTGGTTTCTCTGTCATGCTTATCTGCACACCCATTTCTGGAGTATAGAAGTACTTCGCCATCTGTAACATCACGTGAAGTAGGGCAGTATTATTACCCCTACTGCACAGAGGGGGAACTGAGGCCCAGAGAGGTAACAGCCCAGATCACCACAGGTATTGAGGTTAGGGAATTAACTGGTTAACTGTTAATTAACCAGTGAACCAGTAAGTCTCACCCTTAATGGGTGAGGCTTACTGGTTCCTATTAATTAGTAGGGACTGGAGCAGCTCCCTGCCCGCACCGGCAGGGGACTGCTCCAACCCCTATTTGCAGTGAGCCAGGCACTCCTCCTGCCACAGATTACATGCTGGCTCCCTGGGAGCCGGCTGCAGAGACTGCAACAAAGACAGGTCTCCAGTAGCTGGTCTGGCAGCAGCCGCAGCTCCCAAGGAGGCAGCATCACCGTGGGTTCTACAATATAAAGCTTAAATAAGCTTAATACTGCAGAGCCCACAGTGCATGTAACTGCTAGGAGTTTAGTTGTTCCGGGGTCACATTTTTAAATGAATTTTTACATCCCTAATTGAGGTGCCCAACTCCTTTTGTCCAAGTTCACCAAAAGTTTTTGGCAGAGCAGGCACCTAGCCCTCCCAAACCGCAGTTTACCAACCTAACCACTGGACCTTCCTGTCCTCTGTCTTAGCTGAACACCCATGAAAGACATTTTGGTACTACTACTCTTTATCCCCTTCTGCATTTGCTTAATCAGCTTTTATGTTCCTGAAGGATTTAGGAATTTGAAAGCAAAGGAGCATTTCTGGAAAAATCTAAGGTGGGGCCGTTCGTGAGCAAACAAGAGTGGGAGGCTTGTCACGAGTAGGCATGCAGAATATTACAGAGGGTATGCAAATTCATTGTGGGACCTTATAGAACATTTCTTTCACTCCCCTATCAAGTGCAAGTAATTGCAAGCCTTCTTCACAGCTGCCCACGCAACAGAAACAAAGGGGGAATATTTAGATTTGTGGCGAGAGAAGAGAGAACATCAATCCAAAAGTCACAGTCCTCTCAGAGACAAATCACTGTTGGCAATGATTTATATGCGAGTTATAAAACCCAGGGAAGTAACATGGAGATTCAGACCTGTCTGGTACAGCCCAAATGACTGTCAGAGACCAAAAATAGTGACTCCTCTCCTTCTCATGAATGTTCCATCTTAAAATTGTACATTCTCTCAGTATACACCGTGTGGAAAAGAGACAATTATAGAAATCCAATCCAGAAACTGGAGCAATGCTCACTACTCCCTAGTTTACCAGGAAACGCACCCCTCCTTATTCACTCTTCCCTGTAACACAGTCAGGGTCACGGTTTTGTCCTGGTGATGAGTAAATTGCGGTCTACTTTTCCTCTGCACCTAGACAATCCCCTTCCGAATTTGCAGGCTTAGTCTGCCTTGGGGAAGACACATTTGACATCTTCCAAATTATTACCAATGAGCCACAGTGTTAGTCGCACTGTTCCTCTGCACGGGGGTGAATCGTTCCTGCTTTATGCCTGCACCTAGCCTCAGAATTCATAGATCGATCCTACAGTTTACCTTGTTGCCAACCCAGTCACCCAGGAACCTTATAATTACTTGGGTGCACACCACTCTCCACAAAGACTTTGAGATTCGAATTCCCGTCCTCTGTTGTCTACATTCTCATGTCACACCCTACCACCAAGGGCCTTTTGCTTGGAAAGCAAAACTCCTAACCATTTGAGCTAAGGAAGGGTCTTGGTTGGCTGCTGGCAGCTCAGGAAAATTAGATATCTAGATGAGCCATAAGAGTCATGCTTTGGTCCACTGAGTCACCACAATGCTCTTGCTTAGCTCCTCTCTTCTGTGATGAAATGCACCTATGCTATTGAGGGTCAGTGTATGATCTTGTCTCCCGAGTGACTTAACACAAGCCAGGATGCAGATCTTCCATGTGCCAGCCTGCCACGTGCTAACTGCTTGTACTACCGTGCACTATAAGTTCCGTGATGCACTCTGACACACTCCCATTTTTTATAACCACTTACACCAGAGATGGGCAACCTAGGCCAGTGAGTGGGCTGGATGACCTACATAGAGACCAAATATTCTAATTGTACACAGGTGGGCGGATTTCCTTCTCTTGCCTTCCAAGAAGCCAGGCATTGACACATAGATCTGAGATCTGTTTGTTAAAATTTGTTCAACTACTTATTGGCCTAAGACTGCAAAAACATACGGAATCCATACTTCTCAAGCATCTTAACCCCCAAACAGAAAATAATAGATTCAATATGCTTAGATGCCAGAGACGGGCTTTGGATTCAGATCCCATTGGGCGGGGAGAACATGAACACTACGGGCATGTCTTCCCGCCATGGAAGATTGATGCTGCCACAATTGATCTTCCAGAGTTTGATTTATCAAGTCTAGTTAAGACCTGCTAAATCGAACTCAAGAGGGCGTCCCCGGCCATGTTCAATACTCATCCTTTTGTGAGGAGTAAAGAAAACCAATGGAAGCATTTGCTTCCATTGGCCTCCCACTGTGGGGATGCTGTCAAGTTCAGCTTACAGTAAGCTGACTCCAGTTACGTGTTCTATGTAGCTGGAGTTGCATAGCTTAAGCCGAGCTGCTAGGTCTACTATAGACCTGGCCTGATTCTGAGCTACTAAAGATAGTTATGCATTTGAAAGAGGAGGACTGTCGCCTGAGGGAGCATTATATATTCAAGTGTGTAATTAGTTTTTAAAGATTCTTCTGACCTTTAGCAGACTATGTGATACTAAAAAGAGTGCTTTTTCAGCATTTGGCAATGAATACTCCCCATTACGTGTACAGAAGAAGTAGCACCAAAATGATTTAGCCAAGAAGTTTGCATGTTCTACAACACATTTTTAGGGGAAGGTATGAGAAGGAACGGAGGGAGAAAGTTATTACTGGCATGGGCCTGGCCCAAGCCACTCACCTGAGCCTTGATTCCCCCACGACGCAGGGCTGGCATTGCTGTTTGCCTCCCGCCCGTTCCTCCGCATCCCATTTTCTTGACAAAAGCGGGAATTTGTCCTGTTTGCCAACTCGGTTACTCGTGCCAGCATCAGTCAGACACACGACATGACTAATGAAGGGAGCAAGACGGTCGTTCCACTCAATTCACTACCCTGTTCTGCCTCATTTGCTTTATAGAAAATGGGGAAGGCTACTGAATTTCCTAATTAAGCAAGCAACTGAATGAGTTTAGTACAGGCCTATAATCAGATAACCAGCCAGCTTTCACACCGAACAAGAGAACAGAAGAATGATACCACAAAAAGCGTTGATGCTGCCCGTCAGTTATCTAGTGAGGTGTTTATTCCATTTGGCATCTAAACAGTCCCCGAACTTTTGGAGTTTCACTTACTGAATTAGAGACTCAAAGATCTGAGAAGTGGGTCCTAGCGCAAGCTACCGTAGCACCTGCTACGGAGTATATTACGCAGGAAGTCAGACAGAAGGAAACGCCTCCGTGGTCATCCAGTTATTTGCACTGCATGGGTCTTTATTTCACAGGGCCCCTGCATTAGAGTTCTGTCGCCAAGCCAACAGTGCCTGAGATATCCTATGGTGCGTATCAGCCCTATGAATCAGCAGTGACCTCGAAACGCATTCTGTTTGGAATAAGCGCTCACAGCGCTCACCCTGCGGGAGAAATCAATAGGGAAGGGGGAAGGGGAAAGAAACTATTCTAAGGCCCTGAATATCATCTAATCATATTCAACTGCGGAGTGCCAGTCTCCTGGATTTATTCCTCACACAGAAAAAATATGCAGATGGATAAAGCTAATGTACTTTTATGCCCTTTTCCACTCTGGCAGCTGCATTTAAGCATTATAAACTCTTCCACTTATTCCTCGGCTGCTGCAGTGTCAGCTTCTTCCCACTTCAAGAGCGCTCAGACCAGTTACTGCTTTTTCCCTCTTTGACCTCCACGGGAAAGAGCAGTGCAGGGGAGAACGGACTTTGTATTAATTGTCTGTGCTCCAAAGCATGATGCAGACAAGCTTTCTATGGGAACTAGCTAATCCAGCTCAAAGCTGCAGTGCTAACCAAGCTCCGCCCCTGTGGGAATGAAAGAACCACCAAAGAGTACAGCTAAAGAAAATGCTGTGAGATTAAGGGCAGACACTTAACACAACTCAAGGGCTGAGAACCAGAGGGTGCCTGAAGATTTCTTAGACCTCTAGGAGAGGCGCAATGTTAACTATTTGCTTGTAATTGTTTCTTTTTTGATCGCAATCAGCTTTTGCTCTTAAATAGGAAATTTAATTAGATGCATATTCAACCGGTCCAGTGTCACGTATAAGATCCCTCCAATTAAGATGACAATAAGTTCTCAGGGGGCTGATTCACTACAGATTGAATCTCTCTAGTTTGGCACTCTCTGCTCCGGCAACCTCCGTGGTCTGGCATGATTTTAGTTAGCCAGATGGCCACTTATCATGGGTGTGGCTGAGTTTCCCATGGCTCCATAAAGTTTATTTGTGGAACCATAATATAATTAATTATAATTATATTATATTATAATTATATTATATTAGTAGTCCTGGCTCTTAGTGCTCTCTGCTGTTATTTAGCTTTAATTTACCCCAACTGTCTTCTAAGAGCCCAGTAAGCAGCGGAAGCGTTGGTAATGCTGCTAGACAATATTGACCTCCTATGGTTTGGCAAATTCTCTGGTTCGGCACCGGTCAGGTCCCGAGGGTGGCGAACTAGAGACGTTCAACCTGTAATATGTGACTCTCAAATAAAAGGCATGATCCAGTAGAGTAGTTTCCTGACTCAATGCCCTAGCACTCATATTAGAGGGTGCTGAGTTATTGGGGAGGTGCTATCTTTCAGACGTGGAACAATATCCTGAATTCTTGTGGTCAGCGATCCTGTAGTATTATTGATGAGACTCGGGGGGGCTGTTCGTCCCACTGTATGAGCAAAATTGCAACCTGAGTATCTGCCTTCTGCCTCTCTAAACTCCCTTAGTGGTTTCAATTGGATACAACCTTCTTCAGTTCCTGCTCTGGAGTAAATCACTGTGTAGTGTTGCTAGGCACTGTTAAAACAGTTGCATCGTTTCATCCAGAGGTCTGCACGTCAGTGGGAAGTGTGGGAGAGTGATATATTTTGTAGGTACGGGAAACCAGCGTGAGCTCCTTTGGGATAACGGATGGTAAATAAATAATCGATTCGTATTATTCTATCCTGCTCGTCCTCCAGCTCTTCATTCTGAGCACATATTCCATGAACCATCTTGTTTGTATTTCTCACGTAGACAGAACATTAAAAGGGAGCAGCTGTTAAACTCAGGATACAGGGGAGTCAAGTAAAACAAAGGATAGAATGAAGGCAGAAACTCCCTCTCAAACCTTTCTACACCCCAATAAGCCTGTACAGCACAGGGGCTCCAAAGAGCAGGCCCTCTGACACATCCTAATTGCTGCAATACTTAGACGTAAGAGAGTTTGGAATTGAGTTTTGCTCTCAGGTTTGCATTTCCCTGTGCTGGTAGGGTTTGGTCAGTCCCTTAACATCCCACACCTGTCAACAACTGGCAGGTCCGCCAATGTGGGAGGGCGAGAGGGGACAGCTGTCCTGGGGCCCAGTGACTCAAAAGGGCCTGGAGCTCCAAGCAGCAGCCCTTTAAATCGCTTCAGTTGGAGATTTGCAGCTGGCAGGGGCAAGATATCAACAGTCCTGCCTCTTCCGCCCAAGGCCCCGCCCCTTCTGGGGGCCCAGAGCCCCCCCCCCCACCTTGCCTGTCAGCTGCCCTTGACAATGGTTTAGTTATTACTTAGTCCTGCCTTGAGAGCCAGGGCCTGGACTAAATGACCTGTTGAGGTCCCACTCCTATGATTCTATGACCAATGGAAGTTAATTGTTGCTAGCAGCATTAAAAACAGCAACAAAACCCCAGAGCAAGTGAAAGCTCTGAAAACTAGACCAGTGTTTCTCAACCAGTGGTACGAGTCCCTTACGGCTACTCGAGAGAAGTCTGGGGGTTACATCAACACAACTGAAATTTGGAGAAAACAGAATTTTTGTTTTACGTTTTACAGCGCGTTAATATTTTTGTACTTTTTACACCCAAAAATTTCATCGCCCGCCCGGCTACGATTAAGCTGTTTAAACAAATGTGTTGCAATGGTAGAAAGAAAATTTGTGTGTCTGAAAACTGTAGGTACTGGGGGTACTTTAAATATATATGTACATAGGAGATAGCGGTACTTCATTAAAAAAAGGTTGAGAAACACTGAACTAGACCACAGGATAACGCCATTGGCCTTAATGGCTCATTTCAAACCAAACCAGATCTAGTCTCTGAATTCCATAAAAACTAAAGAGTGAGCATGCCTTGGTCCATTTAGAGGTTTGGAGAAGCATCCAGAAGGCTGAGCCAAAAACTATGCAAGTCTCCACATCCCTCAAAACGGGCGGACGGGGGGTCAATACTGAAAAGCTACTGCACCATTGGCATTATTGGATCTAGGGATGTGAATGGTTAACTGGTTAACAAGTAGGCCTCACCCTTACCTGGTGATGCTAACTGGTTACGGTTAATAGGCAGGAGGTGGAGCCCAAGACCAGCCAGAATAGCCCCTGCCTCCCCACCCCCCTGCCCCTGTTTAATTGGTTAACCAGTTAAACACAATGTTGAACCAATTAACTAATTAAATGGGATATTACATCCCTAATTGGCTTACTTCCTTTTGCCCCTCCCCGACTCCTCTTCCCCTCACAGATACCTGTTCAAGATTGCTCCCTTTACATTGATATTGTAGCGCTTGCCTGTTCATATTTCCACTGGTTTCTTTCCTTACTGTTACTAAGGAGACAAGTGCCATTTGGTGGATCAGGCCCTGATTCGGGAGTCAGGAGATCTGGGTTTTATTCCCAATTCTGCCACCTTGTCACTCCCCTCTCCATCCCTTGTTTCCCTTCCCACATGTGTCTATTTCCCTCTAGTTGGGGCAGAGACCTTCTCTCGCTGTGTTTATTCCTCACTCAGAGCTACATGGCCTCCATTTTGATTGGTGACCTCAAGGTGCTATTGTAATACAGAGTAATTTCCTTCTTGCCCGTTTTCAACAATAATAAAAGTTCTGCAGATCGAACAACGGCCTCATTTCTACCCATGTATCTATTCTGAAGGCTAGAAGGTCTTATGGAGAGCATGAGTTAGCTTCCTGATTTTTTATTGCACAGGTCAGAGCAGGAGAGACCCCCAGCTTGACTCCAGTTTGCAGGAGTAGCAGAGACAGCCAACAATTGAATTTGTAAATGGAGTGAACTAGAACTGAAAGTCATTGAGAGGAATGCCATGATGTAAATTAAAAAAACCCTATTTGTGAGGTGGCTGCAGGCTGGGAGGGCCCTCCAAACGCCACTGGATTTTACCTCAGAAAAGTATTCTCTTTTCCTGCCTAAAACTCAGCTCCCTAAGAGCCGTCCAGCTCTTTGCAGGAGACTGAATCTCCAACTCCTAACTCTCAAAGACTGCATGATTAAAGAGTATCTGCTAATTCAGAAGGCAGCTGGGCCCAAAAGAAGGGTTATTAATCTGAAAAACATAGTTGGAAAGAAGGCTGTCCCCCTTGAGCTTCTGTTGGGAGAGAAATAATTAGCCAGTGTGCTGGGGAGGTTCTTATCAAATACTCGTTAGTAATTTTTAAGGCGGGTACGATGTGGGAGACAGAGGAAGGGTTAGACCGATTCTTATTTGGCCTGAAAGTTCATTCACCACTAGCATAAAGTGTGTGATTTCTTTTAGATTTTAATATGCAGACTCTTGATTAGTGAGCTAATTATTCCTGATAGCAGAAGTCCATATTAGCACATACTAAAATACAGTCTATAGTTGGTTTAAAATTATAGGCATTAAATGGGAAATGGAAGCACGATTTTGAGCTTGAACTAGCGTGACAGCCAGAATCCCTTTGTGTGGTCTTTGTGGTGTCTGTCTGGATCAACTCCGTTTAAGATGCAGGTCGGAAAATGCATTATTGCACTGTGAAAAACTGCATAGTTGTGAAAATACTGAGCTGTACATGGGATGGACTGAGCAAATTATTATCCATGGACAGAAGAGATGAGCACTGCTAGCTGACATGTCACATCTGTAGACTGAGTATTACAGCTAGCTGGCTGGCTTTTTCCCTCGCCCCCCCAATTGTCTACACTCTTGGATGCATTCTGTTTTCATTGTGCCTAGTTCTCTGAAAACATCCACTCGATGTGCAGTGGCAGTCAAAAAAGCTAACAGCGTTTTGAGAACCATTAGAAAAGAGACAGATAACATGGAACATATATTTCCTCAATATAAATCCACGGTACGCCCATATTTCAAATACTTTGTGCAGATGTGGTCCCCCCATCTAAAAAAAGATATTTTGAAATTTGAAAAGGTATAAAGAAGGGCAACAAAAATGATTCCGGATAGGAAACAGCTTCCCTATGAGGAGAGACTAAAAAGACTGGGACTGTTTAGCTTGGAAAGAGCTGAGTAAGGGGAAATATGACAGAGGTCTACAAAATCATGAACGGTGTCGAGAGAGGGAAGTGTTATATACTCCTTCATATAACATAAGACTCAGAAGTCACAAAATGAAGTTAACAGGCTGCAGGTTTAAAACAACCAAGAAAATACTTCTTCACACAAGACACAGTCAACCTGTGGAACTCCTTGCCAGGGGATGTTGTGAAGGCCAAAACTATAAAAGGGCTCACAAAAGAATTAGATAAGTTCATGGAAGATTGGTTCAACAGTGGTTATTAGCCAAAATAGTCAGAGATACAAACCCATGATTTGAAGGTTCTCTTGCTTCTATTTGCCAGAAGCTGGGAATAGGTGACAGAGGATGTATCACTTGATGATTTCCTGGTCTGTTCATTCTATCTGGGGCATCTGGATTTGGTTGCTGTAGGAAGACAAGATGCTGGGCTAGATGGACCATTGGTCTGACCCAGTGTGGCCGTGATTATGTCCTAGGCTGTCATTTAAGTTTAGGAGAAAAGAAGTCGAAGTGAAATTCATGCAGGGAGCAGAGTCAACTCCAGGTTCTGCCTCCACTACAGCTCTGAATAGAGACTCTACAACAGGAACATGGGAGGAGCAGGGTGGCACAAAGGTAGTGATGCATGTGGATCGGTGAGGTTGCCCCAACATCTTACAACCTGGCAGAGAGGGGCTGCAGCTGCTATTTCAGTCCAAACAAAGGCCTGAAAGGAAGAACGCACTGTACAACTGAAATATCCTTTCCCCAATTTGGAAGTGCTGGGATTTCACCTTTCTAACCCCTCTGTACTGTATCCATGCAGAGCCCCAATATTCCGTCTTTTCACACCTCGGGTGGGCTTTGTCTTTAATCAACAACATGGCCAGAACTGATTCCAAAAAGGGCTGATTTTTTTTTCTTTTTCAAGAAGAAAGACAGTCAAATCCCCAGTTAATTAGCTCACTTGGGTTTGCTGCACCCGGATTTCCAGAACAGGGATCTATTTTAGGAAAAATAAATTTGGGACGTTTGTCTAAAGGAGGCCATCTGGAAGTAATCACGCTGCAGCAGTACAGGTGTCTCTGGGAGTCAGGGATCCTCATTATTCAGCAATGCCCCTTCAGACAAATGTTCCCCCCAAAGGTATCGCTCTTTTCTTTGATTCTCGTGCAAGTTTTGCCTCTTTTCAAGTCCAACATCTCCCAAGTTGCTCATTAGTTTGAACCCGTTTTACCCCTAGCATCTCCACGATGGCATTTCTTTGGGGGGAAGGGGCGGGGGAATGAAAAAGAGAAAACTCCTCTTCAATGTCTTTTCCTTCTCTCAACTGTCAGGGGTTCTGGTTTCCTGACAGCCCCCACGCCCCTCCCACTGTTTCTCTACGCTTCAAAGCACCCCACATCCTCACCTGCCCTCCCCACAGCAGAACCACCTAAGTCCATCCAAGGGCCGATTTTCCTCTCCTCTCAGCCGCCAGCCCATCTGCCAGTGAATGTGACTGGCTTCCCCTTTCTTGATCTCCGTCCATGGCTTACCAGCAGGTCAAACGTCCTCAGAAATTCTTCTGCCTGCATGCATGGTGTACATCAGGACTACTCAACACAGCCTGTGGGCTACATGTGGCCCGCAGTGCGGTTTGGGTTTACGTGGGGCTCAACATGCAGCCCGCGGGTGGGATCTTTTGAACATGGCCTCCACTGGGAACACACTCCACAACGGTGAGGCGTCTCCCAGGTGGGGTGAGCACTGAAAGACACAAGTGGACAGGCTGGCTGGAACAGGGTGTCGGCATTTCTAGCCCCCAAAGAGGAGATGCCAGGAGCGCTGGGGCATTGTGTGAAAGAAGCTATTTGCATATGTTTGCATATATATTTGCATGTATATGCAACCACACTTAAGTTGTGGCCCTCGGCATGTACTGTATCATTGTGGCCCCTGGGGCTTCTAACGTTGAGTAGCCCTGGTGTACACAGAGATGCTGCCAAAACACTCTACGGAACACCCAAAACACAGAGATCACACACCCACTTCTCCCCATGGAGGGATTTTGTTGCAAACTCCTTCCTGTGCAAGGTTCTGCTTATGGCTGGTGCTCCCCTCATTGTCTAGTGCATCATCCCGGCAAATAGTTACTTCACGATCTCACCATGTTATAACTTCACAAGTCAGACTACCTCTTGAGGGACCACTTTGTCAAATATGGGCAAAGCCACACAACACAATATTTGACTGCCATGGTGATAAAGCAGAACAGTTTGACAGCAAGTCTCTTAGCCATGCAAAGACAGACACTATTTTTTCCCCTTTCTAAGCGCACAGTTAACTAAAAACATGTAATACCAAAGCACTGAGTTGTCATGGGGGCAAAGTTTCAGAATTACATCTCCCTCAGCATCACCACACAGAAAAGAGTTATAGGATGCAAGGGATTTGTTGCAGGTCACTGCAGTCCTGAAAACTGAAGAAAAATGACTTCCATCCCTCGCTGCTCAGACGTGACCTCGGCAGCCGTGGCTAATGATAGCACAAAGGGCTCCGATTACTAGAGATTTGCTTACTTAGCTCATCCAATCCTGCAGGGGAAATTCTACCACACAGAACTACACTGATGGAGACCAAAAAAGCTCTGATTAAGTTTTCAGTGCTAAATAATAATAATAATAATAATAATGAATAAAATAAACTTCTTGGAAACCATCCTACAAGTATAATTTACTTTGCATTTGGAAGAAGAAACAAACCATCTGACAGGGCTATTGCGGTAAGTTAGGGTCACCCATAAATCCTTGGATGACGAAAGAGGATAGGAATAGGTTTTGACCTGAATTTTCTCCCTCCTCTCCTAGATTTCCAAACCATTCTGTTGTCAGTCACTTTCACATGCTTGGAGTGAGGGGGGTTCATTGAGATTATGCAGAGTCGTTGTCTGTTCATGTTTTCATCTACTGATCCAGCTGAACTCTTGGTTAATTACAAGCACCAATCCCTTCATTTTATGAGAGACTAATGCTTTTGAGGGCCCCTCAATTTTTGGGTATCAGACTTGAGACACTTTCAAGGAACATGATCTTAGAAAGGAGTGAGCCCTTGCCCACTGGAAACCACAAACCCTTAAGATGCTTCAAGATGGGCCACCGCAAAAATGAGGCACCTAAAATCACTGGTCACTTAAGAAAATTTAGGCTAAGGCTAATTTATTTTCTACAATGTTCTGAGATTCGCCCTTGTGTTTGGCTAATGACAACTCTGCTGGCGAGTTTACTGAAGCAATATCTAATTTTCCTCAGTGTGGGGGAAGGAAATAATTTATTTTACCTCCTGTGGCAGTTACAAGATTCAAAACTACTGCGAAATGGGCATGAGCCCATCAAAATCAGGAGAAAAAACCCCTAAGCCACTCCATATCACCTATGAAGGCGTAAATGTCCCACATCTTGGCCTGCTCCATGTGTCGGAGTCTACCCTCAGGCCAAGCGACGATAAAACACCATTCAGCTTTGGGAGTGACTGGACGACCTGAGGAGCAAGACCGTCGGGTCTGCGTATGCTCTCAACTGTTTAATTCTACTGATTTTAATGGAGTGACTCCTCATTGCCATCAGTGTGAGAGCTGGTTTAGGTCACAGAACTCAGAGAGGCTATTTTAAATACCCAGTCCGAAGCAGACCTTTCAGGGGAGTTGTCGTTTTGCCCTGCCGTTATGCCTCAGAAATGTACGATCCTGTTTATTACTCCAACCTGTCAGGCTGAAAGATTTTTGCCAGCCCCTAATTTCTTATTTTCCCTCGGCACACCGTTAAAAGCACCAATCAATCCAGTGGCTAGAAAGAAATCGGCAGGCATTAATCTCATTTCTCAGGTTAAGCCTGGAGAATATTCTGGGTCCCACTTCCAGGCATTTGGCTTTGAAAATTCTATAGGATGCTCCCACAGTAGCTATGAAAGAGGAATTCAGGGCAGCTATATATAGTTTACGCTACGGTGCAGAACGCATTTCATAGAAACACTTGAACCGTCATGAGGGATCAGACCAATGAGGGATCATTCACCCCAGCAGTAGCCAGGTCCTAATAGTTCAGAGGAAGGTGAGTATGAGGGAGTGAAGAAAGAAGGGCCTGGCACCCCCGGGGTCCCGTATTTCAGGTGGGGACAGCAAGGGCACACCACACTCCAGTGCCATGTGCTGAGGAGAGGGAGGGAGGTACCAGAGCCATTCCTGAGGACTCCCCCCAACTCAGGAAATTCCCAGCAGGGGACTTGGGTGGTTTCCTCTCCCTCTGCGCTGCTGGAGCGTGGCCCCTTGCTTTCTGAAATTATATGTGTGGCTGTACCATCGTTGGCTGAGGCTCTGATGCCCAAAGACTGATACAGCTGCATTCGTGAACACTGACACCTAAAAATAGATGGATAGATCCAATATTCGGGTGGGTCACTCCCTGTTACCGAGGGGTAGTCCCATTATCCATTCATGACGCCAGAGGGGAAAAAGTGTGTCTGGAGGGCTGGTTCATAAAGACTTTGACTGTTTGCATGTACTTACAGGAGGAGGCATTAGTTCCTTCAGTTGATGCTTGTATCCTAAACACAGGCTCTGCAACACACAGAAGGTAACAACAAGGTCAGAAAGAGATACAAAAACAAGCACCACATTGTATTGGGCAAGCCAGACCTTGTCTTCCCCAGAAAAAAATAAAAATTAAAAAAAAACCCACCAAAGAAAAAGAAAAGCGTCTCCCAAAAGTGAAGAGCTTCCAAGTCACGACAGCATATCCAGGGCATGCCAGGAATAAACAATTGATGCCAAAACGATCCATTGTCCTTGGAGGGAAAAGTAAGGGGGGAAAAAAGTGCCTGGAACAGCATGAGAGGCCAGCCAGAAAGCAGAGGGCCTGCAAGCGGCTGTTCCCTCCTGCGCATTGAGCAATGAAGGACCGAAAGGAAATAATTCTCTAGATTAGAACAAAGCCAAATGGATCATCGAAGCTACCTGATATAAGTGCTGTGCTTAGGAGCTGCTGTGACTAAAAGAGAGATTCGTCTATGAGATCCATCCATTTTGGACAGATCCAAAAGGAGCCCAAAGGGAGCGCAGACACGGAACGGGAAAAGGAGGACACGTTCAAGGACAAAATTGTCCTTAGTGGCAGCATAGAAAGAAAGAATTAAGAGGTAAGCTGGCAGAAGTGAATCACAATGGTAGGACGGGGGAAGCCGCCAGTTCTGGGAGACATACAATGATGGGTCAGAAAAATGAATGTAAGCAATTAGTATACCAGGCCCAGACCTCTCGAGACCATGACACAAGGCCCGGACGCAGCCAGCAAAATTAGGGCATGCATTTAGGAGTTGCAAAAGGTCTACCCATCGAGGGTCTGGGCAATATACAGAGTAATCCATGAGTCTAGTAGTCCCAGGTAAAGGGGTGCAGGAAAAGCCCTTCAGTGAGAAAGCAATAATACAGAATCCATGCAGAGAGCGTACTTTATTTCTGGTAGCAGTAGAATGCCATGCAAGCAGCGAGAGGAAGGCAGAGCCAAGGAAGGCATGGCGTTTCAAAACAGCCCCGAAAATGTATCCATGAGGTTTCTGATAGACCATCGGGCAGAGGTTATGATACACTGCCTAGCAGAGATCTTCATTTAGAAATCACGATCACAGGAGGTACACCAGAAGAATGGGATATTAGTAGCCCATTGGGGCTCAAGTATAAGGCCCAAAGGTGACTTTAAGTTCCCTCAGCACCAAAGGAACACTGCTAGGCACCTGGGACATTCAAAACAGGAGCCCTGCACATTAGTCCATTCCCAATCAAAAAAGATCTAACGCACTCCTCTCTCTTGCAGAGAGTTGAACAATTCTGCCAGCTGCACAAAGCCCCAGTTATTCTGAAACAGCTGGAGGGCTCTGTAATGATCTACAGAGCAGAAGTAGTGCAGATCCAGGATAGCCAGCTGTCGTGAGAGCGGAAAATAAAACAATGGCACAAGATGAGTAGATTTGGAGGTACCAGAGTCGAACAGAGTCATCACGACCCATCCTGACGTGATATCAATGTAAGATGATCTCCTTGGCTGAGTGGCCAATACTCTATTCAGAATACTAGAGACAGATGCTAGAAAAAGTATCTTGAGAAGCAGTCATCGGACTCATGCACTTCAATATCATGTGTACGAAGTGAAGCAATATTGACAGTCACACTGAGAATATGAGCAAATTCTGGACCATCCTAGGGCATTTTTGAGCCAAGATTTCTCATGGCTACCGCACACAGAGATGCATCAAAGGACAGGCTGCCGGCATGCTTCATGCAAATTCTTGTGGTCACACGTTTCTCCTTGATCAAGCCTACGAATGTTGTCATCTCAGACCAACACCAGCCTTTGCCAGATTCAGCATCCCAGAACAGCTAATGAGAGATCACTTTTTGCCCTTTGCCACCCGGAGCTATGGAATTTTGCAACCCCATGGGGATGCATTCCTTAGCTGTTCCAGTCTACAACTTCCTGAGCCAAACATGATAGGAGAACAGAACAGGGCATGAACAGAATAACAGCGGAAAGGCCACACTGGGTCAGACCAAAGGTCCATTTAGCTCAGTGTCCAGTCTTCCGATGGTGACCAATGTCAGATGGTTCACAGGGAATGAACAGAACAGATAATCATCAAGTCACCCCTTCCCAGCTTCTGGCAAACAGAAGCCAGGGATGCCATCCCTGCCCATCCTGGCTAAAAGCCATTGATGGACTTATCCTCCATGAATTCATCTAGCTCTTTTTGGAACCCTGTTATAGTCTTGGACTTCACAACATCCTCTGGCAAGGAGTTCCACAGGTTGACTGTGGTTCAGGAGTATTTGCTTCCAGGATTTTATTTTGCCTACATTTTATATACACACACACACATGCACGCACACACACAACCATACCCTTGACTACAAAAATGCTAATTAAAAATAAAAATCAAGATCCTGTTTCATTGCCAAGGAAAGCTTTTCTATTAACCACCCTATTTTACAGACATTCCAACAGGAGGTGAATGACATGCTTTTTGGGTCTCAGAAGCAGGCCCCACATACAGTTCACATTCATTGCACCGTTCCCTGAGTAGGAAAATCCTGGGGGATGTCCCCATGTGTACATATGTCTGCCCTGATCAGTGCCAAGACCCTGGCTTGACATATGTGGTCTTTACATAGAAACATCTTCATCCTTTTGCAAACACTTATAAGCACCCACATTTTTATGCATAAAAAGTGAACCAAATCAACTTAACAAGCCCTACAAAGTGCCTATGGATATTTTGTTCTAACCACATTGGGGTGAACACCATCACTTGGGCTTGTAAATCAACAAATCAACATACAATTATGATGGCAGTGTTGTACACCTGGCATGAAACTGTAACAGTGGATTTTCATTTGTTCTGATGCACTTTAGTTTAGACAAACCACAACGATGAACTTACACTCACAGCCACTGCATAACTCGACTCTACCAAAAAAGCCCAAAGACTTACACTAATTATAAATCTGTTTTCTAATTAGCATGGTACCTACATCCTGGCTTGAGCACAGCGTGCAACAAATGTACATCCCAAAAAAGTCACGGTGCAAAGAGGTCTTCAAATCCCATCATATTAACAGTCAAAAGTTGTCTTTTAGTGGATCTATTGATCTGAGCAGGCGTCTAGTCCCTCCATTCCCCAACCCCAAAGGCCTCCCATTTGAATTTCAACTGTTGATATATGTTAATTAGTCAACAACAAACCCAAGAAACAGAACTTCAGCTTATCCTTGCCAACTGACCATAACCGGAAAGAGCACTGCGAAAAGGCTTATGCATACTGAGACAAAGTACATTTGTCTAGAAGCGTATGTAACTATCAGTGAAAAAGAAAGGAGCTTTGAAAAATATAATTTTGAGAGCTCTGCTTCTCCATTCCTCAGACCGCAAATCTACGTGACAGCATATGAGGCAGATTTATGTCTATGAATGACTTTGTATGCTGATCACTTCGGCTGCATTGAAACATTCATCTCATGTACCAGCTAACAGGAAAACAACTGACATATCTGAAAGGAGTGTTGGTCACAATTAGTAGCCATACAAATATTACTTAGCCCTGGTCTACACTACATGGTAAGGTCAAATTAAGATACGCAGCTCCAGCTATGTTAATTACGTAGCTAGAGTTGGTGTATCTTAAATCGAAATGTTGCGCCATCAATACAGCAGGAGGCCGACAGGAGCAAATGCTCCCACTGGCTTTCCTTACTTCTCATGAAGAGCAAGAGTACAGGCGCTGACATGGGCACCCTCTGAGTTCGATTTAGCGGGTCTTCGCTAGACCCGCTAAATCGACCTCCGAAGATCTACCACATAGTGTCAACCTTCTACATAGTGAAGACATTAGAGAGGAGAGTTGGATTTTAGTAAAGGCACCAGACTGGGATTCAGGAGATCTCGATTCAATTGCCAGCTCTGTCAATAGACTTAATCTCTCTGTGCCTCACTTACTCTTTTATATAATGGAAACAGTGATAACCTTCTTTCTTTCCCCCTCCTCTTTGTCAGTCTTGTCTATTTAGATCATAAGATCTTTGGTGCTGAGGCTGGTCTTACGAGATGTTTGTGCTGGCTAGCAAAATGGGGTGCCCAATCTATTAAGTCTTCCAGATGCTACTGTAATAATGATTCAGCTTGTTTGCACAACAAGGCCAATATAATCTAAAATAGGCTTGTATCTACATCAGGCCTAATGTGTTTTAATTTATTTTACTTATATCGCAATTGACTCAAGCATTTTCATCTCACTTTTGCTTTCAGCGTGGTCTAGTGAGGACGATCCTCTTGCAGAATTTGCACAATTCTCACTGCCCTACAGACCCTGCTGTCTCGATAGCTCTTTTAATGCAAAACTTTTTTTTTTTTAAGCAGCAGTTAAACAAATAGTCACGTCTTACCATTGGTGTCCGTGATGGTAATGCTGGCTTTGGTGCTGTCGTTTCCTAGTTTGCTGCTCACTTTGCATGTGTATTCCCCAGCGTCCGCCAAAGATGCTCTATAAATGTGAAGTTCAGAGTACATCCTGTAGAATTAGGAACAACAATGATCAGAGAAAGAAACACGACAAAGAGTCCATGCATGTAGAATCCTAGAATCCTAGGGCTGGAAGAGACCTCAGAAGGTCATCAAGTCCAGCCCCCTGCCCTAGGCAGGACCAATCCCAACTAAATCAACCCAACCGAGTCTTAAACACTTCTAGGGATGGAGACTCCACTACTTCCCTAGGTAACTCATTCCAGTGCTTCACCATGCTTCTAAGGAAATAGTTTTTGCCAATATCCAACCTAGACCTCTCCCACTGCAATTTATCCAATGAAGAGACACATCTTCTACCCTCTGATTACACCAGGTTACCCCTCCCAGAAATTGGAGAATTCTGCAGAACGGGCACATTAAAAAGCTGAAATAAATACCCTGGTTTATACTTCTCTGCTTTGTTATTAAGGCAAATATACAGAAAACAACCTCCTCCCTTTCAAGACACTGGACCAGCAGGTGCTCGGACACCAGCAGGACGGGTGCCCGTACATAAATAAATCAATTCTCTGGTCCCGCAAGTTAATGCTGCCAGTTGCAAAGTTCTGTACAAGTACGGTAGTTTCTAGCATTTGAATAAATAATCACGAGAGAGGAACAAACGCTTTAGCATCCCCACCAGGGGATCACTGTCCAGAGTTACCCCAAAATTGTGGGCAATGGTGGTACTCTGCGTGAGGCGACGTTTCGTTCCTGGCGAGGAGAGGGAATTTAATCAGTCTGCAAGGTGTGAAGATTAGATTTTAACATGCAGAATTCCAGCTTGCTCAAACATGTGGCAGAACCACCTCCTGGTATCTCTCAGCCGGGCTCTGACTGCAAGTAATGCCAGTCCTTTGCAGCTCTCTCTTTGGCCACAGAGCTGGCGGTTTAGGCATAAGCTGCCTCACGTGACCAGGCCGATCTGGCTTAACCCTGGCTGGGGCAGGGGGGGGAGGGGAAGAGCATCTCAAAGGAGGAGAGGGTAATGCTGTCTCCGATTTCTGAGCTGAGAGTGGCAATAGTTGGAAGTTGTGGCCACAGGAAGTGGCCGTTGTTCTACTATGAGTGCCTGGCAGCACTAATTGACACCCCTGAGAGAGGTCAGAAAGCCCACCTCAGCCCTGGTGCAGACACCAGTAGGCCAGCAGAAGAATTCTCAAGGGGTTGATTGCCATGGCGATGGGAAGCCCCCTTCTGTTGCTGTGGCAAGGGTCTCCGTTAGCGACAGAGCTGCAGCCCTGTGGCTGGGTCGATGTAGGGTTTGTGGCCACGGCCCGAGACTCTTTGCGCACAAAGGGTGCCACACAGGCATTGAACTAAATGACGGTCAGGAACTGAGGAGCTGGGCTGGACTCAAGGTAAAAGGCTCTGTCTACCCTAGAACCAATCCCCAAAGCCACCCAGTGCCCCTTCTCGGCTATTCCTTGTGGCCTATCGGTCTTACAACCGAATCGAGCCATTCCTGGTCAGATTTCCTGTTTCTACATGAAGGCCGGATTGTGGAGGGGGGATATCAGAACAGCTGACATGCTTGGCAGGAGGGGAAAGGGCTTATGCTCGGATGCTGTTCACTGTGGTTTGCAGCCAGCATGCTGTCAGCAGAGGGAGAAGAAGGAGAAGGCCAGCAGAGCAAACCAAGAGCTGGCAGAATCTGGGCCAGCTAACTCAGGATGCAAGATTAGACTGAGGGGGGCTGGCTAAGTTGTGGAGCCAATTCATGGAACAGAATTCATACCAAGAGCCTTCATTATGGGATTTATCAGGGATTATCCCACAGCGAACAGCATCCGTGCATAAACCCATTCAAGCAAACTAACAGGTCAAGGGAACACTGCATTGGTGACATTGCTACAGGTGTCACTTGCTAATAATATGCATCTGGATGTGGCGCCAGTAAATAACAGACTGCAGGTTGTCCCCTCTACGCTGACGTCTGTTGGTACTGACATCTGTGGGTCAATTTTTCCTGTCATTTTAAGGGAAGCTGCAAAGCTACTGCCTCCCTTTCGCTTTCAGAAGTTGTCCCACTTACTCTGCCTAGAACGTTTTTTACAGGTCATTTAAAATTGTTACATCCTGTTTAACTGGTTTGGTAAACATTTGGTTTCAGTGGTTTTATATGTTTCAAGTGTTGCATCTCGTTTGTTGGCGTGCCACAGGAGTCCCTTTTTTGCAATGAATCTGCATTTTCTCTAGGCACTCCTAAAACGAGCGAAGAACTGGCATGGGAAATCTCAAATTAACAAAAGTCACCGTGGAGGGCTGGACACTGCTTTCAAGCTTAAGTGGGATTTCATTAATAGGAAGAAAGTGTTCTTCTGAACTGTCAGGATGGATGAAGCTAATACCATTATGCTGCCTCGGATCCTGATGATGCTAGAGCATGTCTTCTGCATCAGCAATATAATCTCACTCTTGAAGTAACCATTTGTCTTCAAAATAGAGATTAATCCAGCTCACACAACTCCCCGCTTTTTAGTTATTTTCCATACTTTGTTATTATAAAAATCTCGTATGTAAATTAGTTGTCCTATAACAATAGAGCAGCCCAGGAATGAGACTTATTTCCTTGTTGGATTATCTTGCACCATAAAAATATTCAGAATAGAGAAATATTAACCCATTGACATTCATTTAGCTTGGTAGGGAAATACTATTGGGATGAATTTGCACATAATATAATTGTGTTCTTTACTGCATTCACCTGCCTGGAATTATTTTCGCATTGATTTACTTAGCTTTGTAATACGCGCCTGTCCTATGTATGTGTACCATACAATTTAACCATGCATACAACACAACGTTAGCTGAGCCAAGGGATACATTCATGCGCCTCCATCAGAACAAGATCTATCTCCTCTCAAGATGCTTGTGTTTGCTCAGGCCTGGTGTGTAGCAGCTGCAGCCATAGCCAGACCCCTCCATCTCTCCAAGTTACAATTCTGAATGCACAAATTCCTTCAGTTCGGGGCACTCCCCAGCTAGGGTTGCCAGATGGTTTAACAAAAAATACTGAACATGGCCCCCCTCCCCCCCAAAAAAAACCACCAGGAAAAAAAATTCTGTTGAGAAAAAAAAGGGGGAGACCAAAGCTGTTAAGCAAAAAAAAAAAAAAAAAAAAAGGCAAGGCACTGCGCCTTTAAATGGCCCCGCGCTCCTCACTCCCCCGCCTCCACCAGATGCGGCAGGGGAAAATTGTCCTCAACAGGCTTCCATCCGAGGGAAACAGGAAATACCAGACATTTCACATGTCCGGTATTTTCTGTTTTTTTTACCGGACGGGGGACTCGAATAACGGTCAGTCCGGGCGAAAATCAGATACATGGCAACCCTACACCCCAGCCAGCTTTCTCCGAATTTCAGCCCAACACTGGCTCACAGCACTTCACAAACATAAGGATCAGGAAGGCAGCTAGAATCCAGCAGAGCAGTGCATGTGAGTGATGTCAGGGCAGGAGAGAGCTTTCTAAATGAAGCATTTCATTTTCGGTTGAACTCAATGTTTTGTTCAACCCAAAACTTTTTTTTTAACTTTTCAGTTTACCTAAACTTTTTATTTCCAGGTCGATCCAAAATGCATTTTTCTTCTGAATTTGCCAAGAAGTTAACAAACCAAACCAGCCTGTTAGTCACACAGCTCTAGTTCTGAATCCTCGGGCAAAGTCAATGGGGTTTGAAACGTCTCAGAACCATGCAGGAGATAATTAGCAATTTCCAGGATTAAATTTCAGGGCAAGGCAAGACTCAAAGTTATTCCTGGAGCCAGGTCCCCTGGGTAGTCAAACAATTTGGAATTTCAAACATTGAAGGTGAAGTTTTTATCAGTGGTTTACCATGCCCCGTGCCCAAGATTAGTTAAAAAAAAGTCTGTATTTTGTTATAAAAAAACCAATGGGAATAAAAATTGGCGTACAAACTGTGATATATTCTTGTTTTGTTATTACTTGACAACATATAAAACCCAGTGAAAGTAAAGGGATAACCTATTTCCATTTGTTCTCTTTCCTTATTTCTCAGCACTCAGTCATGCACACTACAATCATTAATACACTCAGTGCTGGGGGCCCAGCGAACGATTCCACTTCCTCCCCCCAGCCCAGCTTGCCAGATGCATTGTGGGACTTACTTTTGTTTTTTGGAGATCTTGACATTTTCTGGCTTGTTTTTTTTGGTTATTTCTTTCCCATTCTTGAACCATTTGAAACGGAGAGGGGGGTATTCAGAATTGGCTTCACACCTGAGCACTAGCGTCTGGCCCACGGCTGACTCCTGGTTTTTCAGCTCCTTCAATTTGGGAGGCACAGCTAAAGAGAGAAAAGAAAGGACAGTTGATTAGGCTGTTCTTGAAAGGCAAAACAATGTGAATTGAAATAGACTGAGGCATGGGTGGCAGGTGAAGGCCCAGCTGGGGAAGCGAAGCCCCAGTCCCTCCCCTTCCACCCGAGGCCCCAATCCTGGAGCCAAGTCCCGCCCACTCCCAGCCTGATCTGTCCTGGCCACCTGGAAGGCCAGGGCTACCGTGCTGAGGCCCAGGCTCCAATCCCAGCCCTTCCTGGTAGCTGGAGAGCCAGGCTGCTACATCATGGCCCCAGGCTTCCTGGGTGACCGGACTGCCATACCGTGGCTGCCCAGCGTTCTGGTGGCCGGAGCGCATAGGCAAGCCAGAACTGAGGCAAGCCAGTAAATTTACAGACTGAACCAGACAAAACATTTCCTAAACTAAAAAAAATCTCCTAGTCATTTGCAAGAATTATACTTAAAATGTCTGAGAGAGAGAAGATACGAATGGCTATATCGCTGCGTTGAACTTGGAAGGAAGCAAGAATACTTGGTCCTTCTTTGACTTCTCAGACACAAGACTATGTAACCTACGCAGAACTAAAATGATGCTCCCGTAGCCCATACAGAGAGATGCAGCCCATAAATGCAGGGACCTATGGCTGAGAAATGCTCTATATAGCAAGTCAGAGCTCTCAAAGCAAGACTTCCTGCTGGGACCTGGAGGGTATTTCTACACGGCACACTAAGCCCAGATCGGTGGGCCCCAGGCGTGGAGTTTCCAAGCCTGTGCTTGAGTATTCGTACGGCACTGTAAACCTGGGTTTAGCATTATCGGACTCATCTCTCACAGCCATGTGAAGATGGCCAACTGCACCGTGTAGATCTTATCCATAGCTTGAGGTGCGTCCAATGACAGGGCTTGACTCTACATCACAGCAAGATTTAGGCTTTGACCCACTCCCCTAACCGGGTCCTAGGCTGTAGGTCCCAAGCGCCTGCTGACTCACACCAGACTGATGGACCCCAAGCTTTCCTTCCAGCCCCAGGCCAAACCTGAGTCAGAGCCCTGGCATAGGGTAGGTCTATGCTACAAGACCAGTAGCGCAACCATGACTGGCCTTGGTCAACTGGTTTGAGCTTGTGGGGCTGCAGGCCATGAAGCCCAGGCTCTGAGACCCACTCATCATGGAGTCCCAAGTCCGGCTTCAGCCCAAGCCAATAACTCTAATGCTACAATTGTATAGACCTGCAGCCAGGGCCCAAGTCAGCTGACCTGAGCTCCGAGGCTCAGTGTTGCGGCACTTTTAGTCACATACCCCTCATCTCCAGAGGCCCACCGAAGGCCACAGAAGAAGTAGTGTAAAGCATGTCACTTCTTTGGCCCTCAAGGATGGTCCAGCCAAAGGCTCCAGGGAGGACCTCTGACAGACAGTTTAAAGCACAGATCTAAGCACAAGGGACGCAAAATCCCATTTTATTGGTTAACAGGTTATTGGTTAACCAATTAAAGGGCGTATAGGTGGGTGGGCCACTTCACCATGGAGAGGAGCTGCTCTGTTGGGGCTGGAGTGCCCCCCACGCATGGTAGGCCCCGCGGGGCTGGAGCAGTCTCCTGCCCGCATCAGGTGGGGAGCTGCTCCAGTCCCACTGGTTAACTGGAACCAGTAAGCCTCAACCGTTAAGGGCAAGGCTTACCGGTTAACCATTCACTTCTTTACTAATTACAATGGCTTCAAACCACAGAGGGGAGAAGACACTCACTCTAGCCCACATTACAGGCAATTCAACTTAAACTAGTTCCTCCTTCTCCAAGGCCCAGAAGAAAGGCAGGCTTGGAAGTCTATCTTGGGAACCGGCAGGAAATGGCCCATTCTGAATTGAGGCGATGGGACTGAATTCCAGAGTCTCTGTCCACGTCTACACTAAGATGTTAAGGTGACCCAGCTATATCACTCAGGGATGTGAAAAATCCACACCCCTGAACAATGCTGTTAAGCCAACCTAAAGGTAACAATGGGAAAGTCCCCCATGACGCAAAGCTCCATATGAAGGCGTCTTGTGAAACACGTATTCTTTGGCGGATAAATCCATTGAAATACTAGGAGATCTCATGTTTTAGACATTAAATTAGACACACAGAACGGCCTTCCAAACTCCCCGCTAAGGATCATTCTCTATGACCGGCAGATCTCTGCTCACATGACAAATTTCACATACACATACAAAAGCAACACAAGATATCACAGCAAGAGAGAGAGAACACTCGTGAGAAGTCTTGACAAATAGAGCCAAACGGCGCTTGTGTCAGCAAAAAACCCAGCACTGCTAATGGGCACAGAGAAGTTTAGCAAGCAGCAGTAACCGAGATGTGAAACCTTCACTTATTAAAAAAAAATTAAAAAACAACAAGTGGTCCTGCAGCGCCTTAGGGTGTGTCTACACTAGGAAATTATTTCGAAATAACTAAATTCGAAATAATAACTCCTGAAATAACAGCCTCAAAATAGCGTTATTCCCCAAGGAAAGCAGGAGTAGAGATTTCGAAAAAAACCCAGCCCGTTATTTCAAAATAACAGGCTTGGTAGTGTGGATGCTCCACTTAGTATTTCGAAATAAGGAGATTTATTTCGAAATAACTCCCTGGTATAGACAAGGGCCCAGAGACCATCAAAAAATATAGATAGTATCATGAGCTTTTGTGGGTTGTGCCCATGAAAGCTCATGATACTATCTATATGTTCTGTTAGTCTCTCAGGTACGACAGGACCACTCGTTTTTTTGGGGGTTTTTGTAAGTTATAGACTAACACTGCTACCCCTCTGAGACTTCACTTATTAACACGGACTCGGGAGGGAGAAGGGGGAATTACATTCAAAATGTCCCTCTGTATAATATTGTTACGGACAAGGATCAAACTTTTTCTTCATTTAGTCCGCACCGCCATCTTGAGAACAGAGAACCTGAGGTAATCTGGAATTGACTTGGCGGCACTGAGTTCTCATCACCTCCATTGACTCCTACCCAGTGGCTAAAATCTCCTGCTTTTCTGGTGAACGTTCTTGATGTCGTTGCACATTGTTGACACAAAAATCTGACACTGCAGGCTGAAAACCGGGGAGAGCATAAAATAAACATTGTTAAGAACAAAATCAGCAATCCAGGGGCTATTATTCACTTTTAAGTCAATAAAAAGCCCTTAAGGCTGATTTTGCAAACCCAGGAGCCTAAAAGGAGCCTCCTAAATCCATATTTAAGTATCTAAATAAATGTGGCCTGATGTTCAGAAGTGCTGAGATGTGACAAATCCTACTGACTTCACTGGGAGCTTCAGGTTTGCAACATTTTTTTTAAGAAATGCAAGTTTCTTTGATTTAGGCCCGTAAGTCTAGGATCGTACGTTTGAGAAGTTTGTCCCAGCGTAAATGATGCTTCTACAGAATGTCCAGTTTGCTGTTGCAGAGAGACGCAGGAATCAGGTGCACAGAGACCAAATTTAGCTCCAATTTACATGAATGTTTAATCTAAGCCCGCATTGAGTCTCTTCTACAGCAACAAGACACAATGCACTGGTGGCTCAGTAAACTACGCAACATGGATTTACCTTAGCGGGACTCACTTCCATAACACTCAGCCCTTGATTAGCCCTGGGCAAGGAATGACACTGTAAATCATAGCGCGATCACCAGCAGTTTTCTTTAGGTGCCTGCTCGACACGTCTGCCTAATCCAACGTGTCAGTGTCACAACTGGGCCTAGCTCCAATGAGATCACACGCAACACACATGGCACAGGCTGATTCTGATCCAAAATGGCAATGTGCTGAATTAAAATGGCATTGCCCATCGTTAAACAGAGAAAGTAAGCATGCTTCATTGGGCAGCAACACACTTCTGCTGTCCTAAGAAGCAATCCTGGAGGGCGTACTAACTCTGCATTAGGTATGTTCTGTCGGTAAAATAAGAACATAAAAATGGCCCTATAGGGTCAGACCAAAAGTCCATCCAGCCCAGTATCCTGTCTGCCAACAGTGGCTGATGCTAGATGCCCCAGAGGGAGCGAACAGGCAATTATCAAGTGGTCCCTCCCCCGTCATCCATTCCCAGCCCCTGACAAACAGAGGAAGGGACACCATTTCTACCCATTCTGGCTAATAAGTATTGATGGACCTAACCTCCATGAATTTATCTAGTTCTTTCTGGATCCCTGTTAAAGTCCTGGTCTTCAGAACATCCTCTGGCAGGGAGTTCCACAGGTTGACTGTGTGCAGTGTAAAGAAATACTTCCCTTTGTTTTAAACCAGCTACCTATTAATTTCATTTGGGGACCGCTATTACTTATGTTATGGGAACAAGTAAATAGCTTTTCCTTATTCACTTTTTCCATACTTGTCATGATTTTATAGACCTCTATCATATCCTCCCTTTGTTTCCTCTTTTCTAAGCTGAAAAGTCCCCATCTTTTTAATCTTTCCTCATATGGGACCTGTTTCAAACCCCTCATCATTTTTGCTGTCCTTTTCTGAACCTTTTCCAATTCCAAGATAGCTTTTTTGAGATAAGGCAACCACATCTGTACCCAGTATTCAAGATGTGGGTGTACCATGACTTTATACAGAGGTAATAAGATATTCGCTGTCTTATTCTCTATCCTTTACATGAATGAATGCCAATGCTTGGGCTGTCAACCTTTACACCATCTTGTCTGTCTCTACAAGGCTGTGGATGTTCTGGAAGGTATGAGTAAAACTCACCCCTCTGTGGAAGGATAGCCCCTGGACTACAACCACCTAGCCCATCCCACTTTAACCTTGACTCTGCCTTGGCTGTCTGCAAAGCAGTGAATACCACGCTACATGATTACGTAATATATGTGTTTCTGGACAAGCCATGCTGATGCTTTCCATTATAATTCTCTTTCCAATCCCTCCCCACCATTTTCCCCCCCTTATGGAGAGTGCTAAGGCCTCCTTGGTTTGAAGCAGGGACATGAAAGGTGATAGAAGATAGCTGCCAGGTAAGAGAGCTACCTTTCACTGTTCTCATGATAATCCACTCATCGGCCAAATTATCTCAGATACAAAAATCACCATTTGCTCAGTATAATGCTCCAGAGAGTTTGCGTTCAGCTCACTGCCCCTAACTGTGAACGTTCTGCTTGCCTCATGAAATATTATCAGCACTGAAAACATACATATCTGACAAAGGAGACATCTCTTTTGTAACACGCAACCTGTGGAATTCACTACTGCAGGGTATTACTCAACATTCCCTCTGGATGCACCTTGATGTGGTGGGAAAACTTGCGTGCTCCCAGGACTCGAGAGCTACACCAGCACAAGCTATAACTTCTGATAGGGCCAGCCAAAATAGACAGATCAAAGAAAAGAGACCAGATAACAGGCAGCCCAGTGTCCCTTCAGGCTGAGCAATTGGCCAACAAGTTCTTCTTATAAAAAGAGTGATCTCATACCATCACCAGATAGCCTTGTTTGGGCCCAA
>JANRFK010004149.1:115746940-115761513 GCA_030068395.1 Apalone spinifera | reverse complement strand
ACATTAGCCTCCCTAGTTCGAACTAGGGGGCTAGTGTAGACATACCCCAATATACTTTTCCCAAATATAATACAACAACTAGGACTGAAAGCAGCAGGTGGACAGACCAGCCCATATACCGAGTAACCTACCAATAACTTGTCCTGGCCAACAGAATTGTTAGACTTCTTCTAAAATATGAATTTATGCAATTGCTTCCTACAGTACTTGTGTTAAAAATCTAGCTTTTCTGTCAGTAACCGCACTTGTAAAATTCTCCTTCAAGCATCCTTGCTGCTGAATTTTACCAGGAAACACAATTTATTCATTGCAAAAATCTACATGTGAAGCTATAACACTATTCTTCCTGGGAGATTTCTCCCACTAGATGTACACTAATATAAACTACTGTGCAGGTAAGCAATAGATAAGATAAGAATAGAAGAACGGCCATACTGGGTCAGACCAAAGGCCCATCTAGCCCAGTGTCCTGTCTGCCAACAGAGGCCAATGCCAGATGCCCCAGAGGGAGTGAACAGAAAAGGAATCATCAAGTGATCCCTCCCCTGTCATCCATTCCTAGTCTCTGACAAACAGAGGCTAGAGACACCATTCTTACTGATCCAGGCTAATAGCCTATGATGGACCTAACCTTCATGAATTTATCTAGTTCTTTTTTGAGCACTGATAAAGTCCTGGTCTTCACAACATCCTCCAGCAAGGAGTTCCACAAGTTGACTGGGCGTTGCGTGAAGAAATACTTCCATAGGTTTGTTTTAAACCTGATACCTATTGATTTCATTTGGTGACCTCGTGTTCTTGCGCTGAGGGCTACTAACACATGAACAAGCTGTTAAGTGGGGTTTTACATGAACAAACGCCAAGCCTCGATCTGCCTGATCTGGATCGCCTCTTCTTATGGAGGTGAAAGGGCAATCAACCCAGAGAGGCCAAAAGAGACAGATAAGGCATTAAAGAAATGATCCCAAACAGATAATCTCAACGTTGAATTGTGCTTTCTTTGTTTAGTCCTATGGGGACCCGGTCCAATATCTGATTGGCCCATAGGGCCAAATTCAGTCACTCTTTCTCAGCTTTGCCAGAATGGGGACTGCTCATTTTGGCCCCCACGTACTAATCCACATAATGAGGTCTGTGTATGCAGGCAGCAGAAGTGAACCTCCCGGCCTGGATTCATAGATGGGCTTGTGCTCTACAAATAGCTGCGTAATACAAGGTGCGGCTCACAAAGTGAGATCTATTTTTTAGAGTGCCAGCGGGAGTCGGGCTGGTAAGCTCCCTCCTGCAGGCCGCGTAGACATCCACCTTGTATCTGTTTTCCCAGAAACCCACCTGGGTAACTCCTACACTCCCACGAGAATTATGCAGATATCAATGAGCAAACGGGTGCCAATAGGCTTTTGTGCGCTGAATTAAACAAGTGAATCATGGACTCATAGAATGCTAGAGCTGGAAGGGACCTCAACAGGGCATCAAGTCCAGTCCCCTGCCCTCACGGCAGGACCAAGCACCGTCTAGATCATCCCAGACAGGTGTCTGTCTGACCTGCTCTTAAATATCTCCAGCATTAGAGATTCTACCACCTCCGCAGGCAATTTCTTCCAGTGTTTAACCACCCTGGCAGTGAGGGAGTTTTCCCTAATATCCAATCTAAACCTCCCTTGCAGCAATGTAAGCTCATTGCTTCCAGTGAAGCTGAAGTAATTACCCCAAAGGATCTATGAATTAAAGCACCGGAGAAACATCAAGCTGTTCAAGATAAGTGGGCTTACCAAAAAGTTCCTTGTTCATTCTAAGAAATCTTGCTGCTCTGTTCCCAGCTCCACAATTGTGCCCCTCCCCTTCGCAGAAAGAAAGCAGCTCCAAAAACCAGAATGGAAAGTAAAGATGGGAATGAGAAAAAGGACAGTTTGTTCACGACCAATCCTCCGACCTCCCAATGAACTTTTTATATTCATATCACCTGGGACCAGAGCAGAGAACATGCCAGGACCTGTGTTCCCCTCTCTCGGTTCACCTATGCGCATAGCTTTGACGTTGCTGCACTTCCTAACTCGTAGAGCGCCGCTCAATCAAAGCTGCCACTTTCGCACTGCTTCCGGGCATGGAAGACGCCCATAAAACACAAATAAAGTCCAAGTACTGAAAGGCCTCCATAAAACACGCCCTGCCTCCCACACAGCTCAGCCGAAAGCTCAACAGCTGTCTGGAGTAGGCAGCTGCCTGCCCGCTGGAGCTGTGAAATGAAAGGTTTGGGATGTTTTGGCAAGCGTATTCAGGACCCAAGCCCGCAGTCCTTCTCAAGCCATGCTCTCACTGAGCCCCAGGGGAATTCAGACGGATTAGAGGCCCTGCATGACTTCTGCCCCCAACTGCCAGGCCTTCCTTTCTCACAGAAATATTTCTGACAGGCAGAACCAGCAGTGGTTGCCGCCCTCTGCGGTGGGAGGGAGGGGAGACATGAGGCGACAGGACAGGTCTAACTACGTGATGGACACGAGCTGACAACTGATTAAGGCAGGTGAATTTTGGACAGAAAGGTAGGTGAATGTTCCCACCATTGCACCCCATCCAGTTGAGCCATGACTTGGGAATGGCCATTATTGAAGACTGGTCTGTCGGCGGTTCCTACTCATGCTGTGTTGCGGGGGGAAGGGGGGGGCGGAAGGGGGCTGAGCCACATTAGATATCCGCTGTAGCCCCACATCACGAAGCCTCACGCAACAGGAGAGACTCTACAAAAAGGGGGCCAAGATGATCAAACTCTCCCAACTCTTGCGCAAAACTAATATTGCATTTCTGAAGCCAAACTCTGAAGATTTATTCCAAACTGTTCTTCTCCCACCCAGAATACAGTGGGAGGCTCACGTCTCGGGTTGGCCTTCAGTCACATAGAAGTGAGATTTGTGAGTGTGCTCTCAGAGCACCCTCTAGTGGCCAGAGAGGGCACCATGGGATTACGTACAAATTAGACAAGTATAAAAGTTTCGGATTATAATGGGTGAAAATGGCATCTAATGAGATGTGCTGGAAAAAAAATCCCAGGACCTCACTTGAACCAGCCTTTGTCATTCTAAAATTATTCTGTCAGTAGTTATATCCCATTATAGTTCCAGTGGCAAATACTAAGCGAGATGGGATAACAGCTCATGTTTTAACACAGAAATTACAGAGCTGGCATGGCTGTGAACAATTGTACAGCCCCCACCAAAATAAGTGAATATTCTCTCTTCTCCCTTAACAGAAAATCTACTTACAATGTACATGCATCTAGGTTGGAAGTCCTTTTACTTATGTTCATTCTGAAAACATTACTTCCCAAATCTTTTGTTACAATCAGGTAGAAGGAAACTTTTGGCAAACACTTTTCATTCGCATAAGGTTTAAACATTGCAAACACAGGGTATGTCTACACTGCATGGCTATTTCGGGATACCTCTCATATCCCAAAATAGCTACCCAACGTCTACGCAAGCCGCCCGTTCAAAATATTTTTCAAAATAATGGGCATGCTATTTTGGCATCCTGGTAAACCTCGCTGCACGAAGGATAAGGGATGGCTCAAAATAGCGCATTATTTTGAAATTTGGTGCTGTGTAGACACGCCAAATTTCAAAACAAGCTATTTGGAAATAGTTTTGAAATGAGATACGCAATTTGCATAAACACATTTGTAGACACACCCATAGTCTATGCTTTTGCAATGTATTGATACAACTCTCTTTGCTGTTAACATGGCCAGTTTTTAACATTTCATATTTTTTCCACAGCAAGCTCTGTTAGAGTTAGGGTAGCATTTCATTTCAATTAAATGTTAAATTGTTAATTACTTGTTTTCTTATTGTGTCCCCACATTTCTCTCATTTAAGAGCATGTGCCCCCCCCTCATTTAAGAGCCCCACACGCTCATAAACCTGGACTTCACTGCACTATAAAAACACAGACTTCAACACCTCTGCCCCTAAGAGCTAAAGATCGCATGATTAAGCACCATGTTCCTATTATTTGTCATGCACAATCCTCCCATTAAAACCATATTGAGCATAGATCTTTTCAGGCTGGACCAAACTAATTCAGACTTGCCCGCGGAGAATTCTGAATGGAGAAGGGAGTAATTTAGGGTTAACTGAAACCCTTGAAGTGCATTCATGTGGTTCTTTGCACAGCTTGAATGACTCACACAAAATATTGACACTTGGTTTGTTTTCTTGTATCATAGCGGAACACGATAAACTATCAGTACTGTTAAAGTTGCATTCCCTCTTGTTACTGTTGGAATGTTTAACAAAACACTGATTTGGGAAGAATTCACAGCACTTCCACAACTTCAGACGGGATTGTTCTTCAGTATTTGGTTCTCAGTTGTAAGCACCTGCTCCAAAATACTGTTGGACACTTAGGGCTAGATTTTAAAAAGGGCTCAAAACTAGATTTTTTTCCCCAGAACTCAGGACCCTCAATGAGTGGCTTCCTGGTTTTCAAGCCAGCACGGTTCCCGTGGAGGCCCCTAAAAAAGGCTCTGTTTTTCTGAAGTGCCCAGCATTTCAGCAGTTCCACACTTGTGGCCAGATTTTCAGAAGACCTCGGCACCTTTTGAAATGTGGCCACATATTTTGGAACCTAGACGGGGTCTGGTCCCAGACGAACAGTGCTGAGTTCAACCCCTTACCCTTCCAGCTAACATTTATAGATGTTCTGAGGTTTCAAAAACTTTCCCATCAATTTATTTTCTTTCTGTCTCAATTAGTGCATTTGCATTAGACTCGGGAAGAAAGACCTGTGAGGCAAACTGAGATACATGTTAGCTCCACACCTTTGCCTAGGCTTAATGTTTTAAAATCCTTACATCACTGAACAAATCTGAGCAATATTATACCAGAGATAAATGCGTTTAGCCTTCCCACACTGCTAATATTTGCACAAAGTTTAGGAGAGTTTCTTTACGTATTTCAGGGGAATACCTTTCTCGAACACAGCCAGTAGTTGTCAGCTAATTGGACTGTAGCTATACTGGTATGTCCTTGCAATTTTATTTGCATTCCAGTGGCTCTATGAGAGTAGCTCTTGATTCTCAAAGTCAACTGACTAGCAGCTGATCTCACCTAGTACACAAAACATGGAGATACTGACATGCTTTAAACAAGATTCATTATCAAATTGCTGTGAAAATGGTCTGGTATGTTTGGAATTGGTCCCTCCTTGCATGGCTTTTCCCTTCCCAGTCGTACCAGCAGCAGGTAAATATTTGGTTGGAAACAATAATATAAACTTGTCACCTATTCTGCGAGGTTATTTTCCTTTAGAACTGGTCAAACCTTAGTTGAAGACAGCTTTGCCTAGCTCTTCAAAGGATTCACAGATCTTCCTCTCTTCTGCAAACCTGCCTTCTTCCGTCCAAATCTCAGCCAGCCTTTCTGATAGCTCCTGAGGAACGGGCTCTAGTATCATTTTAAACTTAACGTGTCCAAAAATGAGCTCTTAATCTTCCCCACCAAGCCCTTAGTTCTTTCTTATCACGGCCAACACCACTTCCTCCCATGGCTCAAGTCCTTTGGCCTCAGAGAATACAATTTTCTTCCTCTCAAGTCAATTCACAAATCACAAAATCATAGAGGTGTAGGACTGAGAAGGGACCTCAATGTCATCTAATTCAGTCCCCTGCACTCAACGCAGGACTAAGCAATAACTAGACTATTCCTGACAAATGCCTGTCTAAAACCTCCAGTGATGGTGATTCCACACCCTCCCTAGGCAATTTATTCCAGTGTTTGACCATCCTGACAGTTAGGAAGTTCTTCCTAATGTCCAACCTAAATCTCCCTTGCTGCAGTTTAAGCCCATTGCTTCTTGTCCTAGCATTAGAGGTTAAGAAGAACCATTTTTTTCTCTTCTCCTTATTAACACCCTTTTAGGTACTTGAAAGCTGTTATGTCTCCTCTCAGTCTTCCCTTCTCCAGACTAAACAAACCCAGTTTTTTCAATCTTCTCCCAGAGGTCATGTTTTCTAGACCTTTAATCATTATTGTTGGCTCTACTCTGGACATTCTCCAGTTTGTTCACATCTTTCTTGAAATGTGGTGCTCGGAGCAGGACACAATATTCCAGTTAAAGCCTAATCAGTGCAGAGTAGAGCGGAAGAATGACTTCTCATGTCTTGCTCACTCTTGTTAATGCTTCCCAGAATGAGGTTTGCTTTTTTTTGCAGCAGTGTTGCATTGTTGACTCATATTTTGCGTATAATCCCTTCTTGCAGTACTCCTTCCTACATAGTCACTTCCCATTTTGCGTATGTGCAATTGATAGTTCCTTCCTACGTGGAATACTTTCCATTTGCCCTTGTTGAGTTTCACTCGATTTATGTCAGACCATTTCTCTAATTTGCTTAGATTATTTTCAATTTTAACCCTATCAACCACCCTTATGCAACCACCCTGGCAGTTAGGAAGTTTTCCTAATGTCCAAGTGAGGGAGGTTTAGGTTGGACATTAGGAAAAACTTCCTAACTGTCAGGGTGGCTAAACACTGGAATAAATTGCCTAGGGAGGTTGTGGAATCTCCATCTCTGGAGATATTTAAGAATAGTTTAGACAGGAATGATATAGATGGTGCTTGGCCCTGAGGGCAGGGGACTGGACTTGATCTCTCGAGGTCCCTTCCAGTTCTAATATTCTGTGAAATCATGTGCAACTCCTCTAGCTTGGTATTGGCCCCAAACTTTATAAGTGTTCTATGACACTGTCTAAATCATCGATTAACATATTAAACAGAAGTAGTCCCACAGTCGATCCATGCAGGATCCTACTTGACATAACTTTCCAGCTTGACTGTGAATCATTGATAATGACAGGTTGAACCTCTCTAGTCCGGCACCCTTGGGATCTGTCCGGTTCTGAACGAGAGAATTTTCCAGAACCTGGGAGGTCAACATTGTTTAGCAGCATTACCAACACTTTCACTTCTTACTGGCCTCTTAGAAGACATGTAGGGATAAATTAGAGCTAAATAACAGCAAAGAACACTGAGAGCTAGGACTGGGGGCTGTAAACAAACTTTATGGGACCAGGAGAAACTTGGCCACACCCATGAAAAGTGGACATCTGGCTAATTCAAATCATTCCAGATGACGGATGTTTCCGGATCAGAGAATTCTGGATTAGAGAGGTTCAACCTATACTTGCTGGGAACAATTATCCAACTAGTGATGTACCTACCTTATAGTAGCTCCACCAAGGCTGTTATTTCCATAATTTGTTTATGAGAAGGTAGTGGGAGACAGCATGGTGTTGCTAAGATCCCATCCCATTGTTCTTTGGTCTGAACTCATTCCCTCCATCCTTGCTCCCCTCCCACCTCCGTATTAAGCTTGTCTCTCCTGGTGAGACCCTTTACAGCTTTGCCCCACTGTGACAGAGCACTCAGAGGGTTGGGTGGCCTTGTGCCTTGTGCACTTGATCTCCAACTCCTTCTCCTGCTCTTGGGGGTGAGGGTGTGATAACAGCGCCTGGTCCCTACCCCCAGGCCAGGAGCAGGTGGGCCTTCCCACTGCATCTGGGCCCTTTGCCCATAAGTGGGGCCCTGTGGGGGTTTTACAGAGCCTCCATCCACCGCTACGACCTCCTACTTATATACCCTTCATTTTGGGGCATGGCTCCTCAAGTCTGAACACTCACTAGCTTCACAAACAAAGTCCCTACAAGTTCTACTGCTTCTTGAGGTGCATGGTGGTGGGAGAAGGGGCTGCCAGGGCTTTCCCTGCTCTCTGGTGCCCCCCTCAGGCTCCACCTTCTGTCTGGGTTCCTAGAGAAGGATTCCCTTCTCCTGCAGCCTGTCCAGCACTCCTTGCCTGGGCTTCGCCGTCCTTTTTAATCAGCATGCTTAGTTGGTCCGGAGAGATGGAACAACTTAGGCCGACTATCGTCTTTCCACTCTGTCTAGCCCAGGGTGGGGTCTGTGTATCCCATCACACCTGCCCTCCCCTCCCTCCCCCCAACTCTTCTAAAGTATGGAGCTGTTGATCTAATCACTCAGTCCGACTCCTGCCCGCGAGGATACCGATTTTGTTGTCCATTAATCCGATTTTCTTGCAAGCACTTTCCTGCTTCCTCCTTTCCCCACTCCTTACATCTAGCAGGATCCCGGTTCATAGCCACAAAGCCCAAGTCTTGCCCTCCTCTCAAAACCTCCAGCAGACGTTGCCCAGAGCAGGGATGCTTGCAGCGAGCAGGCAGCTGACGTGCTGACGATTTCACTGTGATTTGTCCAACTCTCTCCCCTCCTGTCCTGTGCTACCATTGTAAGCTTTCTAGGTCTGTATTTGGCAGGTGCATACAACAGGGTCCTGATCGGGCACCTACACGCAGCTGCAATCGGCGTAAGACCAATGTTGTAAGCTGCAAGCGTCCGTTTGCTGTGGCTTTCGGAGGAAGCACAAGCCACAGCTTTCTGACCTCAGCTTCTTCTTGTGCCAGACAGTGAGCATGGCTCCGCTGGGCGCCTGGGGGTATTCCACCGTGTCCCAGGATGCTCGCCAGCAGGACCGTGCCGCCTGTTTGCAAACTTTGTTAGCATAGCAGGTCCATGAGGTCATTTGGAGAGAAGCTGTCAGCTTCTACTCGTGTGCAATAAGAAGTCTCTCAATTTTTCCACCACCTGTACTCACCAGCGCCCCTGAATGAAGACACAACCGTTCTGGAGTTTGGACAAGCTGGAGCAAATCAATTGGTTCAAGGCCATTTGAAAGCAAGAGAAAGAGTGTTCCTTTGCACAATTTTAGGGATGAAGCAACCATGGAAACAAACAGTCCCTCAAATGAGCCCTTTTATATTGGCACTTGGCCCTCATGCCACTCGGCACAACGAAGAGTAGTCAAAAGTCTGGATTTGTTTTTCTCTGTCACTGCTCAGCAGCATGGTAAGGCAGGCCAAACCGATCTGAAAGCCCTTTTCCTCTCCATCACCTGTGACAGATGTTCTGCAGTTCCCTAAAGCAGCTTTCGCAGACAATTATGTTAAAAAGAAAACCTCCCTCTCTGATATCATAAAGCTGATTCTGAAGCTAAGGACAAGTTACACATTAAAACAATGCTTCCAGCCTCAGGACTGAAAGGAGGTGAATTACTCTGACAGCAAAAAATAGGAAAAAAAAAGAGAGAAAAGCTAGCATGTATCTACTAAGTTTCTCTCTTGTGGTACAGAGAATTTTAAGACTAATATCTTGGCTTAATTTCCACATTTCATATTCCAGAAAACCAATAGACAGATATAACTCCTGGCCAAAAAGAATGTGTTTTTAAAGGGGATAAAGAATGAAAGCCTAAACCATAAAATTACTCTCTGCTTCTCTGACCCACGTGTTTAGCTTTTTTGTTTTGTTCCAATTTGGAATAGCAATTTTCATTAATATCTTGAAATGATTATCTGATTTAATCTTTAATGTTATTTACCATCCAAAAAAAAGGAAAAAAAGAAGGTTCATAAAAGACATAAGTCACAAACCTAAGGTTATCTGTTTGAAAGTGTCCGGCGACAGAACTAACACATAAAAGTGCCTTGTGTTGCATATGAAAGTTTGAATTGTACATTTAGGTCTCACGTTTATAAACACTCACACATGGGAAATCAGAGTCATAGAACACTGGAACTGGAAGGGATCTTGAGAGAGCATCAGATCCAGTCCCCTGCCCTCATGGTGGGACCAAGAACCATCTAGATCATCCCTGACAAGTGTCTGTCTAACTTGCTCTTGAATATCTCCAGTGATGGAGATTCTACAACCTCCCTGGGCAATTTATTCCAGAGTTTCACCACCCTGACAGTTGGGAACTTTTTCCTAATGTCCAACCTAAACCTCCCTTGCTGGAAATTTAAAGCCCAAATGACTCTACAAGATTTGTCCTGTCATATGCGTAAGTGTTTGAAAGACCCGGAATTTAATTACCCAAAATGAAAAGCTCCTTTGGCCTGACTAGAAACTTTTGCAGCTACTGCAGTGTCACTTAGGGATGTGACACACACAGGTTAGTGGGGACACAAAGCCCCCCATTCAGTGCTCTCTACGCAGGCTCCCTTTGGGCACAGACAGTTATACTGGCAAAAAGTGATTTTCCTGAGATAGCTCATTGCGTTTGGGGAAGAGGTATAAGTGAATATTAGCAAAAGCTGTATTGACATTCGGAGGGCTTGCCAGGATAGCAATATCGGCAAACCTTTTGTCATGCACACAAGGCCTGATCGCACCTGGGTGCAGACACCTGCCAGAGCTGGGGACCAATGAGATGCTGCTAGGAAGAAATACATCCTTCCAACAATTCACTTGCTGCATTGCAACCCTTGCCCTTGACAGCTCCTGCCCCTGGATTCGGGATCAGGCAGCATCCTTGGGGTTGTCACTGAGTCATTAAACACAGGTAAATATCCCTGGTAGCAAAGAATGTCACTTCCTTCTGCAGCTGGTCCCTTGTAGCAGGGAGCCCTGGTAGCCAAGAAGCTAATGGCATGTTGGGCTGCATTTGGAGGAGCATTGCCAGCAGATCTAGGGAAGTGATTAGTCCCCTTTATTCAGCACTGGTGAGGCCCCGTCTGAGGTATTGCATCCAATTTTGGCCCTCCCCATTACAGAAGGGATGTGGATGCATTGGAGAGGGTCCAGGGGAGGGCAACAAAAATGCTGAGGGGGCTGGAGCACATGACCTATGAGGAGAGGCTGACGGATTTGGGCTCATTTAGTCTACAGAAGAGAAAGGGGGGGGAGGGGTTTGATAGCGGCCTTCAACTACCTGAAGGGGGGGAGGGTTCCAAAGAGGATGGAGAGAGGCTGATCTCAGTGGTGGCAAGTGGCAGAATAAGGAGCAATGGTCTCAAGTGGCAGCGGGGGAGGTCTAGGTTGGAGATTAGGAAAAACTATTTCCCTAGGAGGGTGGGGAAGCCCTGGGATGGGTTCCCTAGGGAGCAGGTGGAATCTCCATCCCTAGAGGTTTTTGAGTCCCGGCTTGACAAACCCCAGCTGGGATGATTTATTGGGGTTGGTCCTGCTTTGGGCAGGTGTTTGAACTCCAGGACCTCCGGAGGTCTCTTCTCACTCTAGGATCAGAGAATAGCGCTCCATCCCCTTCCAAACCCAGGTATTTGGAATTCCCAGGCTCTGGAAATTCACTACACTGGGGAATAAAGACCTTACACCCATCGGAAACAACACCTAAGTGCAGCAGTTCATCTGACACACACAGGTTACTGGGGACACAACCCCCCCATTCAGGGCTCCCTGCACGGGCTGCCCCTTGGGCACAAGCATCCAGTTCGGGGTCTCCGAATTGCTTTTCAAAGCCTTCCCGAGACCCTAACTACGTGAGCGACCCTTTCTCCCCTCACGCGACAATGGCCTCACAGGCCACCTTGACTCTGCTGGGAAAGTTACGTTGCCAACAGCCCAGGGAAGAGTAGCATTCCCAGGAGACAGAGCCCCCATGGAACCCGGGCTGAGACAACAGAACGCAGTTGGAATGTCCACCTGGATTGCTGCACTGAGCTAACCGTAACACCATTTCTTTGACCTCATTTACCTGTAACCACCCTCTCAAAACACATCTCTAGCCCCCATGCCCTACACTTACTACCACCCGCCTCTTCCCCTACAATGGCAAGCTTGTTCCTGCTGGCTGGGCTCAGGGAGAGAAATTTTGGCCTTTCCTGTTTTTGGAAGCTGCTCCAATACCACAGTGATGACAAGTAACTTTAGAAATCCTAGATGGATCGAGAGACAGACCATCAAAAGGCCAAAGGCGTATTCAGATCCAGGTTTGCATAGCAATGGAAGCCCGGATGTAGTGAGCACTCTCGTGCATGCTCATTAATAAGTGCAAGCCGTGCAATCTATCTCTTGTGGAGCAAGCTGGACAGAGAGGGGACGTATGTGGTGGTGATGTGTGATTTACTGGCACGAGATTGAGAGAGTTGCCACCTGGTGAATTTCACAAGTCTTCTCCCATGGCAGATTATTAAACCTTTATATTGCATAACAACATCCCGTGGGACATGCCGCATTAAAAGAAAAAGAAATGTAGGCCTTTTTAGAGCACTTTCCCCGTTTTCTACTGGTGCTTATTTTTTTCACATGCTGCTCCTTGTAAAACAAGGCACCTTAGAATCACAGAACACTAGAACTAGAAAGGACCTCCAGAGGGCATCAAGGCCAGCCTCCTGCCCTCATGGCGGGACCAAGCACCATCTAGACCATCCCTGACAGGTGTCTGTCCAACCTACTCTTAAATATCTCCAGAGATGTAGATTCCACAACTTCCCTACGCAACTTATTCCAGTGTTTAACCACCCTGACAGGTAGGAAGTTTTTCCTAATGTCCAACCAAAACCTCCCTTGCTGCAATTTAAGTCCATTGCTTCTTGTCCTACATCAGAGGCCAAAGAGAACAATTTTCTCCCTCCTCCTTGTAACACCCTTTTAGGTCCTTGAAAACTTAACTAACAACACCCCCACTGTCCCAATGAAAGGGAAGACATTAAAAAACAAAAAACCTCTAGATTATACAGAACAGATTCTCTACTCCCCGGCACCCACCGTAGTGAGGATGGCTCTACATTGCTAACTTTCAAGATTTTACATTCAATTTGCTCTGGTGGAAATCACGACACAGCATTCCTGGGAATGGGGAAATCAGTTCTATTTGTTATGTGTCTGACAACCCCTTCTGGACACCCCATCGTGGTCAGTGCCCCTTTGTGCTAAGCACACCACAAACACATAATAAGAAACAGGCCCTGCCCCACACAGCATGAATTTGAAATGTATCTAGAATCGCTCCTCAATAAACCAGCGTGACATAATAGAAACTCAAGGGAGTATCTTCCTATCTTTGTATAGGGCCTAGCAGAACAAGACCACAATTCGGACTGCAGTGTTTGAGAAATATGACAGTCAAATACTACATAAAACAAAAATTAGTAACAAGAGACAATATCTTTGGCTCTGACCCAGCAAGCTGATTGACATAGGCAGGTACCTATATGGAGACCCACCAAGGTGAAAAGTGCTTGCAGGATGGTTGTCTGAGACTCCGCAGGAGGAAGGAACAACGCTGAGGGCATGATCGGAGAGAATCTATTCCGGATCAGCGGGGAGATATTACAGATGTTTCTAACCCTGGCAATTCACAAAACACCTGACCCTCAAGTACCACTGGTTTGGTGTCCCAGACCAGACTCCTTTCCGCAGCAGAGGGACGGACAGTGGGCATTTTGTACGGGTGTGTCCTTTAGGTTAAACGACGAAAGCTGCTCCAAAGTTTGGAGTCCTAGACACACCCTGAAAGGAGACAGATCAGTGGGCAAAGGACACGCGAGGTGACCAAAGGTATCCCATCCAGGGAGCTCATCACAGGCTCTACAGCGCATGGCCCAGAAACCAGGGCCACAGCGGAGTAATAAATAAAACCACGCAGTCTGCTTAAACAGCCAGGAAAAGTGACTAGCCCGACCACCCAATCTACGTGCCAACGGCGAATGCCCTGTGGCTGACACTGGGCTCTCCGACAGGCGCAGGCGAGTGCCAGCTCAGGGCTGTGCAGCAAGGAAGCCCAGGCTCACAGAGGATCCCTGGCTCACAGGTGTCACCCAACTGGGTCGCCACACACGCAGCCTCAAGAGAAGCCTCATTGTCCGGGGAAACCCGAGGGCGATCCCAGAAGAGACAGCTGGGGCCAGGGAGCTCTCCCGCCGGGCCCCGGGCGCAGGCTCCGCTTGGCTGCGCCGGAGGAATCCCCCCTGCTCCGTGGATCCCAGCGGCGCTGGGAGAAGGAGGAAGCGGCGCGCACCTGGCGCCGCGGGTTAAGCAGCCTGCGGGAGCGCACGGGGCGCGCAGAGCTGGAGAAAGCGGCTCCGCGCGGCCCCTGCCCCGGCTCGCTAGGTGCCTGCCCCCCAGAAGCAGGGCTCGTCCTGCCCCCTCTTCCCGCTCCCCGGGGCACCTGCGCCCGGCGGCGGGGCACCTGGGGAGTGGAAGCGGGGAGGGGACCGGGAACGCCAGGCGCAGCGGAGCCCGGCCTCAGCCAAGCCCCCGAGAAGCAGGAGTGCGGGGGGCACTTACCTGCCGCAGCAGCGCCCTCCTCCTGGGGATCCGCTTTCCTGCCGGCTCCTTTGCCGCCCTTCTTGCCTTTCCTGCCTTTGCCGTCTCGCTTCTTCTCGGACATCCCGGCCGGTGCTGCGCCCGGGGACCCTGCGCCCCTCTCCAACTGCGCCCCTCTCCAACCGGCTGCGCCCCTGGCTCGCTCTTCTGCTCCTCACTCCGCTGGAACAGCGGCGAGCTTGTGCCCCGGCTCTGGTGGGGAGAGTTCGCCTCTCTCTGCTGCCCCCTTCCCTCTGCGTCCCGGCTCCTGCCCTGCTCGCTCCTTTCCGCCGGGCTGCTGCTGCCACCTGGGACGAGGCGCCAGGACTTCCTGGAAGTTTGGGGAAACTCCTCGCTGCTATTTCTCTTTGCCCCCACTTGGCGAGTGCCCGCCCCGGGCACCACACGCTGCCGGGAGGAGCCTGTGCGGCTCCGGGCACGGGGGTGGGTGGAGAGGCGCGGCG
>JANRFK010004149.1:115719363-115746840 GCA_030068395.1 Apalone spinifera | reverse complement strand
GGATCCAGGCCCCAAGAGTGGGTCCCTACAGGCACTGGAAAGCAAAGGGCATAGGTGGTAAATGGCCCATGTGCCTGATGCTGCTAATAACCCTTCGCTGGTATCAGCCCCCATTCAGAAGTCCAGGCTTCTGTCCAAGTGCTTTGTTGAACAGGGATGGATTTGAGCACTTTCTTAGTTGCTGAACATGGGACTTCCAGGGTGGAAACTGTAGCCTCTCAATTCTGGACCTAAAGAGGAGTAGGATGATTTGTGAGGGAGAGTTTGCGCTTTCAGAACTCACCCCGACAAGCTGAGCTTTGGAAGTGGGTGTGAGTTCCGGTGTGGAGCTCTGTCGTTTGGGGGTGAATCCATAGCAAGTATGTACACACTGCAAAGAATGTGCATAGGATGGACATTGAGATGTACAAGGGGAGCAGAGGATGCTCAGTTTCTTTTACTAGTTGGACCTCCCTGGTCTGGCATCCTTGACACCTGACCAGTCCTGGATGAGGGATTTTGTCGGATCAGGGGAGGTCATTTCTGGCCCCTCTGCTACCAGCTCCCCCAGCCCTGGCCCAGCTGCCGACCTCTCTGCTAGCCCTCCTCCACTCTCCCCCCTGCCTTCCTGGTCCCACCAAGCAGCGCAGCTGTGGCAAGTCATCTGAGGTCCATTAAGCCCGGTTTAGAAAGGTTCAATCTGTAGTAACAAATACTACATTAAAGTGAATTATCTGAATACTGCTTCTTATCCCATGAAGAACCAGAGCCTGTAAACATTTGTACCCAAATGACCATCACCCCAAAACCTGGATGCTTTAGCAAACGGTTTAATAAAGCATTTTTCTTGTTTGAAACCTGATTCCTGATTGCATTTAATGAGACTCCACAGAGTTGTACCTGGTGGAATAACAGGCAGCATCAGTGCCTAAAATTGGGATTGCTGAATTTTCCTTACTATTTACCAATATTTAGTGAATAACAGAAAAGAGTTTGCTATTTTTAATGTCACTAGGGTTCAAACGACATGTGTCGAAAAATCATGAATCAGGCCTAAAGAAAATCCTGTGAATTTAAAATAATATATTTTAGGGTCCTTTTATTTGTTGTCTAAGGTTGTAAAGCATTTAGGGTCCATGTTGTTCAAGCTTTTCTCCACAATCACAAGGGCTAGAAACTTACTTTTGTTTAAAGAAAAACTGTGATTGTCAGGGACCATGATATCAGGATCTGGGGTTTTAAGAAAAACAACACATTTTGCAACTGTTGATAGAACTGTAAGTTGCCAACACTGAGCATTACAAAACAAAAACAAAAACAAAGCCCCTCAGAACTGGATCTGATTCTCCATTCACTGATGTCAATGAAAATCCAGTGAATTGCAAGACTGAAACATGCATCATCAGTGCATGAAAGAATAATCTGGATAAATTTGTAATAGACCAAGTCACAAAGGATCTGTGGGTGTCTGTTTTTCCAGTGTTCAATGCATTCAAATTACCCTTGGATTCTTCATACGGAGTGTTCTGACATGTACACTTGAACAGGCTGGATACTGATTATTTTAAACCAGGAGAAAAAAAGCAGGTCTCGGGATATACAACTTGCTATTGAAAAAAAAAATTATTGGATGCAGTAGCTCTGTTTTTCCTTAAGGGGTCACAACTCAGCAAGGAGGGAGCATAATCTGGCAAAATATGGAGAAACATACTGTACTTTCAAACACTTTTGATACTGATCTAATCTTCTATGTACTTGGCAGAGTTTAAATGCCCAAGGTAAAGTTTTACCCTATTTATTAACAAATATTATTATATAATGATTATTGTGACTTAATTTAAAGTCATTATTATTATTTATTATTATTTACAGACAATCACCTCAATGCTAAATCACAGAACCCAACCTCGGGGCTTTTCTTGTAAGATTCCAGTACTTCAAAATGATCACTAAAGGTCTGTACGGTTGCAGGCTTATGGGCTAAAAATACAGGGCCAGATTCGGATGTTCTTTCTTACTGCTTGGACAGTCTCAGACTATGTCTACACTGCTGGGGGGTTTTCCGGCAGAAGATATGCAAATTGCACTCTCATTTGCATATCTTCTGCTGATCCTTTTTGCAGAAGAAGTTTTGCCGATAAAAAGCTCTGTGTAGACGGGGCCATTTGTCGGAAAAAAACCCTTTTTCGCAAGATCCTGTAAACCTCATTTTTTGAGGAATAAGGGATCTTGGGAAAAAAGGGGTTTTTTTTTCCCAACAAATGGCCCCATCTACCCGGGGCTTTTTATCCGCAAAACCTCTTCTGCAAAAAGGATCGGCAGAAGATATGCAAATGAGAGTGCAATTTGCATATCTTCTGCTAAAAAATCCTGGCACTATGTACATAGCCTCATTAAAACAAACAGGACTACTCGCATGGTAAAGAACTAATTAGCAAGAGTAAGGATAATAAAATCTGCCCTCAGAGAGGGAATTCATTCCCTTTAGACACATTTTAGGTCTCTTGTGGTCGGTAGAAGAGATTACTTCTACAGGAAAAGTGAGACGGTGGTCAGGGTAACTCCAGGTACTTTACACTTCTCCCCCAGTGCATTGTTGGTACCAGCTTCAAACCAATTCTGGCACAACTGCTAACTGTTGTTACAACGGCTTCCAAGATTCTTTTTCAATCAGTCATCACGGCAAATCTTAAGGCTGCTCAGCACAGGCAAAGCACCTAGGAGTGGGGCTTTTGCCAGATTAAGTCCTGTCGGATCGGGTCTGATGCTTTTAGTGAGAGCAAAAAGTTAGTGTATGGGGTGCTACATGGGAATTATAGAGCTTTGTTAGCTGGACAGAGCTTGGTCTATACACTTCCTTTGCATCACTAACTTTACATGTATTCTTTGAACTGCCACTGGCATGGTCCCCACTTAAAACTTATGTCAACTCATGCCATCCCATACCCCTGCGTGCTGTAACTACTCACAGGACTAGCCCAGCTGTGACTTCACTGGTCTGGGATTCACAGGGCTAACCTAACTGTGGCTAGTTAAAGTAAGCTCAGATATGTCAGCTCAATCTGCAATGAATGGCTGCTGTAATTTACATCCAGTTTAAGGCTCGTTTACATTGCCAAAGTGATATAAAAGAGCATTAGGCCTGGTTCAATTTAACTAAGGCCATGTCTTCACTGGCTGTGCTGGAGATCAATCTTCTGGCATTTGATTTGGTGGGTCTAGTTAAGACCCACTAAATCAAATGCTGAGGGCGGCTCCAGTCAGCAGTCATGAGGAGCAAGGGAAGCCGACGAAGTGTTTGTTCCCATTGGCCTCCCTCTGTGAAGACAGTGCCAAGCTCAGCTTAAGGTAAGCGGTCTCCAGCTAAGTATTTGATATAGCTAGAATTATGTACCTTAACCCAACCTTCCAGGTCTAGTGTAGACCTGGCCTAAGTTAGTTTCTAAGTAGATTTAGTTAATTTGGTGCAATACTCTTGTGTGGATATGCTCAGCTCCTTCTGTGTGTCTACACTGTGAGCCGGGGGTGTGAAACTAGCCGAGTGAGCGGCTGGAGGGGCGAGCACTGAGGACAGTTTTGTCTGAATGGTAGGTATATTCTAGGTAAGTTGAACCCTCCTGTTGCTTGTGCCGAGCCAGTGCATTTTATTTTCAATGCACTGGCTCCATCAGAGTTAACACACGTATGTCTCTGGGAGCTGCCAATCGCAAAAAGTGCAGACAGAGCCAATCAATGACCAATCTCAATTTCCCTCTATTGGGAACTACACAAGCTTAAAACCCAAGGAAGGGCAAGGAATTTCAGACCCATGGGCCTGAATTTTCATATGCACTAAAGCCCCTTTATGTCACTCTGACAGTATAAAGAAAGGGGGCTTAAGATGGTCATACAGAGCATCCCCGCTATAAGTCACCCCAGTATACATTGAGTCCGCACGACCATCATTGATGCTTGTAGGAATTGATGTGTTATAAGTCCTCCCATTCCCCGTCTTATGTCACACAAAAAAAACCCCAAAACCAAAACCAACAAACTCAATTTGCACAAAAGGAAATAAGCCACTGGGGAAAAATTCCCTGCTTTATGTCGTTTTGCTATACATCCATGTTTTTGGAACCTATCATGGATGTATAGGGGGGATGCCCTGTATATGTAATTTATTAACTACACATGTAGCACAAACAAGAACATAAGTGACGGATGCCTCTAGGAGGAGGGCGTGCAGGGAGAGCCACAAAGAAGAACAGCGAGGGCACCCCATTTAGCATTACAGTTTTGGTGGGGACTACCAAGAGCTACCAGGAGTTCCCTATGAAGAAGAATCAGGCTCACAGCATCCGACGGGGAATAAACCACCTCATCTCTGAAATGTTGTAAGCAGTTAAATATTTGTCAGCGTAATAGAATCTTCAACACCTACTCAGTTACATCAGCACAACAGTCGCTTTTATGCCGTTGACCTTTCTGAGCATGCCGCTCTTGATTACATAGTTTCCAAACAGCGGTTGGAGGGTCAATGTGGCAGACCCAGGCCTTTGGCAAGCGTCATGCGTGCAGCAGGTGATGACATTGCCCCCAATGTCTTTTTTTTTTCTGGAAATGGCCGCTTTCTGAGTTGTTTGTGTCTGGGTGTGTTTGTAGATGCGCTGCCCTGAGAGAAGATTTGACAGCATCTGATTTCTCAGCAATTTTATGGACCTGATCTGTGAATGTTTAGAAAATGCCACAATGTGGGCATCGGAGCTTTCATCTTCAGTATTTCTGAGCTTTCGGGGGCTTTAAAGCAGCCACTGCGAGTCAGATTAACAGGCAGGGTACAGACACAGAGGGAGGCCTGGTATGAGTTTGTGGCAATTATGTGGATTTACTGGGGACAAGTTTTAGTCTCCTTCCAAGATATTGTTCTCCTCTCTGGTATACAAGTGCAACTCCTGCTGCAGCCTATGAGAACTTCCCTGGGCTAGCTGACAGCAGAAGATGGACTTTTCCAAATGACAAAGGAGGGGAAAAGGGCACAAGAAAGTACAGTTCTGTTATAAGGAAGTATTTTGGCAACCTCCAGCTTTATTACTTTATGTGAGTGACCCCTACTTCCTGATCCCACAAAACAGTACAAGTCTGCAACACCAGCAGGGCACGGAGGCCTGAAACTGAGTGTTCTCTCAGTTACACTGGCATGACTCCTAGCACTGAAACGGCCAATTGGTATAATCCACATTGAGTCCGTTCACACCACGCTCCCCATCCAAGCAGGTGATGAATCCTGATCACATGCCACCTTAGCCATGTTGCTAAAGCAGGCATCCTGCCTTTCCTGGCACCATGGTCCACAGCTGTGTCCTGGAAGCATCCAGGAGCAGATCTGGGTCTTAGGCAGAGAGGCCACAGGACTCTGCACCTTTGCCCTGCCCCAAGCACCAGCTCTGCATTCCCATTGGCTAGAAACCGGCCAATGGAAGCTGCGAGGTGGTGGCTGTGGGTAACAGCAGTGCACAGAGCCATTTGCACTCTTCTGCCTAGGAGCCAGAATTGCCGCTGACCACTTCCAAGGTGCAATGCAGTCCACAGTGCCAGGACAGGCAGGAAACCATCATAGGTAACCCCGTGCCCCAGCCCTGAGCTCCTCAAACCTAGAGGGCCCCCCCAGACACACACACACTTCAAACCTCTCATTCCTGGCTCCACCCTGGAGCCCGCATGGAAGTCAAAAGACAGAATTATGTTGGGTCATGGCCATCAACAATCTTCTTCAAGTGGGTGGCGAGAAAAAAAGTTTGAAAACCACTGCCTTAAGAATTAGTAGTTCATTTGATAGGACTCAAGGTCTCTTACCTATACAGATGCAGGTCACAAGTAAATCTATGGCTACTCTTGATTTACATGAGTATAAATGAAAAGAGAATCTAGCCCCTATCAAATAACAAATCATTGTGGGTTATGCTACTTTGCCTTTTACATTCACACTGACATTACAATCAACTTTCTTCCGATGGATAGCTTATACTAAAGTATACAGAGCTACTGAATTTTGTCCAAGAACTTTGAATGAAGTTGCATGGACTTTTTCCTGGCTGAATTTAGTAGCATATGTCCAAACCCACAATCTATTTTTTTAGCTGGTGATGGCATAGAATTTTTACTGATATATTGCCACTCTGTTAAGATCTCACAAACAAACTTTTAGAACACAACCTGTTTGTACATTGGGACCTCCTGTATTCTGAAATTTGAAATTCACTTCAAAACGTTGCCAATACAATACTGAGGATATGCCTCTGTTTGGCCAAAAAATCTTCCTGAGAAGGTAATAAAGTTAGTAGAAAGGTTGCACAAAAATTTAAGGACCAGATTCTCAACCAGTGCATATCAACATAGCTGCATTAAAGTGAGTAGAACAACCCTGATTTACCCCAGCTGAGAAGCCTGCCCTAAGCACCATGAATATTTTCAATACTGAACTAATTTAGATGTTCCATTCAAGCTCCTTTATATAAGACATGTTTAATTAAGGATAATTAATACATTGCATATTCACGCCCTGATACTGCAAACACTTATGCACAAGCTTAACATGTAAGAAGATCTGTCTACCACAACTGAAGTACTCATCTGTAAAGTTACTTGCATGCATGTTTGCAGAACTGACTGGTTACATGCCTTTTGCAGGGTAGACTGATTCAAACCAAAGTGGTTCAGATCATTGAGATTTTAATAATTCAAATCAGCAAGTGGGAAACCTTCCCTTAAAGAATCAGTTGTAATCTTGTTTTGTATTTGTACTTTTCAGTTATATTCCTAAGAAAGGTTGATTCTCATTGATTGATAACCATTAAAAACATGTTAATATGCAAATAAATATAGTCTTTACACTAGACTTGGTATTTCTTTTTGCTAACCAGAAGAATGCACTATATCTATGCATATATAGGCAATTATGTAGTTTAATTTACATTTGTTCTGATTCTTATTTTTTACTTTGTTACAAAATGGTGTTTGATTCAGCTGTTATATACTAGACATTTTTTTTACCTGTAATTTGTGTCATATCACATTTTGATGGAAATTGAAAGTCAATTAAAAGGCAAAAAACAGGATTTTAAAATTGTTTTGATAGTTAAATAAAAGTACCTTAAATTTGCTAGATACATAGGAAATAAAGTTTATCAAAACAAGTTTTGTTTTTAACTGATTTATTAAATAAATGAAGTGTGTTATATGTAGTTAATGAATTGGATTGACTGTTTCCAGTCACCACACCCTTCTCAATTTTAGAGCTAGTAGAGTTCACTTTCTCACACCTTGTTTTTATTCACAGAATGGAAGAGGAAAACAAGCTTTCCTGGTTTTTCAACTCCCAATCGACTTCTCATCTTTGAATGAACTAACATTGACCTGAACTGGTTGAATAAATTGAAAAGAAGAAAATAGTCTATCTGCACCAGCAGAAGAGGTTACTGCTGTCAAAAATTGGTTTAGGATGTCAGCAAGTTCTGGTGTTAGAGGCATAGCTAGTTAGTTCCACCAGGTCAGTGCTTCAGTAGGAAACATGCACTACTTAATTGTCATAATTTCAAATATGTTTTTTTTTAAATATATATATATTAATGTATAAATTTAAATATAAAAATCTAATTTTAAAATCAATTTTTAATCTCTGTCCTTTAATATTTCAGCCATGAATTAAAAAAATAACATGAATCACTATTATAGAAATAAATCACAGCAGATAACTTCAGACTAAGTACTGTAGTAGAATCATTGAGGCCCTGACTATGTAAACACTTACGCACATGCTTAAATACAAGCAATCCAATGAAGTGAATAGGACGGCTCATACACCTCGAGTTAATCATGTGTGCATATGTCCATGGAGAAATGATGTTAGGGCTTGCTTACATAGGGAAGTCCTACAGGTGTAAGGTGGGGAGTGAATATCAAGTGCTGTCATTATATGGATATAACTCCCTATGTGGGCAATTTTATTCCAATTAAAAGCTTTTCCAGACAGGGAAATTGACCAGTATTGTTACTGTGAAATGAGCTATATTAGAGCATTTTCTGGAATAAAAATGACTTCATTCTTGAATAAGAAATCCAATCAGAAAGCAGAGTAATTCTGTAAGAAAATCACTTTTAATCTGGAATAGCTCAGTTATTCTGGAGAAGTTATGTCCAGTCAATTCCTCCATGTAGAAAAGTCTTAAGGTGTCGACATGGGGAATTTATACCAGCATAATTACTGGGTTAACTATCCCATCCCAGTATAACATCCTGTGTGGACAAGCCTTGCCCAAGAAACTGTTTTCCACAACACTTTGGGTTAGGTCCTCAGACACATGTGTGTGTTCATACACACACGCAAGCTTAAAACAACCTTCACTAAATATGATGTAGCGCACATTCTGGTATGCAGAGCTCAATCTACGGAACATTAGAAACATGCGCACCTTGGCTTGCCAATTCCATCGGATCACTAAAAACGTGTTACAGCTTTGACATGTTTTCCAAATTTTGACTCTAAAATAAAGATAGCTTGGGTCTGGACATGTCCTGTTCAGTCAAGATTTGCTGTAACCCTCCCTTACTCCTAGCCAGGCAACACTAACTTCTATCAAGTAGTTTTAATTGGATCATAAAACATTCAAAAAGGAGCCAATGCCAAGGCTCCAATTACCCCCAATGTACTAGTTCTAGGCAATTTCTAATAAAATACTGGAAACCATTGGCTTATCTCACTGAATGGGAAGAAGAATATATTTTAATGGCAGATGGATTCTCCAGACTGGCTCGTGAGTTAAAATTAGAACGGCGTGTACAATTTCAAATGAATACATCTTTCAGCCCTTCTTAATGCTCATGAGCTACCCCCATATGCCCAGACTGTAGCGTTCATTCATGTGATTGTGACGCATAATTGTTTGCGACATGTTTGTTGAATGTTTTACTCAAACAAATTTTAGCCTATGGATTACTAGTTCATTGCAGCAACTCTCTGTGATTGTTTCTGTACCCGAATGGATGGACTGAACATGTATAATCAGGGTCTGAACAAAAGAATGGGATGTAACAGTAGCAGTAAGAGTCAGTGCATACTGACTGTTATCATGTAACTAGGAGTGTTAACCTTTTGTGAACTGATCCCTGTTACATGTTTGTGGAGAGGTAATCAAAGCTAGCGTCTTACCAGAACTCAGCCATCTCACTTTGGTTACATGGTGTCAGAAGAAAATGAAATCTTTGGCAAAAAGGGAGCAAATGAAGCCACTTGGTTTTGAAGGGCACCTGCCAGAGAACCAGACGTGGTGAAGGTAAACCTATGTAAAGTTCCTGGAAACGGAGATTGAAGAGGGTGAATTTCTTCCTATTTCTATCTATCACATGCACAGAGGCATTGCAGAATGACAATGCATTCCAATGGGACATGGAGGCGAATGAAAGCTGCGAGACAAAACCATTTCGAAATTTGAAGAACACTTTGATCTGCGCAAGAATGTGACTTGTCGACAACAAATCTTTCCTTTGAGAAAGCAACTGCCAGATGGCACCCTTGACTATTGTGTTACAGTCCCACATAGTAAAGCGCTGGCCTGCAAATATGCACAGTTAACAGGCTCGTCGGAGAACATAACTGATATGAAGTTCAAAGCGAGGGTATTGTAAGAAAATGGACTTGACTTTGCCAAACCCGAATCCCCCCGCCCCGCCCCTTCAACTGGTATTTGATCAGGGACAGTGTTAGGCTATGTCTAGACTACAGGTTTTTTTTTTTTTTAAACTTCACCTGTGTTTAGACCACCGCTGCTTTCTTTCAAAATTAAACCAAAAGAACTTGGCAGTTTTTTCGACAATGGTAAACCTCATTTTACAAGAAAGAATGCCTTTTTTTGAACGAGCTCCTTTGAAAAAAAGTGTTCTTGACCGCAAACAGGGCTTTTTTCGAAAGAGAGCGTCCAGATTGCCTGGGTGCTCTCTTTCGAAAAAGCACATCGCTTTTTCGAAAAAAGTTGTGGCTGTCTAGACGATCTCTTTCGAAAGAAGCATGTAATCTAGACTTACCCTTATCAACTAGTGAACCAAAGTCCTTGTACACCAAGGCACAGAGCTAGAACCCAGGGCTAACTAAAATGGAAGACTCAAGAGCTACGTGTAATAAATAGGATGGCAATCGCAACACAACAGATGTCCCAGTTCTGTGGCTACATCATCACGCGTGCAATAAAAGCAGCCATTTGGCCAAAAAAAAAAAAGTGTTAGTCTCAGCACAAACGGCAAAGAATGACAAAAGCAAAACTCATGCATGAACACACAGCTGGAAGACAAGGCGCGGATGACGCTGCAGGAGGGAAAAATAATTTTTTGTCAGATCTTCTACTGCCTTTACCAACCAATGTTCCACCACAGAGGGATTTGTGACACTGGATGTAAGTGAACACAACGGGAATTCCAGATAGACACCCTGAGCTGCGTGTAACACAATCCATTCCAGCAGGTACGTACAAAAAGTAAGTGTTCGTGTAAAAACTTGCCTTTGTTGGCTACACCAAGCACAAGACGAGCCCTTGTAGCAAAGTTTTACCGGCATCTTTGCTAAAGACAGATACCACTGAGCAGAAATTGAAATAAGGAATGAGGAACTCTTAGGCGTGCTTGCCTTGAACCGCAGGCTGGAAATGCAGCTGGTCATACACATTAGAGCACTTTGCAATTCACACTCAGGAGCGGACTGGCAATCAAAGCAGGCCTGGGAAATGGGTTGAGAATGGCCCTTGCCATGGCGTCACCCCTGCGTGCCCTTCAAGCCCGGCCCCTGCATCATGTCGGGCACAGGCAGAGGGTGAGGCTCTGTGTGCCACATACAGCGTGGATGCGGAGCCACTCAGAGTGAGGGGCAACACCGTGCGGACACAATGGCCCACCGGGCAATGGCCCACCAGGTGACAGCCCACTGGGAAATTCCTGGTATCCCGCTAGGCCAATTCACTCCTGTTCACACTCCTATAGATTAGGCCGTGGGGCCATGCAGACAAGGCTTAAATCTGTTTGGAGTGGGGTGGTCACCCCGCTCCAGGTGAGAGAAGGGTCAAACCTCACTCTGGGAGAGGGCTGGGACCCTGGTGCAAACAGCTGAGGCAGGTAGCAGCTAATGTTCCCACTCATTTTTTCCATCCATGTGCAGAATAAATATTGTTGTGCGCACTGAGGCATGTGTGGATGTGCACCACCAGGAAAAAAACATGCTAGTGGCTGTGGACACTGGGGGCGGCATTTGAATCTCTCCTGCGTGGCCACCCAAGCACTCAGCTTACAGGGAATGCTGGTTGCAGCCAATTAGAGCCCAGCTGGGGCTCCTGGAGAGGAGGAAAAACCACTCTTGCTCCAGCTGTGCAGCAGGAAGGACCCGGCTGCCTGCGACGCTACAGAGGGTACCTGAGACAGAACTGGGCTGGGGAAAGGCAGGCGGAGTTGGGGAATCTAGCCTGACCCAACTCCCAGGCTACAGGGCCTGAGGCAAAGCCTGAGGGGTACTCAGGCTGCAGAGAGGCAGCCAGGGCAGGAACAGGCAGGTTCGCATCCCTTTGCCAATGATGAGTGGCCATTTGGGCCTGGAGGCAGGGGCTAGATGATGACAAGGTGGGTATTGGGGATGGGGTTCCCTGAGAAGGGAGGCAGCTAGCGTGTAGGATACTGCTGTGGGCAGAACTGTGAGGAAAGATGTACAGCACAGAGCCTGAACAAGCGCCTTGCACAGTAAGATGCTTTGCTCTTTCACATATTGCGGCTTCGAAACTATTGGGCCAAATTCTCTGCTGAAGTCACTGTACTGTGTCCAGTTACAGCAGCAGAAAATCAGACCCAGGCTTCTGATGTTACAATAGTCGTTGCACTGAAAACCATTTTCCTTTGTTCTTCGCAAGCAGGAAATGTTAAGAATTCGCCGACAAGTCCTCGCAAAGAGGTAGAGCCCGAATCAGCCTTTGTTTGGCTCATCTGGCTGATTAATTCCTATAACATCAAACATCCTTGGCTAGCTCCCAATAATCACTCTTCGAACGAGCGTGGCCCTTCCTAAAATGTTTCTTCGTCCGTTTCTGAGAGCGCCTGCTGATTCCAGCCGTATTCCCAAGCTTTAATTATAATTGTGCCTAGGTCTTATACCGTGCTTTGCAGCCATCGTTCTCAAAGCGCTTCACAAAGGAGAGCAGGAGCGTTAGCCCCATTTCACAGATGGGGAAACCGAGGCACGGGGCTTGCTCCCGGTCACCCAGCCTTCCGGTGACAGAGGCAGACATCGAGCGTGGGTGTACAGGGCAATTCTATGTCCTATCTGCTGGACCACGCTGCTGTCTCGTAAGCCACATCTCTCAAGCTGACTGTTGTTGCAGTTTGATTTGCTTTCCCTCACCAGCTACCCAGACAGCGATAAACTCTCAGCCACACCAGAGTAACGTCACCGAAATCCGGGCTTCGGTCGTGTTTGCATCATAGCTCTGAAGCGCTACTGGTGGCATCTGAGCAGGTGCCCACATCACCATGGTAACACCAGGCCGCAGCGGAGCTGGGAGCCTGTATGCTTCCTTCCCCCTCTTTGCTCAGACAAGCAACGTTTCCTTCTGGTCAGCCGTTCTTACAGCCGGTTATTGGCTCTTCCCCTTTTTATGGTCTGGAAAAGGGGAAAAGTCGCTGGGCTGCGGAAACTGCTTAAACGTTGGCAGCTTGGACACTTGAGGATAAAAGGAATCAATATGAATGCAGAAACGGGCAAGGAACTTCAGCTCTGAGTTCTTCTGTCCCCTCCCCACCACGTTGTGCCCTTTGTCTCTTCTGTTGAATTTGTATGCCCTTAGAGTCAGGGACATGGAAATGTTCAACACCATGCGCAATTGGGTCCCTCGTCATTGCTATAATATATATAACAGTAACTCTGCAAAATACCAGACGTATATTATGAAACGCCTGTGCTTCTTGGCATACCAGTGGATTTGTGTGAGTGTCTGCATTTACATACAGTGCATTTAGAACAGGGGTGGGCATTCATTTTCACAAGGGGGCCACTTAATGAATTTTGGTACGTGGTCACAGGCTGCATCCACCCTGGAAGGGGTAGGGTCTGGGGTAGAAGGGGTGGGGTTGGGATCTGGCCTCCCCCCAGATTTATCTGGGACCAGAGGCTTTGAATTTAAAACATGGCAAAGGGCTTGCGGCTCACATCCCTGCTGCTGCCACATTGCCTGGCAGCTGCCCAGGGTTGCTGTGGCTATTTTAAAGGCTACCAGTTCCGGCCCCAGCTGGGATAATGCCACAACTGGGAGCCATGAGCCATTTAAATAGGGACCAGTGGCCAGATGCAGTCCGAGGGCCGGATCAAAGTGTTAGGTGGGCCAGATCTGGCCCCTGGGCCGTATCTTGCCCAGCCTGGATATAGAACATGGACAATGCATTCTCAAGCATCTGTTGCATAATAATACAACACATTATTATTGGGGAGGGATAGCTCAGTGATTTGAGCATTAGCTTGCTAAACCCAGGGTTGTTAGTTCAATCCTTGTGGAGGCCATTTGGGGCAAAAATTTGTCAGGGGTGGTATTTGGTCTTGCTGTGAAGGCAGGGGACTGGACTCAATGACATTCTAGGAGATAGACAATCTCCATTTTATATATATATATAATACAATTATAAAATAACACCCAACAATAGCTCCCATGCTTCCTGTACAGAACGAAAGAAAAACTCCCGCCAGAATAAAACAGGGTGAGTTTTTGAGCCAGTGTACATGAGTATTGCTTCTCTAAAGTCAAAGTGTGGCAGATTTCTGTCAGCTGCGGACATGCTCCATATAGATTTTTCTGCCTGGGCTTTTTCCTGTGTCATGGACGTTTTGTTGTCAAAAACGCCGCTGGGGTGTTCCACATCTGCAGAGCCAGCATGACAGATGAGTGGTGCCGAAGTTACCGTCCACTCAGACAAAGGTGAATTTGTGCTTCCAGTCTGCTATTGCAGCAGTGTCACTAGGGAGGAGTGGGGGAACCCCCCTCCCGGATCACACAGTTGCTCTCATGCAGTAGGAAGGCTTGCAAGAGATCTCTCTCTCACACACCCAGAAGGGATGACATTTGGGGAGGGCTTCCTTTTCCTCTAGCAAAGCTGTAAAAGCTTTCCTTTCCAAAAAACCACTGCAATGTGCAGGCACAGCCCTATCAACTGAAGGGTGGCAGGACTCTTCCTGGCAGGAGCCAGAAAATCCCACTCCAAAGTCCTCCCGTTCCCCCAATGACAACTCCTCCGCTACAGAGGTTTATTTTTCTAAAGCGTTTTCTGCCAAGAGAAGCAGTGTCATCTACAGGCATACACACATGCCTGAGTTCCGATCCTGCCTCTCACATGGACATATTATGGACACGGAAGAGCCTTTTCAACACTCTGCCTGAGGTTTGCCCATCTGTGAAATGGGAACATTCTGCCTCATTCACCTATTATACAGTAATAGCTGTGATTCGACTATCGCATTAGGATACAAAGCATTTTTATCTTAACAAGATTTCTGTGTGCTAAGGCCCATTACAATGGGACAGATGTTCTGCCGCACATCCAGACCTAGTTAGTGTGAATCAGTTTATACACTCCACTTATGACTCATATTGGTGGGGGGGAAGCTTTTGGAAAACAAATATTATGTTAGCTGCTTCCTCTTTTTCGGCTCTCCCCTCAAAAATCTGCACTCAGTAAGGACACACCATTCAAGTATCTAAAAGGGTGTTATAGGGAGGAGGGAAAAAAATTGTTCTCCTTGGCCTTTCAGGACAGGGAAAGAAACAATGGGCTTAAATTGCAGCAAGGGAGCTTTAGGTTGGAGATTAGGAAAAACTCTTCCTAACTGTCAGGGTGGTTAGATACAGGAATAAATTGCCTAGGGAGGCTGTGGAATCTCCATCACTGGAGATATTTAAGAGCAGGCTGGGCAGACATCTATCAGGGATGATCTATATAGGGCTTGGTCCTGCCTTGAGGGCAGGGGACTGGACTCGATGACCTCTCGAGGTCCCTTCCAGTCTTAGGATTCTATGATCCTCCAGAGCAGACTCTGAAGCATCTCTGTCCTTCTAATCTCAGAATGAGCCGGTATGGGAAGCTACTTTTTAAATAACAATGCATCGTTTGATTCCATGTGTCCAGTTCCTCAGGACTGCTTTTGCTCAGCATATGAACTAGCTCCTCTGCTTCTTTAGTGCCCCTCTGTGCCATGTTGCTGACACACATGGGTGGAAAAGCACATGGATTTGGTGAGCTAAGAGTTGCCCCAGCATTAGTGAGTCTTGGCTGTCCCAGAGCCGACCCACCGATGCCCTGCCACAACGCTGACAATGGTTAGACAATGGATACATGCGACAGAGTGTTTGTACAACACCTACCACAATGGGGTCTTGTCCATAACAGGATAATGGGGTTTGAGCGGTTTTTCACTGACTCTCAAGAGAACTAAGGGAGCTAGGTGACTGACTCCCACTCAGTGTCCAAGGGAATCCCTTTAGGCCCTTTCACCAATCCAGCAAACATTTTAGTCACAGCTGCCGAGACTCGGCAGGACTTTGCTGTTCTCACAACAGGGACTGAAGGCAGCAGCTCAGCTCCCGCTCTGCGATCTCTGTGGCTAAATGCTGATGGCTCTGCACGGGAACATGGTAGAAACGCCTCAGTGTATGACCCTACACCCCCGCACCTACCCTGCCTATGACTTACATGAGTGCACCCACTGCTGTCCCAGGGGCTGCTCCTCACGAAAATGCATTCCACAGTCCGGCCCCAGAGAACTGAGCAGTTCTAAAGTTGTACATAACTGAAATGTGAGCCAGATGCTGAAATTCTGGCACGAGCCCTTCCAAATTCCCACTGACTTCACCGGGAGTTTGGGGAACAAGAGGAGTCCGGGCACAAGGCCTTTTGCACCAATATCCAGACGGGGTACATAGGGAGATGGGGGGGAAAGCTAAAGCAAGCACTGCCTTTGACCCAAGGATAGCATTAAAGAAATGGAACATCTGAGTCCAAACGGTGCAATATTTATTTTTCTCAGCTGGTAGAAGGAAAAGCCAGAGCTTTATACCTAAGGGATACCGTGCAGAAGTGTAAAAAGAATCAGTTCCTGAATTCCTTAGTACACAGAGTGGAGACAATGAAATAGACCATAGCATGGGACCAATCTAGCATGATGTAATATTGCTGCCTTATTCAGGAATTGACAATTCTTTCCTTTGTATCAACGAAACAGAGGCTTTGGGTGAAGTCTTGGCTTCCTAAAATGAGTGACAAAATCCCCATTGCCTTCAGTTGGACCAGCATTTCGCCTTTTATTGAGCTAACAGGAGTCAAATCTGCAGAACGATCAATGAAGCGGGTCTATTTAGGGCATGTTACTGGGTATTTACTAGATGTCAGTCTATTGAAAACTATCACGCCTCATTGTTATTTCTGTTTAGCAGTACTGCGGGGTACCTTTCCGACACCCACATGGAGAAATAAGCCCCACTTTTTCTCTCCAACCATTGTAGAACGACGTAGCTCATAGCCACGTGTTTCAAGTTTCAACAGGTCGGAGTCAGCCTGGCGTCATTCCGAAGGAGACAAATTGTTTCCCGAGCAGTTGACTAAGAGTGGATCACTCAGATGAGACAAGGTCTGGTGTTCGTTCTAGGGGCAGTAAATATCCTGTGGCCTTCTGGTGTTTTCCCACAAAACTCCTACAGGCGCACAGTCAGAGACACAGCTGTGCAGCTTACTGCGTGCCACTTCGTGCCTGCCCTCCACTCCAGAGGATGCTACTGTAGTGTTGCCAGATGAGGTCATTTTTTATTCAGTACACATGTTTCTAAGACTCCCATCGCTACCATACGTGGGCACCCTTCCTCCTGCGTGTCACTGAGGAAACACGGTGTTTTCTCCAGCGAAGAGAGAGAACTTTCCATCACTTCCTCTACACCACTTTCACTCAATCTGATTTATTTCAAGCTAGAAAGCTCTGGGTGGATCTGTCAGTAGTTCATTCCCCAGGGGAGGGATCCCTCTGGGGCACCTGGCATTGGCCACTGTCAGCAGACAGAACACTGGGCTAGATGGCCCTTTGATCTGACCCAGGCTCATTGACTCGGGAAGGGGGGGCAAAGGGTCCAGCAGTTCAAAGGGTCTGGGACTCCAGGCTGTGACTGTGGTGGTGGCTGGCACTTCTGGCTCTTTAAATGCCATGTGGCATGTTCCATGAGGCTCTGAGAGATGGGGGGGGGGACATGCTGTGCTCAGGCTGGCTACCCTCTCTCCGCCCCTTGTCCCCGAGGCTCCACCCCTTCTAGGAGCATGGAGCAACCCCAACCACCACCTTGCCCATGTCCCCTGGTCTGACCCAATATGGCCATTCTTAGGTTTCTTCACAGCCAAGGGCCCTCTACTGGGAGGCACCCAGATTCCAGATGCCCAGAGTTCAACTTGCATAAGGTTTCCTCATTTCAAATCCTGCAGCTTTACAGAAGACCTCTAAATTGCCTTCCGGCAGCAGTTTTGCACCGTGCATTGTTGTAAGCCAGCCCTCCTTAGCGCATGCCCTGCAGCCACCTACACTAGCTGCAGCTTCTGGGGAGCCCTAAATCAAGCGGCTGAGCACATCACATTCCTCTGGCCTGCAGGTGGGAAAGCATGGACAACAGTCGCTACAGCTGCAGCTAAGAGGACAGAACGCAATGCCCTAGCTAGCTATGAGCACCTTTTCTGATCCTGCCTGGTCTGTAGGAGCAGGGCTGAGGACAGTAAGGGCTTGTCCGCACTATGCTTAGCCATGATCAATCGATCTCCGAGTGGTCTCCCGTCAACGCCAACCCTCCACCAAGATAAGAGCAGCAGCTGGCGCCAACAGGAGAGCGGCCCCCACAGACCTTACCGCATGCAAGACACCATGGTAAGTACGTCAGCTTCAGTGAGGATATTTGTATAGCTGAAGCGATGTAGATTAGGTCGATGGCGGGGGTTAGAGTAGACTAGGCCTTTGACTGGGAATGTGCCCCCTCCAAACACGGCCGAGGGCCAGGTAACCGTACCCGCTGCTTCAGCAAAGCATTTCTCCTGGCTAACAGACGTCACTGGTGTGTGATCCTGACAGAACCTAACTCTGCTCCTGGCATTTTTATCTTTGTTCCTACGTGGCTACAAAGTGGGTATCAGGCCAACAGTTGTGACTGGGCTGAGTCCGTAGATCAAAGAGCTGGGTGTCACCGGTTTATCTCTGTGATTGGCCTGTTACATGTGCCCTTTCACCTTTGCCTTTTAGCTGCCGGGAGAGTGTTTTGTTCCCTTTGCAAACTGATACTTGTTTAGGGGAAACTCCTTATTTAGTTCAGTTTAATTCAGAGAGAGAAGGTCTTAAAAACCATACTGGTCACTAGCTCTGCAACCACTCACCCCAGATAAGTCGTTTCTGCTGAGAATGTTTACTCTGTAATTCAAGGTGGTGGGCCAACAAAAGAGGGTGACATGATCTGATGTGGTTTGGGAGCCTTGTTAACTTTGTCCTGAGAACAGACAAGAAAGACAGGGTCTCTCCCCCTCTTCTGGGCCCTTTTTGCTGCTCTGGCAATGTCTAGCTGAGAATTCCCCCATGAGGGAAGCTCTCAGATATGGTGCAACATGGCATAGCTAACTATTATGCCAATTGGCCCCAGCACTACTGGAGCATGGAGTGGGACTAGCTATGATGGGGGGAAGGGTGTTTTATGTGGGAAGGGTTAGGGGACCATCAGAACTTCCCCAGTGCTAAGCTCTTATGTGGTTTCATAGGGGTCTTTGCCAGCTGGCATGAGTTAGAGTCACCTAGGGGGTGTTAACTCACAATAATGGACCAGGCTGATGCAAATGGGTCATGGTAATCAGGGAGGTGTAACTTACTCCCAGATGACCTGCATGTCCAGTTCTGAGTAAAGAGGTTAAGGACTAGTCGACTAATTGACTATCCAAAGCTGCACAGCTGATCCCTGGCTCAGCTGTGCGGTTCTGCTCCTTTGAAATGCTGCCTCAGCGTTTCAAAATGGCAGTGCTGCACAGAGCCCAGGATCAGCTGGGGACTCCCCAGCTGATCCTGGGCTCCGCGTGACATTTCCACGGAACCCGGGATCAGCTGGGGAGTTCCCAGCTGACCCTGGGTTCTGGGGAAATGCCACACGGAAGCCAGGGTCAGCTGGAGAGTCCCCTGCTGACCCCGGGTTCCGCATGGCATTTCAAATCGGCAGTGCAGCATGGAGCCCGGGGTCAGCGGGGGACATTTCAAAGGAGGAATACGGAAGTGCCTATCGACTAGTCGAGTAGTCAATGGAAATTCCATCAACTACTGAACTAGTAAATTAACCATGAGTTAACATCCTTAGTTCTGAGAGGAGCTCAGCGCCTGGGCGGAGGATCTTAACAAGGCAATATCAGCTCTTCCTTTGCTTGTGTTATGTTTGAAAACAATCTGTGATTGGACCCATTCTATCTGCTCCTGTATCAAACTCATGTAGAATTTATGTCACTAACAGTTTTACATGCCTTACGGCAGGCATGTCTACACTGCAGAGCAAAAGTCAAGTTAAGCTACGCAACTTCAGCTACATCAATTGCGTAGCTGTAGTCGAAATAGCTTAATTCAGCTTTTGGCGTTGTCTACACTGCAGGAAGTCGAAGGAAGAACACTCTTCCTTCCACTTCCCTTACTTCTTGTGAAATGAGGGCTACAGAGGTCAGAGTAAGAAGTCAGCCATCTCGAAATTATTTCGAAATAACGGCTTGCTGTATAGACGCACACTTCGTTATTTCAAAATAACGTCAGTTATTCTGAAATAATGCTGCTGTGTAGATGTACCCTGTGAGACTAACTGAAAGCCTAGAAAGTCACTAGGAGTCTTTCCCTTGACTGCAGTACGCCTCGGATCAGGCCTTATGTGTAATTTTACATTCTCTTTCCTGCAGCTAAGCGATGCTAAAAATATTTTTTTTTAATCCTGAATTTTAATTGGTTCAATACATCACTTCCATTTCCAGCTTTCTACAGTGCTTAGGCTCTCCCTTAATATTGACTAGCTGAAGACAGTGGGGCTGGGCTTAGAGCAGAAGGGATGGGGCCTAGAGCAGAAGGGATGAGGTCGAAGGCAATCAGCTCTTAGCTCTCCCCAGACTGTGGCATGCCCTTCCCAGCCCTCAGAGCCATGGAGAACAACACTCTGACAGCAATTCAAAGGAGCCCAGGGCTGTGGCAGCGGAGGCCGGAGCTCCGGGCCTATTTGAATCTCTGGGTCATGGGGCAATTGCTCCCTTTGCCTCCCTATCAGCAGGCCTGGCTGAAGACAGAAGGCCTTCTGCCATGTATATTGGCCAAACTGGGCAGTCTCTACAACAGATTAATGGACACAAATCAGATATTCAAAATGGTAACACACAGAAACCTGTTGGGGAACATTTTAACCTGCCCGGACACACACTAATGGATCTAAAAGTTGTCATTCTCTTGCAGAATAATTTCAGACACCAGCTAGAGGAGAGAAACTGCGGAACTGGCCTGTGTATGCAAATTTAACACATTTAGCCAGGGATTGAACAAAGGCGTCTCTTGGAGGGGCTGTTATATTCACCACCCAAATGACATCAAAAGCTAAATAACAGGCACTTACTGCCCACTTATTAGCCTCATTTAGTACGGACACTCTAATTGACAGGGTTTTTTTTCCTCCCCTTTTCCCCTCTTTTTTCTGCTTTATAATTGACCCTCTGTGCCTCTTGCTCTATATTTGCCATCTGAAGAAGTGGCTTGTGCCCCCAGAAATTCATGATACCATCTATATTTTTTTGTTAGTCTCTAAAGTGTTACAGGACCACTTATTGTTTTTTAAGATTTTTTTAAGAAACACACTAAGGCTACATCTTTTGAGTGTGCCTGTTATTTCAAAATATAACAGGCTTGCTATTCTGACATCCCTGTAAACCTCATTCCACGAGGAGTAAGGGACGTTTTGGAATAGTGATTAATTTAGAAATAAGTACTGTGTAGACGGCGCCAAATTTCAAAATAAGCTATTTCAAAATTAACTTGAAATAAGCTGCACAATTTGCGTAGCTCAAATATACGTGGCTTATTTCAAGCTGCAGGTGTAGTGTATACGCACCCTGACACGGCTACCCCTCTGAGACTTATCATATGCTGAGCAATTTCAAGTGGCAGAGTCTGTCAATTGCTTTTTGTAAGTCAATAAAACCCAAGTATGCAATTTTCCCTGTTTCAATTGATCTTTGTAATACAAGCTTCAAGTTCACAATAGTGATTATCCTGCCCTTTCCACGTTTGAAGCTGTATTGTTAGCGTATTTCCTTATCAAGCCTTCCTTGTATTTGCTCTTGAAAAACTTACAAAAGTATCTCAGAAGCACAAGACAGTAGGTTGGTTGGTTGTCATCTTGACAATTCACAGGATTGTTCTTTTTGGGGATATGGAAGCACAATGAAGTTTGTGTAAAGACTTCTGGCAATTTTCCTGGACAAAACAGATTCTTCATTACCGCTCACTGGGCTTTCAAGCCTTCGTCCCCTATTTCAATTGTTTTGTAACATTTCAGCTGGGATTTCATCAGAACACAATGCTCTTCCATTCCAAAGTCTTTTTAATGCTACCATGATTCTACATCCATTATTGGTGATCTTAATTGATAATCTCTAGGGCGGTTTCAACCTATTATTATTTGATATATTCTTGCCATATCTTGTTGCTGTCTTTAGGGTCTGTCAGATATTGTCCATATTTGTCCTTAAGGGTCACCTGTCTTTTGTCATGATGTCTCTTTTTTTTTTGATACATTTCATTTTGTTTGCTTTATCCAATTGCTTTGCATTTCAGATCCAGCCATTCATTCAGACTTTACTAAGCTGCATTTATTTTTTATCATTTTTAGTTTTCAATCTTCCTTTTTTTTCTCTTGTTGAACTTTGAGATTTTACTTTTTTTTTGTCCATCAAAGCGGCGATTTCATCTGTTATCCATGAGACATTCTTAGCTTAGATTTATTTGGGAGTGGTTTTTTGCCATGGAAAGCTTATGCCCAAATAAATTGGTTAAATCTTTAACATGCCACAAGACTCCTCGTTTTTGTGGCAATAGACTAACATAGCTACCTCTTTGATACTAGACATTAACATCTTCCCTATATATTTATTTGCAGCTTCTTTGATAATATCATTCAGACATTCCCATGTGACTTGGTCTTTGTTGTTATTAATGATCTTCAGCATCTCTTCTTGGTAGTGATTTTGTATCTCAGGACTCTTCAAAGGTTCCACTCTAGATTGTGTATGGCATTCTGTAACTTTTTCAGTCTGATATTTGATCTCATTAAAACCAGTCTATAAGCTGATCCAAAATCAGCATGTGGCGTAACACTCCTAACATTATTTCTGTACCCACACTTAATTGTGATAAAATCAACTTGGTTTTTATATATCCCTCCCAGTGATTCTCATGTATGCCTTGCAATTTTTGTTCAGAATAAACACTGTTGATCATGAAGTTTCTTGCAAACTTCTATGAATCTTTCTCCTCTATCACTTGTGCCACCAGTAGCAAATGGGCTATCTGCCCCAGATAGTTTGCCCTTTCTTACCTTTGCCTTCCACAATAGGTATTTTTCTATCTGTCAGTCAATCAACTATTGTTTCAGCAGGTTTTTTTTAGTTTCAAGGACACAATGCGTGATACCGCAAAACCCCTCCCATGTGAAACTCCTCACATGTTTGCATTTGTAATGGTTAAACATTATTTATGAATTATGGGGGAATTTTCAAAAGTTCCTAAGGAGTTTAAGAGCCCACATCTCACTGTAAGTCAATGAAATGTGGGCTAAATCTGCTAGGCATCTTTAAAAATACACCTCCGCTTATATTAGTTACATACAAAGAACATATTTCAATTAGCAATTAACTTTTTTTTTCGAGATAAGAACAACGTTTAGCCTGGAGCAAAGTCGCATATGTGTAATTAAAAAGCCACTGGAATGTGCTTGAATGTTAGGCAGAGAAATAAAAAAGTTTTTTGCTGGGTTGCACCTTTATATTAATGAAGGTATCATATTAATCTAATGTGTAAAAAGCAATGGACGTATAAACAAGTCTTTGTTGGTTTAGGAAAGGTATTGAATTCACTAAAAGCATCAGTTTCTCCCAGGACCTTCATCTTTTTATGAAAAGTAACCCTATTAACATGCAATGGCTTTTCCGAGAAGATATTTCTGTGTGAACTTACTAGTTTTATACAAAGAAATCAACTTGGAGGGAGATGGAGAGCTCCTTTAATGCTGAAGCTCCCGTCGATTGTCCCAGAATCAGAAATGAAAACTACGCCATGCCAGGGGGCTTTTCCTCCCCAAAAATAAGTTTAAAGAAGAGTTACTTATCGGATGCAAGACAATACGTTAACAGCAACAGCTGAGACCGTGAAAACAAATGTGAGAAGCTATTGACTACCGAAAAGCAGGGTTTTCTTACTGTTTATGGTTCTCGTTAGAGCAAAAAGAAACAAAATGAAATAAACTATGCACACAGCTATTCTGTGCTAATACCTCTCCTTTTTAAATTACCACTCCTTCCCTGCCAATTTATATATCTGACCACGTGTTCAGTTGTATATTTTAGATTGTAGGCTCTTTGGGGCAGGGAGCATTGTTTACCTTGAAGGAGAGTTTCAAAAGTACTGAACAGAAGTAGGTGCCCCGGGGAACATCAGTAGAATTTGGGCCTCTAATTCCCTTAGGCGCATCTAAAGCTTTCCCCCTATATGCTTGCACAGAACGTAACATGATGTGGCCCTGGACAGGCTGGGCTCTGGGCACTCTTGTAACATAGATTTGTAATAACAACGAGGAAAGCAAAAATAGGTCTGAAAACGGAAAGCAGCACGCCACACAAAATAATGCGCCACTGTGGTGCACACCGCAGAGGTAGGTCCATCGGGCATAGCACGCTTGTTTCTGTAGTGCACACTGACATGGAGAGAAGCAGCTGTCTTCGTGCTCTGATGCAGCTTGCTGGAGGGAGAGACGCACATGCAGTGTGTACTCGCTTGTGGAGAACTTGTACTCTTTCTGGATTATGCAACTGAATTGATCTACACCAGAGGTCAATCTACCCGAAAGGGGTAGCCGGACATAGGCTGGTCCTCCCCCCACACCCCCATAAATATACAAATCCTTTACAGAGACTCCTCGTGGCTGGATTTTCAGCTGACTGCCGTCATGCTTGAGCTGACAAGGACTTCCTCTCACCGCAAAAGTTGCTCTGGGAAGTCCATTGAGATCCCATTGGGCAGAAAAGTCAAGCACGTTCAGAGGAGCCCCTGGGGAGGTGACACTCAAGGTCAGTGTTGCTTCCTGAAGTGGCGGAGGCTTGCCCGAAAGAGGCACCACCAGCCTATGGGCATCAGATGAACCTTGAAGCATACGGCGGATTAGGGACTCCCACGTTGTTAGCATTACAAATCTGCATTTGCAAACAGTTTGGATAATTGGGAGATCCAAACAAGACACCAGCTGGTCCCAGGCTTCACTTTCAGTCCCTTCCTCCTACTTTCTCCTCCAAAACAGGAAAAGAAAAATGCCAGGACCGTTGACGTCCGTCATTATCAGACGCTTCCCAATTGCAATCATGTTTTGCAGGGTAAAATGCAAGGTGTGCTGCTCAATAACAACCAACGGACTACATGAGAATTGCCCTGGCTGGCTGAGTCAAGGGTGCAGGAAACATACCAGGACTACTTCTTTCCCCTGCACTGCCATTCCAGTGTCCAATGGACAGGATGGTGGTATGGTTAGCATGTGCCTCAAGGTGCAAGTCAAGATGGGGTGGAAACACTGTTTGAGATATCTAAAGAAGGGGCATCTCTTAGCTTGCTCACTGGAAACTTCTTGCTGGGGCCAGCTATTTTGGCAGGGTGCCTCCTTTCCTATCCCTGCATGCATTTGGTGACTGTTTTTGACAGAGGTCTAGTTCTGACTCAGTGCCAGAAAATAATGAATACTCATCTTGATTGGCTTTCTGCTTCTGTGGTCATCTATCCTCCCCTCTATCCGCTTCCCGCTTTGTGGACATTTCATCTCCTGTTTGCTTTGATCCTCCTCCATTGTCTTCCCGCGGTGGGCAAGATGCCCTGCCTCATAGGTTATCTCGCTATTGCCACCTAAATAAAGGGCTTCTGAAGCACTTGGTGTTTCCACAACAACAGAAAGTAGGCTCGCATGCTTCAGTTCACCAGGAAAGAAGGGAAGAGCCATCAATCTTGCTGGATCCTGGAGAGGTCAGAGTGCTTAATCAGCTGTCCAATCAATTATCCACTTGAAGAGCCCATGCGTTCTAGAAAGAGGACTGTCTGCTATCCTTTCTGACCACAGCGCTTCAGATATTTACCACAGATTTAAGGGACCCGTGCAGACTTTCAGAATGTACCTTGAAGGCAAAGCTAATGGTTTTCCTAACAAAACCTCAAAGGTGGGAAATATTCCAGCGAGTCGACAAACTTTTTTAAAAAAATACCTCATACAATCCTAAAATCAATGACACACCTTCATACCCATTTGCTCAATATGTTTCTCAGTTTCCTTCTCCCTCATCCCACAGCCTCCTCCCAGATCAATGAGCTATGCCTACACTACAAGGTTTTTGCACAAAAACGGTTGGGTTTGCGCAAAAACAGGTGGAGCGTTCACACCTCAAGCGCGTTTTTGCGCAAGTACATCGGCAGAACAGAGGGGCTTTTGCCGGCAGAGTTATTTCTCTCCCCACAAGGAATAACTCCTTTTTGCGCTACAGTTCTTGCATAAAAAGGCAGGTGTGGATACTCTGGAGGGGTTTTTGTGCAAGAAACCCCTATCGGTAAAAGCACAGATGCTCTGATGGCCATTCTGTGAATGACCATCAGAGCTTTCTTGTGCAAGAGCTTTCTTGTCCATGCAGTGTGGACGCTCTCTTGCGCAAAAGCACATCGCTTTTGTGATGCACTTTGAGGTCTGGATGCGCTTTTGCGCAAGAAGTTTTTGCAGAAGATCTCTCCCCAGACTTCTTGCCCAAAAACCCTGCAGTGTAGACGAAGCCTGAGAAACAGAAATGTCATTTGACTTGCATCTATAACAAACAAGCACTATTCCGAGGAAAGCTGATTTTTGTTCATCCTAAGGCCAATTTACACCATTCTAGTTCCAACGTAAATGCAATTAATGCTCACTTTACACTGCCAACATGGTGTGTAGCCAACAAGATGACTTCAGTGTGAGTAGGTCTATGTGTTAATGCCACACATCACTGTTGTATCTTAGTATCCAAAATTGGATTAAGCCAAAGACTGAACAATTTTTTCAAAAAATCACAAAAAATACCAAATGGAGATGCTGGAAGGAGGAATTAGTAACTACTTCAAAAGCTGAAAGGTGCTAGACAGCTACCTGGTCTCTCATGACCAAGCACTTGCATTAATCCATCTTTTTACGTTCCAGCATAGCCAAAGCTACAGCCCTGCAAATCCACGGATATTTGCAGGTATGCACTAGGGATGTAAAATCCCAGTTAATCAGTTAACTGGTTAAGCGTTAGGTTAATCTACCATTTAACCAGTTAACTGACTAGTGGGATCTCACAGCTTGAGCCCCCAAACCTTAGCCTCACTGTGGCTGGGGCTGGCTTTGCCAACTTCCAGATCCCAGCTCCCGCACTGCAGCTGGCTGCCGGCTCCCAACTCCAGCCGCCAGCATGTTTAAGACCTGATATGTTTAGTTGATGACATTAAAATAAATGTCCTAAGGGTTTTTTTTACTTTCTTATTGTGAGCAACAACATGAACCACGCTCAGTGCTACCTTTCCTCCTCTCCTTTCTCTTCATGGGCCTGCCTGCTGCCTCTTCAGTTTCCGCAGTGCTGATGCTGCTATGTGTACCCTTCCTACAGAGGTTTGGGAAAGTCAGAGCAGGGGGAAAGGCATACAGCTGGCTTCATAGAACACTAGAACTGGAAGGGACCTTTAGAGGTCATTATGTCCAGTCCCCTGCCCTCATGGCAGGGCCAAGCACCATCTAGATCTTAAGAACATAACATAAGAACATAAGAAAGGCTACACTGGGTCAGACCAAAGGTCTGTCTAGCCCACTGTCCTGTCTGCCGACAGTGGCCAATGCCAGATGCCTTAGAGGGAGTGAACAAAACAGGTAATCATCATGTGATTCGTCTCCTGTCATCCATTTCCAGACAAACAGAGGCTAGGGACACCATTCCTACCCATCCTGGCTAATAGCCATTGATGGACCTAATCTCCATGAATTTATCTAGGTCTTTTTTGACCCCTGTTAAAGTACTAGTCTTCACAACATCCTCCAGCAAGGAGTTCCACAGGTTGACTGTGCACTGCGTGAAGAACAACATCCTTTTGTTTGTTTTAAACCTGCTACCTATTGGGAGGAGGGGTGACCCCTA